>CM046865.1:22151563-22879226 GCA_025617745.1 Heliocidaris erythrogramma | reverse complement strand
ACGGAAGCAGTTGCACACATAGAGGGCTTGGGGGCATTGTGCATTTTAAATGCAGTGAAAATACTTGTTTCCAAAGCTGGGTATAGTCACACGTATGATATACACGTGTCAAAAGATACATTTGACAAAACAACTGATATGCATGGCGCATACTGCTTACTGAAGGTACTTAATGCTTCATTATAGTTAGTGTGTCCTTAATATCTCTAACATTTGGATTTATAATTGTTTTCCTCATTCGATTTTACACTTAACTGAAGCAAATATGATTAACTACAAATCATCAGCATTATTAAGGTAAATTTGTGATATGATAAATTATTTTCTTTAAATTGCCATTTGTATACTATTATCATAAGCATCATAATCATTGAAGCCACGGAAAATGGTGGTCGCTTATTTCAATAAATTTGATTTTTATTACTACAAGAAGGATGCATTTAGCATCAAATGAAGTCATCACTTGCTGTGTGAATCAATGCTTCAAGGTATTATCTAAAAAAAGATGATTGCTTATAGCCAAATTCCTCAAATTGTCAGTATTTCAATTTAGTCACAGGTGACAAAGCCAGCATTAGTTACATATTGTAGTCCCATTCATAGACCCTGACTAGTTCTAAATTAATTCTACTCCAAGGCTTTCTTTCACAACATTTTTCAGAGGGGGGAACACTTGTTTACTACCGCAAACAGACAAAGCAAATTCCAACAACAGGCCATGTACCATTGTTGGTGGCATTGTTCGTGTGCGCTGGAATCCGCAGCGAAGAAAACCTTTGTTGGGCTGAATACATCACAGTGATGTACATTATCATCATCTCCAGTTATAGGACAGAAGTCCCTTTGGGTATTAGGTCGAGAGAGAATAGGGGGTGAAAAATCAATTCGGCGCGCTCAACACTGCTGGTTAATTCCCGACTGGACCTCTTTGCTAAATCAATGCCAATTTTGTCACCGAACATGCATAAAGACGAATGCATAGATACACCGTGGATAAATCCATCAGAGTTTTTTTCGCAGGGTCGTGTCGGGACATAAGAGATTTGCATAGAGTGGCCCAGATATTGTTCACAGAATCTTGGACAGGACAAGCAGCTGAGTTGAAAAACCCATTGCTTAATGACATAGAGATAGGAGAAAATGGGGTCACACTTTATGAGGGGGGGGGGGGGGGGTTCGAGTAAGAAGACACTGTTTGAGATGCACTTTCCACTAATGTTTGTTTGTCCATCTGTCTGTTTTGTGTGTCACACTCCTCCCTTGGGTATGTGGACTCGCATTAATTCCACTTTACTGATGTCAGGGGTATTCTTTTAACCTTTCACTTGAATTACTTAATTTGTTAACCTTTAATCTTATCATGCCTATTTATCTAATCTATTTAGTCATATTTCAACGATAATCACTTTGTTTAAAATATCAATTTACTTATGGTGGCCACATTAATACATTAATGAGGCTTAGTAAAACTGCAGGGGCTCTCTTTATACACATTTTATAAATAAACAAGGTGCAGTATACAACATAAAATTTAATGAAATTTTTGTGACATTCATGACAAATAGCATACAGATTTAAAAAATCAACGACCTTCCAGTATACATTTGAATCAGAAAAATTCCAAATCCCTTGCATTTTATGACCACAACTCATCCTTGGGCATAATTCATAAAGCTAACATTGTACATGGAAATGGAAAACTGTCAAACATTTGTTGTGTTCATGCACAAAACTGTATTTTTTCCAATCCATATTCATGAAATCATGACATTCATCGAATAGCACCTATAATGGCAGCACATAAGCAAAGTTCAGAGGTGAAAATAATAGGCATTTCCTAATGTTTCCTTCGGTACACAAAAGAGTAGCCCTTGAAGTAATTGCAGTCTGGGTATCAAATATTCATTGGAAATCTCATAAAATATTTGTGAAATTGATGCTGGGGCACTCAACCAGTAGTTTCAAACCAGACTTTGAATGCTAATGGGTTTTTCATCGAGTGTGTGCATAAAACACAATGCAAAGTGTATTGTTTCACACACAGGTCTTGTTATTCGACTACACTTTATATACACTTTGATTTTCAGTATTCAATCTCAAAACCCAAAAGGTCTTTTTGTATGTAGGTTACCGGTATACATGTAGCTTTCTACATGAAGCTTATTGGAAAATCAACAGATGGACCTGTCTAATGATCCGATGAAATACTTTAAATGAAATGTACATGTATGCATGTTTACAGTAAAATTTCAGGATAGACAATATAGAAATGACAGCTAAATAGAGAAAATGGTATCTTGATCATGTATGCCAAGGGTCAGTTGCAGCCAACCCCCCCCCCCCCCCCCCCCCCTTTAGAAACCTACTGGCATACAAAAGTACAAAACACGAAAACTTACCCCTTTGTAATTTTCAGAATCCCCCCCCCCCTTAAAAATTCTGGATCTGCCCCTGTCAGGGGGCGCTGGATTTATTCAACATAAACATGGCTAATTATTAAAGAACATTCAAATATTTGAATATACCTGAATTTCACCCCGAAAATGCATTTGCTAGAGTCACAAAGTAAAAAAAAAAATGACTTTCAAAATCCATATCATATCCAATTAATAATGTTCTAAGAATGACAAAGTGGGAGAGTTATTATGTGACAACTCTCCTGACATGCCTCTGTTTCTGCTCCAGTTGTGAGACCACGGTATGCTAATCAGCGGTGACAAAAATCATTGAAAACAACAACTTCACCCACCAAAATTGATTCTTATTAGCATCCCCTTTAGAAATGAGAAAATGAAGTCAGCAGTGAGGAAGTCCATTACACATGCCATACAAAGAGAATGGCCACACATGGGAATGCAAGTTCTAACCTTGTTATGTTTCTCGCAGATTCTTTTCAGAATCAAGCATATATTTATTCATCTAATTTATGCAACAATACATGTATAATATGTTGGATTACAACTGGCAAGTCGGCAGAAGTTTAAAATGTTCTTGAACTTTACTTTCTGAATGCGGGTAGTGCTTTAGTACATTAGTTATTTACCCTTAATAGCAATGACACAGTACATAACAATATTAATAATAGTAATGGTAATGATTATTTAAAGATAATATTTTGTGCAAGTGTTAAAAGATATGATTTTTCACTCTTCTTCACAGTAGGTATTTCAAAAAGCTAAAGCAATTTTGTTCATTTGGATGGAATTGGAAAGTAAATTTCTGCACCTGAATATCATCCACTAAGTATACATTTTCACCAATCAACTGCCATGAAGTATATTAGAAAGGAACTGGGAGAACCCACACGAGTAGCTGCAGGTATACTACAGGAACAAACAGAGTTCAGGTTTTGTAGGCCTGACCACAAATTACATGGCCATTGGTTCCTAACCTACACGTCCACGACATGAAGCACCATTCTCTCAAACAGCCGCAGAGAGAGAGAGGTGTGAAAAACTACGAGCACCCTCCTGGGTTTCTACAAAAGGAGGTCCTTGCCAGTTCCCCTCCCTACCGGTCTGATGGTCTATATTCGGAGGTAATGGGGGTCTTTTGCTCCATATACTCCAAAACAGATGACGAGGGGCTGAAATTGATCTCCGATGCCCATTAAACGGTGAGGAGTAAAGGTATGCGGTCGATACACCAAAATATGATAGTGGGGAAATTGCTTGCAAGATATTACGCGCAAAATGGGAGATTTTTATCGCGAGATCGAACACCGAGAATTGAAAAATGAAGAGACAGCCTGCTATATTCTTGGATGCATTCAGTCTTGTCTGGAAAAATAAATTAATCCATCCTACTCCAAAATCTCTTATCATTGTCAACTAAATGAGCAATGCAATTGCTCAACAGTTCCTCACCAGTTCCTCAAAAAGCCCAGAAAAAAATATAGAGGAATACATTATGTTCACATATATCTTTATGATGAAAATGCTTGTGCTTGTAATCAGGTCAAATCTGTAAGAAAACATTTAAAATCATGTTTGTATAAATTCATGAGCAGCTGTGGGCGTTGATTTTAATAAAGTGCTAAATTTTGATGGACATTCGAAGGTTAAGTGTGCTAATCTTTCCAATTTGCAACCAAATCATACAAAGTTCTTCGCTATGAGCCAAATCATAGATGCTCACATGCCTGTTGGCAAGACTATCTCTTTTAATACAAGCTGTAAAAATTGCACCTCTCTCGGCGTGATACGACCCACAATGCATCTCCAACACGTCTTACTCTTTCGTGCAAGTAATCAGAGCAGTTTGTTGTTTTCGCTGCTCCCTGATGATGGAGTAATGACATTAAATAATTCATGTGCACATCACCATCTTGTGGGCTTTGGAAAAATTGATCACCCTTTTCTCTCCACACCTTGGCTCATCGATTTAGTACTTGTAGGAATCTCAATTCTTGTTTCTTTCCTTGTCGTAGTCTTCTGGTTCATAAAACATTACAAAGGTAACAGATACTTAAAGTGTACCAGTCACCTTAAAAAACAATTTGTGTACAGCTATACCTTGTTAACGGTTAAGGAGTATGAAGAAAAAGAAGCAAAACATTAAACCCCCCTGCGCGGAACCCAACTCCAAGTTGGTTCCATGCGGGCCATTATTATCTATGCAAGCGCATGTGGGTGCGTCGACTAGTCTCTTCACAAATCGCTGTTTGGTTTATTGGGAGTGTATTCAACTTGCAATATCTCCTTATAGAATCGACATTTGAAGCTCATATAACATGGAACCCTGATATACAAAGCAAAATAATCTTTCAGTGATTGGTACACTTTAAATGTTAATAATCAACGCGAGAAATAACATGTATGAGTGCAGTGTATTTGTTCTTTATCTAGTGATAAGACTGTGTGGGCGTTTAAGCAGAAGCTACTGACACAGAATGCCATGGAATGGACTCATAAAAACAAAGTAAATTTGCAAATTTGATGATTAATTAATCAGTTAAACTACAATTGTAATAAAAAGTTTATAAATATATATTTTAGTGCAGGTTATAGTCAATATATTTCCCTGCATATTTACAATAACTGCATGCATGAAGACATTCATCTATATTTTATGCCACAACATACACTGTTCATCAGACATTCTCTCTATTATATCTTTGTATTTGTGAAATTGGATCAATTTGTCTTTAACATAATACACAAGAATAGTATGCCAATTTTTTTTGACATTAGACTGGTAATATAATCTCAAACTGAATTAATAGACATTTAATTTGTTTATCTTGTTTTGTTTCCCACCATACTTTCATTTCGCCATTTCTATTAATTCAGAAAAGTGGGTCAAGAATGAAAATGAATATGGAATATAATCCAGAGCCCACACAATATTAAATTTACCAGATGGTAATAGAATAGCACGATAGAGACACCCAGAGACGAAAGAAAAATAATTCACCTAACGGTGAACCCCACTGTAGTGTCACATATGCTCAGGCTCCATTCAGCTCTGGCGTACAGCTTTGCTACGCGGTGCCAGAAGTGCCCGCTTTTATCTCCCTCCTGCATCCATTCTGCATTATTTTTAGGCATAACATAAACCCAGGAAATGCAGCCTGTCTCATCCTCCCCCTCCGCCACCTCATCGGAATATTCGCAAGAGTCATTTTCCCCTGCTACTCCGAGATACTTCATATTTTGAAGAGCATTATCATGTGAGAACCCCCCTTCGTCTATTCTTTTCAGTCAGGGAAGCAATCTCGGAGATTCATAACGGTCATAAATATGGCGTCTCGTATTTCTCATCTCCTGCAGCCGAGAGCTCACACAGTTTTGGGATCACACTCCAAAATAGTGAGGAAATGAGTGGATGGAGTACAATACTGGTCTGCAATTTTCTTATTATTTCCCAAATCTAACATTACTCTAACCCAACCCACACCTGTATATTCATTTTCTTTTAACATGTGAGAATTTTGTTGATATGAACTAATCCAGATATTTTCAATCCTTTTTTCATTATCATATCTTTTCACTATATGCTTACATCCATAGTATAGTTCAATGTACGAAAGCTTCACAAATTATACTGTGAAAAGTCAATTAGCAAATTAATTAATAACTGGTCCTCTCCCAATAAGCCTGGTGCCTGGTGATGGTTACATCTGTAAAATCTATATTCCCTGTGTTATGATAATATACCTCTTGTTACTTCTCTCTCTCTCTCTCTCTCTCTGGTAATATATAAATTAATCTAATTATCAACTGGTTCACATCATAAATCACATTCCCTAATTTGGCAACAATATTAATGTCCGGAGCCATCAGAGGTTACTTTGTGGTGTATTCTAAATTTCCATTTTTAACTTTTTCAAGGCAAAGGGTTATTTTTGGCCAAACGACGAATACAGTTCAAATGAGTTAATACTGAACAAACGACATCTTTAATGATGAGTGATGTGCAATTGTGCGCCCTATATCCGGTCAAATTTGGGCATATCTCAAACACAATACAGGATAGACAAGATAGAAATTTTAAGTGACCCATCTCTTTTTTCCACTACACTTAGCCACAAAATAGCAGCAGTGAAATGAATTTAGGGCTCCTTTGAATAACTGAATGAAAACGGCACTGAAATGTGTTCCACCCACTCTCGGAAAATGAGGCGGGAGCACAAATAAATAAATGCAATGAAAATGGTGGAATACGTCTGTGGTTTTGTTGCATTCATTCTTTATTGGTTAAGCCTTTAAAAGCTTTGGCCTTTAGCCTTTTACCAGGCTAACAATACAGACGAGATAGAAAAGTATCAACCTTTTCAGTATGATACAGTCAGCACATTGCTCATTTTAGTTCAAAAGGTGATTGACTTACTTTATAAAAGGGGGCAACAGGGGGCTACGAAGGACTTGCACCTATGTCCTGGGGCATAGAAAGCTGTCAGAGGCCATTATATTTTTAAAAACTCTGTGATGTACAGTATGTGCCAATTTGTACAACTATGTCAAATTTCACAAGATGAGTAAGTTTACTAGATTTATAAGCATTGAGATTTTGTCCATGTTTAAAATTTTGGTTTGTCAAAAACACTAGATTAGGTATAAAAACAGTCAAATACACTGTAGTTTTAATTGTGGATTTAAAGTAAAGGGATTAATTTAATTTAATTAAATGCATACAGTTGTATTTTGATCTTAGGGCAAGGGTGAGTTAAATTGTAGTTATATCACATGAACTATATTCCCAAAGTTAAGACAAGAACTGTGATGCATTGGGGACATACAGTTACACCAAACTAATGGTAAGGAAAAACAATTATTTAATAAATTTTGATAGAGTGTAGTATTAAAAATAATAATACAGGATAATATTAATCAATGATTGCTGATTTTCTGTTTCCAGAGTTTTTCTTTCACAACAAAGCCACCAGTCCAATCATAGCCCTCATTATTATACATTATGACAAATTTGTTATGTTAATTAAACCTTTTTTTCTATGTAAACATGGTAAAATGAAATGGAATCACTTTTTAAATTTTTTCCTTTATAAAAAAGGCTTAACAGGTTTTAATTTAGTACTATTACTAACTAAATTGTTTTGTTTGGAAATCACTCCTTCAGGTTGAAAGCAAGAAATCATCAATGGTATTTTGAGAAAACATATTTATCTGTCAGATTTTTTATCTTGACCGCAAAGAAAATTACTTTTGACAGCCTTGGGGCGAGAGTTCTAGAAAAGAACGGGACCCGTGCTACACAAGTACACTTTGACCGCTTTCTCGCCCGGTGCGACACGGACCAGCTCGGCGGGCAGTCCATGACTATCCCCGCCGGTCTGCCGATAACACCGCGACAAACAGCACCCTCTTTTTTCTATAACGTTAACGAGAACACAAACGCCTCTTGGCAATGGTAATTGATTGAATCATATTTACGGAGAAGGGCTACTCATGATAGAAAATAAAGAAGTGCCTGAATTATTTTTTAAAAATATGTCTTTACTGGGGAAAAAGAAAATAAAGATTAATTATTCCTTCCAAATTATTGAATTGAATGTCGGACGTTCTGTATACCGAATGTATTGGCCTTGGTCGGCTGCCGTGTTACCAGGGAGGCCGGTGCATCGGGCATGTCGGGGAGACGCTTTGTGGGTTAAAAAGTCGATAAGGCCCTTGTTTGGAAAGTAAACCTTAATTATTAAAACTTTGTTCCTATGCGCGACAATTTTCGTTATCAATTTAATAATAAGCCAATTATCAAAGAAAGTCGAGACGAAATACCGTTTGACAAGCTTTAAATAAACACGATAAGAAAGATGAAAGTCGGGGAAGGTTTACAGCAAATGAGGATACCGAGAGACTTCAAAAGTTTTGGACGGTCAGGATGCGGATGATTTGGACCCGATTCCTGCCCCAAACTGTCACAAAAACCCTACACAAAACGAGGATAAAAACTCACCTTCTTTTGCATATGAAGTCCATGCACACAGAACAATAAATATAATACAATTCCGTAAATTATCCATTTTGGAAAGAGTAAATCCGAGATGTTTTCATGAAATAAAGTAAGTCATTTCTCTCCACTCCGCACGAAGCACACACGCCGAACGCTATACCAATAATAATTCACCTGTAAAGTGACATGGGGGCTGCGATGGTATCCTCGCATCCATGTGCATACCATACACATACACGACTCGACCAAAGTGATTGGACGAGTTCATTCGTGTGTGGGGTGTGTGTATGGCACACAAGCTCGTAATCTCATTCGCAAATAACGGTTTTCTAACGGTCTTTAGAAAGTGAGCCCTCAACGTCATAGCAGGTGTCCTTTTTCAGGTGTCCTTTTTTCCTGGTTAGTCTGCTTTTTCCATGAACAATTAGTATCGCGCGCATTGCATTTATCTCACAATTCTTAAACTGGATTATTGTATTTTGCTATTTCGCTTCGGCTTTCGTGTACTAATTTGTTTTTCACTAATGATTTCATGCAACTAATAATCACCAAATGGATCGACGTTTTACGTGGGCCTTCCTTAGCCGAAGTCCCACTGACGAAAGTGGCTGGTGCGTATAATCTGGAGAGATTGAAGTGCGCCATCATATTCAACTACAACAACAGTAAGTGACCGACTTATGCAAATCAACTTTCATCGCCTTTGTTTTAGCATTTTTTTTAATTCATGAAATTTTGGAGACCTTTTCCCCTCAAGATCCGTGTTCTTTATTAATTATAAGTACTAGGCCTATCAATAGTTATATTTAATCATGACATTGACGGTCACAAAGTATCAGTTTTTAATTATCACGAAAAGTAACTTTCTTTATTTTCTCAAACTCTAAAATAATCTCAATTCAATTTAAAACAATATTTGTTAAGTAGTTGATAAGTCCTCTGGAATAATATTTATTACTGAAAATAATGTTACTGGAATCTATGTATCTGCGTGAAAATTATTTGTGTATGTATATAAGATACGGTATTCATAGATTTTGGATAAGTAACGCTTGCAAATGTAAGAGTCAAATATGCATAAATGCAGTTTTGTAATATCATGTGAAAAGTTAGATGAGATACTTCCAATAGCCAAGCTTTGGTATAGCAGTTACTGATTACGAGTCATTCCCCTAGTAATCCTTCCTTGGGAGAACAATAACCCCTCTTGGTTTGATCTAGCTGAATAAAACCAACCAGCATAATCTGACTTTGTATTAGTTGGTCATTGAAGATTTTAAGAGTAATCCCTCTTTGGAATTAATTACAATAGATGTTTACAGAAACTTCTCATTCTCACGCTCCTGGATGTTCAGTGACTTCCCCCCTCATAGTATAAATACTGTATTGATAAATTATGTTCTCTGGGCCCTTTTAAGTCTTCGACTTCTTCCTTCGTGCTGTGCTCCTGCCCGCGCGGGCCTTGATAGGCTAGGGGAGTACCAAGCCTTTTTGTATCACTAATATATATACGTATTTGTTCAACTGTGTTACTTTATCATCATCTGCTTCTCCGATGTTTATATTCTACAATAAAGGTTGTTTTATACATTTATATTTCCACATTGTGAATGGACTCTCCTTCGTCGTGTCGTGATCTAATCATCCACGCTATGATATGATCTTCTACAAATGACTAAATCTAAGAGTGTTACACAAGTATTGTTCTGCATTTTAATAAAGTACAATACATGAGGGAATAGCCTGATGTACTTCGATGTAGCCCCTATATAATACTTTGTGTATAGTTTATTACCAGTATAACATATTATTTAATTTGAATAAAAGTAAGAATTGTTTCAAAATTATATACCGATAAATGAACTTGATTTTAACATTGGAAATTATATTTAACGTAAACTACAGTCATTCAATTTCTTGATATCAAAGTGGACAAAAAAAAAACTTTAAAAATCATATCCTTTGCTGTAAAAATTGTAAAAAATTGTTGAACTATTCAATACTGTTTTATCTTAAAGAACACGAGCAGTGCACGTACACAGAATCCAACTGAAGTATGTATTATTTTGGAGCAGGCGATATGAGCTCCTGAGTTGGCGGATACCGGAACTACAGAAGACATTGCCTCGATAAGTTAATTCTGCTTTAAATTAAAAAAGAAAATCTTAAATGCATTATACAATTCTAATCATGAACATATAATAATGACCATTCGTGTTAATTTGTCCTTAATAGTTACCGAGCGGTTTCCTCAAGCTTCCAAAGTTCAATCAACTGTTATCATTTTGCGGGTATACAAACAAGGAGAGGTTGGTTTTTCATTCTTAGAAGTTAGTCTCGTGGAGCTCCGCGTGAAAGGAATTAAGAACCGAACTCATACAATCTGCATAATTATGATACGCTAAATGTGATGAATTTTATTATTCACCACTTTACACGTAGATTTGAATCTTCATACGAAAAGAGAATTTTGCGGTTTGATCGTTGTTGTTTTTTTTTTATTCAAACAGTTTGCGTAAAGAAATTAATGATAATGAATAATTGTGGCGTAGCTTATATTCAGTCGATTGTGAGATTTGAAGTATACTTTAATTGTTCTGCCAAAAAAAAACTTCTGCTGGTGAGTTTGAGGCTGTTCCAGTACACTTTTCCTTTTAAAAAAAGAGGGTACATGTAGTTAAGTACGGTACGTAGATTCCATACACAAAATATTTATTTTCTTATATTTTCATATGTTACGGAAAACATACTCTGAAATACTAATTATTCACGAAGACTTCATTCTACATGTTCTATGAAATTCAACCAAGAGGCCATTACGTTATATTTTTCACCGAAATGATCATGAAAATCCTTCATCACGCGTTCCACAACCATCTTGCAGATAACCCCATCAACTTCGTTAAAGCTTGGTTTTCATGAAATGAACACGAGTCGTTAAGATTAAAAATTATATTGTTTCAAGAAATTATATTTTTTATTCGATGAAAAATAGATAAATAAATAATTGTCATAGACTTCAAACTAAAAGATGTAGCATAAGATGGGTTAATGAAGCCAAAATGAATAATACAATCTAATCCATAACAAGGCACTGTTTTCTTTTGTAAGGTTTTATGCTCGGACATCATTTATTTCTTTAATTTTCATAGAACACGAATTGATTTAACTAATTTCCTTTCAACATGTTTCATGCGTATACGCGCACCCGAACTCTTTCAGCCAATAAAAAAAAGTTTTGAAAAGGGAAGAAACATATAGTTATAAGCACTCACTCCTAGTAATAGTTATATGTAGAAAACTAGACGTATAAAAGTTAAGGGGAAAGTACAAAAATAATGACTATTACAATTTTTAGTAACTTTGAAAAATTCAATATATTCAAATTCAAATATTAAATTTTTATTTATTTATTTATTTGTTTATTTTTTTTTCTTTTTTCTTTTGGGGGGTGTTAATTTTTTTCATGGGGAATATGCCCCTTGCACCCACTCCTCTTCGCATAAGCTCGTGCATTTGCATTTGTCCATGATTTAGTGTTAATTCTTTCTACTAAATGCACCAAGGTCAATAGAGGACGCTATTTCAAAATGACTTTATTCGTTGTCGATTGTAATACCATCCGGATACCATCATAACTCGGTTGATGTAATTTGCCAATAAAACTTTAGAGATTTCAATAATTCTACACATGGGGGGTAAGGGGAGAAGGGGGGGGGCTTCAGTTTCGGTCGACAAATTTATTGATTTTCAAGTCTGAGGACCCTCTGAGAAAGAGTAGAAGACAGTGTTGTTGCTGTTGTGTTCTCTTTTCGCTTCATGAAAAAGTTGTCGACAGCATTATCGGCAACTTTGGATCGACAAAGCACGCGTTCTTGGGACGGTTTTTTTTAAAACGTATCGTACAAATACCAAAAGGCACTCTCATAGCTTCAACCAGTTATGAAATTAGATTTGAATGCATTATCATAAAATGTGTATCACTTGTACTATTTTTTGATGACGTAGTGTTATCTTTTGGCGCGCGTGTATCACAGCACGTATCGCATACCAAATAAAATAGAATTATCCTCCAAATCTCACTGAAATACATGAGGAAAATGAAAAGCTACCTGGTAGGTCGAGAAAATGTCCACACGTGGCGAAAAAAAATTGACAATTTCCATCGCGGTTTTACATGTTGTTCCATATTTGGGCATTCCTACCGTTCGTCTTGCCTGGTAGCTGCGGGAAGCGAGTTCAGCGCGTGATATGAGATGAATTGGAATCATTTGAGACTTCCTTTCAACTTTCTTCTCTCTGTCTTGTACTTTTGTTTTCTTGTTGTCAAGAAATCGCCAGGTTGTGAGGGCAAATTATCAACTAAAGGGCAACTTCAATAAACTCTTGTATTGCCTACATGAATCATGTTCGGGATTCGTAATGTTTGCTCAAGTCAACAGGTGAGGAAAGAAAAGGCTGTTCAAATTGCCCAAGTTTGATTTGTTGAAAGTATTTGCGATTGTCTAAGAAAATAATAGGAAAAGATTTTTTAAAAAGATGAAAAAAATGTTAGCTTATAAGTTACTTCTAAATCCAACTGGTGATTGAGAAGCTAAAACTCTCCATAATTTTCTGAAAAGAGACAAATGTTTCGGCAACAAAATAATTCAGAGGCTTGAGGTTTATATCAATGAGCTTAATTCATATAGGCCCTATACTGATATAACGGTAATTTTCAACTTTTATTTCTTTTCTTTATAAAGGCAAATATTTTGCAATCATCCTATTTGAACTGTAAAAGTGTGTAGTGTTCCGGCGCTACCGCATTAGAATTTAAAGCATTTTTTTTTTTTTTTGGGGGGGGGGGGTCTTGATAATTTGTATCTTTGGGATCTAGAAATTCGAGCATCTCAAAATATTATGTTATAGCAGCTGCTTTTGTTAGTAGGTGACGGGTGAAGACTACTAAAGACATAATGGTTATAATTCTGAAGTTTATAAATTCAAACATTTTCTGTAAATTCTTTCACAGGATTAAACAAATGAAATGCAATGGTCGTTATGAAAAATGATGATTTGGCAAAAGGCCATTTTCTCTATTGTCGCTTCTGCATACCGAAACCACTTTAGGACTTCAGCTAACATTTTGACTTTGTTAGTCATCTTAAAATCTCATTTCCAATCTTGCTCACCTTGCATAACCCCAACGGACCTCACATTCTGTCCGACATGTTCTACCTATGGGGCAGATCCAAGGGGAGGGGGGGGGGGGGGTCAAGGGGCTCCGGACCCCTTTTCTTTAATTTTTTTTTTTTTTTTTTTGGTGCTTGTCATAGGTTTTTTTGAATTGATCCATAAATCTCAATGAACCCCTCCTTTTTTGCTTGATAACCCATTTTTTCTAACAAAAACACTGGATCAAACAAAATAAGAAACGCCAATCTGATAAACGAGATATCATAAATCGGATATCGGGTCTCAGTGCGATCTGTCATTCAGCAGAAAATCTATACCATAATTCCCCGCTTGTATGCATAATCATGAATATTTATGAATGCGCGGCTGGCCTCTTCTATATATCTTTTTTTTTTTTTTTTGGGGGGGGGGGGAGTATGATGTATCGCAAAAGCGATAGTTTTTCTTCTTTACCATGCATGGGGGGACTTGTCTCGTTTTCTCGCGGTGACATTCACTCATTAATTTGAAGGGTACAATTTTCTTGTGATTGGGGCGAGTTCACACGGAGGTAACGCTATACTTGCACTGGTGTGCAAATACGGGGGATTTGACATCAGCATGTTATGGAACAGAGTTCACTTTGTGTCCACCATACCTAGAGGGGAGGGGGGGGGGGGGTTATGACTAGATCATCCTATCACAAACAACAGATAAAAACTTCTTTACGCTGTTACTCCTACCCCACTCCCTCCTCCCGTAGTGATTTGCGCCCATGAGAGCTTAACAACATCAATCGAAATTGTATGATATGATTAATATTATTAATAATAATCTTCAGTAGGCCTATGGGAATCCCGCAATAGCTATTTTCTATTTTCTATTTTAATACCAAACCACCTGTCCCACTTTGGTAATTGTTTTTTTTTTCTTCGACGTGAGGACTCTTGCCTATTTATTCCCACTAGTTTCGATGCCAGATTTGAAAAGTTGGACGGGAGCGGGGGTGTCTCCCATAGCCTTTGGACTTCCTTGGGGGTACGGCAAACTTAATCGTCATCGATTAACGTGGCCTTGCAAAAGTTTCCAGTGTGAACGCTCTCACCATTGATCACGCTTCTCGATCTCGATGTCGAGGTGACACACGTATGTTTGGATGTCCAGAATAATGAAGGATAAGCTCACTTCCCTCTCATCTGCATAACAAAAGACAGTCACGGTCATGACTCAGTGCAGACGAGACACATGATCGTCTCCTATCAGTTTTCCTATTTGTTTAAAGGGTTTTTTCCCGCGCTTTTTATATTTTGTTTCTCGCCATTTTGCACCTTGAAGCACAGGCAACGTTTGACACGCCGTGAGGGTCGATTCGAACTCGATCTGTTTCAAACCTCTGCAATCCGTTCGCTGTTTTATCATTCCATTTCTTTATCTGTTTTTATTGATGACACCCAGGAGAATCATTCAAAAACTAACATGACCATGTCATCTCTAAAACAGAGGTGCATCCTGGCAGGTCATGTGTCATGTATAATAAATGGGGTAGGGCTAGAGGGAGAGAGAGAGAGAGAGAGAGAGAGAGAGAGAGATATCAACTTTAAACGTGTTAAAGAGCCCTTTATGTTTTCTTTAAAGCAAGTTAAGAATTTGTTCAGCTCTCGATCGTTCTAAGGCTATATTAAAAATGGATATTTAAAAAAATATGAATATTAGTGTAGACATGCCCTTGATATTTGCTCGATTTACTATGTACAGGAAACTGTGTTTTACTTAAAAAACAGACTAATTTGCTTCTTTAATTTTACTATCATCTCATTTATAAAGTCTTCGTTGAACTTTACGAAGAGAAGTCGTTTTGATACATCATCAAGCCTAATCTTTAAATTTTAACTTCGCTCTTTAGTTAAATCCTTCCTATAAATCTCGAAACCATCCGTCATTTGAAGAAAAAAACAGGAAAAGAAATAAAACCGCGGGGTCGCCTACAGGGCAATGCAATATCTGCATAACAATCATTGGCAGAGACTTCAGGCTTCAAGTAGCTTGCCGGGCCACTAAATTGTTGAAATGAAGGCTAAAATATCACTATGATGCCCAGTAATTTGCATTCTAAAACATCTCCCCAAAAGATGATGGGCGGGAGGGAGACAAAGCCGAGATTTCCACCAAACATGGCACTAGCTCAGTCATGAGGTCGATGCCTTTAAGCGGGAAGAAATTTGATATTTTCTTCGAACTCTTCTCCCCGATAATGGTCTCGAAGTTGGCTGCATATCCTTGGCTTTTGGAGGTGAGAACATTGGCGTTGAAATGGAGGAATACTTTGTTTTGTTTGCCGGTTTTTGCTGTGATTAATGATGAAATGATTTCGTATCTCCTTACAGCTGACTCACCACCAGCACCGCGTCTGAATGAGCGCATACTAGCTCCTACATCATTTGGCATTAGGCATGTCACACGTTGATTCTTAACCTTTATTTCAAGATTGAAGGAGAGATGCCTATAGAGAGAGAGAAAAAGTTGTTTCTAGATTTGATGGAGTACAATGCAGGGTTCTAGTAGTAATGAGTTAAATTGCGAAGTGAATGAATAAAGCTAAAGCGAATAGGCCTTCAAGGAATTAAAATGGATAGATGTCGGGGGAGGATACACTCACACATACATACAAATGGATCATTACGAAAAGGAAAACTAAAATTCCGGGGATCGAATTTTGTTCTTCATATCTTTTGATAAATAAAATATGATAGTCGTCTTTTTTACCTCCAAATGAAATTCAGTTATCTATGGAAAATAGAATAGCACTGAACAATCTTTTTTTTTAGCATTGGAATGAACGTGAAGATAACGACATGCCGAAACATGGTAATGCGAGGTGTCTATAAACAGACATCCATAAATCTTAATGGGTCACTATTTTAAGACCATAGTTTACACACAATAGATCTATAGCCTAAACATCCACACCCCCCCCCCCCCCCCCGTTTTTAACAAAACCTCAGAAGCTTTCACATTTTCTGTAGTCATGGTAGTTGGCGAGGTACGTGGTAGTGTGATTGTGAACTTCATTAGTTATGTATATGACATCCAAACCGGGCATAATGAAAATACTCTATGATTAATATAGCCTATACACTAACTAGAAAAGCCTACCAAATTTATAGTTACCATTCTATTCCTCTTTCCAGCTCTCTTTCTCTCTCTTTCCCTTCTCTCTCTCTCCCCCTTTCCCTTATCTCTTTCTATCTCCTTCCCGTATCTCTTTCTCTTTCTTTCCCTTATCTCTCTCTCTCCCTCTCCTTCCATTTCTTACAGTTTCCCATCTCTATTATTTTTTTTCTCTCTCTCTCTTTCCGTTATCCCTTTCTCCCCCTCTTCATCTCCTTCCATTTCTTACCATTTCCTCTCTACATTTCTCTCTCTCTCTCTCTTTCTTTCTTTCTCTTCTATATCCATGGTCAATCGATACCCAAAGGAATCATCTATTCTTAATTAGACACATTTCGTTGGATGCACCGGGGATGCGACACGATGAGAACCCTACAGGGACTCGAGGCGGTGAGCGCTTCCCCAGGTTCGTGGTCAGATCTCCTACGTACTGGCCACCGCAGGAATCGATTCCAAAGCGACAAAATGAGGTGTCGGAATAAGCAACTGAGTCAATATCAAGTGAAATATGCGTGAAATTAATTCTGCCATCTTTGATTCTAGTCCTTGTTGACCATGCGTGGTCACGATCAATTTTGTTTTCTTTTGATTAATAATAAGATCTACTGCATCGACTTCGAGTAACGTTTCATAAAACATGTATATATCAATATTGTTATTTTCATTACACCTAAATTACCATAATCTAATTGAGGGAGTGGTTGATATTATGCTCGCACCGCTCACAAATCTATAGGCCTAACCATTTTGACCGTGATCACCATCTTCAGTACCCTACTTAATTCTTAAAAAACCGTTAACTTTTATCTAGCTATTATTACTCAATCTCCCCGAATCGCCAGTGTATTGTCATGATCATCTGTCACGCTGGGGGGAGTGAGGAGCCGATTAGCTTTGTGATATTATCATGACAATTATCCTGCCACCACCTTCTTCATCTCCATCTTTGTCAAAATAATGTTCAACACCATTATCTGCCATCACCACAGTCATCTCCATAATTACACCCTCATCGTCATTGTCATCAGCACATTATCACCATCATCACCACCTCCCTCCTCCTCCTCCTCATCACCATCGTCATTATCACCATCATTATCACCATTATCATTATCACCACCATCATCCTCATAATAATAATGTGCAATTCTTATTTTGCATTTCACCACAGGGGTCACCACAATCCTCCTCCTCATTATTATCACATCTTAACTATTATCATCACCATCTCCATAACAACATCATTACCACCACTACCATCACCTTCATCATCATCATCATCATCTTCATCATATCATCATACCATCAACATCATATATCATCACCATATCATCATCCTATCATCATATCATTAACATCATATCATCAACATCATCATCAACATCATATCATCGTTATATCATCATCTTCATATCATCATCATCATCATATCATCATCATATCATCAACATCATATCCTCCTCCTCTTCTTATATTAATAGTTATAATCACCATCTATATAATGGCACCATCATCATCACCACCACCACCACCAACACCACCACCACCAACAACAACACCATCTCCATCAAAGATCACAACCATAGAACATAATAGCATATTACTCTCCTCATCTAATACATCTTTCAAATCTATTTATATTCTCACCCCCAAAAAAGGTAAATTCAGTGTTACACCATATCCATTTCTACATCCACTGTACAGTAACTTTATTGCAAACTTGAACATATCAAAACAAATTTCCTAAATATCTGCTTCTGTTATCAGTAAGCAGAATATTTTTTTTTAAGTCAGTCAATCAGTGGTCCATGTACATACATGTATATACAAATACATAAAATAGGGATCTATACAAAAATATTTACAAAACCTCAACTGGCTTTAAGCCAAAGTATTGTTCTTTTGTAAGATGGTTAAATACATCATGTGAAGCGAACTTGATCACTATACATGTATAAAACAATGTAAAATTACATCATATACATCATACACATTAAAACTTATTAAAATGCATAGCATGTTTGCTCCAAATCTTTTTCTTTCCTGAACTTAGGAAAAATTAAAAAGTTCCTGAACTAATTCTCACACTAAAAACCATGCTAAAAACTTATTTCAGTTATTTCTATAAAAAGAAGTTAACACGTCTGAAATTCACAACCATGAGCGATTTCTCAGTCAGAAATATGATTTTCATTCATTGAAAGAAATGAAAGTTTCCTACTTACAGTAACATCAAAGCCAGTGTTGAATACATTTAGTGCTACAGATCTAGTTTGATATAAATTTGTGCTCCCAAGCAATGACTGAATATCAAATAATAAACATCTTTCCTCTATTAAAACTAAATCACAGAAAACTTATTTAACATTACAATGTACAAAATTTGGGTTGCACATTAAAAACAGATGGTTTTCAAATGTAAATTGTGATTGTAAAATAAAAATGTTGATGATGGAATAGTACCCATCATGCCATCATTACATTTCCTCCCCTAAAAGAAGAGGTGTAAAACACACTGAAATTATTTTTTTATTATTCATGCATTTCCATCAAATTATAAGTACATGTAGGTTTATTACGACCATTTGTATTTGATAAATGGGTGAATTAAACAATCTTCTTTCTGCCTCAATTTGATCATGTTCTTTTCTAATGTTGTCATGTTGCAATATACACTGTAGCGGGGTGAATATACGCAAAGAATTGGCTTAATACTACCTTAAAGTTGGGCTGCATACAAGCGATCGATGCATGGCCTGAACGCAAGATAGAAAAAGTGGGCTACAGAACATCTCAAGTTGGGCTGCATACATGCAACACTTTACTGAATACAAGCATAAAGTCGGCTTCATCCTTATTCGAGTTGGGCTGCATACATGCCAAACTGTAGCTGAATATAAGCATAGAATGGGCTTCGTGCTACCTTGAGTTGGGCTGCAAACAAGCAACACTTGTGTTTAATACAACTTTTAGGTAGGCTATGTACTAGCGCGAATCAGGCTGCATTTAAGCAAAACCTGGCTGAATACAAGCAAAAAAAGGGCTTTATAGTACCATCTCGATTAGGCTGCATACATTCAATTCTTGAGTTGAATACTATGAAACTATGAGGTAGGCTACGTATTAGCTTATTTTGGGCTGCATCAAAGCAGTACTTTGCTGAATACAAGCACTGGGTAGGCTACATAATCTCTGAGTTGGGCTGCATAAAAGCCATAGCTGGACTGAATACAAGCATTGAGTTGGCTTTGAAGTATGTAGAGTTGGGCTGGAAACAAGTAAAACCTTAGCTGAATACAAGCATGGGGTAGGCTGCAAACTATCTCGAGTTGGGCTGCATAAAAGCAACACATGAGTTGAATACATCTTTGAGGTAGGCTTATGTAATAGCTCGAGTTGGGCTGCATACTAAAAGTTGGGCTGCATAAAATAAGTGCTTAGTTTTGATAGGCTACTTTGCTTGCTTTTGTGACCCTCCAGATCCCCTTTCCCCTTCCTTGGTCTAAAAGTCACTGAACTTCTTGAAAGTAAATATATATTATTATTAATAAAATCAAATTAATTCAATTCGCTTTGCCATTCTGACATCCACACTTGTAAACATTTTGATATGCTCTTTATATTTCTGCAATCTCTTTATATAATGTAAATATATATTTCATACTTTCATAAACAATGGCCTTATTTAATGCCCTGAAAAGTGATCATGAAACAAAATAGTCTCCTGTATACAATATACAGATGAGAGAGGGCAGCAAACTAGTATATGCAACAGTCAATATTCATATCATTTTTCTGTTGAATAAAACTTACTAAAAACAAATCAACATTTTTGGTAATGAAAACAATACAGTTAGGCACTAACAGCTGTCCAGTACTTATTCCAACTATGAAAAAAATAAAACGTAATAACGTTGCTTCCTGACTGAATTCATATTACATGAATCATATTTTACGGAAGTCTAAGCTGTCCCCAGAAATTTTTTTTACAAAGAATACCTACAAGAGCAAATATTTTTTATGGTGTAAAATTGTTAATAAACGTGTCCATAATGGGTAGCACTGCTACAGCCATGGGGAACTTATTGAATAGATTTAACATTAATTCTCTTATGTAACCTGTCCACACTTAACCCACATAGAGAATTTCTTTTCTTAAACTTCTCACACATGGTATAGAGATCCTGTTACAATAATTCAATTCTACTTCATTTTAACATTTTAAAACGTCTAGACCAGTGTAACAACCACAAAATTGGTTGAATTCTGAGGAGTTATGAGCTTATTGGAAAATTTGCTATTTAAACACTTTTTTTAAAATCACTGTTAAGGTATGTCAAGATTTCCCATCTATATCGCAAATTACAAACAGTGGTGACATGACAATACATAAATAAAATGCCACAATGAATAATAAATAAGATTTAAGCATGCAATTTCTAAATGTTATCACATACTTTTTTTTTTCTTCAAATGACTTTAAAAATATGTTGCTAAGAAACACTTCTGAAACTTGACTTAACGGTACTATTTTGAGTACTGTGAAATGAATGTTACACACACGTACCAAAAAGTTATCACACATTAATAAATATTTAAGAAAATACAAATATCAGTAAAATTCAAAGTGACAATTATTCATAAACAAATCAGGTATGAAACAAATGTACTCACAAACTTTGATAAAAAAACTCACTCTATTGATCTGTAGTACTATTGAGTTTGTAAACATCATAAAATCAATGCATACAAATCTAATGCAGTTGCACCTAAACTGCAAAAGAAATTTTGTTGGTTCATAGCAAAGAAGTGATCAGTTTAAAGCAAAGGACATACTTATTGAAATGTCTCTTTCTAACCTATAAGCAGGAATTAAGATGAAGAAATATACTAAATGAAAATGTCTCAAGTTCTTCGAAGACAAACCAAGTCTTTCTTGAATAAAGAAATGAAATCATCATCAAAACTATATAGAGTCAAATAAAACTTTATACAGGTCTGCAGTACAAGTATTCACATACTCTACTATTAATCATAAATTGTAACATCTCGATCCCTCTTTTTGTTTATTCAAATGATTACATATCATCAGTATACCGTTTAATGATTTTGTTTGCGACCTTTGTGCAGCCATTATCAATATGGTGATAAAAAGCCTCCTATAAATGCAGACAAATGCTCGACATAGACTGTTGGCAGTGGGACTACGAAAAAGAAAGAGGCATGTAACAAACAAGAACACATAAAGAGGAAAGGTGAACAAAAGTGCTCTAGAGAGACAGATAGAGAGGGAGAGGGAGAGGGTGGGCAGAGAAATAGAGAGATGGACAGAGAGGGAGAGAGAGGGAGAGAAAGAGGGAGAGAGAGGGAGAGAGAGGGAGAGAGAGGGAGAGAGAGGGAGAGAGAGGGAGAGAGAGGGAGAGGGAGAGAGAGGGAGAGAGAGGGAGAGAGAGGGAGAGAGAGGGAGAGAGAGGGAGAGAGGGAGAGAATGAGGGAGAGAGAGGGAGAGAGAGGGAGAGAGAGGGAGAGAGAGAGAGAGAGAGAGAGGGAGAGAGAGGGAGAGAGAGGGAGAGAGAGGGAGAGAGAGAGAGAGAGAGAGGGAGAGAGAGGGAGAGAGAGGGAGAGAGAGGGAGAGAGGGAGAGAATGAGGGAGAGAGAGGGAGAGAGAGGGAGAGAGAGGGAGAGAGAGAGAGAGAGAGAGAGAGGAGAGAGAGGGAGGAAGGAAGGGGAGAGAGGGAAAGGAATAAGATGGAAATATTTGAAAAAGCAATACAGCTTATTCGATGTAGACCTCTCTTACTTGATTATCACTACATAATGCTATACTGGAATACACCGGCCATTTCAGACAACATGGCATGAATACTGATCTGAATTTGAAACTTACAAGTTATTTCAATTGAAAAACCATAATCAAAATAACAGCATATAGCCTTCTATCTTATGGCGGAAAACTTGGCTTATCCAAGGCTTCACGCTTTACCGGGTAAAAAGGCAAATGACACTTTAAAATTCAGAATGGCCTAAGAAATTTGACAATTAATCCATTAAAAGACATAGCCAGGATCTCTTCAGGTGACCTTTCAAGTGAAACGAATTGTAGATCCTGTACACCAACTGCTGAAAGCCACTTAATAAATAACATCACTGACAAATATACATGCTCCATGGAAAGAATGTACTCTTGAAATATACTTCTGTGCTAGGCATAGAAGCCCCTTGTAGCTGTCTTCCAACCATTCAGTGTAAAGCAGATAACATTTGCAAGCTTAGGATTTAATGTCGGAGAGCACTGGCAGAGCCTGCCTATCTAAAAAGAACAACCGCTGTAGTGCGCTTCATGTATTCCAACCACTCAGTGCAAAGCAGACATCATTTACCACCATGAACAGATTTTTGAGGGTATGGAAGAGCATGTCCATCCAAGTAAACCAGCTCCCATGATGTGCTCACTGTATTCCAACCATCCGATGCAAATCAGACATCTCCATCCACGCCATACTACTCATATTCCGTGTTTGAGCGCATGGCAAAGCCATTCCATTTTTGTAGTCTAGCCACGACCACACTGCATCCTACTCATATTCCATGTTTGAGTGCATGGCAAAGCCAGTCCATCTTCGTAGTCCAACCGCCGCCGTGTGCATCGTTCAGCTGCTTAAGGAAGTACTCAAGGGCTTCATTCTCGGTCTTGCCGACGGCTAGAGTCTTGTGGAGGTAGCCGACGTCGTCGATGGACTGGAGTTCGGGGATCTCCGTGCCGAGCATCAGGGTGAAGAGGCTGATGAAGAGGTTGGAGTGATCTCTGAGGATCAGATAGGCCTGGCAACACAGCTCCTGGAATCTGATTGGATGATTTTAAATGATACAACATGAGACAATGAAGGTGACTGGACAGTAGCAAATCATATGATAAAGTATGACGAAATGGATCTAATACCGGTACGCCCAAGTAAAGTGCAAACTGCCCTTATGCACATGCCCAGTGAAGTAAATCAATTTTCTATTTTCACTTTGGTGTTTCAAAACACTCAGCACACCACACCTACATACATGCACATTATCTAGTGCTTGACAAGCAGTCAGCACTACCAGCTTGTTTTTCTGTGATCACAACTCAGCTCTCATACATTTTCTTAGTCATTTGGCAAAAACAATTTAATTTTTTAACATTCAGTTGGCCTAATGGTTTAGTTTGATTCTGGCAGCTGTATTTTCTGTCTTTACCAGATATGAAGAATTATCTTTGTCGGCTATTTGCCTTAAAGATAAAGTTGAGTTCGGGTCATAATATTAAATTGTGACAGAAACTGTCTCAAAGCAATTGGGAAGGTTGATTATATAGCACATAAGAATTGCTCTATGCTGTAAGGTTTTTGAATCACCAAAATGAAAAGAAATATTAACAAAAAATATGTATATGGGACTACACACAAATGTTTGGCCTCAAACATTTCAGCCGTTTCTTGTAATATTTTTAATGTGAGGGCATATGAAGAGCAATCCTTTTCAGGGGACATATCTACTATGATAATCTTCCAAACTTACATAATAAGAAATGAGAAAGCTCACACAGTATTATTTACCTTTCACAGAACCCAAGTTTCCCTTAAAAAAAGAAAATATAACAGAAAAGTTTCAATCACTTACAATCAGCCGATAAAAATAACAGAATCAAACTAAACCTGTAAGGCCGGCTGAAAGTTCAAGACTGTAAATAAATCATATCTGCAAAATGACTTTGGTAGCAAATCAAGAAGGGCTGAGTTATGATCACAGAGAGATTCAGATACTTACTTCTTGAACTCTTGACTCTTGGAGATGTCGTTGCCCTTGGTGATGACCTTGAGGAAGTCTTCTGTAAGAACGAAGGGCACCCTCTCTCGTTTAATGCCATACTTCTTCTTGACGTGACCCAGGAAATGACCAAAGTCTATATGGAAGATCTATGGTGATTGAAAACAAAGTTACGGAATGAGGGGAGTGGTATGCTTTTTACATTTAACTGAAATACAAACTTAAATTTTGAGTGTTCACAACTTTTCCACATTTATCTGCACATATATCAGGTGTTGTGGTCTAGTGGATACGTCACAGGACTGTGGATCACATGGTTCGCGGTTCAAGTCCCGCTGCGGTACTAATGTCCTTTGGCAAGATATTAATCTACATTTGCCACTCTCCACCCAGGTGTAGCAAATGGGTACCTAGTAGGAATTTATTCCTTCAATGCTTTTAGCGCCTTAGGCCAGCTCGGCTAAAGCCAGGGTAATAGTAGTACTTTGTAGTACTTGAGCATCCCCAGGGATGAATATGTGCGCAATATAAATGTAGCTATTAGTATTATTATTATGTTGATGTCCTAGAGACTTTTGGTCCTACGGTACAAGCTGGCCATCTCACCTAAAGTGGTATTACAAAAGAAGTTATGATAAAAAGATGATTGTATAGGGGTTTTCATCTCATGGATAAGTCACAGGACTGGATCACAAGTTTTGGCGTTCGAATCCCAGAGCACAAATGTCCTTTTGCAACACATTTATATACATCAGTCTACAATTATGCTACATTTCACCGCACCGTTAACCCTTTCAAGACAATTGACCACATTTTGTGGTTTGGCTCAATAAATTTTGATTCAGAGCTCTAAAAAGTATCCAGGTGCATGAGTAGAAAGAGCAACAATTTCTGCACATACTATGTCCATTTTTGTTGCATGACCATATTGCGTTTGTTGCCAGGAATTTTAAACAAGAGAATAAGTTTTAAAATCCTTAAATTGGTAACAAATTGAGAGGTTCAAAATCATTGTTTTTCATCAAAATTGGCAATATTTTTCAACTAATCAACAAAATATTTAACCATGTATATTGTTTTCAAAGACATTACACCTTACTAGAACCATGTAGAACTAAAAGTAAAATATTACTGTTGCCAATTTGAAAAACAAAAATGTGATCAAATTAGCCCTGAAGTAATTCCTGTCCTGAAAGGGTTAAGAAGAAATTCATTGAATGTTCAGCGCCATAAGAGAGGAGAGAGGCTTAAGCTTGGATAAGTTTATAAATCACTTTGAAAGTGCATAGAGATGTTTGATCATTCTGTGACATGCTCTATGAAATTGAATGAATTTAATTCATTATCATTACTACACATGCAGATGGCCTTACCTGGCCTTGTTGTGAGACCATGATGTTACTACTATGTCTATCTCCTATACCCAAGATAAAGGTAGCTACACAGTATCCTGCACAGGACTTGGTGAAGGTATCTACTGCAGCATCGTATCTGAAAGAAATAGGAAAACATTTATTTATGTACCGTATAGTCGCGTGTACACGGCGCACACGTATATAAGGCGCATCCATACTTTCGACCCTCTGTATTAAAAAAAAAAAATATTGCCGTCTTTGCACATGGCGCGATTCTATCGCGTGATAATACATACGAGGCTCGGAATCGGCCCCAGAATGAGTGAAAGTTTGAACTTCCAGTCATATCAGCGCCGCTACTTAGCTCCGAAAAAATCTAGCAGTACATATGTATACAGTGTGTGTATACGTAGGGGTATGTGTGTGTACAACGCCGTTAATAGCGCACACTTCATTGTATGAGCAAGACAGGGAAACTCACGCGGGAGAGCTTGGAAGAGAGAGAGCGTGAGCGAGGGAGCGAGATGAATATTTAGGGGGCAGGGCTAGGGACAGAACATAATATATCATTGCTGGTTTGCATATCTAAATCCGGTGTAATAATATAAAAATTAATGAAACAAATCAACGAAATTTACTCCGGAATGGAAACTCAGCGTTTGAAGAACTAACAACACCACACACACAAACACACCAAAAAATAAAATAAATCACGGAAAAAGAAAAAGTCTGAGAAGAAAATATAAAATGAAAAGATAGCTTTCAGGTCTTTAGAAAAATTCGAGGCACAAATTTATTCATTGTTAGAGTACATCAGAATTAAGAAATATTAAGATAAGGAATAGTAATAATTTTCTTTAAAAGTAGGCCTACCGAAAGAGGGAATTTACGAAGAAAAAACCTAGATCAAATATCAAAAGCAATGGTCAACAATTAAGCCTGCCCCTCACTTAAAAATATAAGACATTGAAGAACTATAAAGGAAAACCCCTCCAAAATTTGAGGAAGCAAATATTATTCATACCACAGTGACGGTACAAAATAATAATTCAAACTAGGCTACCAATCGGAAGAAAAATTATTGTTCGTTAGAATCGAAGAAAAAAAAAATGGCGCCCGTAGGTCACGTAAAATAGAAAAAGGAAGATGACAGAGGCCGTTTATAAAGAGAGCTGTAACACGCGCATAATAATCCTGCACGTATGCTGTCTTTGTGTAAAACATGGCGGATCAGTGTAGATACTCTCTGTAGCTAGCTCATGCCGTTTATCGCGCGCGCGCCACCTCTTGGTCATACCACGTACAGTCATCTACAGCCACCTTGCGAACAAATGAAAAAGACGATCTATTTTCATCATTATAGCCGCGAATTCAATCTGGTTTTCGTCATTACAGTTATGAAAGTGAAGCTTAGACTAGGATTATACTGGCCATGTATGTAGAATTTCGATAATTGTTTTATAAAGCGGAGTTTTTAATATAAAAATCGGACAATTGTCGTTCAACTGCACACTACCCCGATACAGTGCAATGACATAGGCCTAGTGTTACATGTGATATGTCCGGCCGCGCCGGGGGCCTGGGGCGGCGGGTAGCGCTGGCGGGCAAGACCCAGTAAGAGCTGCATTTCGTTGTCATTTCCTTGTACTCGTTTATATGGCGCACCCCGACTTTTGACATTCTCTGCCATGAAAAAAAGTGCGCCGTATACACGCGACTATACGGTAAGTTATTAACCTATTCAGTAACCCGTACGATGTCACAACCTTGTGTACTCATCTGCGTAGTAGTGCCATGTACATGTGCTCGCGTGCCACAACCTTGTATAGTAGCCTCCATAGCTGTGCCATGTACATGTTTAGACGCATTGTTTATTCACGCTTGAGCACCCCAAAACTAAACTACACCTGGCAGGGGGGGGGGGGGGATTAGTGGCTGGCACAATAGGGATTAGCACTGTGACAATAGGGTTGGTACATGGGAGCAGATTAAGGGTTAATACATTTAATTATGCAAGGATGTATTGAAGGCAGGAGACTAGGCAGACAGAAGCTTAGATGGACTGACAGAACCAAACAGCTAACACATCTTTCACTCATCTCAGGTCATCACATGGCTCAAGGGCCACATGCCTTTGATTGTCATCAGAGGAAGAATATAACTTCGAGCTGATGACGACGATGACAGCAATGATTTTTGCTCAAATGGTCATAACAGTAAAGATCAAGAAACGATCTTTCAAGGTTCTACTAGGGTCACAGCAACGTTTAGGGTCATTACTGCATATACAGTCATCAGCAACCGCACGTGCCACTGGATGATACTATGAATGCTAAAAGCAAATCTTGTTGCTGGTGACAATATCGCTTACTGAGAGCCACAAGGGTGTTAACTCACATACTTTTGCACATCGTTAATGCCTTTCTGGCTCTAAACTGTCGATATATCCCCATAACAACATATGCTTTCAAACAATCCTTCAACAAGACCTGAAAAGGAGAGGTTTCTTACTGTGATCCTTTACACTTCTCCTTAATCCACTGATGAATGACACCACTCTTGAGTTGAAGGGTGCTCATGATACCAGCTTTGTGCTGAATGTCATAGATGTTAGAAGAGTTCCTCACCACCTCGATCAAACCGGTCATGTTTCCCGTTGCTAGGCAACGATAAGGTGTCATCCTGCAAAGATGGATGAGACATATATCACTGATAAAATGAAATGGCTTTCTCTCATAGTTCATAAATCAGTAGTAGGTTATCGTTTCCAGTCTAAATTTTCCCACAGATAGTCTTAAAGTAACCATAGGGGAATATTTTTATTTGCTCTCTGAAATTCCCATAACAGAAGACAAACATGCAAATATACACACATACATGTATCTTTAAAGTAATGATAACAACTGAAAATGCATTTTTGAACCTACAGTTTTTGTACATCACTATATACCAAGTTCCTTCTTTGGTAACCATGCAACATCTAAAGATACTTCATTACTTTCATGTGATATTTCAAAAGCATGGACTTACTAAGCAAACAAAAGGTAATACAGTCAAACCTGCTTTAGCGACCACCTGTATAGAAAGTCCACCTGTCCATAAAGACCATAATTTTTGTTTCCCTTGAAAAGTGTTTCTCATTGAAACATGTGTTAAAGGAACCTGTACATAAAGACCACCTGCTCATAAAGACTGCTTTTCTTGGCTCCCTTGAGTGGTCTTTATAGACAGGTTTCACTGTACAGGCACCTTAACCCCTTAGATATGATTTGATTTTGGTACAACATAAATTTGTCATAGGCCCTTATTCTGAACTCCAGGGCCCCGCCTTCGATAGAGTTGCTACTGATTCAAATCGATCGCAACTCGTATTTTTTAAGTATCTTTTTAAGTGTTGCGATTGATTTTAAAGAGAAGGTCGAGTTCTGATCATGCGATTACATTGTGAATAAACTGTCCCAAAGCGATTAGGAACATCTAAAAATTGTTTACCAATTAGGAAAGGTTGATAATGTCTAAATAAGAATGAATGTATATATACTGTGAGGTTTTGGAATCATCAAAACGAGAAATTGATGAAAAGCACATACACTCGACACAGAAATAGGTATATGGGACTGTACACACATGTGGCATGAATGTACGGCCCGAATATTTCAGATATTTCTCGTCATATTTCGAATATGGGTGATTATGAAGAGCAATCCTTTTCAGGGGACATTTCTACTATGATATTTTTCCAAACTGACATAAAAGGAATGAGAAAGCTCACAAATTATATTTCACCTTTCCCAGAACTCAACCTTCTCTTTAAGTTGCGATCGATTCGAATCAATTGCAAATCTTTATAAGACGGGGCCCAGTTTAACTTAAAACTCCAGTCCAAGTAAAACCAGAGTTTAATCAAAACTGACTTAAACCACAAGTCCAGTCTAAATTTCTGTACAAAGTTAAACCACACTAGAATGGAGTTTAAGGTTAAGAATCAGATTTTCCAAAACTCCAGTTTAAAGGGCAGGTTTAGAACGGGTTTAATCCACACTTAGACCCGGTTTAAATTCAACTGGAGTTCAGAATACTGGCAATAGACTCGGGCACAAGATACATGTATCACGGACCAAGTGAGTACTCTAGAGGTTAAATAGATTGGACTTACTTGAGGTCTAGCCCATGCTGCTGCCATATGGAATCCATGATCTGAATCATCTGGAGAGTCAACATGTCTTGTCTCAGATCTGAGGGGGGGGGGAATATCAAAGAACATATCAATCATTCTTTCTTCCATGATTTTAGGATGAATATTTTATCCCTTTTGAATAAGCAGCAAAAGTAAAGTTAAAAATCAAGATTCTAACTTTGAATCCATAATTGCCAGATGAAATATCATGTGTTCTACAACGTAATTTCTTCACTTTGAAATAATGTATAATCAGATGTCATTTCACTCATTTGAGAATGAGGGAAATCATCATAGTTTAATCATTTGGAAAACAAAAATTACTTGACTGAATACAATCATTTGGAAAACGAAAACACAATTACTATCATATTGATATTGTCATACGTATCGTTATTACTGATACACATGTATAATAATCATCATCTTCATCATCATCGCTGTCGTCAGCTGCATCACCATCATATTAAATAACAATTCAAAACTACACGCACCATCGCCCCTCTTGAAGATGATCTTGAGGTCCTCGCACATGGACAGAGACATCTGATCCGGGTTCTCCCATTCCAGCCAGAGAGGGCGCTTTGCAGACGACATGATCTTGCACTTGTCCACCCTGAGCTTGCCTAAGGAGAAGGAGGGGTTCAGAGGCAAGGGAAGTTCCTGGAGAGCTTCGATGAAGTCCGGCTGTGCCATGTGCTCGGCGAGGTATTTTAGACGATCCTGTTAAGAAGCAGTTGGAGGATTGGATTAGACATGAACACAGTTTTGCTAACCTTTTCAAGATAACTGACCACATTTTGCGGTTTGGCCCAATAACTTTTGATTCACCGCACTAAAAACATAAACCAGATGCATGAGCGGAAAGAGCAAATATTTCTGCACACACTGTGTCCTTTTTTGTTGCATGACCATATTAAGTTTTGATGCCAGGAATTTTAAAAAGAAGAATAAACTTTAAAATCCTTAAATTGGCAACATATTAAGAGGTTAAAAATGATTGATTTTTTGGTAAAAATTAGCAATTTTTTCATATTTTTGACAATGAGCTTAAACGTATGTTGTTTTCAGAGACATTACATTTTATTAAAACCATGTCGCATTAAAAGAAAAATATTTTAGTTGCCAATTTGGAGAACAAAATGTGATCGATTTAGCCCTTAAATAATTCCTGTCATGAAAGGGTTAAAAGGTAACATAGTATAATGACAAGAATAAGAATAAGGGCGTAGACCGAGGGGTCCAATAAATTAGCCAAGCAGGAAAATCTGACATTGTAACTCCGCTATGAAAATCTGAAGAAAAAAAACCACCCAACAAATTCCAAGCCAACACACAATATGTGCATTTTCTGTACTCTCTAGGGAGCATTTTGCCACCAATTCAAATGCCTGCATGGAAGAGAGTTCAGTGCAATTCGCTTCAATTCCACCATTCGTAAAACAGACATATACAAAAAAAATATTGATACAATATAAACAATACAATGAAAGGTTTGCACCCCTGCCCGAGAAGCAGAGCTTGCAGCTGGGGTGCAACTGGCCCAACATAATACAATTGGAATAATATTGTTCATGGCAAATTTTGTCAAAATCATCACAAGTTGCAATTTCTAACCCAAGTAAAGAGTGGCAGATATTTGCCAAAGTACATAACTACTGTGACTGGGAATGAACTGTAGACTCATTTGATCCATAGCAGAGTGAGTTTCCTGTTAAGACCACTACACTGTTACATCACTCACCCTGTTAGTGTCATCTTTCCTCTCGTTGAGCGACTCGGTCAGTTTGGAGAGCTTGTCCAGTGCCTCTACCTGTCTGACCAGCAGCTTGAGGTACGGACCAAGTGACCGACAGTAAGCCTCGAGCATAAGACCGAATCGTCTACTCACGCTAGGCTTGTGCATCTCAGACCTAAAAGCAGTAATGACATTTGGTGGATTCAGGCAGTTAGCAAATATAGGGTTATTTCACCTAGGGATAAAAATTAATAGCGTGTGTATGAAATATATACTATGATTATTGTAAAAACCAGTTAGACAAAGACCATGGCATCAAAAAACCCCAGGCCTAGACTGGTCTCTCTACGTCACTGTTAGCTAATGGATGCAATCAGAAAAGATAAACACCATGAAGATACATGTACTGTACAAATTGGAATTACCCTGCAGTATAATGTGCAATGTACATGTAATGCTTATACATGTATTTGTCGAGTTCTGGAAAAGGTCAAAAATAATTTGTGAGATTTCTCATTTTCTTTATGTCAGATTGAAAGATTACCATAGTAGAAATGTCCCCTGGAAAGGATTGCTCTTCAAATGCCCTCACATCCAATATATGACGAGAAGCAGCTGAAATGTTTGGGCTGAACATTTTTGTGTAGTCCCATATACACATTTCTCTGTACAGTGCATGTGACTCTCAAGAGGATTAAGTCATCTTCTTATTTTGGTGATTCCAAAACCATACAGCACACACCAGTGCTAATGTACTATATAATCAACATTTCCTAATTGCTTTGAGACAGTTTCTTTCGCAATTCAATCTCATGACCGGAACTTAACTTTATCTTTAAATATTCACGATACGTGGTTTTGTATGAAAATGAAATTGTACATATATATTGTTTTCAAGGTGAAACTCTCCATCTGTCTGAGAATACTATCAAGAGAGGTGACTGACCTTAGATGCCAGAAGAAGAAATGTCCAATCCTTTGGTTGTAGAGAGATCGTTTGAGTAGGAACCTGGCAAGAGGGTTGTCCAGATAGGACTCATACTTTAACACCTACAAAAAAGAACATACCCAACTAACTAATTACACAGAAAAATAAAATCATAAAAAAATATTTTGCTGTGTGTCTTCGGGATTCATGTCACTATACTATATTCAAAAATTAATTCTATATAATAATAATAATGGCCGCTTACATAGCGCTCATATCCGTCACGCAGTGACTTTCATGGCGCTTAGACATTATTACCCGGTTATAGCCGAGCCGCCAAAGTAACCAGCGCTCAAGCATATCAGGTACCCATTTACACCTGGGTGGAGAGTGGCAAATGTAGATTATTGTCTTGCCAAAGGACGTTAGTGCCGTGGTGGGATTCGAACCCCGTACCTTGCACAGTGTTTTATCATTTTATATTATCTTTATGTTCTTCACACTCCTTAACCGCTATCCAAAGAATGCCAGGTACAATTTTTTTTTCCAGGTTGATTTTATACATTCCAGCTGTACATAAATTATTTCTTGAGGTGATTGGTACACCTCAACCACACAGGAACTGTGTTACTAATGCACGGCCAAAGAGGGGGGGGGGGGGGGATATCACCCCCCCCCCTATGATGAAGAATGACAGAAACTGGCAAAAAGAGCTCTTTGATTTAAATTTAGGCTCTTAGAAATTATATGTTCAAAGTTTATTACAATAAGCCAGTTCGTAAATATAATATGCTCATGTGCCGATAAAGGCCATTTATACGGAGTACAATTGACCTTTATACGCTGTCATTTTGTACGCACGATATGATTTTACTTGTTAAACAAGTCGCGCGTCCACCTAAACAAAAGCGTGTGTGCATACCCATTGGGGTCATTTGCAGGTTCATTTGTACCATGTACTAATATAATAGGTCATTTTCGTAATGTATTCAAATTTGCTTAAAGTGACAAACTATTACATTCACCTGTAAAAACCTATTTTTTTTCAATAGTCAGAATGTAAATTGCATGTATTAGGCGTTGTTAGGTTGGACAAACATTTTGGCTTGCCCAACCTAGCAACACTTAATGCATGCAATTTGCATTCTAACTATTGAAATACAATGACGTAACAGGTGGATCTAATAGTTCGGTACTAGGAATTGAAAAAAGGGTAAGCATCAAATCTGAATGCATCACGAAAATGGCCTATTTACGAATTGGCCTATTGTCTTAATTCCTGAACTATTCACACAAATGTGAGTCCTGCATAATGTGGGGAAATTCTATTCTGAATGCCGCAGAGAATTTTTTCGATTGCAACACAATAGCCTAGATTTTAAATTTTGTAAATGTGCTATCAAAACATGGTGGGCTAAAAGGTCAAGAAAGAAAAGTATATGGGTTTAGGTGTTAAACTTTAGATGAAAAACATTTCTTAATTTGAATTCAAAATAGATTTAGGGTTTTCAATTTTACTTATTGTGATGCAGATGTCATCGGTTAACCATTTAGAAATTTGTTACTAAATTTTATGCAGGGTATCCTTTCCGTGACATTAGATATGAAAAGCCATGCACTTACTTGTACAAGTTGGAGTAGGTATTGCGAGACTTGTTCATCAGACATGCGATCTAAGCAGTTGACTGCTTCCGTCCTGACACCCAGATCAGCATAGCTACAGTCTAGGAGACCTAGTGCAGTCTCGGCATCCATATCCGGCCAATCTTTCAAGAGAACATAGAGCTGGTGAGGAAGAGAGAGAGAATTAATATAGACAGATATGAGTAGAAGAAAAGCAGTTGGCTGCTTCCATTCTGACACCCAGATCAGCAAAGCTACAGTCCAGGAGACCTAGAGCAGTCTCTGCATTCATGTCTGGCCAATTTTTCAAGAGAACGGTCAGTGATGGTCGCTATCGGTAGAGACAAATTCTGGTCCCAATCAAGAGCGTGTCTACTGTATATCTACATTTTCATTTTGAATTCAACACATCGCACATGTCAAGAACTTGGACTCAATACATGATTAACAAACGCTGTCCAGAGACATTTTGTCTCCCTATCCAAAACCTTTGCTCACTCCATTATTAAATCAAGACAATGTATCTGAGAAAAAAAATATGAAAAAATTGACAATGCAAGCATTATTGATAGACAGGTGACAAACAATAGTATAAACATGTACATGTAAATGATCCCATTTGGACCCAAACAGAGAAATATAATCACTCATACTTCCAATCAACCACCATCGAGTTGAATCACCTGAATGAAAGTACTGTGAACGCACCACCAGAAAGCATATCAAAAGATTCCTTTCAGCACACTAGCACCCTCCCTAACCCAACATGTTCCTGCCCAGCATGGCCGTGCATTGTAGACATCCAAATCCAGACTTGATTTGGGTGTAAAAGGGGTTTAACATTTTATGAACAGTGTTTTCATAAGCCCTGTTCACACTTGATGAGATAAACCACTTCAAAAAACTGCTGGAGAAAAATATTATTAAAATGAACATTGTGAGGCCGACAATTTGTTTGCTGCACGTCTTATCATGGCCCCTATGTTTACCAACTGATTTGTGTGTTGTAAGATTCAGATATAGGAAGTCCACTATGCTTATCTCATATTATTTTGCCGCCACAATGTTAATATGGTTTACATCCTTATGTCTGAAAGGGGCATTAGAGGATCTCACCTGTGCCACATCTTCTCTGCTATTCCATTTGACGGAGCTGAGCAGCTTTGGCAGTGAGTATGGATGCTCTCTGCATACCAGTCTGAGAAACAAACCATAAAAGAGTTAGATCATCATGAGCAAAGGCTTAATTAAAATTGAAGGTGGAGTTCTGGAAAAGATGGAAATCAGGGGAGCGTATCATCAAGCGTTTTGTCAGTGCTTTTTACCGACAAATTTGCTCTCAGCCAATCAGATGCAAGGATTTCAGTAGCTTATAACAGTTGTCGGTAAAAATCACTGACAAAACGCTTGATGAAACGCTCCCCAGTAAGCCAGTTTGTAATTAGTTTATGGTATAAATGACCCTGAAATGACCCCAAATTGTTCAGGCATGGGCATCTGTTATGGTGGACGTGCTACTTGTTTAACCCTTTCAAGACAATTGACCACAGTTTGTGGTTTGGCTCAGTAACTTTGATTCAAAGCTCTCAAAAATATACCAAATGCACGTGTAGAAAGAGCAAAAATTTCTGCACAAACGATGTCCATTTTTGTTGCATGACCATATTGCGTTTAATGCCAGGAATTATTTGAAATGAGAATAAACTTTAATATCCTTAAATTGGTAGAGGTCAAAATTATTGTATTTTATCAAAATTGGCAACTTTTTCAACTTTTCATCAAAATTCCTAACCATGTATGTTGTTTCAAAGACATTACATTTTATTAGAACCATGTAGCACTAAAGGAAAAATATTACTGTTGCCAATTTGAAGAACAAAATGTGATCAATTTAGCTCTTAAATAATTCCTGTCCTGAAAGGGTTAACATGTAAATTCATACTGGTGCGCGCATCATGGTGTGTACAAAATGACAGCGTATAAAGGTCACTTGTACTCGGTAAAAATTACCTTCATCTGCACATGCGCAAATTGTATTTACCAACTGGCTTATATGTGAGCTTTCTCACTCTTCTCATCCTTATATGGAAGAATATCACAAAAGCAATGTCGCATGAAAAAGAAATACTCTCATATTCCAAATATGACTAGAAATAGTTAAATAACTTGGGACCAAATTTTGAACCCATGGGTATGTTCAGTGCCATATCTGTGTGTAGAGCTTTTCACTGTATGTCATTTTTCATCAAGATGGAATCAATTTATAATTATTTTCATAATTCCAAATTATCCACAATTATTTTGTCCCAATTACCTCTAGTTTTCTTTTCACAGTGAAATCTAATGACCAGGATCCCGTTTCATATAACTTGTCATCAGTAACAATTGCCACATTTCTATGAAAAATATCCTCTCAGCCAATTAAATGCAAGGATTTCAGTAGCTTATAAAAGTAATTGCAACTTGTTATTGATAACCAGTTTTATGAAACAGGGCCCAGTACTCCACTCTATCTTTGAGACTACTATCCTTACTATGGCAGACATTAATGTAATCTAAAGTTCCCTCCACTTGCGGCATCCAATGGCCTAGTGCTATGTAGTATGACTACCACAAACTGGAAAAACAAATAATTGGGATGATTTATGCATTATTTAGAGTTCTTTTTTTTTGAAGTACCACATTTATTTTTATCATAACATACCTGAGTTTCCAGACCAGTTCCTTTTCTTGCACTGACATCTCATGGAGTCTGTCCTTGTTGAGGATTTCTTCCAGCTGTTCTAGCTCCTCTTCTGAGGGAGGTGTCTGGTAAGATATCACAAAAATAGTCATAAAGAGTTTTTTTTTTTAAAGAAGAAATAAAAGGGTAGATACTGAGTTGAGAATTATGGTTTAAAAGTAATAAAAAAAGCTGCTTCCATGTACAGAGATAAGTAATTTGGACACTGAAGTAAATTATGAAACTTAAGATTTTGATTCAAATGATGATGATGAGAATGATGATGATGAGAATGATGATGATGATGATGATGATGACGATGAGGATGATAATCTAAATGATATATTCAATTTTCAGAAAAAAGCCTCTCTGTCTCATGCATTTGGATAACACTTATTTAATTTAGGCAGGATTTACTATCTAGAGCACTGGTCGGATCAATCAGTCAGTCAAAATCGAGAGTGTGACCTACCTCTTCCCCGTCAATCTCTTCTCTCCTCTGTGCCTTGGTCACAAAGAAAGCGAACTGCTGGATCTGGGAGTAGCATGGGAAGAGGAGACTGTGAGGGTAGCGGAAGAACTCCAGCTCCAGGCACGGGGCATCCTTGTTGGGGTTTGGACCAGTCTGGCCGAAGGGGTTGAGGAGGTCATCGTTGCCCTTGGGCGGGGGCCAGAGGTAGAGGCGCATGTTGCCCATCTGGAGCCGGTTGGTGAAGTCAAAGAGGTTGATGTTGCCCCACGCTATTGCAAAGCCACCCTGTGATGATATAAAGAAAAAGGTAGAATAGAAGAAGGGGTCTCGTTGAATAACAGGATTGGAACCAATTGTGATGTTGGCCCTTCAGAACAGGTTGACGATTGCTCAGAGAAAACAAATGGGTGATCATGTGTCAGGTATATGGATCAGAGTACTGATAGGAGTGCCACCTTTATCTTCCATACTGATATCCTGTGTAGAAAATCAGTCTAACATTGTCTATTTCTTGGTGGATTCCCTTGATAGTGTCCTAACATCCATTTCAGAAAGCCAATCCTGGTTAAACCAGTCCTGACCACCTAGACAAGTAGGATCCCAGCGAAAATGGGTTTTTTGTCCAAGTTCGCTTTTCAGGCTGGCCTGGAGGAAGCCCTGGGAAAAATTTCTGCACACACTGTGTCCATTTTTGTTGCGTGACCATATTGTGTTTGACGACAGAAAAAGAAAATAAGCTTTAAAATCCTTAAATTGGCAATTTTGTCAACTTTTCGACAACGTTCCTAACCATGTATATTGTTTTCAAAGACATTATATCTTATTAGAACCACATAGCATTAACAGAAAAATATTATTGTTGCCAATTTGAAGAACAAAATGTGATCAATTTAGCCCTTAAATAATTAAGGGTTAATAGGGAGGACTCATAAAATCCAGTCAAGTATTCAAACCAACAGACTATGACACTTCTACATCATGGTTGTAAATCATCATATACTTATTTCATGCTTGAAAGATTTCTCACCTCTTTCTTTCCCTTCCTCTTCTCGGAGGAGCATATTGAAACGCACCATCTAGCACTACGAGGGATGTCATTGACCTTAATGTCATAGGTCAACCACTCGTTCCAGCGAGGATTTGACCACGGGACCTGCTCGGTGGAGACGATGGGGCACAGGGGTTCCTCCCCATGATAGATTCCTGTTCTGACGTATATCTAAATTGGCAACACATACATAAATGTCATGTGGTTAATTTGTGTTCATACGATTCCCATTCTTGTGCTCACCAATGATGCCATCGCATTTGCATCAATGTGATACATATACGTATCCTCTTCTGCCTACAGACAATTGCTTAACTCTTTCAATGCCGATGGCATGTATGTGTGACAGATAGACTTGTCATTTTCATTCACCAATTGCTCGACCACAGGAAAGGTATATGGTGGTCAATGTATATCAAAATTTTGAGCATAAATCAAGCATTCTAAATATATGATTATAATTATATACTACCATAGAAAATTTCAGCGAAAATTGGGGATATTTGAAAAGATATTACCTTATTTCAACATTAACCAATAGTAAACAAATGAGAAACCAAAATATAATGGACAAAAAAGAAACTCGAATGTAATTTTCAATAATTCTTATGTATAAATGTGGGTAAAGTAATGTTTGGTATCATAAGAAATGGTAATAAATTTCCAAGTCTTGTACACAATATTTTCTGAAGTAATAGATGGCTAATGAAGTGCAGACGTTTGAAAAGTAAGCATTGATCACATTTTGGTAAAACTTTGAAGAGAGCTAAAAGCCTTGGCAGGGTAAGAGTTAAGCTGGGGGAGACCTTTGATTTTGAGAGAAATATTCATTGCTTAAGAACTGTAAACTGGTTATCTATCAACCCCTTGTTATTTTTTTTCTGCTTCATTACATACCACTGGCCTTTAAAGTTCAACTATATTGTCTAATATCATTAGAAGGCAATACATGCCACGTGAAGTTGTTTATTTTGCGAGAAGTTCCCCATAGGACATGCTCAATACAAAATGTAAGAAAATACAGCTATCAGTATTGTGTATGCATGAAAGTCACACATGTGTATTATTCACAAAGACATCCTGCATTATTCATGGTATAGAGGCTTTTCAGTGACGTCAAGATACCCCTTGCATCTGGCAAAATAAAATGACTTATGTCCACAGTGCTTCCCATTTCTGTATGCAACACACATTATGCTTAAAGATAAAGTTGAGTTCTGGTCATGAGATTGAATTGTGAAAGAAACTGTCTCAAAGCAATTCAGAAAGGTTGATTATATATAGCACATAAGAACTGGTGTAGGCTGTAAGGTTATGGAATCACCCACATGATAAGAAATTGACTCAATCCTGCTGCGAGTCACATGCACTGCACACAGAAATGTGTATATGGGACTACACAAAAATGTTCAGCTGTTTCTTGTCATATTTTGAGTGTGAGGGCAATCCTTTTTAAGGGGACATATCTAATATGACAATCTTCCAAAGCTCACAAGTTATTTTTTACATTTCCCAGAACTCAACCTTCGCTTTGTTGCAAGCATGCAGCTACATGTACTTTTTTTCATCTCCACTTTTTAACAATGTGCTTGCCCAACAACATGGCCACCAACATGGCCACTGGATAGTTGAAGTCACATGAGAACCCTCTATGGCACTATCACAATTAGGTACCAATTTGGTTGACATCCATGCAAATCAATTCAATTAAATTCAAATGCAATAACCCCAGCTTAAAAAAATATATTATGTCAAACAAAGACAAAACTAATCACATTTGTTTTACATACTATATTCAAAGATGTTTACACCAGATACTACTTACTTTGTCTAGTTCCTTGACGTTGACGTAGGTGGCAAAGTTGATCTTGACTCTCAGGTTCTCCTCCACTTCCCAGACGCAGGAGGTAGTCTGGTTGGAAGGCATGGTGGGAGCACGTCTCATGTAGGAGGGTACCAGGAGATGGACGTCCGGGAGACTGTTCAGGACGGTGTCTTTGGACATCAGCATGAGTTCTGGGATCTTGCTCTTCAGTAGACACTCGCGGATGTACTACAGAAAGAAAGAGAGCGAAAGAGGGAGAGGGAGAGAGAGAGAGAGAGCGAGAGAGGATAAAATTATTTAGCATCGAAAAGGATGGTGAAGGACACAGACGTGGCAATGTAAGGTAAACTGGTGAACATAGGGTGTGGTGGAGATACTGAATACGACATTCTGTTCAGGACAGTGTCTTTGGACATAGCAAGCAGTTCTGGGATCTTACTCTTTACTAGGCACTCTCAGATATACAATGCACTACAGGATGATAAGAAAAAGGCAACAATTATACATGAAGGGTTAGGGTTGAGGACAGCACACAACTTGAAAATTGACGTCTCACATTTCACTTAAATCAATGAATAAAGTTCAAATGAGCGTGAACTTCGATATTTTTTTCTGACTAACCTTGTACTGTGAGACAGGGTAGTTGTCGTCCAGAAGGTACTCCTCGCACCCGCACACCTTCAGCACATAGGTGGTCTTGTATTCCTCTATGCATTTCTTCCTCTGGTGGTTGGTGATGTCCATGTCTTCTGTCCGCTTGGAGATCACCCTGGCAATGATGAGTTCTGGAGTGTAGTCTTTGGCAGCCATGATGGAGTACTTCTCCCGATGGCCAGTCAGGGACACCACCCATACCCATATCGTTAGACCACCTGGTAAAAGAGATAGAAGGAAAGAAAGAGAATAAAATCGTAGTTGTACACAACAACAACAATGGTCAAGGGCTACCTGGATATAAGGTTAAGGTAGGGGTTGCAACCGAGTTTTAGGTTTAGGGTCAGGTTTAGGGTCAGGTTTAGGGTCAGGTTTAGCGCTAGGGGCATGTGTTTGAATGGACCTTAATACATGCACATTTATGCCACCTGACCCGGACCTACATTTGTACGTTGTAGACCGCCTGATGAAAGAAATGGAAGGAAACAACACTGTTAAATCAAATAAACTAAAAATAAAATGAAATTGAATGGATTTCTACAATACCACTTGACCTAAAACTCAACTTTTCCTGCAAAACCACTTGATTCTGCAATGCATAATTCATTTGGCCCTCACAGATGTTAACTGTTCCCATAACTCCATAACCTTCTTCAATACATTGTTAAACTTGAAGGAAAGCCTATTGACTTGATTTGGCGACTTGGGTACTGGGTTAAGAAACATCTCCGCTGACAATGCAGCAGAGAAGAATTATGTCAAGGAAGTCAAAAAGATTGCTTCCAAAGTCTCATTCACATGTTACATGATAAACGGGCATAAAAAAAGCACCTGGGGCAAAATAGAACAATATAGAGTGCATTTCTCATTTCTGTATTTTATGACACACAGATAAGTGGCCTGAACTTTGTTCGCTAGCAAAGTATCTCAAGGCAAATGTTGAAAAAATGATGTTGTTTTTTTTTCAAATATGATTTCTATTATTATAATTACAATGTATTATACTTGTTACTAAGTATTAAAATTGTTACTTTGTTATCACTATGATGATGATCATCATCATCATAATATATTGTAGATGTATGTAAAACTGACATGCATATTGAACAGCTGGCTATGCAGCTGTTCTGGTTGATATAAAAAGATGTAAAGACGTAAAGATGTGGGTCTAAATACTAAATTCATCCAACACTTAAAAGTATAAAGCCTTTTAGACTATAATGATATGTTCACTGAAGAAATATGATTGTTTTACTTTTAGCAGTAACACAGCTGATTTTGGAGATAAGACTACTTTATTTTCAGGCACTTAGATCATTACTTATTTCTCACCATAAACTACCGCAATTCCATTTCATGTTCCACTTACCGTAACATGTTCTCTGAGGCATGTTAGTTCTGAGCATTCCTATCTAATACTCTGATTTTACATGACATCTTTAAGTACATGGCATAGCATGAAAGCCCACAGAGCTTGAATTATGTTTTTATCCAAATATATATATATATATATATTAGTCAGGTTTACATAAAGGGAGCTAAACTTTAAGTTTTGCTTGTAGTTTCAGACCGTATGAACGGACTCATAGTTTCGGAACTTTAAGTTTACTTGTACCGGTAGTTCCAGAACCACAAGCGAGCTTGGGGTTTCACGCCAAAACAACGAGTAGCGGGGGTCCTCCTCGTAGTTACGAACCGTGTGGAAAGAATAAAGTTTTAAAGTTAAGCAATCTCATTTTTAACGATGACCTCTTTGCTCATGTTAAATGACTAATGCTGGATTTGTAGTTTCAGAACAACGAGCATTGTTAATTTGGGCCCGTGTGAACCTTCGTCGTTGTAGTGAGCTGTTGTTTCATTAACTTAAAGTTTCGCTTACTTACAGTTTCGAAACTACAAGTCCCCTATGAACGTAGCTACATTTAATACAGGTGTAGTATCTCTCCAATCGGCTAGACAAAATCAAGCAACAAAGCTCTTGGAATCGCTCCACAAGTCTTGAGAAGTTCTCACAAATGTTTGTCATCTCCCAACCTCGGCATCAGTGATTGATGATGGATCTAAACAGGCAAGTACTAATGGCTGACCTGACCCCTTGACATGGAGGTCATATGGAGGTCACAGGGAGGTCAGGGGTCAGAAAAATGTGGGCTCAACTCTTTGGTTGGGAAAGGATGGGAGTATGTCAGAAGGGGTTTAGCAAGATGGAGTGTCACTTCTGGCGGGTATGGCATGCTGGTGAAGAAGGCTGCAAGTGTTCCAGTGCTCTCCCACATACTAGAGAGAAAAAACTTACATAAAACTAGAAACTTTTGCTTGCATGAAACTTTTATGAATTTCTTGGTTCATATTTGCGAAAGTTTTTCATGCCTCAAATAATTAGGCTCCATCACAACTGATGGAACACTGAATTTATTTCTGTGATAATGGCAGCCATTTACAATTCGCAAAAGTTTGTTTCATGTTGCAAACGTTTCTGGGTTTACAGTGTTTTGCCAGCAATTGACGGTTATAAATATTAACCAATTGATTTGATTTTTACATGCATCTGTTGGAGATCTTACTTTTTTTATTCATCTCTCTCTCTCTCAATTCTGTATGGAATCTTCTTTTTCAGAGACTAATATCATCTCATTTGTCTTATAATCACATTCATTTATATTGTACCGTGTTATCTGTTTGTAAAGTTTTTCCACATCATTCTATTTCCCTCATTCTCGATCTTTTCTTCCAAACCTTTTTTCCATATACCCTCGATCGTCACCCCTCACCTTCCCACACTGACAGGGATACAATAAACACTTTCAGGACCTCACACAGCAAACAACCAACGCTATCTATTTTCACAACCCTCATAGATGTACATCACCAGTGAAAACAAGAACCGAGTTTCCATTCTCCAAAATTAAGCACCGTGACAGAGCTTGTCCTGTTCTCCTGAAGTTTTCAAAAGCAGAAAATTACAGAATTCCACTATTTTTGAAACTTTGTTTGGAGACATCAAAACCCTCAGTCATACTGACCAGGGGGCATTTCATCAAGTGTCTTGTAAGTGATTTTTTACATTTTTGACAAATTTGCTCTCAGCCAATCAGATGCAAGGATTTCAGTAGCTTATAACTGTTATTGCAACTTGTCATTGATGACAAGTTTTATGAAACAGGGCCCTGAGTGACAACAAACCATGCCAACAGCAGACCAAACAAAAATACAAATATTACATTACCCCCAGGAGCCTTTACCTCCTTGCTTACCCCGAATGTCCCAAACTACATCTAGAAAGTGTGTTTGAAAATCACTCAACACCACAAAACAGGGTGCATGGGATCGAACACCGGGGTAAATAAGAACAAAAATTACATTTTCCCCTCCCAAACACTTTTGCCCAGTGGTGAAACAGATTAGACCATTCTCACAGTTTTATTTGTCATGAAAAACAGAAAATAAGGGTCTGCATCATTCCTAGGTATTAAAATTACCACATATTTCCAAAAATTGTTTCATTTTTGCTGTTCCCAGTCACCTAAATCGTTCCTATGCACTCTGCTTTATGGTACATGTACAAGCTTGAGGAAAAAGAACGCTGCTTCTGCGTTCAAGAAGTCATGGTGCAAGATCACCATAGGACAATGGTAACACCCCTTCCCAAGTGGTAACACACCCATCCTTCCCTAGATACAAGAGACTTGAACAGTAAACAGAATAGCAAGTAAACATGCTAGCACTTTAAATGAACTTTGAGACACACTCCAGTTCCTTTTCCGCGATACAGAACTATGTACTTTTGAGATCTGACACTGCACATCTCTGCCAAATTGTTGCTTTCAGATACTTTCGTTAGATTAAATCCAGTTTAAGTTCAGCGATTTTGGTGTACATACTTTCCCTAATGAAGTACAAAATTTTACAATTAATACACAACAATCATATTGATTGCTCTACAGAGCTAAACTTGTGATAGGTGGGGGAAAGCTAAGGCAATGAAAGGGAAAGTCCACCCTGGTATTAAGTTGATTTGAATGAAAGAAGAAAAATGAGAGAAACAGATACGTGAAAATTCTAGCAAAATCCGATAAGAAATAATAAAACACAAATTGGCAACTCCGTGACGGATCTTGCGAGCTCCTCTCCCATTTGCTCAGTACAGAAAAATCGAATAAATTTTTGTTTTTTAGTTTTTGATGAAGGAATAGATTTGTTTTATTCAGGGTTTGTGTGAAAACATATGAGCAATGATTATATCTAGGGTGCATGTATGATTGAATACTTTCTTTAGAGAAAATGGAAATGAATGATTTTGGGGATACAGGGCAAATGAGAGAATAGCTCGCAAGATACGTCATGGAGTTGCACATTTGTGTTTGATCCATCATAAATTTTAAAAAAATTCATAACTTTCTTATTTCTTATCGTATTTTGCTCACACCTTCACTGACCTGTTTCTTTAATTTTTTTTTTAATCAGGGTGAACCCCCTTTAAAGGGCCTCTGCAACCAAATGCTACCCAAATGCAAGTTTTTTGCTGCTGATGTGCAGGGATGCATACAACTAATATTTCGTTATTCAAACATCTAAATATGTTTCATAGAAAGAATAACTTCCCCCAGCTCAGCACATGCTCACAATAGAATTGCATGTTTTTGAACAATACCTCCTCAGTACCATTCTTTTCCTGGTGATCCTATACAGCATGCCTGGCATAGCAACTACCATGTGGGCATTGTATTGTCTATTAGAACAGATGGTCATCTCTGGCAAAGCTATATACCACTGTCTCTCCTTAGCTCACTAATGATGGACAGATGTCACTGCAGGAATGAGATCTGGAGCACTTTCGTTAGGTTGGAGCTTAGCATGTTTGAGAAAATGCTTTCAAAAATATTTAAAAATCTATGAAACATATTTAGATGTTTGAATAACAAAATATGAGTTGTATACATCCCTGCGCATCAACAGAAATCAACTTGAATTTGGGTTGCAGTGGACCTTTAAGTGTCACAATGATGACGAAAATAGAAAGTCGTTCTATTCACTGATTCAAGGATGTTTACTTGAAATACTGTTACAAAAACATCTATAGGGCATTTCACAAATAGATAATGACAACAGATATTTCCTCATCAATAATTTGTTTCATACTCCACTTACCAGTATCTAAAATGAAGAAAAAGCTTCTCAGCAACATAAATATAATTATATTTAAAGAAACTTATAGAAATTCAACAAATGTAAGGCCTGCATCGCGCATGATGTTATTTTTCCTTCAGACAGATTCCAAAAACCAATTTACTTCGATTTTTGTCTATTTTTGACCCTCTTTCCCATTCCCATTCCCAATCATAGAGATTAATCACATTTCTACAGTCTACATGATTTTCTCCTTCCTCTCTCATTCTCTCTCCTATCTCTCCTCTCTCCTCTCTCTCTCTCTCTCTCTCTCTCTATCTCTTCATCTCTCTCTCTCTCTCTCTCCACAATCACACATGTATCTCTCTTTACAAACATCAGTGCTATTTTGCCAATCATCTTGTTACATCCAGGCTCCTTGGTTACATGAAGTGGCATTGCAAAACATCTCTGGGCAACTCTGGATGTGTAAACTAGTCTCCTCATTCAGCACCATACAAATGTGCAATTCACAATTTTAAAGTGGCATGAAACTGGCAGAACTTGAACAGTGCCATCTTACAGTGATTGCTAAATTAAGATTATAATTTGAAATTTAATTGCTTTTTATTTCGAATTGGGACAAACAGCTTGTTTGGATAACAGGCACATTATATAATTCAAACTATTATTTTTGACTTGGCAAATTTCCAAATTGCCTGCAGATATTTTCTTAGCGTCTACAACCTAGAATAAGGCATGATGGGAAAATGAGAGGCACAGACAGTTTTCAAATCCTGTTAAAAGATGGCGCTATTTAGGAGCTTCAGTTTACTGTCACTATAAGATATACACAATGCAAAACCCAGTCAAATATACATGTATCACAAACAGCCAGAAAACGAGTGAGCCTACGTGTACAGTCATCCAGCAGTAACCTAACGAGAAACAGAGCATTCCATCATTTATCTATCTATCCATCTATCTGTCTTCTATCTATCTATCTATATATTCATTTATCTATTAAACTAACCAACCCCAAAATAAGACACAGGATGAAAGATTTCTTAACATTATGAAACTGTTGTGAATATAACAAATGGCTATCGATCCTCATGTGTCTTTGCCAATGGACTCAGAAAACATAAAAAGACCAAGTAAAATTAATAGATAATTCTTGTCTGGATACATAAACTTTTTATACAAAACTTTTTGAATACCAAACTCAACTTAAAGGTAAAGTAGAGTTGTCTCAAAGGAATTGGGAAAGGCTGGCCATGTCTACATATCACTTGTTTTATACTGTGTTGTTTTGGAAACATCAAAATAGATAAGACCCAATCTCCCTGAAAAGGACATGTACTGCACACAGAAATGGGTGTATGGGACTACACACACAAGTGGCATGAATGTTCTGCCCGAATATTTCAGTTATTTCTAGTCATATTTTTTAATATAACAGCATATGAAGAGCAATCCTTTTCAGGGGACGTTACTACTATGATCTTCTTCCTAACTGACATAAAAGGAATGAGAAAGCTCACAAATTATTTTTCACCCTTCCCAGAACTCAAGATTCCCTTTAAAAATAAGGAACCCACTGAAGTGCATGTTGTTAAAAGAATAATAAATTTGCCTTCAATGGCTTAAATCAGCACTGACAAACACAAACAACAGAAAATTCCAAGAGTAAAGAAATTTTCATGAATTTTTGCTAGAGGTCCCTATCCATCAAATTTTTTTATGTAGCTACAAAGTACAATATTGAATCTCATTACTCAAATTTTGTGATAACGGCTGTTAACAATTGAAAGTTTGTGTTAGTGAGTACGCCAGTTAGGTTGTATACAGGGGTCTGATTACAGAGACTAGACTCCCAGCATGAAGCAAAGATATTTTGTTATGAAGTAACTGGCATGCAGACTATTTTGATAGGAGCTTGTTTTGCCAAAGCTCTGGTGACCTCAACATGACCTTGTTTATTACCAGGGGTCATTTCAGGTCACAATGGAGGTTTGGTCTGGTCATGGTCTAGTCAAGTTATCACAGAACTTCTTGGTCTAATACTAAAGAAAAAGATACCATGATATTACTGTAATTTACAGTTCATTACAGTTCATTACAGGAGGGGGGGGGGGGGGGGGACTCTTTCAAGTGTATACAGCACTTTGAATTGTCAGTAGAAGCATATAAAGTAGCCACCATTTTTATGGTTCAGTATGAATGAAAAATAATACATTGTTTAATGTAGGCCTACATTTAGAACTAAAATAGGCCTTTACAATTACACTGAGCCTGCTTTGTGTCCATTTACAGGGAGGCTTATACTATGAATAGCTTATTTCTTTTCAAATTTTACATTCAAAGTTGCCATCCCATCAAATAACCTTTAAAAAAAGTACACATTAAGCCTGTACAGTAGTACATCATGTAGGCCAACAGTCTTAAAACAATTTTTAAAAATATAATTAACCAATTGGCCTACATGTACAGGGCTGCATAGGCCAAGTATGTCAATTATGATTAGATTTACAAATTTTGCCATTTTCCTTGTCCCCTTGTTCTGTTTAACTTGTTTTCTTTTTTTCAAGGAAGGGGTCAATACGACTGAGATTTCAAAATCTTCATGAATATTCTTGAATTGTAACTACATAAAGTCTGTTGACAGCCAAAAGGGCACTTACACATATCCTACAGAACACAGTACGTTCTCATTGAGAATTGGACATCATTCAGCTACCGGTATTTTCCCTACGACGGGTGTTTCACTTTTATAACTGACAGGTCTTCCACAAACATCAGAAAAACCAAGGAGTTATTCTGTGATAACTCCTTGGAAACACTGCCTGCAAGAAAGTTAATTATTACTATCTCTGCATCCGAAAGATGATCGAATGCTTTCTGAGTCTCTCGCAGCAAGTTCCAGGTGGGACAAAAGTTTCGCTGCGTGCAAGATTTGTGCACACCTTAATGGGTAATTCCAGCACGTCTGGTGCATGCAAACTATGATGTAATCATGAAGCTACAATGCACTTGGAAACTGCCCAGAGAGAACATGTATGTCTTTACAAATTAAATCCCTTCTGCTTCTAAGTGAATGACATATTCTTGGCTAGTGTACTTTATTGAGGTCACCCTAGAGCTTGGGCTAGGCTGGGCTCAGTGGTGTAAGTATCAAATGGGAGCATCCCCGCTGTGTGATAAATCGTTACATAGTGCACAGAACCAATTTCGGCTGCAAAACAAGAACAAAGGACCTAACTTGAGCTTACCTAGTACCTCCTTGACTTGATCAGGTTGTACAACACTCCACTCCTACTGAAAAAATTATCACACATGAGTGGTAATATGGAGTGATGTCTGAAGTTTTCATCATCTTAAACATGCAGATATATTATATATTCAAATGTTCTTTCAAATATAGCTAGTACCATTATTCAAATATTTTCTTTAACAATGATATTAACAGATATATTTAACCTACATGTATTAAAGCTAATTCAGTTATTTCATTTATTTCCTACGCAGGCGCTGGCAATATATGATAATCTAATGCAGATTACAAATATACATGTAAATTCACCAGAAATATAGGCCATCTGTACTGGTGGTAGTGGGGAGATTTGATCGGCCCCTGCAATGACTGGCGTTTAATAATCATAACTTTTAATCATTAAACACATAACAAAATTTGTTTTTAATCATTAATGTAATACCTATCTTCAATTTGATCTATTATTCTGTTGCAGTATACGCTGTAAATATCTGTATAGATCTATATTTCTGTGATACACTGATACTGTACATGTCATGTGTCTGTTATACATGTACCCTATTACGTGTTTATGAACAGAATATTGATGTATTTCAATGTTAACTAAAGAAATGCATTAAACAATAATTAATACTAAAAGTATAACATTCCAATTCACTTTGAGAAAGAGGAAAACATGCTGCACAAAGATGAGAAAGCCGCATACATCCTCGAAAAAATAAGATGGAGAAATCGTAACCTAAAACTGTACAGGTGGACTGGTATCTGGAGACCGAACTGCTCTAAATTAAACAACATCCATATGCCTACCCTGGAAAGAAGATAGAATATCATAGGACAATATGGTGTAGACAACGATGAGCTAGATTAAAGAGAATGTTGAGTTCTGGGAAAGATAGAAAATAATTTGTGAGCTTTTTCAATCTTTTTATGTTAGTTTGGAAGATTATCATAGTAGAAATGTCCCCTGAAAAAGGGTTGCTCTTTAAATGCCCTCACATTCAAAATATGACAAGAAACGGCTGAAATGTTTGGCGGAACATTTGTGTGTAGTCCCATAAACATATTTGTGTGTACAGTGCATGTGACTTTCAGCAGGATTGAGTCAATTTCTTATCATTTTAGTGATTCCAAAACCTAATACAGCATACATCAATTCTTATGTGCTATATACTCAACCCTTCCCAATGGTTCTGAGACAGTTTCTTTCACAAATCAATCTCATGACCAGGGCCCCCCCCCCCCCCCCCCCTGTTGCATAAAGCATACCATTAAGAGTAACTCTGCTATCAATGGTAACTACCATGGTAACATCACTCAACAGCCAATCAAAATCAAGGTTTCCATGGGAGTTACCATTGATGGCAAAGTTACTGTTAATGGTAAGTTTTATGCAAGGGGGGGGGGGGGGGGGGGGCCAGAACTCAACTCTATCTTTAAGGATGCAAAAAGAGTCACTGACAGAATAGAGAAAAAGAAAAACTGGAAAAAAAGCATGCCTCCTCGAAAGAAAAGATGGACAAACCTAGAGATTTAGGCCAACATGTACATGTCGTGCGTCATTTTTGAGACCCAAATCCTCTCAAACCACAACTGTCTGCCTACCACAGAAAAAAGATAAGATATTATCAGACCGACAGTGAGCTAAACGAAAGATGCAAAAGGAGTCACTGACAAAGCAGAGAAAATCATAACAACCTAGAAATGTCCATGTGGTGCAGTCCACCTACCCTGACCAGAAGATAAGAGTATCAGAGAACAATGTGATGAGGATGACAGTGGGCTGAACTATAAAGATGCAAAAGGAAAGATAAAATACAGAAGAGAAAAGCTGCATGCTCGAAAGAAGCGATGGAGAAATCATAACAACCCAGAAATTTCCATGCAATGCAGTTCTTTGAGACCCAAATTTCCAACTGTTATCAAACATCATGCGTCCGCCTACTCTGAACAGAAGATAGAATATCAGAGTGATGATGACCAGACCAAAGATGAAAAAAGAATGACAAAAATAGAGAAGAGAAAAGCATGCATTCTCGAAAGAAAAGATGAAGAAATCATAACAACCTAGAAATGTAGGTCTACAGGTAGTAGGGTTTCTTTGAGACCCAATTGGTGTTAAACAACATCCGTCCGACCGTCCGCATCCGCCTTCCCTATGCAGAAGATAGAATAGATAGAATATCGGAGGATGGTGTGATGGGGATGACAGTGGGCTAAATTTAAGGGGACCGATCACCGCAAAAATATAATTCCTGTACAACCACAAAAAACTTTATAAGGAATATGTTATGTTGGCAGTAAAATACTGAGTAATGTTCATCAAAAACCTGTGCACAAAACCCTTGCCCTTTTCAATGTGAATGCACAAGGGTGTGGCGAACAATCCTGAGTCACTCTTACCTTTATTGAGAGTGTACTTGATATATCTTCAGAGAAGTAACAATGGAAGCTCAAATTTTGAAAAAAATACAGCAGTATAGAGCCCCTAGCATACAGAGTAAAATATTTTTTTATGATTATTTGTCTCCTTTGAGGATTTACAAAGAATGGCAAAAAATGTAATAAAAGAAAAGCTTTTCAGAAAGAGTTTTTAGTACAGCAACACAGGAAAGAGAAAGACAAAGATACACAATGGCAAAGAAAAATGCAATAAAAGAGAATTTTTGTTAAAAACCTTGAATGGCAAAGAATCCTTACAATAATCCTTTTTTTTATCATGAACATTTGTTATCTTGAGATTGAAAATAACTTACAAATGTAGAGGTACTGTTTTCAAAATTTTTAATTGATCTTGAAAGTATGGTTTTATAATCTGTCTTAGAGAATATTAAAGCAACATGCATGTATCCCTGAAAGTTCTAAGAAGAAAATGAAGGCACGCATCACTGAAAGGACAGATGGAGAAATCATAACAACCTAGAAATGCAGATGTGTTTTTTTTTTTCCTCAGACTGATTCTTAAACAAAATCCATCCGCCTACCCTGGGAAGGAGATAGAATATCATAGGATGATGATATTGGCAAGACGGAGGGCTAGATTAAAGATGCACACACATCTACTGTATGGCCGGCCACACAGAAGACAGAATGAAAGCGACTTCATTAATAGCTATGTTCAGACAGGACTTGTGGTTTCGAAACAATAAGTTAACAAAACAACGACTCACAACGACGGGGGTTCACACTCGCCTGAAACAATGATGCTTGTTGTTCTGAGATTACAAGTCGAGCGATCGTAGTTTAACATTAACGGAAAGGTTATCGTTAACAACGAGTTTGCTAAACTTAAAGTTTATTCTGGAAGGACCTCTGCTGCTCGTGTTTTGCGTTAACTACAAGCTTGCCTGTGGTTCTGGAACTACAAGTACCGGTAAACTTAAAAGGTTTGAAATTATGAGGCCTTTCATATGGTCTGAAACTACAAGATAACTTGAAGTTTTGAAACTACATGCGAAACTTAAAGTTTAGCTCCCTCCGCGTGAACCTGACTAATGAGACCTTAATTAAAGGGCAAAGAATCCTTTCAATTATATATATTTTTTTTTAAATTAAGACTGCTTGTTCTCTCAGGATAAAGAATTAAGAAATACCCTGAAGCTGATATTTTTGATATTTTGAAATGTTTGTGAATTTTTTTTTCATTAATTCATCTTAAAGCACAAGCAAAAAATCCCTGAAAGTTCTAAGAAAAACGATTACCACTTTAATAGTAAGGGAAAAATTGATGCAGATTTTAAACAATAAGAATTCTCAGATTTATACCATGGTTAAATTACTCTTATATCTTTCGATATCTTCATACCTAGAAGAGTACAAGTTATTCCCTAATTAATCCTAACCATTAAACAGGGGCGGATCCAGGATTGAGTAAAAGAGGACCTTCAAAATTCGCTCAGTGTGGGGGTGTCCAGTTTCCCTCCATAATTCCCTGACAAGCTAAAAGGGGGGGGGGGCACAATCGAGAAAAATGCAGATCATCTATGGTCAAAATGCATACTTTTCTTCCAAAAGGGGGGGGGGGGCACTTCCGGCCCGTGGATCCGCCAATGCATTAAATGTCACAACCTACATTATTGTTTTGGAATTATCTTTGGGACTGAATTTTTCGCTACATATTTTCACAAGAGGAATATTACCTCCAAAGCACTAGGTCTATTCATAAATAAAGCAATGATAGAAGATAGAAATCACAGAAAATAAATTGAGGGCATATATTTGTTTGGCAGGTTATCGTAATTTTTCAAATTTTTCTGGATTCTTTGAGGATTCCATTTCCTCAACACTGGAACTGAAAGCTACTACTAGGAAAAGACACTCTAATGTGATTGCTCAATGCTGCATCCGTTTCTCCAGGACCATCAGCTATCATGGCGTAGAGTGAGCAGAATAAAGATGGCCAGGAACAGAGCAGCAAGTAATTATTGGTGAAACCTAAAACACATCATGCTGGATGGCAGATTGAAACGAAAGATAATCAAACACTGCATACAGATACATTGTAGGCCAGAACAAATGGCAAAATCTCCTGCAGTAACAATGGGGAAAAAAACAAGAGCCCCAGGGGGCACGACGCTCACCTGATGTGGATCAATTCATATCTGGTGCATGTTCTCTCTAGCACCACCAGGAGATATGTTAGAAATTGAAACAACTAGGAGAATGTACATGAGATGATGTTAGAAATTAACATAATTCCCCCCCCCCCCCACCCCATGGTCTACTTTGGATCCCCTACCCCTAAGGATGATTCCTACCAAGTTTGGTTGAATTCCGATCATGTGTTTTGGAGAAGATCAGAATGTACATTTCGCCTGGCAGCGCCCCCCCCCCCCCTTCCAGTATGTTACCCCCACAGGGCCCCTATAGGTCCACTCAGTGTTTCATGAACATTCATTCTTTCTTCATCTATAGAGGTATCTCCATACACAATACCAAGTCTGAGCTTTGCCTGGTTCTGGAGAAGAAGATGTTTGAAATTTACATAGCTTTTACAATTGGGGGCCTTCCCCCTGGGCCCCCCTGGGCCCCCCTGGGGGCCACATGTACCATTTTAGCAACTTTGGGTCCCCTACCACTAAGGATGATTCCTACCAAGTTTGGTTGAATTCCGATAATGTGTTTTGGAGAAGAAGATCAGAATGTACATTTTGCCTGGCAGCACCCCCCCCCCCCTTTGGGTATGTTACCCCCACAGGGCCCCTATAGGGCCACTCAGAGAAATTTCATGAACAACATTCATTCTTCATCTATAGAGGTATCTCCATACACAATACCAAGTCTGAGCTTTGCCTGGTTCTGGAGAAGAAGATGTTTGAAATTTACATAGCTTTTACAATTGGGGGCCTTCCCCCTGGGCCCCCCTGGGGGCCACATGTACCATTTTAGCAACTTTGGGTCCCCTACCCCTAAGGATGATTCCTACCAAGTTTGGTTGAATTCCGATAATGTGTTTTGGAGAAGAAGATCAGAATGTACATTTTGGCTGGCAGCGCCCCCCCCCCCCCCCTCCAGTATGTTACCCCCACAGGGCCCCTATAGGGCCACTCAGAGAAATTTCATGAACAACATTCATTCTTCATCTATAGAGGTATCTCCATATACAATACCAAGTCTGAGTTATGCCTGGTTCTGGAGAAGAAGATGTTTGAAATTTACATAGCTTTTACAATTGGGGGCCCTCCCCCTGGGCCCCCCTGGGGGCCACATGTACCATTTTAGCAACTTTGGGTCCCCTACCCCTAAGGATGATTCCTACCAAGTTTGGTTGAATTCCGATCATGGGTTTTGGAGAAGAAGATGAAAATGTAAAAAGTTAACGGACGACGGACGACGCACGACGGACGACGCACGACGGACGACGGACAAATTTCCATCGCAATAGCTCACTCGAGCCTTAGGCTCAGGTGAGCTAAAAACACAGAAGATATAGCAATTCATACAATTATTCATCTACCATCAATATCTACAGAAATGATTTCTGCATGGACAAGAAAAACATGGGTGAGCAAAGAATAAACTATTGAGCTATTACACACGATCAAAATGAAGGATGCTTTTAAAACACTTAAGTGTATATATAAGAGATTTTTCATTAAAAAGTAATCATTTTCAATATTCAAAACTTTTCCACGAAGATAGGTCTTCTCTCATACAGCTTAACACAATAATGCTCAGGCTTTAATTTGCTATCTCTAGATAAACAAGTAATGAACAAAGAACAAAACAGATAGCAATTAAGTTTTTAAAAAATATGTAATTCGACAAGATCAAAATATGATTATATCGCAGGGACACGGATTGTATAAAGGTTTTTGAGACAGGAAAGAAAAACAGCCGGAGGAAAGATATATCACTCCTGCATCTCGCTGACCGAACGTGATGTTGAAAATAAGAGGAGGATTCCCTGTTTGGATTACATCCGCTCATCTTGTCCAGTGCCCTGGGAACCGGAATTATACCCTGTTCATACTGAAACCCAGATCTACTCCAGGTAAGTTGGATAACGGATGGGAAGATTTTCTGTTATAGTATGTTGATCTGCATCTTTCCTCTGGAATATTGGAAAATATCGCAACTGTCCATAAAGACTGCTCAAGGGAGACAAGAAAAATGGTCTTTATCAGCAGGTGGTCTTTATGTACAGGTTCCTTTAATACATGTTTCAATGACAAACACTTTTCAAGGGAAACAGAAATTGTGGTCTCTATAGACAGGTGGTCACTAAAGCAGGTTTGACTACGTCTTCCAGTTATTCAAGTTCCTTGGGGGACTGCATAACAGCCCTTTCACACTTCAAACCTGGATCAACTATTGGACTGATTGAATTGATCTGCACCTATCCCCTGGAATATTGCACCATAACCCATTTGCACTGCAACCTACATCTATTCTAAATAAGGCAACCATCCTCATTAGGATTATATCCACTCATATTTGCCAGTGCCTAAGGAGTCTGCATCATACCCCATTCACACTGAAAAGTGGATCTACTACTGTTTAAACAGATAACCTTAAGAGTTTCGATATTCACTTGCAGCTAATTGCACCCTTTAAAAAGTTTTTTTTACTGTAAACGTGAAATATTTCGCAGTGTTGAAATTTTCGCGCATTTCACGCGGCATGAAATATGCGCAAAAAAATAAAAACACGCAAATATTTTTGTTTATGCACTCTTTTGCCCATGAGCCTAATGCGTTGGCGAAATTAAAAACGCGCAAAATTCAGTTACTCAGCCGAGCGCGAAAAATTAATCGCGTGAAAATTTCCACTTTTACACTAGACTGATGATGATAAAATGTCAAACAAAATTTCCAGGTGAACAGGGTGTCAGTGAAATGGAAATTAGAGCCATGTTTACATTTCATTGTTTTAACAATGATGTTGATAGAATGATTGAGAATAAGATTCCAGTGTGAACAGGGTGTCTGTGATATGGGAAGGAGAGCCTTGTTTACATTTCAAGGTTTCAACAATGATGCTGATAGAATGATTGAGAATAAGATTCCAGTGTGAACAGGGTGTCAGTGGGATGGAAAGAAGAGCCTTGTTTACGTTTCCAGTTTGTTGCCTCCGAGATAACACATCAACGGCTTGTCAACACTCGAGCCACGTACTTAAATTATGAATACAAATGAGATTCAGAATTATATTATGTAGCATCTGCTGGCGATCGCACAAAAGTAGAGAGAGAAAGCGAGAAAAAGAAAGACAGAGAGACAGAGCTGGCAGAAAGATACATTAATCAGAAAATAACCAATATTTACCAACCCACCTGTGCCTGATTTCTTGATGAATAAGTTCTTGTTGCCTTTTTTTGTTCAGAGTATCTAGTATTTTATCTACCATTTTTGCCTAAATCTATTTTCTCCTTGTCATTCTTTATATGACATTCAAAACAACAACACACAAACAGACTTCGATAGTTGTTGATTTCATGTAAATTTCTGTTCGTCAAATGTTGTTTTCACTTAATTTTGAGAGCTCTTTTTTTCTTTCTGCACATGGAATGATGGCATGGTATACAAATTGATCTCAGAAAATTTGATCAATACTTGGTATGAGTTGCATCTCGAGGATGTGGTTTACCATATTCCACTATCTACCCAATCTGTTATGCATTTCCATGGAAATATAATAAAAACAAACTTACAGTTTTGACACCCCCTGTCAAAATCACTTACTTCTATTTGATACGGGACAAGAAACTAACAATTCCTTTTTTCTTTCTGCACATGGAATGATGGCATGGTATACAAATTGATCTCAGAAAATTTGATCAATACTTCGTATGAGTTGCATCTCAAGGATGTGGTTTACCATATTCCACTATCTACCCAATCTGTTATGCATTTCCATGGAAATATAATAAAAACAAACTTACAGTTTTGACACCCCCTGTCAAAATCACTTACTTCTATTTGATACGGGACAAGAAACTAACAATTCTGAAAAAGCTACAAGTATTCATTTTTTCTGCAGAGAATATTTATTCTGAGCTAATAATAGGAGGCGAATCAGGATTTATGCTCCAAGTCAGAATCTACATACTTTGTGTTTCCTTTGTGTCAAATTTAAATGATACAGAGTTCTAAGTAAAAGAGCTTTATTTATTGTTTATCTGTTTCTAAAAATATATAAGATCACACTGTATCTTCTTGCTTTTTTCTTATTTGTAACTCTAGCAATCTATATGCATGCCTTAAAGTCATTCCTCTTACGCTTCATAGAAGAGAGTTTGATGCTGCAATTCATGTCCCCCCCTCCACAATTTAATCCATCACACATACGGAGAAACCTTCCGCATGGCTGCACCCCTCATTTGGATTCCGCATCGCGGAACACTGTCACATCGCCCTGGCACAACAAACCTCTCAGACGTGAAAATTCCAGCGCAGAATTGCGCCCGAACCGGCTAACGCTTCCCTCGGTGATTAACCATCGGGCAAACACGAGCTCCCCGGGGAAACTGGGAAACATTCGCCAGACCTACAAGCACATGCAGATGATCAATATTCCAGCCTGCTACAAACACACATCCTGTTTACAGAGGAACGTGTTTACTTCTTTTAACACTTAGAAATTGGTGTCTCCTTTTAGAGACGCTGTTGGATTATCTTTTCATCCAGAATAATAAGCATTACATGTACACATTTTACATGAGTAAAAAGAACAAAAATCACAGAAAATGTTCATTTCCTACAGTAGTATAGCATGCCATTCATGAATAAGAACAATATAACTGTAATAAATCATTTACATGTAAGTCTCAAAATTGGCAAAGTGGTGTTAAATTTAAAATCACTGTTTTCATGTATAAATTAGCAGCTTTATGTTAAACAAAGGAAGAAAAAATTAATATCGAGACGATGATAGATATACCACGATTAACATCTCTAAATTAGAGCCTTTACCCTTTCCATGCCACAAAATCTAATAATAATAATAATAATAATAATAATAATACACACTTATATTGCGCCATTTATATGTATCTAATTTAACTACATAATTCCGAGGCGCATGACGAAAATGAGAGAAGCAAGAGGGTAGAAATAGAATGGACTGAACAATACTACAAATCTACAATGATTATCACATATTACATGTACATGTACACGTATCTTCCAAGGGTCATGTTTGTAGTTTTATCATTATATTATCAGATTGGGCATACTTTAGCACAGGTGCAAACCCTTACAATGTATTTACCTACTCCAGAGTCTTCCTGGAAGAAAAACAAAACCTTATTATCCCAGTCTAAATATACTCAAAGTATACATTAAACAATAAATGTTCCCGTTTCTGTTTCAGTGAGAAAAGTCTATGAATGCAAAATGCAATGAAACCCATTTTGTCTTCAGAAGGAAATCCCATGCTCAGCACAGAAATGTTTTACAGATATAATATGCAGATGACTTGTATGAGACTTTTCCTTTATTTCAAATAAAACGTTCCTATTAGGCTTCAAGCGTATCTCTTTAATAGAGAATATTGGATTTCCAATAAGGAATGCTAAATCTCTCAGATCCCTAGAAATGGATTGAAATAATTTGAATTATGATACCATAACTTTATAAGAAATCTCTCCACAGCCAGAAGAAATATTTATGCAGAATCAACGCGAAGGAAGGCATATTTCTAGCAGAAGCACTCTCTGATTCTCTCGACTAATCCTGTCTGAAATGTCAAGTTCATTAAGGCGGATTTGATGTTGGCACAAGATAATCTTCATAGCTTCCTTCTCCCACTCTCTTTCACTCATTCTTTTCTAATCAATTTCTGAATGGAGAAGGCAATTTGAAATTCGTTTTCATCAACAGCACACATTTGTTTTCATCAACAGCACACGTTCGCAGTAGCATTCAACCAGACTTTTCCTTGAAGGGCAATACAACCTGTCTAATAGGCTTTTCACACTTGATTTTTTTTAACCCTGTACTATTTTTATTCCTGGACTATTTTAATTTCTGTTCTCACTTGAGCGCTTAGCCCCACCTTTGGAAAAGCTAACTCTGCTTTTTTTCTGGGGTTAAAATAATCTTTTGCTATTGTGGAGTTAGCCCACTTCGTAAAATGCAATGTGAACATATACGCTTAATAGTCCTGTACTATCTGTGGGGCTAAATCCTTGTTTAGTACGTGACTAAGCAAGTGTAAAAAAAAGTTAGATAACAAGTTGAATTAGGTAGGTGAAACAGAAAAATCAGAGAAACGAATTGGAGAAAAGCTGAACAAAATCAGATAAATAAATTCCGTTAGGAATGTTTGAAAGCGAAGATCACTAAAGGTACATGTGATGTATGTGAATGTTAAATTGGCAACCTGGTCATTGATTCAACCATGACGTACAAGTACATGTAACAGGGGACAACTGTACAATTTTTTGTACACTGAAATATCATGAATCAATATCTCATTCTCTATAATGCTCCAGAAACAAAAATATCCTTCTAAGTCATAAATTTGGAAAAAAATATATTTCAATTATATTGTGCACAGGAACACTGCGGAGGGTTGTGTCCAATACTCCATCACAGGGAAAGTACATGTGCTCATCAGTCAATTTTTGAAACTCCTCTGTGTATAGTAAACACATGTATAACTATCTTATAATTTATCTAATACATTTCTCAGAATTTTCTTCCCTCCTTCAAAGCAACTTGATACAGAAGATGAAATGCTCTTTATCAAGTACATTTAGTACTCCCACCCCCATCACCAGATATGGCTTGATTAAAAATGGTTCACATAAACTTCATGTGTAGATTTCAGAGGAAATACAGGTGAAGTATATGTGATGGGTACTACTACTAGATTGCAAAATAGTTCAAGCGTGGGCGCTTTCAGAGAAAATGCCTTTAGGTAATTTATGTAAATCACACTCTTCGACATGCTACAACGGTTTGATTGAAAATGGTAAAGCGCTGAAAAGGAAAATTTGCATGTGGGGACATGTTTTGTTAATGACAGGGATTTTGCCTATATCCACAACACTATCTACATGTAGCTTATGGTGAAAAAATACTGAATTGATTACCTTGGAAAATAGAAGTACTAGCTGTACACAGGAAAGTCCATGGTATGATTTCTGTGATCATTTTGTTCATAATTCCATCATTTATCAAGGAATAATGAACAATTCTACATAAAAAAGTGTAATTTTTCATGACATGTGGTATGCTCTATTGACCCTACCTATGAAATGGCCCTAACATAATCACCAAGTACAAAATTTTGATGTGTGTGAAGAAGTATGGAACAAAATGCAGAGGACTTGCCGCCTTGATTCTATTACTCAAGACCTGCATGGTGACTGTACCTGCAAGCACTACTTGTTTGTTGAGCTTCCCGAAGCAGAGTTGAGATATTGGCACTGATTTTGAGACCAGAAGGGAACATGGAAGATGCATGAAGTACACGTACATGTACTGTACATATGTAATCATCATGAAACACTTACAGGGTGTTCAGACGCTAAAAATCTATACCAAAACGGTATAGCTATACTAGAACGGTATAGCTATACGATGAAATTTTGCGTCTGAACGCTGACTAACGAAACAACGTATAGCGAAACGACGTATAGCAAAACGAGGGTCAGAGCATCGTTTCGAACTAGAACTCGATAAAGAATCACTGTTCCATGTCCGTCTGAACGTATGGCGACCATAGAACGGTATAACTGGGCGGGGCTTAACGGGAGCGCGCGTGAAAGGTGGAACAGGAAATCCAGGCAGGGGGGCTAGCGGATACCTCGTGATCATAACAACACGCGCAGTGGGAAACTGCGCATCTATACCACCTTTTTCACGACGGTCGCAATATGCGTCTGAACGACCCGTTAGCTATACGATGATTCTTTATACGTCGTTTCTTTATCGAGTTTCGGTATAAACTGAATAGCGTCTGAACAGGGGGATCCTTAATGTAAGCAACGATACAGAAGGTGAAACAACATGTTTTATTCACGAAGGAAAGTAGAAAAACATGCTGATGGATTGGATAACATTGATGTAGAAATGGAGGAGGAATTTCAGGGGTGTGCTTGGGGGGGGGCTTAATCATGATCACTGTGTACCCATGGTTCCCTTTGCTCATGCAGAGACGTAATTCTGGGTTATCAAAATAAAAATTACGAACACAGCTTAACATTTTATCTGTTTATTGTTCATCACTCTAGGCATACCTCTTACCTTCTCTCTATCTCCCTCCTCTCTCCGCCCCCTTATCTCTCTTTTCCAACTCTTCTCTCACTCTCTCTCTCTCCCCTCTCTCTACACACATGCATGTATGTACATGTATACATATATCTCTCTTTCCCTCTGTCTCCCTTCCTCCAAATCTCTATCCAGCTCCCTCTTACTCTCTCTCTCTCACTGTGTCTCTATCCAACTCCCTCTTACTCTCTCTCGCTCTGTCCCTCTTTCTCTGTCCCTCTCTCTCGCTGTGTATCTATCCAGCTCCCTCTTTATACTCTCTCTCTCTGTGTATCTATCCAGCTCCCTCTTACTCTCTCTCTCTCTCTCTCTCTCTCTCTCTCGCTGTGTATCTGTCCCTTTCTCCCCCTCCATCTTTCTCACTCTCACTCTCTTGCTCCCATTCTTCTCTCCTAACACCCTTCTAGCATGCCTACCCTGGACATCTTGAACGTGGCCACAGGGAAATCACAGGCTGCTTCATGGACGTAAACAACTCTTAATAATTCAGTGATGCCCAAAGTACGATTACCACCAACATCATATCCAAAACAGAAATCCATCGGGAATTAGGCACTCAGCTTTCCCATTAAAAACCCCCAAGGGACAGTGGATGAGATGGCTTTAAACAGTAAATGAAGAAATACTCAAAGTATTTAAAGGAGTTATTCCTTTTGCTCGATAAGATATGCATATTTTTTCTTCTATTATCTCTTAACTCTTTCAGTGCCGATGGCACGTATATGTGACAGATAGACTTGTCATTTTCATTCACCAATTGTTCGACCACAGGAAAGGTATATGGTGGTCAATGTATATCAACATTTTTAGCATAAATCAAGCATTCTAAATATATGATTATAATTATATGCTACCATAGATATTTCCACAGAAAATTGCCGATTTTTAAAAAGATATTACCTTATTTTAATATTAAACAATAGTAAACAAATGAGAAACCAAAAAGAATGGACAAAAAAGAAACTCAAATGTAATTTTCAATAATTCTTATACATAAAGTTGGGTAAAGTAATAATGTTTGGTATCATAAGAAATGGTAATAAATTTCCTACAAGTTTTGTACACAATATTTTGTTAAATAAAAGATAATTAAGTGGAGACATTTGAAAAGTAAGCCTTGATCACATTTTGGTAAAATTTTGAAGAGAGCTAAAACCGTTGGCACAGTAAGAGTTAAAAGAAACGCTACTAAATCAGGATATAGTGAAAACAGCATGAAGCCATCGCGTAAATTTGCTCATTTATTTCTTGTTTTCTGCTTAAAAGAAATGAGAACTTTCATCAATAGTCAAGTCTGAAATTGGCCTAAATCTTACACCACTTAACAAAATCTCATTAATACCCCAAATCTGAGCCCCCCCCCCTTGATTTGTGAAATATCCTAGGCAAACTGTCAACTTGTTTTCTCAAGTACTCTACACTTATGACTGGACAAGCAATTTTAATTTTCAAAGACAATCATTCCGTCTAAATCTGTAAATAAATTACTTTTTCGTTTGCAATTTTGAGCACTAAAATACAAAATGAAATTCTTTTTTTTAGCGATTCTGGGTTTTTTTTTAAACCAATGCTCATGTTGAGATTACTAGATCTGTTTAAAAGATTTTAAGAGCTGAATCACTGACTACTCCTGTATTTATTTTTCTCTCTCTAAAAGAAATGAGAATCCCTTTTTGCAATTTTCATGTACCTTTTTTTTTTAACCAGAGGTCTTAAAAAAAAAATTACTGGAGCTGTTTAAGAGGATTCTAGAAGTAAATAACTCACCGCTCCCATGTTGTTGGTTTTTCCTTTCCGTGTTTTTTTTTTTTGGGGGGGGGGGGGGGCCACAACACCCTCCATCTTGTAAATATAGGCTTAAACATTGAATGCCTTCCAAGGTTTTCACATCAAATCTTATAGATATTCAACATGCATAATGTGCTTATTTTCAGCACGGATCCCTACCACGGGGAGCCTGTGTTTACAGCAAGGATTGAACAATACTAGCGCCAGGGATGATAGGCACAAGACAGACCCCTATAGCTTAAAGATTCCGCCACTGTAACACTATCAACATCAATAAAACCCAAACCAGCTGTGCTCTCTAATGATAGAATTGACAATTTTTTTTTAGCTCGATATTATCATGGCTAGGAGGTGACATAATATAACCTAATACGTTTTTGGAAAAATTCTCTAAGAAGAAATTAAAAAAAACGCTGCTTCCATAATCAATTGTTTTCAAATAAATATCTCTATCTCTAATCAGGGATCCACACTAACTCTTTTCACCGAGGTCCAGATTGAAAATTTAAGGTCTGCATGTATGGGGCAAATGTAAAAATTTTAAAATCTGGGGGTCCCGAGATAAAATTGGGAGACCTGCGTGTCCTTGGTGCCTGTATTAAAGTGCTCTGATAATTTTTGGCTTCAGATATGTACTGTTGTTCAGAAATACCTGGTTTTCAGATATACGGGTACTGTATATTTCTATCTCTACTGATTGGGGGGTTTCAGATATTGTCTAATCTCTAATAATCTCTAATATTTTCTTCTCTATCAATTTTCTATAACATATATATATATATATATATAACTCTATCAGGTACATTAGAAGGACATTTATTGTTCTTTTTCTTTGTTCAAATTTCCGCTTAACGTTCGAAATGTCCTGCTAATGTAGGGGGCGCTATTATGACGGAATAAACCGTATTGTTGCATGTCCTGCTAAGTTACCAGGTAGGTATATATACATATACATATATAAGTCACTTTAAACCTTTCAATTATCAACATATCATTGCCCTCTGCTGGGTAAGCTATTTCAAATCTCATGCCTAAGGGAATCAACTATGGCAAGGTCTAATGATATCACCTTGGTATTGAAGATGAATTGCTCTAAAAGGTATAATTAACCCATTGCCTACGGGGAAAAGGGTGGTTCCTGTATTAGGCCTATGGGAATGAGAAAATTCAGTATTCAACAGGTTAAGATAGTAAACAGGTAAAATATACCAGTATATGAAGGCAAATGTTCATGTACTTCTCTCTCTCTTTCTCTCTCTTTCTCTCTCTCTCTGTAATGAACAGGTAAAATATACCGGTATATGAAGGCAAATATTCATGTAGTTCTCTCTCTCTCTCTCTCTCTCTGTAGTGAACAGGTAAAATATACCGGTATATGAAGGCAAATATTCATGTAGTTCTCTCTCTCTCTCTCTCTCTTTCCATACCGTACTATACATTCTCATTTGATGTTCCAATGTCATCAGTGGTTTTCCCACCATCCCTCTGATCTCGTTGTTTTCCCTCCCTTTTCTGTTTTTTAAATCACATTACCACTTGTTACCATGGTTACAGAGTAACCTACAATTTCATCAAACAACTCTCTCCTTTCTGATTCACCTGTAATTGAAATTCAGTGTCAATATACTATGCTTGAAATTTCACACCTGTAGAAATATATACACTCAACAAAAAAAGTAAGTTCCCCCCTAGCATTTTTGGATATATCTCAAAAAGTATTTTACCGATTTTCATAATTCAAACGGGAATGGATAGGAAATTTTATTACTCATAACATGAATGGCATATCATTGCCACCAGATATCATTATTGGTGTGAAAAAATGCATTTTATGTCAAAATGCATGGGAAAAAATGTTGCACTTAAGGTTATATGAAGCATATTGTGTACATTTCCTATGCAAGTTAGCAAATGACCTTTTTAAATTGTTATGTAATTCTCAGGAATCTCTTCAGGTACAATATGCTTCCCTATTAAACTGTATGCTCATGAATAGAAAGAGATAGAGAAATATGCAATAAACAATGCTTAAAAGTTCAATCATGAGTGATTGTTTGATTATTTGTGTAAAAGTCAATGCAAATCACTAAAGTGAAATTTCTCTATCTCTTTCCAGGTATGAAGCGGAGTACCATTTTATTGTATGCAGTGTACATCGTGGCTGAATATATATATATATACACTCAACCAAAAAAGTAAGTTCCCCCCTAGCATTTTTGGATATATCTCAAAAAGTATTTTACCGATTTTCATAATTCAAACGGGAATGGATAGGAAATTTTATTAATTTTTATTAAATTTGTACATTTATGTGGGGGATAGAATTTTTTTATTGCATTTTTATTGCATTTTTATTGCATTTCTAAATGCATTTGGCCTTAATATTCTCTTGTATTCTGATTGGTACATGTACATGCTAGTAGTAAATTGTATCAATCTCAAAGTCATGAAAATCACCATCCATCAACCTGTAATTCATCATGATATATATTTCTGCTTTAAATGCAAGAAAAATGCCACTACATACAGTCTTTAAAATCATCAAAGAAACTTAAGAATATCAACAAGCTTTGGAATTAAAAAAATAAATTGTAATCAGTGTCAAATTGTTTTGTTTTTGTTTACCCGACTCCCCCCCCCCCCCCCCCCCGAAAAAAATATTTTATCAGGAAACTCCCAAGAGAGGGGCATTTTCATGGTAAAAAAATGTATAAATCTCTGTGACTGCACTGTATACATGCAAATGTGTAGAGCTGTTAAAGATGCCCTTGGTGAAGAAGGATAATCCTCGTAAATGGAGGTGGAGCTTAATGGAGTGTGAGAGATATGCGTTCAACCAGAAACACTATCAAGCGAGCAACAAATTATTGAAATATTCATAGTGGAGCGTTGGATGGACTGTAATGAAGGAGTCAAAAATATTACAGATATTGACATTTGGACGATTCCACGGTCACGGAAGGACAGTGAGATACACAAACTGTATCTGAATGTCCTTCCGTTACCGTGGAATTGCCCATTTCTGTTTAATTGCATTTCCATTCCAGTTTATTTTGATCGCAAATTTGCAACATTATTCTGAAGAAAGATCCTACATGTAGCTTACATCTTTAAGCATGTTGCTATGTCAGAAATACTGCTGGCAACTTGCAAAGGATATAAATCTATGATGAATGTAATACATTTACGAACATGAATTTGGTCTACATGTGGTGCTCAGACACATTATGCCAAGTAAAATTGATTACTAGTTTCTCGTCCGAATTTATCAAAAATGAGGAGGGGTACCAAGTTATTTAATATTTGATATTTTTCCAAAATGGCCGCCGCACATACAAATGCTATAGGGCATGCCGTCCTGTTATATCTATATTCTTCTGGGGTCTCTTTAAACCCCCTGAAGGCATCAAGTTAGGGGTCTGCAGCAAAATGTTGGTGGTTTATTTTTTAAAACAAAAATACATGTATCAAATAACAAAAAAAAAGAGGCGGGTGCCAATAAGGATGGGGGCGGGGACGAGAAACTAGGAATAATTCTTATTTGGCCTTATCATTCATATTGCATCATAGATGTAGGGTTAGGGTTAAATTTAAGTTTAGGGTGAGGTTTGGGGTTAAGTACAGTGTGTTTGGAACAGGGTGGAAGTTAGGAATTCAATTAAAGTAGGAAACTGCCGGAGGAGCATTTGTCTGCGGAGCATGGGTCAGACAACCTAAGATGGACATACACACATGTATAGACCTACGTGTCTCTGCAGATTATTTGTCAATGAATTAACAAATTACATTCCCTTTGTCATGCAGCCCACATGTCTCCTTTCACATTTTCTAATATGCAGCTCTTAACTACTGAGATTCATATAAATATGGAAAAGGATTTCAGTTGTCATCAGCTACAGAACAGAGCATATCTCCTGAAACGTCCTTTGAATATTTGACAGAATGCAACTTGACATTTGGATCTACATGGTATGTACTTCACAATTCTAACTCTAGATTATGTAAATACTAGAGATGACTTTTAAAGCTAAATACTTCTTTCCCTTGAGTAATTAGAGGGTCTTTCAACTAGATGTATTTTGACATTTCCAAATGCCATGAAAGCTCGAATGATAGGTCACATTAAAAAACAGAGTCAGTGAGAATGAAATCTATCTCTTGAATTGTACAGCATCTCACCACCAAGTCTCTCGCAGAAGCGGAACAGATCAGTTATGCATGCGAGGAGCACGGGGTAATTCACTTTGCAAGCCAAATCTTATGTCTCCTAATTCAATTATTGGATCATAAGCCAATAAATGGGTGATTGGCAATCCAGATTGACCGTTTCTGTCGCTCTCTGCCCCTCTCTCTCTCCATCTCTCTTTTCACTTCCCCCGACAGAATGACTTTTTCGGAATGGCTAACTCATTTCAATCGCAAGCGAGCGATTCTTATCCAACGTCAAATGAGTCCATCAAGCTTCTGCAAAACTACTAAACATTCCGAAGAGTAGCTGACATATAAAATGTAACAATGCGCCAATGTCATCGTCAAATGTTATCTCAGGAAAGATGGCTCCTATTTTGACTTTAAAAAAATAAAATAAAATGTAGTATGAACGGTACTAACATCACTCCACTAAGATCACTTGGCACTCAGTCTGGACTTTTCAACTTCCTTTGAGGAGAGGGTTAGATACAAAGCCCTGTTTTATTAACAGCTGCGATTGATTTTAACTGATTGCAACTTGATAATCAATTGCAACTGTCTTATAAAGAGACAAGAGTTGTAAGTTTGGTGATTGATTAGGGATGACCATTTACGTGACAGTTCTAGTGTGGGATTTTGCATCAGAAAGTTCGCTTTGAAATTAATATCATAATATCATTATATCATTATTATGGTTCAGACACGTGACAAACAAAATTAGCTGTCAGTTCTGCGATCACCAGAAGACAAAGTTTTGCTGGTACATGCAGCATGTGATAAACGTGGAGATCAAAACTGTCACCTGTGGGATGAGTCACAGACCCAATTCTTAATTATGTAATACGTGTACTTGTCTCACCTGGGCATATACATGAAGACGCAGAGGGCCTAACCCATCTTGCCATGCTTCTCCACCGAACGACACCATATCCAATAATCATCATTATCTCAAATTTACAAATAACGCAGAATTTTTCTCACCTGTATCTAGCTTCTGCATGATGTGATTGGGTAGTATCTCGGAGGCTTCAAGGTTGGGTGGATAAGCATAGAGGGCCTGGCCCATCTTGCCGTGCTCTTCACGCTCCTCTACCACATTCATACACGTGGTGAGGATGTTACGTCTGAAGTGGATGACCTGGGGATTCTTGATGGAGTCAAACTCGTTGATAGGGACGCCGATGGCAGCACCTGAGAAAAAAAGAGGAATTGCAGTGTTTTTTCTTTTCATGAATGATTAAATATAGCATGTCTAACTGGTGTAGTCAAAAAGCTTCAAATATCATGACGTCTTTGGCATTTCTTGGACATAAATTTCTATTTCATGATCAAACAAGTTATCACTTTAATTTGGAATGATGTCAATGAGAGTAAATTAGGAATGATCACATCTAAGGTTTTAGTCCATTATGGTACATGTATTCAGGCCTGTGAACATGATTTTAGATTGTGGTTTAATTAGTTTGAACATCAGAGAGATCAAATTTCTATCACAACTACAGGTACAGAACTGGTTTCAGAGACAGACATTAGATATATATTAACATAGCATCTCGTTTTGCATGTCTTTAATAGTCAATGACTCACATTTGGGATGGGGATGGATTCCCGATTCCATGTACATGTATAGGAGATGGAAAAATTTGTCTAGTGACATTGAATACAATATTATTATCATAGCAAATGTGTTTTCTCATTTCTATGATATATTATTTATGCTATCCAACAAAACAAGCATACATATGTAATTTAAAAAAAATTATACCTCTCCCGGCTCATTAGTGCATCATTAGAGCACAATCAGGATAATTACCGTACAGTAATTTTATTTCCAGTCACTAGAACATGCCAATGTATTGTACATGTACCCAACCGCTAATTAAAAACACAGATCTTTCAGTGATACACACTGTACAGTATTTACCCTAAAACAATTGTATGTGTATGGCTGAATGATGTAATCATGGATTTTGCTTTTAAAGGAGCCTTTAATAATTTAATTGTAATTTTGTATTCTGGTGGAACCTCCTTCATCTTAATGCATAAACTGTCTTGCTATGTACATGTATAGTCAAACCCGTTTTAGCGACCACCTGTATCGAAAGACTGCCTGTCTATAAAGACCACAACTTTTGTTTTTCCCCTGAAAAGTGTTTCTCATTGAAATGTGTATTAAACGAACCTGTACATAAAGACCACCTGCTCATAAAGTCCGCTTTTCTTGTATCCCTTGAGTGGTCTTCATAGACAGGTTTCACTGTATATGCATCATCATTTTTATTGTTACTACAATCATTATGAAATTTAAATGATTATAAACAGTGATTTGTGTGCAAATTATGACTTTACATGTAATTTATCCAAAGGCTAATTTGTCAGGACTTGTGTCAAACAATATAAATAAACTGAATATTCTATCATGCAAATATTTCTTATGGAAGGTTTTTACGAAACCTTAAACTAAACTGATAGGGCACAATTACACACATGGAAGTGTTAATTCACATATGTACATGTACTATATATGAAGGTTGGAAGTATGTGTATGTATGGGCATACTACCATTCAAATATTCAATTAATGCCTTGACATGAAGTGGCAGAGAAAGTGGAAACAAATTGCTCAATCGATTTTTCAACAAACGAAGGTCAGACAAACATATTTTTAATCACTATTTTCAAGATCATCGTCGACTCCCAACTAATTTGTATTTCGTGAACAAGTCCTCCCTCTCTCTGCCGATTTCACAAACAACCATACCGCTGATATTATTGATTCAAAAGGCTGAACGATCTAGCAATTAGCGTGCGTGCGTGTGTACATGTATAGTGTATGAAATATTTGTGTACGTCTATCTTTAGCATTTAAATGCAAAGTATTGGCTGTAAACAAAAAACGACTTTGGATTCTCTTTCAATTAATGTCAGAATTTTATTCAAAGCAACATTTAATAGGAAGAGAAAGAGAAAGGAAAAGGAAAGAATGAATTTTCTTCTGTTAAAAAGGAATTTTCAATTCAATTATAATCACATGTAGATGTATTCAGTTAAATGAGATATAAGCCACAGTGAAGAAATTGTCTAATAGTAATGGTTTTAAAAAAAAAGAGAGAAGGAAATAGAGAGTAGATGATCTAATGTTTAAAAAAACATAGCCTTGTTGTTGCCTTTAACTAAAATATTCATGATTCCTAAAATTCTTCTCGGGAGACTTGGCCAAATGCACTAAAAGGTGTTACAAGGAGAGTGGGTGAGCCCGGAGTAAGGTTTCCAAAAGATTAAACACTTATCTTAAAGAAAAACAAAAACATGCACAAAGACCTACAAAAAAAAATGTACATGTACATAAAGAGGATAAATGCATGTTGTTGTTTTTTTTAAAGGATGGAATAGCAAGGAAATTATCTAATGTCTCTAGACAAACAACAAAGACTACATGTACACAGGGGTGTTTTTGAGCCCTTAAATGTGTTACAAGGTGAGTGAGCACTGAGCAATGCTTGCTGTTATGTTTCCAAAAGAGTAAACACTTCTCTTGAAATCTGAACAGGCATATCGCGAGGGAAAGAAAAAATATATGTGCATAATACATTGTAGATGAAGCTAAATGAGTATAGCCTACAACGAGACAAGATGGGAAGAGAGGAAATGAGTGAATGTTTTTCCCACATGCAGGTAAACAAAACAAGTGAGAAAGAGAAGAGAAAGAGTGAAAGACAGCAAGAGAAAGGGATAGAGTAAGGATGGGGAGGGAGGGAGGGAGGGAGGGAGGGAGGGAGGGAGGGAGAGAGAGAGAGAGAGAGAGAGAGAGGAGAAGAAGCTGAGTGTTTGTGAAGGTTAGTGAAGATTTGTGTATATAAGAAAAGTTAGAGAAAGCATGTAACAGAAACACAAAAATATGATACTAATTTGCATTTCATACTTCTACCAACGGGGATATGGGCATACATGTAGGTGAAGGAGAAAAACATGTTTTGCATAATACTCTGCTTGCTGAAAGTGCTACGAGCCATTCATCAGTTCTATACTTTAATAGATCATCGTTTGTTTGGCAAGCACACTCCTCCCCCCCCCCCAAAAAAAAAGGAAAATAAATGAATTCACAGTTATTACATGAAGAGACATCTGGCTAATCTACAAAATGACCATCATTTTGACTTCTGGGAAGACAACAACGAAAAGAGTCATGTGAATATTATTCTCAGAGCATACATGTATGCCAGCAATTGTACGCTATTTGATACTGTAATATATACTGTGTTTGAATGAACAAAAACATCCATGATCACTCTTGTGTGATTGCATGTATAGTTACGTTGCGATTAGGGAGTCGTGATTTCATTAACTTACAAGTTTCGCTAACTTAAAGTTTCGAAACCACAAGTCCCGTACTAACGTAGATTTACTAGCTGATAGACACAATCAATAAGTCTGCATCCAATTACTGTTATTTTTTTTAAATTTAGCTACCAAATTTTTACTTAATTTATTGCACAAACTTTAAATATTTTTAATAATGTATAATTATTGTCAAACCATTGATATGTATTTTTTTGTATTTTTATTTGTATTTGAAATCTAACTTGTGGTTGCAATAAATAAACAAATTGAAACAACAATGGAAGCAATAGTTTCACCAACATTTAGCAATCAAGATGGAGCAAGGATAAGAACAATTTTATGCATGAAACTTGATAATGGAAGAAAGAAAAGAGAAAACATGAAAAAGAGGAAGAAGTGAGAAAAAATGTAGCAGCAGAGAATACCACATTCATCTTAGAGGATCACAAACACTCTTTGCAAGATACATGTAACAACATTATACAAGTACAGGCAATACTGACCTATTTCATAATTGAGCATCTTCTCTTCCCTGTTCCCCGCAGGCTCCACCACTTTCAGCCATGGTTGGAACAGCCTCAGATCGCACAGCCTCCGCCCCTCATCGTAGAACTCCTCCTTCTCCGCATCCTGCGTAATGCTGACAAAGATATAGGAAGAGGCCTCCCCTAGGAGATGGGCCAGGGGATACTTGAAAGCCTCCCTCCATAGCATGGCCTTGACCTTCTCCAGCGTGGCCTCCCGGACACACTCCATGGGCACCAAGATCCCGTTTGGGAGCAGGCACTCCACCCGGATCTTGGAGGGCATCAGGTGGGACCCCCATAGTTCTCCTGAGGATGGCGGCATCTTCTGTGTTTCGAGTGAATTACTTGTGTCTTTGTGTTCTCAGGTGAAAGAGGGGTTCTGCTACCTATGAGCGGTCTTGTCTGTCGCATCCAACATTCTGAGCTACTTAGGTTGGTTTAGACTTGTCTGATAAGATGCGATGACTTGCATGCGGCTATGTTTGCAGACTCAAAATTCCCTCATGCGCTTGTGTGTTTATCTTCTAGACATCTGCTCTTTGAACGATATTTAGATGCTGGGAACATGCACCTTGTCTACGCTTTTGGATCCTGACCACTCAAGTTCACGTAAACAACACTGTTCAAAGTTGATGTGATGCAACAATACTCCAATTATATAACAGGATCAAAAGATATTTTTCTAATCATGTTACCGTATCTATTATCTACCGGTACTGTACATCAAGGTATCCAGCAAGCACCTTATTAAAAGCTTCTCATCCTCACCAATATCACCACAAAATCGCCATGTGGATACACATGGCTTTATCTTGATGAAGAAGACGTCCAAAATACAATCTTCGATGAATCCCTGGCTTAAAAAGAGGAGACAGTTACGTCAGCCAGGGGGTAGACACCTCGCCGCTCAATTAAGAGAGAGATATTATGGTATCCGCTGTTGACTCTCCCAGAAAAAATTTATGCGATTGAACTGTAATGCTTTGTGTAATGCTTTGTGAGTTGTTGTTGAGTTGGCTATGAGAAGAGAGGGCGTGTAATGAGTTGTTCTTTTTATCACCCCCTCTTGGTTTTGACTGCTGGAACAAGAAGCATGAAAAAAAAAAAGGATTAGCGTCACACTTAAAGGGAGAACATCTATTTGTCCAAATAGTTTCCATTAGCTGCATACATACATGTACATGTACATGTACTTTCATGATCATACTAACAGCATTTTCACACTAGGTGGAAATTCACATACTGTACTGGTACATAAACATAAAAAGAAACAAATATTAACTAGAAATATCACTGAAGATGATGATTAATACCCCCGCCCCGTGACAACAGCTTTTCTTGACTTTTGGTCAAAAACTGAGGAAGTAGTTCGATCCGCAAGATTTTTCCCTGATTTACTGCCATAGACATGCCGTTTCAATGGCAACGCAGCTTCCGACACATCAAAAAAATATGTTGTACACATCTTCCCAGTAAGACCAATGTGTGTACCAAATTTCATGACTTTCGGTCAAAAACTGAGGAAGTAGTTCGATCCGCAAGGTGTTTCCTTGATTTTCTGCCATAAATATGCCGTTACCACGGCAACGCAGTTCCGACACATCAGAAAAATATGTTGTACACATCTTCCCAGTAAGACCAATGTGTGTACCAAATTTCATGACTTTCGGTCAAAAACTGAGGAAGTAGTTCGATCCGAAAGGTGTTTCCTTGATTTTCTGCCATAAATATGCCGTTACCATGGCAACGCAGATTCCGACTCATCCGAAAAATATGTCTTGCACATCTTCCCATGAAGACCAATGTGTGTACCAAATTTCATGACTTTCGGTCAAAAACTGAGGAAGTAGTTCGATCCGCAATGTGTTTCCTTAATTTTCTGCCATAAATATGCCGTTACCATGGCAACGCAGATTCCGACTCATCCGACAAATATGTCTTGCACATCGTCTTGCACATCTTCCCGCCCGCCCGCCCGCCCAACCATCGACTGATTCCTATATACCCCCTTCAAACTTCGTTTGGCGGGGGTATAATGAATATTTTGAAAACAACATTAACCTGCTGCCTACGCCGGGAACCTGGTGGTTCTTGTACTAAGCCTATGGAAATGACACGATTCAGTAGTAAACGGGTTAAGAAACTTGTTTGAGAGAGAAGTACACAGTTGTGTAATCCTCAAACTATACAATACAAACATGATGAGTCAACCTTCATTCTTAATAATTGACATTAATGTGCCGTTGTAAAAAAAAAAAGAAAATCTTGCAACCCTTGCCATCAGCGGGTTTGCAATGACATCAACAATGACTTATGATCACAGAAGAAGCATCAATTTAAAAGGCTTCTAACACATTTTAAGTGGCATCAGGTGTATTCTCCTACTAGAATTGCATCATCGTTTAAAAGACAACATTTCAGCTTGTGCTTAATGAACACATACAGCAATGGGGTGGATTCTGAGAATTCCGTTGGCAAATTGGGAACAGTAAAAATGTAATATTTTTAGCAAAGTGTTTGTGGAGTAGGGAATACTGTGAGAAAAAAGTTTAAGGGGTGGGGGAGGATGTCACAGAGACCTGGACACCCCTTTTTTCTGTGCTTGTCATAGTTTTGATGAGCTAGACTTCTCCCTTTTTGCTTGATAATAGCTTTTTTCTTTAATTGTCAAAAAATTTCGGGGTAATTGGACCCCCCCCCCCCCATTTTCACATATAACTTTTTTTTTCTCTTGCTTGTCAGAGATTTGGGGGAAACTTTACTTCAACCCCCCCTTTACAAAATCCTAGATCCGCCCTTGCTTATTAATACACAACAACATCATCAGCAACCACTGTAATAATACACTATTGCCATGTACACTGTGAACACAGTGTACATGTAATACTGTTCGCAAAATTGATACATGTCCATTGATGTATGTACGTGTACATGTAATTGCCTTTTATACATGTATCTTTATATATAAAGTTATTTCAGATAATTTACATTTGGCTAAAAGACATTCTGCAAATATAAATTTGTTTTAAACAGTAAAAAAGGATGATGAGAAGCAACATTATGTGGATAGTAACAATACATGTCTTTTCTTTTTACAAGTACAAGGATTTCTCTTTTAAAATTCTTTTTATCTATCACCTTTTATTGATCAATAAAAGGAATACTCACCTTTTATTGATTAATAAAAGGAATATAAGAAGCCCAGATTACCTGTTCTTATTGAATGAGGTCCAGGGCAATATAAAAATGGATACAATGAACAAATAAGTAACAAAGAAAAATGCACTATCAAGCGAATAATGTCAAATCAAGAAAGGGAAAGATTTTAAAATAAACTGCATTATGTATTAAGTTTCTTATTTTGTTGATATCTCATTACTCGATTTTGTTTAGTATCATATCAAATAAATATTTAGAATCAAAGTAATAGATCATTGTTCCCAATGCTAAACATAATTTGGCCCTTTTAAGTATGATTCCTTTATAAATATTTAAGCATGAACATAATTTTTATAGCATTTCAATTGTATAAACGTATAACAAAAGAAATGAATTATGATACAAATAGATTCTCAATGAAATGAACATTAAATTTCAAGTTTTATCATCATTTTCATAACGTCATTTCATAACATTCAATACAAAATAGTTTTCCTTCTCTCAGGGGCCATTGTTACACAAAATGGAAATCAAAAGGTAAAACTATCAAGAGTGTTTTTTTAGAACTATGTTGAATCAATTAATTATTCAAACTACAATGTACATGTACATGTGTTGTCAAATGGAATGAAATTAAATTAAGAAAATTTGTGCTGAAAATGATCCAATAGCATTTACATGTATATGTAACACCTACATAAAAATTTCAAACAGACTAACATAACAGATCTATGTAAATCTATTAAATAATAAATGATATGGAACCCCCTCCTCCTAATTTTCAAAAAAATAGGGACAAGTAGTGCCGTAGCTCACAACCCAAAGTCTCTGTCGGATCTGGCTCTTTAACTTCTAAAAATCCTTACCGGGTTCCGGACCGGCCGGGCAGCTCGTTAAGGAACATAAAATTTTGCCAAGAACAAACATTTTTTCTTTACTTTAGATGGCTTTGTAACACAGATTTCAATACACTCTAGGAAGACAAACCCATCTACACACAAATTCCTTTGAAAATTACACTTTCTGATTGATAAAAGATGACAAAAAGTGAGCTTTTTTTCTATGGAACCTCTGTTAGCGAGTTGACCCGCTTTGAGTTTTAGTCTGGTTCATGTCTGGCTCAGCTTAAGATCTTCAGTCTGGCGAGTTTGAGACCACTTCTGGTTCTGAGCTACAGCTCTAGGGACAAGAAACTAGATCTAAGTTAGATCTACAAAGTCTAGTTCATGTATAATGTAGGAACAAATTTTACATGGCCTTAAAAAAATATTACAAAATTAGGAATTGTCGTGAAATAGGAAACCACCATTCACTCCCCAAAGTTCATTCTGTCACATGCATTGGTGTTGTCATTTCCTGCCCATAGACTTTATAATGTATGTGTACGTGTATGTGCAAGTGTTTGTGCATGGAAATGAACTAGTGGTTTCCTAAACCATGATATATAGCCAGCCTTAAATTCTCGTCTCTAATATTAATTGTTAAATCTGGACTCTAGTAAGATCAGAGATAATTTGCATATTCAGTTAAAAGGGAGGGTCTACCCTGATTACAAGTTGGTTTTAAAAGCAGCAAATTTATTGAAACAGATCAGTGAAAGTTTGAGCAAAATACAATAAAAAAAATAAGAAAGTTATGAATTTTAAAAGTTGTAATCAATCAAACGCAAATTGGCAACTCTGTGACATATCTTGCAAGCTCCTCTCCCATTTGCCCTGTATCTCAAAAATCATAAATTTCCATTTTTCTTTTAAGAAAATATTGAAACATACCTGAACATGCACCTTAGATATAATTATTGCTCATGTTTTTACACAAACCTTTATGAAAAACATTTATTAATTTAACAGAAAAATAAGAAAATGAAAATTTATGAAATTTTCTGTACTAAGCAAACGGGAAAAGCTCGCAAGACACATGTACATCACGGAGTTACCAATTTGTGTTTGATTGATTACAACTTCAAAAATTCATAACTTCCTTATATGGTATGGTGACAAAGAGGCATTACAATGAGAGAGTGATGAAGAAACAAAAACAGAAGATGCTTTGAAACCAGAAAATAAATTTGAAGTTCAGATTTTATTATATGATAATACAAATTCAATATAATTACAGGCCCAGCAAGCCTCCATCTCCAAAAGCACCAACCAATCACAGACTTGCACCCAAAACCTCTCACAAGGCTTAAACCAATCAGAGAACAGCTCAAACCAGGTGAGTTCACATAAACAATAAAGGACGTGCCAAGGTGTGGCTTGAAATAGGAGCCTACATCTCCCTAATTATGTTGGTCAGTGGAATTAACAAGTCAGGTGCCGAGGAAACACCTTTTATATTTAAAATACCAAAGATTCTCAATGCTATCACCTTGGGAAAACACCTTTTAACTAAAATATCACGAATACTAATTACCACTGGCTGCATACTCAGTGCCAGATGCCTACCTGTCCTATTCAAAATACTCTCTCACCTTCTATTAAAACACATAAAGCTATTTTATAAACTAACCCCAGATATTTTACTGCTGCCTATAACGCCCCCATCATGTCTTATAAATCCAAAAGTGGATCCCACTAAAGTGACATGTTCACTGATCTGTTTGTTTAATCATGTTAATTGTTCTGCTTCTTTTAAACCCAACTTGTTATCAGAGTGGAGGTTAACAAGTGAGATAGAGACTCAGGCAGAGACCCAGACTCCAGAGTATACGACAAATCTGGAACAGATGCACGCTGCAGCTGTAGTGAGTCGGAGCTTAGGCTGCAGTCAGTATCGCAGCAGCAAAACACATTCAACGTTCCAGCAGCCCCAACGAAGCAGGAAGGCGACAGCGGCACAGCATGCAAACCGCCCCGATCGCCTGGCCGAATCCACAGATGAACCACTGTAGGTTGGCCGCACGATTCTCGGACACACTCGTTCAATCAACAACTCTATCGTCTAAATGCAAGTTATTCAAATGAAAAATATAACCAATACTATTGATCACTGTAAAACATCTAAAACTACGGAAATTATCGGACAGAAAGTACGTATGATTCTACTCACGAGCATAAAACACCAAATTTTCAACGGCCTCCACAGCCAGAATGCCCATGACAGCGCGGCCACAAAGTTGTTTACGACTTTTGTAGTTTACCCAGCATTCCATTGGATATGGGATCGGACCGGGCATATAAGTTCATTCAACTCCTACGTGTATAGTGTTCAACCTGTTGGAGAAGACTAATCTTTTACATGAATTTAGTGGCATCTATTCAGAACGATTTGTAAATGACTGCCATTTCGCTTCAAATTCGTCAACGCCCATCTTTAATATACTTAGCATGATTGATGATAATACGGTAATCGGTACAGGAGTCGCGTAGCGTTTTTTAAATTGGGCGGGGGGGGGGGGCTGATTTGATTTCACTCATTAATGACAGTTTTCGAACCATTTTTTCGAGATCCTATGATAATTTTAGGTGAGTGTGGGGGGGGGGGGCTGCAGGTCCCAGCCCCCCCCCCCTCGGTTCTGCCGCCCATGCGGTATAGCCAGGTTATCCATGTTGGGAGGGGGCAACCCACATAAACGTGCTGATGATGTCGGATAGGTTGGATGCATTTGCTCACATTTGCAGATATCGATGTGTGACAACTCACGACAGTAGGGCCTATACAGGCGGGCGGCTATACAGGGCGGGGTTGGGGGGACGGGGCTGTCCCCTTCGACCTTCAATCTATGCTTGTATGCTAGTTAGTCAGTGTACTTGATTATAAACATCTAGTGCACAAGCACAAGGGCATGACCTTATATATTTTGATGGCGACATTCCATTGTCACAAAAAAACCCGAAAAAACAACTTTTCGTAAACTTCCATTCTTTGGTTTAAAAAAAGTATGAATCGTGATTCGAAGAACACGCTCATTAGTATTGCGGGACATCGATCAGCAAAGGGAATCATTATTTACGATGACAATATGGGAAAATTTGGGAATGACATAAATTCTAATAGGCAGTTGCGTCGCTTGGCCAGGGACGTCACTAGAACATTTTGAATGGGGGGGGGGGGGGTGTTACACCCAAATTTGCCGACCAAAATGCTGCACCCTATTCTACTCCCTCCTCCCCCCCCAAAAAAAAAAAAAATAAATAAAAAAAAAAAATAATAATAATAAAAGAAAAAAAATCACAGATGTAGAGATCTTGATCACACAGGCGCATTTTCGCAAGGAGGGGGCCGACGAAACCTTTCGCCCGAATATCAACTTTTCAATATCTAAATTTTTGCGAGCGAGCAATTAAAAAAAAAATTTAGTAGAGAAAATGTTCAGAAATTACATTCAGACATAATCATCTGGGAAACTCGCTTTCCGAATATGAAATGGTCACTTGCTTGAATATCGGAACTTTGAAAATCCTCGGGGGGGGGGGGGGGGGGGGGGGGGGGGGGGGGGGGGTGGCTGCAGCCCATTGCCGAAGGGGGACGCCTTTTAACCCGAATATCAACTTTTCAATTTCTAAATTTTTGCGAGCGAGCAAAATTTCGTCGAGAAAATGTATAGAAGTTATATAATTATCTGGGAACCTCGCTGCCCAAATAATGTGGATACTCTGGCACTTCACTTCGCTGACCGAATATGAAGTGGTGGTTGCCCGAATATGCAGCCTATTGTCGAAGGGGGACGCCTTTTGCCCCAATATTAACCCATAGACTATGCAGGAACCGGGTGGCTCCTATACGAATTCAGTTAACGGGTTAACTTTCCAGTGTTTTTGCGAGAGAGCTAAGCGAGTGAACAAAAAGAAAATAATAAAATGGCCAGTTTTCCTTCTTTTCTTTTTGTTTTTGTTTTCCATTCCTTTGGGCCCTTTTCTTTTCTCCTTTTTTTTTGTTCTCCTTTCTTTACTCCTTTTCCCTTTCCTCTTCCCTCTCCCTCCCCCTCCTTTTTTTTTGCCGGCAGAGGTGGCGCATTTGCCGACAGCAATTTTGAGTGGGGGTGGGGGGAGGTGTGACACCCCTACCCCCCCCCCCCCCTCTAGCGTCGACTTTGAGCGTGGCTCATTCGGGTACTGTTGTCGGCACTTGAAGGGGCGAAAAAAAAATGCAAAAGAGAGATAATTATGAGAAGGGATGAAAATGAAGAAAAGTTCATATGATGGGCTTCCAATCTACAGGGTAAATGCATTAGAAATTCATTTTTTTACGGTTTTAAATATTTCTAGACATTTTCTAAAGCTCGGCCGCTTTGCTCCCTCACATAATTATGTAGCTTCGTAATCTTGTAATTTCATGCCCTCTTTATAGTGTTTGTAACTTACTAAGGGTTCCAAACCTTAAAAAAATAAGAATGTAATTATCGTTATTTTACTCGCTATATCATGTGAGTTTCATAAGCCTCTTATTAAATATTGCGCCCCTAACAGACATCTTCCCCTTCCTCCCCTTCTCTCTTTCTTTCTTTCTTCTTCTTCTTTTTTTTTTTTTTGCCAATTGATTGGTGGGGATGGGGGGTCTCATACATCCCGAGGTTTAGAAACTGGAGCAAGATAATTCTATACGACTACGTCCTGCATGTACTAGTGAAATTGAGTATTGCCAGAGGCTTGTCTGACACAGCAACAATTTTTTGTATGTAACATGCATACAAGAGGATGCCATATAAAAAAATAATTAAAACTCGCAATTAGGTGCTTTATTCTATAATTTGAAGTGAAAGAAGATATAAAACAATCAAATAGTTCCTAATAAAATTATGAGAGGGAATACACCATATACCCTCTGTCGGCCGTTTCCCGTTTGATGGATCAGTCCGTGATCATTATTGATATAGGGTATGGTCTATATTATGCAACCAACGGTGTATTCCATGGTACCACGGGCGTAGACACGCATAATTATCAATTGGATGATCTATTCATCATCCGGCCCCCACTAACAATAGAAAGTGTGTTCGTATCTATGCCACAGCATGGTACACAGATGGAAACATTCTTTTTAAAGTGGGGAAATAATTATAAGCTGCACCTCACATCACTTTGGAGGTGATTATGCCAAAATGCAAAATGTTTGAAAGATGAGGGGTCGTTTGGGACATATAGTACCGAAGTGCTGACGTCATATTCGCTCGTCGTCCGGGATACTGGTTCCAAACAATAGAGCCCGTGCATGAGGTTCACCGTGAAACCGTTCAAGCAACGGGCTGGAGCAGGGCAAATTCAGTGTGTGGCCCTGGTGTGATCACCACGCTATTGTTTAGCACAAAATTGTTTAGAACCAGCAACCTTGACAACTTGGCCGGTATGACGTCACACTTCGGTACTCTATACCCAGTGGGTATAAAAAAGTATACCCAATTAACTTTGATAGCCTCTAATCCAAAAGCTATAACCAATATACGCGATCCTGATTGGTTGAAAATCAAGTTGCGTTTAATTTTTTGAGTTGTTTATGCAAGAGGGTCCTGATCTTTTATTTTATCTTCTATTTCAAGGCAAAGAGTAACTTGTTTTCTGTCTAATTATACCACATTCATTACTTTTCTGCCACGGATGATTGAGTACCAACGTTTTAAAAAAGAATCTCCGTTATACCAAATGGGCTGATGCAAAGAATGTGGGTCAAGCCATACGAATGTATTACTTCAGGCTAAATACCTTTTAAAAGTTGAATTCTCTTTCATGCTTCAATGATTCATTGTTTAAAGCGATGTAGGGTATCTAAGCTTTCACATGACCTTGTTTCGATCCATATGATATAATCTCAATTTAATTTATAACAGCCTTCTAACTTCTTGTCTCATGATAACTAAAAACTCTGTATTGCACCATTTCACCTGCATAAGGTGTTTTCCTCGAATAGTGCATGAGCTCAAAGGTTTTGTGTTGAGAATTACCAAATTAATTCAGGGGCAGATCGGGGGAGGGGGCGGGGGGGGGGGGGGAGTCGGCCGCGGCCCCCCTTTGAAACCCAACTGGCATATACCTTAAGTACACAATACAAAAAATTGCCTCCTTAATTGTGTATTTTCCCGGTTCTGTGCCCTCTCTTTTACAAAATCCTGGATCCCCTATAATATTGATAGTAGACTTTCATTGAAAAAAGCTTCCCAAATAAACTTTGTCCATTTGAATGACTCAGTAAATGGAATGCGGATGAAACCGAGATTGTGTCAGCATGGCAAAGGAAATATAAACTATGCTTTACTAGTAATAAGCCTATTCTTATATTGAGTTTGATTTGACATTACTATAACACATTTCCCATCCATATCCACAAAATCAAATTAAATAACTAAGCCATTATTTTCAAACTGGAATAACATATGCATAACTGGTTTTGACCCACATTCGTTGCTTCAGCCCAAACTTACTATAGGATTTTGACAATACTTTTTTAAAAGCCTGCTGCTCAGTCATCCGTTGCAGCACGGTTATGAATAATATATCATTTGACAGAATACAAGTTGCTCTTTACTATAAATAGATTTGTTTAGCACATAGAGGTTACAACTTTTCAATTAATTAAAGAAGGTACCAAAGTTGAGCATACTTTTTTTGATACACACTGTATATACGATAGGCGTTAAAAAAAATTTGACACTTTTGATTGTTGATAACTGAAAGGATGTAACTCGTTCCGGCCAGAGTTAAGTTGAATGATGTCAGTTTTATTGGGAGCAAGTTTTATGACATTTCTTTGAATACTTCTCTTAAAATAATGCTTTGAATATATAATTAGATTAACTTACAAAAAAATCAAGACCACAAAATCTGTGTGTATCAGTAATTAATTCAGAAAACAACAATTGCCATTGTGCATTACATTTGAAATATCTGATGTCCTTTTTAACCCAGGAGTCATGAACCATTAATGACACTGAATAGCAAAAGGTTGGCAGAAACAACAGCTGCATTGCACAATGCCTATTATTGAATTCAAAAGGTAACAAACACTTTTTGATAACACAGCACTTTTTTAAGACAAAGAAAAGTACGATCAAAGGGCATTTTGGTGTTTTCTTTTTCAGGGGGAGGGATTTCTGACACTCCTTTCCATTAAAAAAAAATTGTCCGTTTTTATCATTTTTATTTTTTGTGATCATAGCCCAATTTCTTCTTTCTGACAAAAGTTGGTCCCTTGCATGGAAAAATGACTCGAGGTTTTATGGGCATATGTCAATTCCTTTGCGAGTGAAATTTTGTCAGTTTTTCGTGTTGTAATGTTCAGTATTTACCCTCTTTTAAACATTTCGATGCATAGGCTCAATGGGTAAAATCAACGCGACTTGTAAGGGTAGTTTCGTGGGTTTAAGGATTATATCTTATATGGGTTGTTAGGGGTTGTTAATCCCGGGACACTCAGGCTCTTGGTCGATTATACATAACTTACATTTTGAACACAAAATCAGGAAAGTTAAGCCGTAATTTGAAAAAAGGGAGAATATCTATCAAAAAGTATTAGTTTGTGATTATCATACAAATAACTAAACCACTGCATGCATTTTGCATGAGTCAGATAATACGCCCACGCAACATGGACGAATGAAATAAAGATCTTTCATGATCATGATGGTGTCATGCATTTTGCCTGCTTAAATTTCGCTTTGTTCTTCAAGACTTTGCTTGTTGATAGCTTGAGCCTATCAAGATTTCCGCAGGGGCGGAATTCTTTTTCTTTTTCTTCTTCTTCTTCTTCTTCTTCTGCTTCTTCTTCTTCTTCCTCCCTTCTTCTTCTCCCCCCTTCTTCTTTTTGGGTCTAGCCCCATCTACGTTCATTTTAGGCCAGCTGCATGATCCGCCCAACTTCCGCTGCCATTCATTTGTACGGGAATTGATCGAGCCATGCAAGGATCCTAAGGTGGGTGTGTTCTTATTCTAAAAATACAAATTTTCTAATTATTTTACGGTATTTTCATGCATAATTTGTTATATTCTTTCTATGAATGTATACCTTTTATTAACGGATATTATTTTGTAACTTCGAGTGCTAAATACGCCGATTATGAGTCATGGTATGACTTCATGACGAAAAGTTTTACACGTAAGATACGCTGTTGAATATTATGTGTATTTCAGGGTAGTGCCGGTTTGGGGGAGAAATGGGAGTTCAATTTGCTTGTTTATGGGGTTCTTTATCATGTTTATTGCCATGAATTTGAATATGAAGAATTCCCCTGGCATACCGCATAGGTCTGGAGTGATATTTGAATTTGATCTACATGAATGATGAAACAAGTTGTTGCCAGTAACATATTTAAGTCAAACAAAGTCTTGTTGAACTGTTGAAAGTGGGGTCGGAATTATATGATCATCTGATGATTATGAATCCGGGACAACCCGACCACCGGACAGCCCGACCCAAAACAACTCGACCCAATACCCTGGACAACTCGACCAGGTCGAGTTGTCCAGGGTGGGCTGCGTTTTTGGACAACTCGACCTAGGCCCCCTACTTTTTTTCTTCTAACAAATTTCATGAACAGAGTTTTACAGCATGGCTACAAAAGACATTTTCTGCATCATGATATTGATATGATACCCTAAAGGCCTAAGGCCTAACCCTAACCCTAACCCTTACCCTAATGAAATTTGTTAGAAGAAAAAAGGTAGGTCGAGTTGTCCGAAAACGCAGCCCACCCTGAACAACTCGACCTTTGAATAGCTACTTTAAGAGCTTAGTTTAGCGATTGTGCAGATTAAATTTGAGGACTGAGCATGCTGAGGTTTTAATTTGTTGTTCCATTCTAACTTATCATTTAGCTGCTATGACTATGAGTAGTCATGGATGATTTGGGGGAGCGGGAGGGAGAGAGGGGCCATCAAATATTTTATTTATTTTCAAAGGCTAAATAGTCACATTTTAAGCAAATTTCATTTGCTTATTGTTCTATGGTCTACATACACGTACATATTCTTAAGCGAAGTTGATTTGTTGAGAAAGTTATGATGCTGGATGGCAAAAACGCATGCGTTTCTAAGTTATAAATGAGCAAGAAAATATGGATGTTATGGGACTATAAAATGATAGTTTGCCATTTCTTTTGTAATGAATGCTAAACCATGTCCAGATTGTATTCTTTCCGTTCTAAAATACATGTTAAAAAAATTATTTATTTTTTCTCTTGGCAATCCGATTTACTATCTTTTCAAAATCAAGGCTATTAAGTTGATGATATATATGCTCTGTCAGCCAAGAACAGACTAGTCCAACTTATTGTGATTGTTTCAGTAATCAGATAGCTTTTTATCAGTCCGACTTTTGACTTGGTAGGTAACTCTCTTTCCCAGTGAAGTGAGCCTACATTGTACATACATGTGCGAGTCAAAAGTCCATTGGGTCAACTACAATAAACAATAGTTTTTCATAAGTTTTCACAATTCCGATTACATCTTGCTGGTCTATAAACGTAAAGTTTACTACAGCAAAATTACTAGTTTTTCTTGAAAAAGGAGCTTCATTGTGTACTTTAAAGTAGATATTCAAAGAAAATCACAAATATGGCAATTAATGTATCACTAGAAACTGGGAAGCTTACAGATGGCAATCGTATAAGTTTTATGTCAACTGCGTATCTGATGATTATAAAAACAACACAAATAAAAGCTCTTCTCAGCATCTGGAATATCCGAGGATTCGCCAGAAATATAGCGATGTTTTGATGTCGTCACACTCGGGATCGATCCTGCTTAAGCAGACGACGTCCTATAATGAATGAACGTAATTGCAATGCAATTATTTATCAAATTATAAAGAGTTTGGTGTATTTAAACATGACCTTATTTCACACCATTACAAAGGGAAAGTGAAACTGATTCTGATAGCTAAAACCGTTTGATTGTAAATACACAGGAGAAGGGTCAATGATCAATGAAATAAACCCCACTTTCAAATTGAAAAGCCCTCCGAATAATAGCAGGATGGTATTCGTTCCCTCTTGAAACGCCGAACATGCCCTGGTGCAAGCAGCTGAAAATACAATGGCGTCTTATTTTGTTTACAAGTGACTGATTCCTTTATTTTTTTAACGCTGCATTTTTCATCAAAATAATACCATACACGAAGTTAAGAGTGAGGCAACAGACTAACATTAAGACTGACGCTAGTGAAGGAAGAGAAATAAGTGAAGAGGAGATGACAAAATAGGCTCTGAAAAATGTGTAAGATGTTATGGGACATCGTCTGCTTAGACAGGACTGGTCCATGGTGTGTCGTCACATATCTCAGCAGCGTTCGAGGAGCTCTTCAGCTGCTATATCGGCTGTATTTTACCGTTTTATAATTGATAATAATCATTACTTCAAATGTTTCCAAGCGTTGAATTTGGATAACCTTGTTTAATTTATGCCATCTATGCAATAATAAGTATTAAGCCAATATTTAAAATCATTAACGTTCTACTTTAAAATTGGTTTTAAACATGTACCAACACATTGTACATATGTATTTATTAAAGGGAGATTTAACTTAGATCTAAATTGGTCATTTTTTTTTCACTGTTTCTCTAACAGGACAATGAGCTAGCCTAAGATGTTGGGAGGTCTGTTTATATATAACCACAAGGGGGAGGTGCTGATATCTCGAGTCTTTCGAGATGATATAGGGTGAGTACGAATATTCTAGCAGTGGATGCTGCACAGCATGTGTGTGTGTGTGTCACTAAATACTTAGCCAAAATATTAATTTTGTACAGTGAATAACATGTATGAGAGAGCAGTAACTGATTTAGCTCTGGTATGCTCCTAAGGAGCTCTTGTAAAAATCAGTAGAATTCATAACCATTTTCACAAAGAAATCTCACATTTACTAGAGGAAATTTAAGAAAGAACACCGCTTTTGTGCAAAATTTCTGTTATATTCAATAATTGGCACATGAATATTCATGTAATGGTGCTGATTAATGTTGCATCCCCTCTCGTGCAGGCGAAATGCCGTGGACGCGTTCCGCGTGAACGTGATCCACGCCCGCCAGCAGGTGCGTTCCCCCGTCACCAACATGGCGCGGACCAGCTTCTTCCACATCAAGCGGGGAAACATCTGGGTGGCGGCTGTCACCAAGCAGAATGTGAACGCACCCATGGTCTTTGAGTTCCTGGCCAAGCTGATGGAGGTCATGACCTCGTACTTTGGAAAGGTCACGGAGGACAACATCAAGAACAACTTTGTTCTCATCTATGAGCTCTTAGATGGTAAGCCCAGCACTGTAACTTAGCTTGCAAAGCAATAAGCCAGTATTCAGATATATTCTGCGCATGAGCAGATAAAGGTCATTTGTACCAAATTGTGTGATGTATACTTGGGTAAGTGCTAATGAAAGTTATGTAATTCCATGGTACACTGGTGAAAGGGGGAAACGAAATATGCATGAAGCACTTTCATCACACTGGGAGTGGAGAACGTGCACTGTAATATGCAGAATCGCAATTGAATCCAGTGACCGGGGTATTTATTCTGTAAGCGCTTTGGTCGCTAACATTGTAACTGGTAAGGCGCTGTATAAGATTAGAAATAGCTATTATTATTATTATTATTAAAACTGTAAATATAGAAAGTGGGACCTCTCCATATTTTAAAGATCTGGGGGGTGTTTCACAAAGAGTTAAGTTTGACTTCAAGTCGCACTTAAATTCCTAGTCGCGCGCTGTATATTACACATTACCGCATTGGTCAGATCTTGCTCAGGGGACGCGCGTTATTGGGTAATCTACCAATGACATTACGCGTTTAATACCGTTTATGCATGACTTTAAGTCAAACATAACTCTTTGTGAAACACCCCCCTGTAGATTTTGTATAATTTGTACCTTGTGCTAATTTGCAAACTAGTATATTGATGAAATGATATTTAATTCTTTGGAAGTTTTATTATTTTATCTCCCATTTGTATGAACAAAATCCTCTGAACTCTAACTGCAGTGCCCCCTCCCCCTTACATGTGCTCTTATGTTTCAACATCTTTTACATGACAGTGATACTGATTTATAATTTATGTGATAATAAGGAAAAATATGTTATTAAAAAGGATGTATGTGTTAGCTTTACTAGCCTTACATATGATTTCTTGCAAATACCCATTACTTTGATAATCTCATTTATAAACTGAGTGAATCTAGACATCATTGGAAAATGACAGTAGTTTTCTCTCTCTTTTTTTTCATGCCAAGCATTGATTAATTACTCTGTTCTGTCAAATCATTGGTTTTTCCCCCAAATCCTTGAGAAAAGTGTCTGTTTTCATGTACAATTATTTGTAATGTTTTCTTTCAGAAATTCTGGATTATGGTTACCCACAGAACACAGACACTGGAATACTGAAGACATATATTATACAACAGGGAATCAAATCATCAGTAAGTTTTTCTCTTAACCCATAGAAGTTTAAAGTTATCTTATTGTCTAAGTTAATCAGCTTTCCCTCCTCAAAGTGGCACCAATTATTCTTATCTACTTTTACATGGTTTGAATAAAAAAGGTATTAAATACAGCAATGTGAATGAAAATTGCAAAATGCAACAGAAAATTGCCAATTTGTACTCCGTCTGAGTCGAAACGGTTCCCCGCCCGTTCCCCGGGTTTGCATTTTTTGATTTCGGGTATTTCCAAGCTAATTTTAACACTAATATATTGCAATTTAGAGCTTTAAATACATGTAATTTACAAACTGAATTTCAATGTAATCCAATTATATTTGCTGCAGTAATAAGTGGAAATAATTTCAGATGACGATAGGTCTTTTCATGACTCTAAAAGAAATAAGAGCTTTGAGGAAGGTTCAAGCTAGGCGGTACTGTGCGCGTTCAAAAATGAAGTCAGAATGTGAGTCACCGGTGCCCTTTGCGCTCAAATACAGCCCTAGACCGTAATACACACAGATGAGGGTCAAATATAATTGACGTGATCGTGTCAAAGTAAGCTTGAAAACAACTAAAAATACCACGTAAGCGACAACAAAAGTACAAAATTACCATAAAACAATTCTTTGCTTTAGCAAACAAGAGGATGGGTATCCATAATATCCCAAAGAAATACTGATATTTGAAAATTACGAGTGCATTTCATATTGAGATTAGGTAGCAGATGGCAGCAGAGAGGAAAAAAAATGTGGGCACTAGATCAGGTGATCAGCCAGCCATCACGTGATGTAAGGCCCACAATTTCTTCCTCTCTGCTGCCATCTGCGGTCTTGCTACGCAGACCAAATATGGCTGCCTAATCTCGATATGAAATGCACTTGTAATCCTCCAACATCTTTTTTTCTTTGAGATATTATGGATACCCATACTATTTTTTGTCAAAGAAAAGAACTGTTTTACGGTAATTTTGTATTTTTGTTGTCGCTTACGTGGTATTTTCAGTTGTTTTAAAGCTTACTTTGATCCGATCACGTCAGTTATATTCGACACTTGTCTGTGTGTATTACGGTCTCGGGCTGTATTCGTGCGCACTGAGCACCGATGACTCACATTCTGACTTCATTTCTGAACGAACGCGCATGGTACCACAAAGTTTGATTTCCTCTTTCAGCCCTCAAGTTTAGGGCACGAAGAGACCTTTGGCTGTACTTCTTAATGTTTTATTTTTATTCCAAAATGGCATTTATCTCGGGGAAAAGCATTGTTTTATTGATTTGGATTCAGTAACTGTCCTCTACGCTGCACTTTAGTTTAGCAATTTTACCTTGACTCCCGTCACTGCATATATTAAAAAATAATGCAAAAGTGTCACTACCAGGAGACACTTTACTGCTATTCTTGAAAAAAACAGAACTTTTGACTCATTTGTATCTATGGTAACAAATGATGTGAATTTAGAAGTCAGTCACTTCTTTCAATATCCAGATATTTGTGATTGAAAACTGCATTCACAAAGTTGTACCATGTACGTATGCTCTGCCTTCATGGGCGATCACAACCTATATCATCCACTCTGAGTGGCACGCAGGGGGTTAAAATGCAGAGATCTAAGAGTAACCAGCACAGCAGAGTGCCTTAGTTTAAAATATCCAAATGAATCCTCTGGCGTTAGTATGGCTGCTATTATGACACTTTTTTGCATTTAAGGACATTTTTCCTTCCAGGTGCCCTATCATCTCCTGGATTGAGAGTGGCAAATGTAGATTAATGTCTTGCCAAAGGACATTAGCACTGTCAAGGGGCTTGATCCCATGGCCTTCCCATCTCCAGTCAAGTGTTTAAACCACATGACCTCAAAACCTCTAATGATAATGTATTCATGCTCTTCTCGCTCACAGAGTAAAGAAGAACAGGCACAGATAACCAATCAGGTGACAGGACAGATTGGCTGGAGGAGAGAAGGCATCAAGTATCGTCGCAATGAACTCTTCCTTGACGTGCTGGAGAATGTGAATCTACTGATGTCCCCGCAAGGTAGGAACATGTCTCTAACCCTTTCATGACAAGAATTATTTAAAGGCTAAATTGATTAAATTTTGTTCTTCAAATTGGCAACAGTGATATTTTTCTTTTAGTGCTACTTGTTTCTAATGAGATGTAATGTCTTTAAAACAATATACATGGTTAGCAACTTTATAGAAAAGTTGAAAAAACTGGCAAATTTTGATAAAAAAACAATGATTTTGAACCTCTCAGTGTGTTGCCAATTTAAGGATTTTAAAGCTTAAAAATGGACACGTGTGTGCAGTTTTTTTTTTGCTGTCTCTTCTCATGCATCTGGTATATTTTTTTAGAGCTCTGAATTAAAAGTTATTGAGCCAAACCACAAAATTTGGTGAATTGTCTTGAAAGGGCAAATGACTTCAATTTGTTGAATTTTCATGTCAGGTGAGAAGCACGAACGATCCTGTGACACAGTTTTAACACTAATCCAGACTCATAACTTTAACACTAGACTTAACGTTATATCTAATTTTCAACCTGACATAATCCCAATTGCATCCCCAACCCACGTCTTATATCTTTGAAGAAATAAAGGTGGAGGAAATGTCGCTGAAGCATGTGTTGGATCACCATGTGAACACATAAAATAAGGCCATGTACAGGAGATGTACATGCCACATACTTTAAACAAGAAACATTTGAATGCATGAAACATTAATGAATTTTGCGAATGGTCCAGATTCACAAAATAACTCCTAAAAGTTTCAGCGGGTGCACCCTGGTTGGACCCTTTGCCATGAAATCTATCATTGATGAAGCCAGGGGGGGCGTTTCATCAAGTGTCTTGTCTGTGATATTTACCGGCAAATTTGCTCTCAGCCAATCAGATGCAAGGATTTCAGTAGCTTATAACAGTTATTGCAACTTGTCATTGACAACAAGTTTTTTGAAACACGGCGCTTATGACACACCGATGACAACCCAATGAAAATATGAGAAAAAATTACTCTTCTCATCCCCTACTCAATCTGTCGCTGATTCCCTGATAGTTCAGCCATGTTTCATCCAACAACTCCATTATAAACATCTGTACCTAAGGAACAACAATGAATGATGATAATGTACAGGTGTTTGAGATCAGGGCCCAGTTTCATAAAACTTGTCATCAATGACAAGTTGCAATAACTGTTATAAGCCACTGAAATCCTTGCATCTGATTGGCTGAGAGCAAATTTGTTGGTAAAAATCACTGACAAGACACTTGATGAAACGCCCCCCCGGTCATTTATCGCTTCGTGCCTGCAGGCTTGTTATGCTTTCGTACATGCTGCTGGTTGGTGAATTGAAGTTTGAGAACATTTCAAGAACAATACTTTTCATGTCACATTGCTATTATGATAACCTTCCCGATAGGAATAAAAAGAATGAGAGAGAAATCGCACAAATAATCTTTTCAACCTTTTCAAGAACGTGGCCTATGCTTTATGTATTTCTGTATGATAATTCTGTGTTGCAGGCCAGGTGCTGAGTGCTCATGTAGCAGGACGAGTTGTGATGAAGAGCTATCTGAGTGGAATGCCCGAGTGCAAGTTTGGCATGAACGATAAGATCACGCTGGACAAGCAGGGAAAAGGAGACGACCCAGCTAAAAGGTACGATCAGCCCCCATTCCAACCATATTCTGTCAAAACTGATCTGTGTAACGGTGACTAGGAAAGTCATTGTATTTTAGCAGACTTCTCTGCAGGCTTCTTGGTCCAAATTGAGTAAAATATGGCATTGCACCATCTCAAGGGGCAGGTTTGGAAGAACCAAAACAATGTGGAGGTTGAAAGTATGCATTGACATGATTATGATCCTTGTCCGGGAGTCTGAAGTTTTCCATACTGGATATTATCGTGATATGAACTTGGGAGAAGTTTGCAAGTTAGTAAGTTACTGCATTGTTTGACAAATTTACTGACTGGGAAAATTCTCTTTATTTCTGTTAACCTTTCAGCAAATCATCCATTGCCATTGATGACTGCACATTCCACCAGTGTGTCAAGCTCAGCAAGTTTGAGTCAGAACGCAGCATCAGTTTCATCCCTCCAGATGGCGAATTTGAGCTCATGAAGTAAGTCAAATCTCTATAAAGGAATGATACTACCTTGACCCCTCCCCCTAAAAAAGACATGTTGATGATGATGATGGTGATTGATAATAATGATGATGATGATGATGTGATGATGATAATGTGATGATGATAATGTGATGATGATGATGGTGTTGATAATGATGGTCATGATGATGATAATGTGATGATGATGATGATGTTGTGAAGATGAAGATGATGATGAAGATGATGATGAAGATGATGATGATGATATGATGATGATGATATGATGATGATGTGATGATGATGATGTGATGATGATGATGATGTGATGATGATGATGATGAGATGATGATGATGATTATAACGATGGTGATGATAATGTGATGATGATAATGTGATGATGATGATGGTGTTGATAATGATGGTCATGATGATAATGTGATGATGATGATGTTGTGATGATGATGATGTGATGATGATGATGTGATGATGATGATGAAGATGATGATGATGAAGATGATGATGATGAAGATGATGATGAAGATGATGATGAAGATGATGATGATGATATGATGATGATATGATGATGATATGATGATGATGTGATGATGATGATGTGATGATGATGATGATGATGATGATGATGATGATGATGAGATGATGATGAGATGATGATGATGATTATAACGATGGTGATGATGATGGATGATGATGATGATGATGATGGTGGTGATGGTGATGATAACGATGGTTATGATGAAGATGATTATGATGAAGATGGTGATGTGATGATGATGATGATAATGATGGTGATGGTGTTGATGGATGATGATGATGATGAAGATGATGATATGATGATGATGATGATGATGATGATATGATGATGATGATGATGATGATGATGATGATGATGATGATGATGATGATGATGATGATGATGATGGTTTTGGTTTGGGTGGTGGTGGATCATAATTGTCAGTTTCACATTTATTTATCCTTCAGCCATATGCCAATTACCCCATGCTTTTATTTTGAGAAAAATTAAACATTTATATTGAAATTGTTCGGACATCATGTCCAAGAAACATGGTCATAGCGCTTCCTGGGCTTCTACAATGTTCGGGGCAGTAAGGTTTCCATGCAATGGACTGGTGGTTTGCAGAACATGAACTCCCTTATAACAATTAAATTTCTTTAGGGTTTGGAATTCACCCCTCTTTGTGAATGTTTTCTTCCAACAGGTATAGAACAACTAAGGACATTAGCTTACCCTTCAGGGTTATACCATTAGTGAGAGAGGTGGGGAGGACAAAGATGGAGGTCAAGGTTGTGTTGAAATCCAACTTCAAGCCCACGATACTGGGGCAGAAGATTGAGGTATGTAGTACATTGCAGGAACATTGAAAATTGATTTATTTTTATTTTATAATTTGTGAAATAATTATCTGTGGCATCAGAATGTCAGGGGTTAGTGACAGAATGAAATCACTATGAATTTGAATTATTGGATTACAGATATTGAGTTTCTTAATGAATCAATATGCCAGTTCGTGATTCGTTCATTGGATAAATAACCCTGAAATGACCCCAATTTTTACATGCACGTGCATCTGGTTCGTGGGCGCGCTACTTGTATAACAAGTAAAACAATACTGCTGTGCGCATTGTGGTGCGTAAAAATGACAGCGTATAAAGGTCAATTTTTTTTTATACAAATGACCTTTATCTGCACATGCGCACATTGTAATTACGAACTGGCTTGTTAGGGACTAGCATTGAAAAAATTTCCTGTCTTTGAAAGCACTCAATTGAAAATTCAGTACCTTGAAATGTTAGCCTTCTGTGGTTTTGAAATAGAAGCATGGTTACTTGCAATACTGGCTTAAGTCGTCTGCCTTGGCTGGATATGAACCCCCGATGTTGGGTCTGACAAGCAGATACATCACTTTTCCAACGATTTACATGTTTTTATAGATATTTTCTTCTCAATTTCCTTCCAAATATGGCTTGTAATCAAACCTCTTTATTGCAATGTTCTTGCTCTAATTGAAATCTGTATTATCGCTGCAATACAGTGGTTGTCGAATTTCCATGTTATATTTTGTTGACAGGTACGCATCCCAACACCCCTTAACACCAGCGGCGTCCAGGTCATCTGTATGAAGGGCAAGGCCAAGTATAAGGCCAGTGAGAATGCTATTGTCTGGAAGTAAGTCCAATAAACCCATCCATCCCAAAACCTCATCCATGCCTCATTGATATTGTCTCAATTGTCTTCTTTAATTGATTGATTGATTTGTTCTATTATGTAAACATCATTGAAATGTCGCCAATTTCATTTTATTGGTAACTTCAACTATATTCTACGTGAGCAAAAGAATTTTCCATGTTAAATGTACACTGGATCAATAAATGAAACGAATGAATGATTGAATGAATGATTGAATGAATTTGTGTTCAAGGCTTTGAGCCTTTGTATGTTAATATGCTCCCATTGTTGAAAGTTCTGTGTTTTTGTCTCCTTCACACAGGCCATTTTTACGATCAGTGGTGTAACTTTTGTACTCAGAGGGTCAAAATTTCAAACAAGATATTTTTTCCTTATTTTATTTGATTCCTGTTTGAAATTGTTGAAATTGTTGAAAAAATAACATTTCAGACCTTAAAGATGAAGGGTTATTGGTGTAATTTAACGAAAACCCTGGCACCTGAAGTAAATTCAAGCAAAATTTTTGTTTCATGAATTGCACCATAATGATAAAATTTTGTCGTCAAACTTTCTCATGCAAAGTTGTTATGGTGAATAACAATATATAATTTATGAATCAAAATGATTTTGGGTTGAATATCAAATGAATTTAAAAATAATTTGATGAGATTGACTAATTTTCAGTAAAAATCCAAACTGACATGTTATTTTTTAGGATGTTTACTATTTCCCAGAAGACAGGCCAGGTCAAACTCTTACCACAAGAACTCTTCAAGAAGGGCTACCTTCCTATGTAGGTTAAACGAAATTCCAATCATTTCTTAAGAACTCCAGATTTTTCACACATGCATGTTTCGGAGGTGACAGTTAACATATTCAGATGTTTCGGAGGTGACAACAATGTTAACACTCACTTCTGTTGTAAATAAGTGACAATAAGACAAAACATCTTCATTTTTATCAATGTTTTTAATAGCTACAATTCAAGAACAAAGAAATTAACTCCATTTCAAGTAGAAAAATCACACAGAACCAGTATTTTTGACACTTTGATAATTCGCATGAGTAGTTTGCCTATCGTATGGGTGAAGGACATGAGCTAAATATTGTCATCTGAAGAAACATGCCCACTCCACATTCTAACTTAAATTAAGATGAGGGTGTAAGATCATTTTAATCATGTTTCTTTGCTCTCGGTACATTTCATCCCACAGCACCAGGAAAGAATTGCTTTGTTTCGGAGGTGACATACAATTGTTAACATGGTGTTGAAATATTCATATATTAATAACAAAGCAAAAGATCTTGTTTAATTTGAGGATATTATTTTTTGGCACTTGGTCAAATGTATAAATTGATTTTAGTATGTTGAGGAATTCTTTATCATACTTGACAGCCACTATACAAATGTTTCAATACTGCTGCAAGGAATTTGGTTCAGAGTTAATTTTCTACACAAGATTCATTTAAACTATTGACATTAATAAGCTACATGTATATTTTGATTATCTTTCTAAATTGCTTGAAAATTACCTGCCATTAATGTGTGTTAGTCATTTTTGGGAGTAATCAGTATAAGATTAGAAAGACCCAATTGTTTAGGAGGTGACATTTAATGTTAACAACACACAGGCAACACAGCTACTGGGATGTTAACTATTTGTGAACATTCATGTGTTTCCCCAAGGCTATAACTTTCAAATGTGAGCTTTTTCTTCACTTCTTACTTTTCATTTCATTTAGTTCGCTGTCACCATAATGGATGATTCATAGTTTGCTTTACATTGTAATTTGTTCTAATCACAACAGTTTTTTTACAGTTTCGTTGAGACAACGCAGTTTGTGTTTCCGAGCTGAAGAGAGCTGAAGAGAGCGTCATGCTTGTCTGTGAAATTGAGGGGAAAATTTTGATTACTTATGTTTGTTTTTTGTTTCAATGGGCAATTCCATGATTAAGTGGACATCAGGCCAAACTTTATTTTTGCTCTTTCTCAAATTCAGGTCGATTTTGGGGGTTTAAATAAATACAGGAATTGTTTTTACAAAGGGGTTTCATACTCGCCAAAAACAATTTGTTTAATATTGCCCCTTATAGAAGAATCCGAACCATACTCAAATTTAGACAGATGGGACTTCAGTTTTTTAGTCATAGACAGAAATATACTGCATATTTTGTGAATTTTTCGATTAGATATATGTAATTGTAGGGCATTTAGTCTCACCAATTTAAAAGAAAGTAGGCAATAATAAGTTGTTGAAAATGTATAAAAATCTCAAATATGTAGTACTGGACAAACTGTAACGTGACTAACCGTAATGTTACTAACCAAGGTTTTGGGCTCTATTTAAACAAATTGAGTGATACAATCTCTAAGCAAGTTGGGGTAACATTTCTCATCATTTAAGAAGTACTGATATGACTACAAGTTTGACGTACAATACAATAAGGAGGAATATTTTTTTCAAAAACTTTGGTTTGTTTCTCATGTCCTTTTTTTGTAATGTTACTAACCGTCATCAAACATTCTCATTATAGCTCTTATTTTATTTATTTAATTTTGGTTTCTTTATGTACTGTAGACCTTTGTTAGGTGAATATATATTTGCAAGAGTAGGACTTCAGATGAAAAAGCTATTGAATTATCTGTATCAAAAATATTAAAATTTGATAAAGTGTAACGTTACTAATCATGAAATTGCCCCAATAATTTTCCCCATAAATTTCACAGACGGTCCGGACGCAAACTGGTCTCATATATCCTTATAAGGGACTGAAACTGGGAAAGGGAAATTAAGGAAGCATATTATTACTTCCTTGAAATTTGAGTGCTGATAACCAAATTATGTGATTAAACATTGTAATAACGAAAAACCTCACCGAAATTATACTGAGATCTAAAGTCTAGAAATCTTGTTTTGACCTCTCCCTTTCCAGTACTGGGGACTTTGTTCCTCTGTTTACTTAAGTTGTTATTGTTACATAACCACAACAATTTTAAAAATACAATGTCATAAACAGTCCATCTTTTATGTGAATAAATAAAAACAAATACAAATTTTGGTTGACCTCGATGGACCACTGGGTGTTGCAGGCATGCCACTGAATAGCTTCACTTGCAGTTTTTGTTTAGTCTTCCCCATGGTTATAATGCTGATTTATCATTTTGTTGATTAATAAGAAGGAATTGTAGTCGCCAGCTCATAAGATTTAAGCCTGGGATTATTTCCATGTGCTGGTAAGGTACACTTGTAGGACCCTTTTTAGCTCACCTGAGCCTAAGGCTCGAGTGAGCTATTGCGATGGAAATTTGTCCGTCGTCCGTCGTCCGTCGTGCGTCGTGCTCAGGCAAAGCTCAGACTTGGTATTGTGTATGGAGATACCTCTATAGATGAAGAATGAATGCTGTTCATGAAATTTCTCTGAATGTCCCTATAGGGGCCCTATGGGGGTAACATACTGGGGGGGGGGGGGGGCGCTGCCAGGCAAAATGTACATTCTGATCTTCTCCAAAACACATGATCGGAATTCAACCAAACTTGGTATGAATCATCCTTAGGGGTAGGGGACCCAAAGTTGCTAAAATGGTACATGTGGCCCCCAGGGGGAGGGCCCCCAATTGTAAAAGATATGTAAATTTCAAACATCTTCTCCAGAACCAGGCATAGCTCAGACTTGGTATTGTGTATGGAGATACCTCTATAGATGAAGAAAGAATGAATGTTCATGAAACACTGAGTGGCCCTATAGGGGCCCTGTGGGGGTAACATACTGGAAGGGGGGGGGGCGCTGCCAGGCGAAATGTACATTCTGATCTTCTCCAAAACACATGATCGGAATTCAACCAAACTTGGTTGGAATCATCCTTAGGGGTAGGGGATCCAAAGTAGACCATGGGGTGGGGGGGGGGGGGGGGAATTATGTTAATTTCTAACATCATCTCATGTACATTCTCCTAGTTGTTTCAATTTCTAACATATCTCCTGGTGGTGCTAGAGAGAACATGCACCAGATATGAATTGATCCATATCAGGTGAGCGTCGTGCCCCCTGGGGCTCTTGCTTTTGTTACATCATAAGATTGTAGAATAGGACATAAACCGTCACATGTATTACCATGGTATCCAGATAATTCTGGTGAGCTAGGACTACAAAAAGCACTTCTGTTCTATTGATTTAGTAGATATTGAATGTGTTAGAAAATGTTACCTAAATAATGAAAAGGAATTGAAGTCTTGCCTTTCACTTCCAATAACAAACAATGTCACCTCCGAAACACATGGAAAGGCAATCTACGTGGAAAGCTGTTTTGCTAAAATCTTCACAACTAAATTGTTAGTTGGAAGTCATGTATTTGAGGTTAAAGCATTTAGATGTTTACTGAACTGGAACAGGAGAATTGATCTTGATTACAGTATCATGTATACAACAGATAGATGCATTTTGTGCATGCTCTTTGTTCAAAAAGAGGAAAAAATGTAAATTTGCCATAAAACATGCAGTGAATTAATCAAAAAGAAAGAGTGTGTTAGTTAATATCTCCACTTTGAGAGACGTAAGTTACCAAAATAAATGAAACTATTTGTGAACATAATATGGTTTCCTTTCAATAGAAATGAGCAAAAAGTCTTGTTAACAGTATTTTGTCACCTCCGAGACGGCAATTTTTCGTTTTTATTATATCCTACATTAATCTACTGGAAATTCTCACTTTCTGTTGTCATATTAGGATTCTCATCCAAAGGGGATTTCTGTCAATTGGACAATATTTAACAAAAGTGTTTTGTGTGTAAGAAATTATCAGATATTATACACTTGTTGTTTCGGAGGTGACAGTTGTTTCAGAGGTGACAAGTGTTAATGGAAATATGTAAATTGCCCCAAAATGAAAACAGCAGGCTCTCTTTCTATTTCTTTCCTTCATAGATAGTGTTAGGGAATATGTTATATTTTTTATAAATGTAATGTATAATTGATGTCAAGAATATAAAATCAAATGTATAAAACTGTTGTTTCGGAGGTGACATAAAAGTTAACAGAAAAGTTAACATAAATTTATAAATGCTAACAAAAAAAAAAAAACTTATTTAAATGAAATAATCTTTTGACCAAAGTAAAGTTAGATCGCTTACTTTTCTGTTTTGATAGTAATTAACAAAGTTCACTGTTATTAATTATGAACAACAGCTTTACTCAAAAGAGGGGTTAATTGTTAACGGAAAATGTCACCTCCGAAACGTAAAGTTTGAACAATTTCAGTCTTGAAAGAAGACAAAGCAGAACCTGGAAAACATAATGGCATTTAATATTGGACACTTGTCTATCACAACAACAACAAAAATAATGGAAAGGAATAAACAATTTAAAATGCTGGCTCTGACCAAAAAACTATGTCAGAGCGAGTACACCAAAAGTGTCTGATTTCAAGCACATAAGTGTCCGTCACATCTGAAAGAAAAACTAAGAGAAGTTTCTTAAGGTACCCAAGGTAGACACTAGGGAGGGTAAGTTTATGGAAAAAAATAATGCACATCTTTCAATGTATATGAAAGTTCTACACCAATTAGTGCCAATACTGTGTTTTACACCACTGATTGTAAAATTGGCCATATATATATATTTATCTGTGAAACTAAAATTTCCCTTCTATCCTGGTGTAGATTTGTACGCAATTCAACCAACGACACAATAGTTGCAGTCATTTTGCAATTATGCAAACCACCTATAGGAAATTTAGCATGTGACTTTGAAGTCCTGTAGGTGATACAGAGGATTATCCTAGAGGATGTTTTCTGTGCATCTTTTTTGTCTTTCCCACCGCCCACCGGAGGTGAAGGCGAGACTAAGGGATCCAAATGTCGTCCGTCCGTCACAAACGTTAAAGTTTACCTGCAAGACTCTCTTATGACAGATAACTTTGCAACCGTCACTCATTTTTCAACCAAACTTGGGTTGTAGATGCAGTGAGGGGACCTGCATGTTATGGTGCCGTTGGAGGTCACATGATAAGGTCAAAGGTCATTTGAGGTCAAACGTTAAAGTTTACCTGCAAGACTCTCTTATGACAGATAACTTTGCAACCATCACTTACTTTTCAACCAAACTTGGGTTTTAGAAGCACTTGGGGGACCTGCATGTTATGCTGCCATCAGAGGTCACATGGTAAGGTCAAAGGTCATTTCAGGTCAAACATTATAGTTTACCCACAAGACTCTCTTATGACATAACTTTGTAAACGTCACTTTCCAAACATTAGTAATGTAGACATATGCAAGCATAACATATGCAGATTTATGCACTTGGGGGACCTGTTGCATGGAAACAGAGATCACAATATTTCTAGTTATCGCATGTGGGCGAGACACATTATCGCTAATGTCTTGTTTCTCCTTAGGATCAAGAGGATGAGCGGGATGAAGGAATCGCAGATCAGCGCAGAAATAGAGCTTCTACCAACGTCTGACAAGAAGAAATGGGCTCGCCCACCCATCTCCATGAACTTTGAGGTAAATCATTCAGGGCCCTGTTTCATAAAACTCGTCAATCAATGACAAATTGCAATAACTGTTATAAGTTACTGAAATTCTTGCATCTGATTGGCTAAGAGCAAATTTGTCAGTAAGAATCACCGACGAGACACTTGATGAAACACCCCCCAGATAGAGGTTTTGTAAGGGTTTAGGAATTTCTGGAAGTCAAGGAATTTGAATTTTCTTCTGGAAAGTCAAGGAAAGTCAAGGAATTAAAAAAAATCAGGAAAAGTGTACAAACCCTGGACATAGGAAAGAAAGTCACATATAATACTAATAATAAGGCCTGCATTTATATGGCGCTGTTAGTAACTGATCAAAGTGCTCTACAGTGTATTATTACCCCGGTCATTGGGTCCAGCTACGATTATGCACTTAGAGTGCACATTCTCCACTCCACTAGGGAGCATTCCAGTCTGGCGGCCATTTTACAGGCGCACATAATACTACTCCAGTCACAATGACATTTGAATCCTATTGGGTACCCATACAACACCTGGGTGGGGGGAGTGGCAAATGTAGATTAATGTCTTGCCAAAGGACATTAGTCCCGCAGCGGGACTCGAACTGCGAACTATGTGATCCATGATATGATTGCTCGGGTAAAGAGGGAATTGAGGATATAAACGTAGAACCCTAACTAACTTATGATAACGGAAACTAGGCACACCCAAGAATCTCCACAAACTTTGAGGTACATCACTGATAGATGAGAAAAAGAGATACTGTCATGATATCTATTATATGTATGTGGATGGGTAAGGGTGCTGTTAAATGGTGTTAAAATAGTGGACATGTGAAAATGCTAAGGTATGTACTGAACTAAAGCCAGGGTAATAAAGCTTTCCAAATTGCAAAGAGAATTGGCCCTTAATATTACTCCTCCTGGGTGAAAAATAATGATAGCCAGTCTGCACTCTCAAGCTCTGAAAGTGCAACATGTTCACTTTGAGATGCTAAGCATTGTGTTTTTATTTATTCTCTTTGAGCAGGTCCCGTTTGCCGCTTCCGGTCTGAAGGTCCGCTACCTGAAAGTCTTTGAACCTAAACTCAACTACAGTGACCACGATGTAATCAAGTGGGTTCGCTACATCAGTAGGAGTGGCCTCTACGAGACGAGGTCATGACCTGCGTGATGCAACGAAGCCGCGCCGGTTCACCCCTAGGTCGTTGCGAGAGATCGTCGGAGGGTGTCGTAGGACCCCCTTCCCGACAGGATTAGAATTTCTATACATGGACCCTTCCCTCTCCTCCTGGTTGATACACTTCTCTGTTGTAATTTGTTTCTTTAAAGTCAAAGCTCTCTACATTCAGATGGTGAATGACTTGTGATGTTAATGAATATTCATGGTTACGAATATTCATGACATAGGTCAAATCAGGTCACAGGCTCCAACTGAATTCTGCCACCTTTGGAATTCCTCTCTTCCAGACATAATCTACTACATGGAAAATTATATGAGTGACAAGAGCTTGACATGGTTATTCTAGTGCACAGGGGTGCCACCTTTCGTAGAATATTGTACAAAATTTCTGGTATTCAGGCTTCTCTTTAATCTACATTTCTGTAGACATTTTTAGTCTATAAACACCTGGGAAGGAGTCATACGGCCCCTTAATCTGACTGAATTTCTCTTTTATTGGTAAAGGGCAAGGGGCATCCCCGTATATTTTTTACATTTTGACCAATCTTTCTCTAAATTTGACCTCACTTACATAATAAGAGGTATCTAATAAAGCAATGAAAGAGAGAAGAATGTTTGTAATGAAATAGAATCTCGTATAGATTTCCAATTTTGAATTATGTATATTGGTAGATTTTTGTTTTATAGACATTTCTTAATTGTGTACCCCAGGGACACATGCTCATATTTCTTGTGCAGACTTCAAGACTTGTAAAGTTCTGGAGAAATTGCGGAGTGCATGAATGTGATGGCAAAGCTGAAGTCTTTGAGTACGGTTGTAAGTGCCACTGTCGCAGCATACAAAAGCACACGTACACACAAAATAAGTGAGATTGATTACCGTGTAGTTTTCTGTTGCATGAAAGTAATATGTGTACTATATGACAATTCCTATCATTCCACGAAAGCTTGCTGTAGAGGTTTGTTTAAAATGGTGAAACAGAATGTGAAAAGGAGAACCAATTCTCAAAAATAGTTAGATAGATATATAAGATACTTGGAGATGGGAAGGACACATAATATTTAATATTGTGTCGCTGTTTGCTTGGAGAGGAAAAAAGTTATTGTGGACGGCGACTTTTATTCATGACTTTATTTTTTATTGATATATGAAACGTAAAAATGCAGGCAAAAGTTTGTTTAACATTGAAGTGCATGTGCAAATACCAAATGCTTGAGACTTGCTTTACGATTTGAAAACAAGAGAGGCGTTATGGCAAAATTTATGGATCTGGTAGGGCTAGATTTCACTTTGATTGCTTCATTTTCTATTCAATTTCTATTTCTAAAATTCATGATTGAATGCTCAATCTGCAAATTTGATTTGTTGATTTTCTTGACCAAGTTTCGGATTAAGGGACTGGCAGGATTAATGTACTGTAAAACCCCCGAGCCTTTCTTGCGCAAGGAACTTTCACACATATCTGGAATGGTCCAGCTCTTGTAGAGATTAAGTTGCAAAATGTGAATGGATCCTCTATTAAATGCATGTGCCTGTCTCGTTGAGCTCAACTGTGTCTTCGTGCAATCCGATCATGCTTTACTTTTGACATGGAAGCTCGCATACTGCATTCTATTAGGAATCCAGCGGTTTTAAGTTTCGTCATCATGTTTGCAATTTGTGTCAGTTCCTTGCGCTAAAATAACTGCCATTGATTGTGCTGAAAGCGCCCGGTTTTACAGTATTTAGTGTACATGCGGCTGCCTGGTGTAGCAGGCTGGCCTACTAACTCCCATCGATACATAGTTATTCGTGTACTAACTTAACATGCTTTCCTTCACAGCATTATTACTCTGGTGGCTGGTTACTCTCCTTATAGGCTGTATTCACAGACAATACCATCTGTTGAGAGCCAAAAGGGCATTAAATCAATGTTAAGGATAGGACTTAGGCCCTTCTGACTCTCAACTGGCAAAATCAAGTCTTGTTGGCATGGCAGGTCATTGTAATGTTTTAATAATCTCTTAGAAATGAATCCTACAGATTCCTTTGTTTTTGTTGAAAAAACAAGATTTTTTGTCTGAATAATTTAATAGTGATGACTAAATCATATGACAAGTTATGGCCTATATTCTACAATAACAAGTTCAATAATGGGTTTAAGCTTAAGTCAAAGCACAGTTGGATGGTATTGAAAAGTTTTAACAAAGGTTTAATGTTGACTGAGATCTTTCACTTTATTAAACTTGACTTCAGTTTGAACCCAGCGTCTGGTTTGAATGTTATGTGGAATATGGGATTATGACCTGCTTGACGATTCAATAATTCAGGCACATGTTAGTTTTTAACTGTCATAGTGACCTTTGACCTTTACAAACCTGCCAATCTGATGGTTCTCTGCGAATACAGCCTTTCATCATCTTCATCTCCTCATCAAATCTTGCCGGTTCCTTCTCTCCGATACTTGGTAAGAAGGCCAAATTTGCGGATCGGGCATTCAATCAGTTTCAAAGGAGAGTAACCACCACTGATATTTCTTTCTCTATTTCCCCACTTTTTGGCCCCATTTTTTTTTGGTTTAATCGATGGGAGTTTCAAAAAATAAAAAAACAAGGATAAACGAAGTCCAGAAGCCACCCCTTCAGTCCAATTTTGACCTTTGTATATTGTGTGATGATGAGGCGTTTATTATTACCCCCCCCCTCATTTACCTGAGATGTCGATTCTCCCCCTAGTGCCCGTAGTGTAGAGGTGTTTGATTGAAGATGCGAGACCATTTTGTGACAATTTGTGTCGTAGCTGGATTGCTGTGGTTCTCAATGAGAACCAAAAGTCAAACCAAAAGTGAATAGAACAAAATCAGGGCACTATGTAAATGACTTCATTTGGCAATTTTATTATTCATGTTGATTTTTGTAGATGTCGTTTTATGTGATTTAATGGCCATTATTCAAAATTTATCATTTTGTTCTTGGTTTTGTGAACATTTATGCATCTTAATCTGATATTTATCATTGAATGGAATGGATATCCAAGTGAAATGTATGTATATCCAGTTGTAAAACAACATTTTTCCCCTCATATTTTGACTATTTACCATGAAAATATTCCTGTAACCCCCAGTTTTAATGTATGAAATATTATATTGGATAGATTTAATATTTCATAAACTTGTGAAACTTGTGTCTTGTTTAAACTAAGTATATTTAATCTAAAATTAAATACCATCCAAATTTTATGTCATTACATGTATAAAAAGTCAGAGAAAAGTAATTTAAACTCAGGAATGCATTTACACGGTGAACAGTTTAAAGTTAATTCATTTGTTAAGAAAGTTTGGTCATGGTGTGTAAATCTCCCTACATGAATATCTGACAAATTATCATTGACAAGTAAGCGAAATGTCAAATTATTGAATATTTCCAATCTTTTTTCTATAAAATCATGGAATCTTTGGGTACTGACTGCATAATGCCATGACTGGTTGTAGGATATACAAATGTAGATCTTGAAATCTTTTGCTTGGGCAAGTGTTCAATTTGCTGAACGATTAAAAAAAAAAGAACAATTTCACTGTACAATGCTGCTCTATTATAACAGTAGTGGTTTCAACGTCCGATGTTCCAGGGTTGCGATAAATGCAGATACATGTACATACATGTAGTTGAGTTTACATTTTGAAGCTTTTTAAATATATTTCCGATTGCCATATTCATGTTGTACGAATGCGAACACACCTTCAAACCAAAGTCTCTCCACATTGCTTTATGTATAGGCTGTACACATCAAGTATTTTATGGTCATTTTTATAAAATTCTGAAAAAAGGGAAGAAAATAGAGTGTCCTTATTCTAATTTCACTTTAGTAGTATGCTTGTATTAGCTTGGACTATAAAGGAAAGAAAGAAATGTCTTCTGATCTGTACAATATGTAGCTTATACTTGTATCGACTTTTGAATTAAAGATCAATATATGAGAGAAAGATACTCTTGTAATACTCCATCCAGATAAATGTATTTATGTATCGAACTACATGTACATGTATTTAAGAGCAAACAAATTTGCTGGTACCTCTATTGAAAGTGTCGGTGCGAATCGCTGCTTCGTCAGTCAAATGGCTCAGATAAAAGTGTCACAGTGATCTTTTTATTATCTACAGAACTGAAACTATTTTGCCACAAAAATATTAATCGTATGAATTCCATCTCGTCCATGTGATAGGGATTAGTGAGTCACTGCAGTTTAATAGAAAAATTCAAAGTTATCTGGGATATTACACTCTTGTGGATTTCGATATTTGAATATCAGCAAGAAGCTTTGTGTTATTGTTAATTATTATGTTTTGTATCTTTTTTTTTCTGTGTATCACCTTTGTTTATTGGCTATCATATAGTTTTGTAGTTAGAGTATATTATGACTGTTTCTCATGCAAAAATAAATCTACGTCCTCGTATCAATCCCAAACACGGTTTCTACTTTTCTGTTTTTCTGTTTGTTTTCCGAGTGCAATTTAAGCCCAAGCTGCAAAAACAAACACTGTCGACTGAAACCCCAACATTTGAAATATTCTTTTACTCCGCCACTTGTCGCCTATAGGTTGCACACAAGGTGGCAAATCAGTTGCAGACCGGGAGGTCTACCTTTATACGACAGCTAAAGATCAAAAGGTTTTTGATGCAACATCGAAAACCTCTCATTGGTTGGCGACCAGTTGTTGACCGATAAAAACCCTTTTAAGACTGCAGTGTATAATTAATGAAATCAGCAGCTCAATGGGGAAGTAATGCTTTCATAAAACCGACTTTAGTTGGTCAGCTTCATAAACTATGGCAGATCTTGCACCCCCTTATAGCCAGTCAATATATCATTAATCTTAAAAACAAACAAAAGGATAGTTCGTGTTTTGATTTTCTCCCACACATTGATCTCACTCGAAAAAATGGGCTCGTGTTAAAGAGAGAAAATTTCAGACCCAAGTAGATTCCGGATTAAAAATACATCCACACTATTTGCTTAAAATAGTTGGGAGCCTTGGAGGCCGTTTTAAATCTACAGGGGAACCTTGTTATAAAGAACACTGTCATGACAGTTAAAACTCTGTTTTAATAAGGTAAATTTGCGGGTCCCATTTCTTTGCATTCTATTGTTTTTTAGCCGTGATATACATGTAATTTCGATACAAAGAGGTAATTTTCTTGGTCCCAAGGAGGGAGTTATAACATGGTTCCACTGTATACCAATATGTGCTTTGAATAGTTGGAGCCTTGGAGGCCATTTTAAGTATACAGTACCTTAAAATTTGTTTCCTATTTGTTCATATTACTGTAACACGTATTTAATCCCTTCTTTTCTTTCTTTTCTCGTGATCTATCCTTTTTACTTGCCATCTTTTTTACCAGTCGTCCCATTACCTCTCCTTCCCCTCTAACTCGTGTCTTTCTGTTTCTCTCTGTCTCTCTCTTTATCTCTCCTTTTCTCTTTCTCTATCTCTTCTTTTCTCTTTCAATTTTTCCCTCTTTTTCTTTCTTCCCCTCCAACTCTACACTTGCTTTATTTTCACAATCCATCCTTGTACAGTGGGGCTCTAGTATAAGCTTTCCAACATTCTAAACCATTAGTTCTTAACCTAGGCTGTTTTGGGAATATTTTTTTTTTCTTTCCCCAGGGTCATAAAGGGATCATTAGTGAATACATGTTTAGAGAACTCGTTATAAAGAGCCCTGATATAACAAGATTCCTGATATAACAAGGTAATTTTGCTGGTCCCTGGTCTTTGCGTTCTGGTTTTTTTTACCCTGATATAAGGGGATTCCTGATAACTAGGTAATTTTCATGGTCCCAAGGTCCTTGTAATAGTGCATTTCCACTATACATTCTATTAAAATTATATATAGTTCTATGATTAAACATTCTGAATTACATAACATAGTTTCAGCCTTCCATCACTGGTAGATCATGGGATGGGTCTACTATACTGACCTAAAATGTGCTATAGGGCTAAAAATGACGAGAGCCACTCCTCCACCCTGTATGTTCCATATATTATATATATCTCAGATGTACCAAACCTACTTTGCAATAATAAAAATTGAATAAAGAAAAGTTGGAAATAGTAAAATGAATTTCACACTCTTTTATAAATCAAATTTACATGTAACATGTCCAGCACGGAGAAGGTAAATGTCCAATTGTTACACCTTCGTGTTATCACAATCTCAAAATGCGACTGACTCTTCAAAATTAGCAAATTAAGTCTATGGCATTTCAGAACCACCAATTATTGATAACAATTAGCTAGGAATTTTAAGAACTAGATTACCTCATATATGCATATACATGTAATTCATAAACATGTGAGGGCAAGTTCCGATCTTAGAAGACATAACATACACAATTCAACTATTCTTGAATATATCCTTCCTTGGCCGATGACAATGATGATTCAATTCAATTTTTATTTCCACAAATCTGATAAAAATCAAGTTACATATATCAACGCATACAGGCATAAGAGAATGTACAAATGTAAAAAACCAGAAACTATAAGTAAAATATATTTACAGAGTGGAGGAATCAACATAGGCTGAAAGCAGCCTTTCAAAGGTTAATCCCCAAAACAAGTAGATTAAATTTGATCTGATTATCTGATTATTAATCACAAGAATGTTGATACAATATTTGGAATAATTCCTCAAAGACCTTATCCACGGAATGGAAGTGAATATGACTTCACAAGTACAGTTATCTTTGCATGAATCAAATCTGTTGGGACCACAAAGAAAAGCTCAACTTATGCAAAACTTTGACTTAGGAAATGTAAATTACACATGTTTTGCATAGTTTTGTCCATAAAATTGATTTAGCCTAGGGAAAGTTTGGCTTATGTGAATTAAAGTTTTGGAGAGTTAACTGTAGTTGTGCGCTTTCTTTACTCCATAAATACATTGTGTGTTTTTCTTTGATCTTACTTTTTTCTGTGTCAGAATGTGCCAATGCAACCATGTATGTGTGATGTGATGTCACACAGTAAAAGCTCTTTCATATTACCCATACTATCCCTTTTCTCAATTTCTTATAATTGAACAGGCATGATTTCATGAGAGCACATGAAAAAACATACAACCCAAGATTACAGTCACTGTTTTTTCATTACAAATTTGCAATTTTTAAAACTGATTGACATAGTTGCTCCCCATGTATATTATTTTCAGGTACATTTCTACATGAATTTTATTATAAATGTAGCAGTAAAGGAAAATACCTGTAATGCCAATTATAAGAAGAAAATAAAAAGAAATGCTGAGCAATTCTCATGTCATGAATTAGTTGTAATATGAAATTCTGGTGCTGCTAGGATCCCATAAACAGCTGACTAGATGCAAATAAACCCCATCTCCTGCCATGCCTCTGTCATCTGTCCTGGTCCTTGTTCAAATATAAACGTCTATTAACCTCACTGATGTGAATATCATATATTGGTGGAATTGCATCCGGCGATGGGTCAATCTCTGGTGGGCCCTTGGCATGTTTATCTGAAATGAAATTTGAGAAAAAAAGAAGCTTGAATTGAACACTTCACATCCCAATTCTCAAGATATACATGTATCCCTATTCCACATAATACACAAACAATTGCTGAAAGCTAATAAATTACACACCTGCATTGGTAAACAACAAATAATGCAATTAATTAATGCAATTGGGTTTTTGGTTGGGTTTAGGTTTAGGGTAGGGTAAGGGTTACGTATAGTGATTCAGGGGCGTATCCAGGATTTCCCAATAGGGGGGGGGGGCGTCAGGCATTATTGATCGCCGTCCTGGGGGAGGGGTCTAAGGGGAGGGGTGCCCCCTCCCCTTTGGAAAATTTTTGCTTCTGAAGAAGGGCTGAGATGCAAAATAATCCTATATGTGACCAATTTTGAAGCCTATTTAATGACATTTTTTTTTTGCTTTTTTTTTTTTTTTTTGAAGACGGCCAATAGGGGGGGGGCGCGCGCCTGTTGCGCCACCCCCTGGATACGCCACTGGTGATTGGTCCAGAAACTTTTGCTCATTCTACTCCTGCATCTGGTATATTTTTTAGAGCTCTGAATAAAAAGATATTTCGGCAAACCACAAAATGTGGTCGATTGTCTCGAAAGGGTTAACTACTAAAAATCATACCGACATGCGCATCATGGTGTGCATTATACTATGGTATATATCAACCCAGTCTCACACTTAAATAGACGAATAGAGTCATAGTACCAATCACCGTTAATATGACACTCTTGGTCAATTTAAGGGACACTTATAAAGGCGCCATCTACGTTTGCAATCGTGGCCGAGTTACCCAAGAAAGCTGAATCGATCATAAATATTTGTGTCAATTTTTGCATTAAAAGTATGTCTTGTTTTTCAAGGTTATTTAATGGAAATGTGTAAAACAGTGGCGTTATCGTGAAATAAATCGTCCCTCATTCACTTCTCAGAGATTCGGTTTATTCCGTACAACGCTTTAGTGACTTCATTCCACCTCAACTCTGCCGAAACCAATATCAAGATTGCAAACGTAGATGGCGCCAATATAAATGTCCCTTAAATTGACCAAGAGTGTCATATTAACGGTTATTGGTACTATGACTCTATTCGTCTATTTAAGTGTGAGACTGGGTTGTATATATAGAGGTCAATTGTACTCAGCCCAAATGACCTTTATCTGCACATGCACAAATTCTAACTAGAAATATCACTGAAGATGATGATTAATACCCCCGCCCCGTGACAACAGCCTTAAAAAAAAATTAGGGCACTTTTCGTGAAAACATGCATTGAAAACAGTATATATGATGGAATAACACAGACTGAGATAACTTATTGTAAAAACAGAATACATGCAATAACAGAGGCTACTACACATACATGTATGTATTGGTAGTAGGTAGAGGACTCTCGCTTCCTCTTCTGTGCCACTCGTTCTCTTTCATTTCTGTTTTGTCTGACATCTACTGATTCCCTTTTCTTTCTTTTAGGTTCCCTCTCTCTTTCATTTCTTGCTAGCCTGACTTCCGAGGACTCTCGCTTCCTCTTCTGTGCCTCTTGTTCTCTTTCATTTCTGTTTTGTCTGACATCTACTGATTCCCTTTTCTTTCTTTTAGGTTCCCTCTCTCTTTCATTTCTTGCTAGCCTGACTTCCGAGGACTCTCGCTTCCTCTTCTGTGCCTCTTGTTCTCTTTCATTTCTTTTTATCCGGACCTCTGAAGATTTGCGTTTCCTTTTCTGTGTCTCTTGTTCCCTTTTGTTTCTTTGTGATCTATAGCTAGGTTCCTTATGTTGGTTTTCTTTTCGTATTCTGTCTCTTGTTTGGCATCTCAAACGTTCATCCAATGTTTCAAGACTTCTTTTCAATGCAATTCTTTCCCTCTCTCTCTTGCATTTCTGTCCATTTCATGTGTCCGATTCACTGTTATTAAACGTTCTGTGCCTTCTTTCTGTGCTTTACACTTGGAAATTTGTTTTTTGTTTTGAAGCCAAGTATAATGATCGGAAACACGTACTGTTGCAATTCCCTTATTTTTTTGCCGAGCATGTCCTTCCTTTTCTTTGACATTGCTGTTTCTATCTCCAAGGGAATAATTCAGCAAAACTGAACTAGTAGTGCTTTCTTTCTGCTTTGATGCTAACTTTGGAATTGTATAACTTTTCAGCCAATCCTGTTTATCGGTAATATTGGTTCTCTTTGTGTTTGACTGTTCTCTTTCTTCCTTTCACAGACAGTCCTGTGTCTTTGTTTTCGTTTATTTTTTTTTGGCATTGTTCTAGTCCACTGATGACTTCACAGCGATATTACCTATAATCGAAACATTACTGAAATCAACGTAACTGTGACTTTTGGAGGAACCGAGAGGGCATTCTAAGAAAACAACAAATGCATTCCTGGTTCCTGAAATGTTGAAAAATTAGAACTGAAAATCTATTCTAATTCAGGGAAGCTAAACTATACGTTTTTCAACATGCAATGAAAAACAGTCTGAAGTGAAAGTGCAAACAAACACAGAACATCATGCACATAAAAACAGACCATTTAGCCATAATGCATCTACTTTGTATGTGACAATAGCACCAAAGGCATTCTATAATTTCTATAATTTTGTGTACATATAGATGTGCTCATGATGTGCTATACACCTCAAACTACATGTACAGCAAAGGGCAGACCAGAAGGTGAGATGTGGATTGCAAAAGAAATAGCAAGGATATGCATTATGTTACCGACACCGCGGCGAGGACGCATGGTCTATTCAAACCATCTGCATGTACTATCAGGGGGCAAGTGAAAATTTTCACCGAGTTTTTTTTTAAATTTGTTGTAAAATGACCTGAGCAAACAGTCAAAATGTGCATCTTGCTAACTGTAGGGTAATTCCATAAATAAGGGAGCCAATTTGTGACATTTTTGGTGTCCCTTTTACATATGAAACCCACATGATTTTATGGCTCATAATGAAAACACCAATAGTGGAGTGAGATTGTAAAGTGATCTCCAAGCATAATGTTGCATTGTCATGCTTAGAATCACCTTACAATCGTACTGCACTATTTGAGTCTTTACTCAGAGCCACACAAACATGTGGGTTTCATATGTAAAAGGGACACCAAAAATGTCACAAATTGGCTCCCTTATTTATGGAATTACCCTGTTACAGAATGGGTAAATTAAAAAAAACAAAAAACAAGTGTTCATGAATTTTGTTCAATCATAGTTTTTTTCATGTATTTTGCTGGATGTGGAAACTTGAACAATAGCAAACATGAGAAACCTGCCATTGAAAATGCAGATAACTTGAATGGTGTCATAACATGAATGCAAAAAGCATGCAAAAACAAATGTTATTACCATGGCAACACCTTAATATGCCATTACCATGGCAACACAGTTTCATGTGTCATGCATGTCTTAACTCCAAGAACAATGTGTGTGCGAAGAATCATGAGCAATAGTTGAAAACTGAGAAGTAGTTCAATCCGCAAGATTTTTCCTTGATTTTGTGTTACCATGGCAACGCAGCTCCGACACATCCCAAAATATATGTCTGGCACATCTTCCCAGTAAGACCAACGTGTGTACCAAATTTCCTGACTTTTTGTCAAAAACTGAGGAAGTAGTTCGATCCGCAATGTGTTTCCTTGATTTTCTGCCATAAATATGCCGTTACCATGGCAACGCATATTCCGACTCATCCGAAAAATATGTCTTGCACATCTTCCCATCAAGACCAATGTCTGTACCAAATTTCATGACTTTCGGTCAAAAACTGAGGAAGTAGTTCGATCCGCAAGATTTGCAACGGACCGACCGACCGCCCGCCCGACCGCCCGCCCGACCGCCAGCCCGCCCGCCCGACCGCCCAACCATCGACTGATTCCTATATACCCCCTTCAAACTTCGTTTGGCGGGGGTATAATTACAAACTGGGTTATTGAGATGTCCCCATTGAACTCACCTGTTAGTGTTTTCATTGAATCGGGAGGTGGTGTAATGAGTAGACTATGAGCGGCGTAGAAGATGTAGATGAATGAGATACACACACAGACATAGACTGGAAGAGCCAAAGCCCAGTATCTGTAAAATCAAACCATTCAAAGAATACTTAAAGTAGCTATTCAAAGAAAATCACAAATATGGCAATTAATGTATCACTAGAAACTGGGAAGCTTACAGATGGCAATCGTATAAGTTTTATGTCAACTGCGTATCGGATGATTATAAAAACCACATAAATAAGAGCTCTTCTCAGCATCTGGAATATCCGAGGATTCGCCAGAAATATAGCGATGTTTTGATGTCGTCACACTAGGGACCGATCCTGCTTAAGCAGACGACGTCCTATAATGAATGAACGTAATTGCAATGCAATTATTTATCAAATTATAAAGAGTTTGGTATATTTAAACATGACCTTATTTCACACCATTCTAAAAGGGAAAGTGAAACTGATTCTGATAACTAAAACCGTTTGATTGTAAATACACAGCAGAAGGGTCAATGATCATGAAATAAACCCCACTTTCAAATTGAAAAGCCCTCCGAATCATAGCACGGATGGTATTCGTTCCCTCTTGAAGCTCTACCCCGGTGCAAGCAGCTGAAAATACAATGGCGTCTTATTTTGTTTACAAGTGACTGATTCCTTTATTTTTTTAGCGCTGCATTTTTCATCAAAATAATACCATACACGAAGTTAACAGTGAGGCAACAGACTAACATTAAGACTGACCCTATCGGGGGCTGTATTTTAACGTTTTATAATTGATAATAATCATTACTTCAAATGTTTCCAAGCATTGAATTTGGATAACCTTGTTTAATTTATGCCATCTATGCAATAATAAGTATTAAGCCAATATTTAAAATCATTAATACTTTAACATAACCTTCTTAGGAGTTCCGAGTAGTCTGCTTCCTTCGTAGTCGAGTGGTTTAAACACTTGACTGGAGATGGGAAGGTCGTGGGTTCGAACCCCGGCGCGGCACTACTGTTCTTTGGCAAGATATTAATCTACATTTGCCACTCTCCACCCAGGTGTTAAATGGCTACCGGCAGGAATTAATTCCTTGAATGCTGTGAGCACCGAAATCGGTAGCCTAGCTAGAGCCGGGGTAATATTGGAGCGCCTTGAGCACCATTCATGGTGGATATGAGCGCTATATAAACATCCAATATTATTATTATTATTCAAGCTTGAATATTCTTGCAGAACTTTATGTGTGTCTTAAGGGTAGGGTGCATGTGCCACTCATTTACAAGGTGCAAATAAAAACTGCCTCGGAACTAGTTGCTGCTGCCTTTTGTCAGTTGAAGACAAAAGGCGTGGACTGAAGGGGCTGTTACAATCTTGACAATGGCTGTGCTATTTCTCACTCACATTCAATGTCATTACAAGCATATATACCCTCAGAAAGAAGTTCAAGCGAGTTGTTGAAAAAGAAAAATGAAGGGGAAAAACATTGATAGAATGGTGAAGGAATACGTGGTAAAAGAATGATAAGAAACGACTTACTTTTGAGGCCAGTACGTCAACCCAGCAGAACGAAGCCATTCATCTGGAATATAAGCCCATATTAAATAAAGTCCTGTAGTTGAAAAAGGAAGAAAGAATAAAAATACACAATTACATTAATCACCATTATACAGCAGTGTAAAACATTTGTTGTTTTTTCTTCTGCATGGGGTCTCTTTAGATTTTCTCTTGTAAAAGTGAGAATAGTCAAAATGATTAACATTATTGACTTTAGGTTTGTATTGCTTCAGTCTTAATGAACGAATGTATTTCATCCATCCATACCATGAGCCCCTCATGAGCTCATGGTATACACAATTAACAAAGTTATTATCACACCAGCAACGCTAGTGTGGGTCAATGCAAATTTTTATTATTATCAATATTATCATCAGCCACTCATACCACAAGGTCTCAGCAAACAACCATCATCATATCATGATCGTGTGTCACCAACGACTGTACCCATCTATAAAATTAACTTTCTACTCTTATTCGTAAATCAGCACTGAAGTCATAAATGAAGTTAAGCCGTAAGGAGAGCTGCAAAAAGTGCAAGAAATAAAAATATTGTCAATCTTTTTGACATGATTAAAACTTTACAAATTACAATTCACACTCTCACACAGCATTGTTTCCATTAAATTGTGTAATTTTCTCTAAAATTCTCATATTCAAATCACATGTTTAACCCGATTCAGACTTCAGATTTAAAAGTCAGCACACAGTAAAGTTAGGTGAAATCCACTTATACATTTACAAGCTTATCTGAAGATAACCTTGTACTCCAGACTAGCTTTTACAGGTGAATAGGCTTCAAGTGTATCAGCAGGCCCTTTTCCAGGCTAGATCATTCATACAGGAGAGGAAAATAATTATTTAAAATTTCACTTTCAAGTCTGAATCCCTACATTTTTTGTGGCAAAGTAAGACCGACTGTCAGAGTTGAAGAGTCCCTGAATCAGGTAATCCAAATTTAAGAAAATTAAAATTTTTAAATCTTGTTTAGAGCAATTTTGTCATGTTTGTTGTCTGCTTTTGACTGCTGCAACAGTGAATGTTGGACACAGTCCCACATAGGCTCGGGCCTATATGAGTGGGTGAAATCTAAATATATTCGGACATCGACACGACACGCATGAAATTTTGTTCGATGAAACGACGGTAACATTAATGCCACAACACAGGACTTAATACATGGGACCGATTAATCCACATCTACTCTGCGAATATGACGATAAATTCATATCCTAGGACTCACCAAATCCTAAAATTGATCCAAGATAGAGAACAAAGCCATAAATAGCCCTTTCAGGAGTCGGGGCAGGATTATTAGCCATGGTATCTAACTAAGATTACGGGGTTTCCGTGTCCATTCCGAGGTGAAGGTCTGTAATAAAATGGGAATCTCCCCTATGACGTCATTGTGATGGCACTCAAGAGATGCTTGGCGTCGATCTACAAAATTGTAAAGGAGTAAGAGCTTCTTGCTTTAGCTCTCGGCCAAATAAAAGTGAATAGGTATAGGCGGCGCTCCGGGGGAGGGGGCTGATAAGTGCCCCCTTTTCTTCATGTAGTGCCCTTTTTCTTTCTAATAAGTGCCCCTTTACCTTCTGATAAGTGCCCCCTTTAACCTCAGACATTACTGCCCCTTTTGAAATCTGTGTCTTTGTTTTTCGTCTGATTAGTGCCCATTTTCCGTTCTAATAGTACAATTTTTCCCTTCATATAAGTGCCCCTTTTCACCTCTGATAAGTAACCATTTTTCTGCGTATGACTGCCCCTTCTTCTTTCTAATAAGTGCACTATTGTCTTCTGATCAGTGCCCCTTTTTTTCTTTCTAATAGTATTATTTTCTCTTTTGATAAGTGCCCCTTTTGTCTTCTGATAAGTGCTATACCTATATACCTACATATACATGTATATATTATATTGTACCTATATACTCCGATGGCGCTTAAAAACTGTGCCCTAAAAAGAGCCACATAGGCTTATCTAGTTCAAAATAATCAGAGAGGCTTCATAATAATATATTCCCCTACTGATATCAGCACAATGAAAGGCAGTGGCGCAGGGGGCAGGATGGGCACAATTCCTTAAGTTATGCAAGAATGAGCAGGGCCCCTAAATCATAACAGGAAGGAGAACAATTTTTTCTAATTTTTTTCCAAATCTCGCTCGCATTTACCATTGTCTTCTTATCATATAGGAAAATCGCTGCTATTCCAAATATCTTCAATATTTTGCTTGCTTAATAATCAGACCACTGCACTCAACTGCAAAGTAGTTTTTTTTATTTTTTTAAAATCTAGAACCATGTTAAAACATAAACAATAATGTGTTGAAAATGATCCTCGATAGTGTATATTGTACCGGTGGCCGAATGTCTCAAAGTGGCATTTCCCGCCTTGTGTTTCCTGGCATACAGCTAACTAAATATGAGGATACTCTCGCTGCCCGAATATGAGGTGACGGTTGCCCGAATATAATTATGGGCACTTTCAAAATCCTCAGGCCAGGGGGCTGTAGCCTCAAGCCTCGTACGCCTATAACATGAGGTAACCCCCCCCCCAAAAAAAAAAAAAAAAAAAAAAAACACCCCCAAAATTTAAAAAGTGAGTATGATGCAATTTCACCATGTTTTGAGCCTCTATATTGCATTTCTCTACAAATAAAATGAAATTGTGAAAATATTTGTGTTGCTTGGCGCCTAGGACCAAATCTACCCAATATCATTGGTATGTAGAGAAAAAATATCAAATATTAAACAACAAAGAACCCCTCCTCCTCATTTTCGAAACATCCAGACGAGAAACTAGTAATCAATTTTACTTGGCCCAATGCAATCTCTTCCTCCGTTCCTCTTTTCGCCATTTGATTGGCAGGGGGGGGGGGGGGGGGGATTGGGCAAGTGCCCTCCGTCGCTAAAACACTGCATGGAACACGCTCATGACTCCACAAACATTTGAAAACCTTGTGGTAATTTTGAGCTTTAAGGTAATGAACATTAATTTTGCCATTGACATACAAGAAAAGAGAGAATGATTATATGGCATAAAGAACCTCAGAGCCCATATTCATGCATGTACCACCATGCAGGCATATGATAATAATAATTGTCAACTAACTACATGCTATCTCGCTTTATTGCTTTATTTCATTATTTCGATTGCATCCATGCTTCCCCATTGTTAACAGTGGTGTATCCAGCATATCTTATAGTGTCCCTCCGCTTTAGGCCCTGAAAGAAAATCAGGACAACCAGCAGTGGGTCTGATCATGGACATACTTCGTAGTACGTCCATGGTATGGTTATCAATTTTCGACTTACACGCCACTGTTTTGTACCATTCCTGATAATGTCTCAAGTGGCTGATGGGGGCGGGGGCTTGTGCCCCCGTCAAAAACCCACTGACATCAATACACACGCGTGCCGCCAGCAAATAATCCTGGGGAGCGTTTCATCAAGTGTCTTGTCAGTGATTTTTACTTACAAATTTCCTCTCAGCCAATCAGATGCAAGGATTTCAGTAGCTTATAACAGTTGTCGGTAAAAATCACTGACAAAACGCTTGATGAAACGCTCCCCAGGATACGCCACTGGTCCCGATTCGATTGCTTTCCAAATTTAAAAAAATGAGCTTATAATAGGCCTATATTATCACACCGGCAACATGGGCAAGGTCAAAGATCATGGCACTCGGATATAGATCTCTGCCATGACATTAATCTACTTGGCAATTGCAAATGGTTCTTATTATTATGTTTAATATATTGGCGAATATAGACAGAGATCATGTATTTAGTTACACGAATACACTTTGTCTTGTTACCATACCCGGACATCCAACATTTAGTTTATCTTTTTGGAATAACTCCCTTTTTTCACAATAAAACGACTATATCCGCGCGGTTTACGAGGAGAAAATAATAATACGGAAGTACACCATAACAGACCTGCCAATCAAGAATGAACAATTTGACTATGCCTGAGTGGTTCTAGTATGTTGATGCTGCTCGTAAATATTGAAAAGATCGTATTAATAACAACGTGCCACGTAAGCATACAATGATCAACGACGATTATTACAATGTTCGAAGTGTGATCGAGTATAATACATTAACATTAATATTATTTGCGTTAATTCATAATGATGCGATGCGTGCGCATGCGGAATGACGTTTTGCAGTTGAAAATAGGTATTTATGGAATGTATAATTTAAATTATCAACTGAAATAATAATTCAATAAATCTAAAACTAATATCATCTTTGTAGACAGTAGCCTATTTGAGAGAAATATATATTGCTGTGCATGTGTATTATTTCCTCTTTTTGAACTGTTTATTATTCTACTTTACTATATATCGAGGGGCACAGGAACATCTTGTTAGGCGTGCAGCATTATATTATTATTATGTAGCCTATAAGTGGTATGTTGGTGGAGGCTCTTGAATTCTCCGATACGCGAATAGAATATAGCTGTAAGTCTATAGTGAAGCAGAATAATAATATGTTTTATTATGATGCAGTACGAGTACTAATAGCACTTCAGTGATAAACGGGAGGTGGGGGGGGGGGGGGGGGGGGGAGGGAGGTGGCAGGCCTGCCTGTCGTATATTCACAGCGAGTTGGTCTATGTCTTTCTTGGCCTTAAACGGAGGAGGGGGGGGGGGGGGGTATAGTGACGGCTCCATCCTATACTGTCACTGTCACCCAATATGGAAAGACATAGCATATATAAAGAAAATTACATGCCTTATAACACCATTCCCAAAATTTAATTTGATTTGATTTATTTTCTTCTGCATTCATATCAGTACAACATTTTTCGGTAATGTATATAAAATAGAATACAAGAGTACTTTTTGACATTGAATCATAAACAAGTACATGTATATGTAACAATTATTTTTCAAAAACAAACACGAAATGATAAATTGTCAAATTATTGTAATTCATAACATATAAAATCATTAGCGGAAGAAGGACTGCCGCATTATAAGCAGTTTGCTTGAGAATATGGCAGCCCCAGACAAATATTGTGAAATAGCTAAAACATGTTCAAATAAGCAGAATGGATAAATAATTGAAATCCTAAGTTAAGAGCATATTGATGATAAAATGGTGATGATGATGATGATGATGATGAAGAGTTGACACAGAAATTTACGTTGTATATTCAGATAGTAACATCGTTTTAACTTTGGCTTTAAATGAGTAAAGGGAACAACAGGATTTAATGAATTCTGGGAGAGAGTTCCATAGGTCTGGACCATGGTGTCTTATTGATCTATGGGCAATTAGTAACTTTGGGTTGAAAAGATGAAAATTGGAGGAATTGCGAGTAGGGTAGGAGTGAATAGTGTTATTTAAATTATTTTAAAAAAGTGTTATTTAAAAAATGTCCTCATCCAAGCTGCACGCTCTCTTTGTTCGCAGAAAATTAGTTCAATCATAATTATAGCTCATGATATATCATAACAATCAAAAAGCGATTAAATATAGGCTGCCGTGGCATGATGATGAGTATTTATGAAAAAAATGTAAATAATGGGGCATCTACGTAAAATATCATATTCTCAGAAAATCATTCTGACATTCTCTCTATACGCTATAGCGTATAGATTATATGGTATATAATCGCTATTATAAGGAAGCACGCATGTTAAAATATCTCCCTTTTCGGGACATGCCATCCCCCTGATTTCACTTTTAATGCAGTCTTTATGCATGCCTGTTCACCCTCCTGCATATGGACTTTTATTGTGTAATAAAATAGGATCAGTAATACAGCCCTGTCGCATAATGAAGATGTAGGTATGGCCTATTGAATGCTATTAAAAGCGACCAGTGATATGCAAACATTGAGAGATTACGTAATAAACCTCAAATCGCAGATTGGACTATACAGTCATATACACAAAGAAATTACACGAAGTTAGTTTGTGAGCTTTCATAATAATTATAATGGTAAAATATCAAGATGTATAAAAGGTTCATACTTGTTTTATTTTATTACTTAATGTCTGCGAAACTTCACTATCTTGTTTAGAATTTGTTCTTAAAGAACTTATTCTTAATTAAAGGGGAACAAAAGACAACAAAGATTAGCCTATAATCATGTGGATAATTGTCAGCGTATATATTACAAATGTCTTCAAATTAATCCTATTTGATTATTGAAGAAGGAGAACAGTGTCTCAAAAAGTTGCAGTTTCCTTGCTAGATATTATCCCATGGGGGCTGCCATTTTCTTTACAAAGTAATGTCAGGGCAGTTCTATTTGTGAAATACCCACTGACCTGTACACTAGCTACCATGACACTCATGATCACATGTGGAATGCAAGACACTGGATTTCCTCATAATAAACCATTTTTGTAGTCATGTACATTCATATGAAGATACTTTTATCCTGTTATATAATGTTTTGTGTCGAGATATCTGTTTCAGCTGTTTCTTTTGTAAAGCAGGATTTGGCATGCACAAGTTGTTGCTTGGTCAGATAAAGGTTTGTCAATTCTTCAAAGAAGTGACAAAGACCTATACAACTGCTCTGAGATATCACCTGTGCGAGACAATGGGGGTACCAAGATGGCTGCCATTTTGCACTTTGTAGTTGCATTTTAGAGCACTTTCGATCACACATGCAGGTAATTCAAAGTGTGATCTTAGAATCCACACCTTTTCTCCTTTCTCGTAATGGGGATAGACAGCATCAGTCATCAGTTTTGACAAAAACAACAACAAACAAACATTTTTCTAAAATTAGGGGGGGGGGGGGGACGTCCCCCTTAAACTTTTCCAGGGAGAGGCATTATTGTCGAGTTAGTTTGGTCGGTTATTGGCTTAGGCTATATCAATATATATATCATAATTTTAATTCAAATAAAGCATTTTTTGCCTTTATCATTTTATCAACTTACACAGAATACACATGCAAAGACAAATAAAGACACTTAAAACGTAAAGGAAACTACCGATGACTTCTGGAAATCAAATTTAAAGAGTGAATAAATTCTCTTCGAGATATTGATTTATTGTGTAACACTAATTTTTTTTTTTGTTAATGTTATTTAGTGAACAATAATGATTAACCCTTTTCCTGTAACCCCTTTTCTGTATAATATACGTTTGTGTTTATTGTTGGGTAATAAAAGTTCAAGTTCAAGTTCAAGTTCAATTATTATCGAGCTTTGGATATTGAGTCGTTTAGGTATGCATATCCTGCAAACGGATTGGTCGACTCAAGTAGGCATAGTTTAGATGACTTTGACCTTTCGTTAAGTTTAGTTTTATAAAAGTGGCTCATGCATGCTTCAATTGTCGTTTATGAAGTTTAAGTGCTTTAACCACGAAATTTTAAACAGTCAAGGAAGTTGGTCAAAACCATCTAATGTCATTGGCACTGGGTGGGGGGGGGGGGGGGGGACTATACTCTGTGTCCGACGAAGATCTTGGTCAAAATGACCAGATATAGTGATTGGTCATTCGTACTGGTATTTATATTAGGGCCTACATGCACGTCTGAACAAAATTTTCATTGTTGGATAATATACCGTTAAAGATATATCTTTAAACCAAATCATAAACCCTAGTCTTCAAGAGACATCTTCATGAAAAAGACATGTAGAATTAAAGGATAATAATTATATCAACTATTTTGATATATGAATTAAAAACAAACAGATAAATAGGTTATATAGGATAGATAGAGAGAGAGAGGGAGAGAGAGAGAGAGAGAGAGAGAGAGAGAGAGAATTATTGTGAAATAAACAAGTTGTCTTTTCAATAAATCTTTTCTGTTCAGTCTGTAAAAGGTCATTCAAAACAGACTCTCACTTACATATGAGTAAAACCTTATTACTTATTTGTCTATAATACATTTTTCTAATTCATCGGCGATGAATGATGCTTGTGCATCATTTTGTATAACCTAATCGTTAATGTATCCACATACATGTATATCATGATGCGATCCTGTGAGTGACTACCACTATAGAGACACAATGAATCACACTTGCTATATGACCTCTTACTCTACCCCACGTCTGGAATAATAAATGACATCACGATCTGAGCAACTCAGTCTAAATTTATTATGAACAATCACCAAACTACTCATCATGGGCTCCCAAAATAACGGTTCATGATTCCCAACCCGATAATCCCGGACCGTGAATGGCCCCTAAGAGTTTAGTTCTTTTTCATTGATACACATAAACATAACATACAAACTTTGCCGAATATTTTTTGTTGTATATGATATGCCCCTAATAACCCGTTCAATAAGGTCGATAGGAGTTTCAATATGCCTCTGCGCACGTCGCACACGTTTGCAATAACCTCAGCTCTGTGAGACTCTGGAGCGCCATTTTGGATTCCAAACGTCGTATCAGCTCGGAGGTTGAAAGTCCGAAGAAACTTGGGCATAGTTTTCTTAAAATTCTACTTTTCCGGACTATATTTTCTATAATCGTGTAGGTGAGACCCCCAGCTTTCATTTCACACCCAATTCGTTTCATACTTTGCTGTTAATCAAAATATTTTGCCTTGGAAGCATTCCGAGATCATTTCGCTCTTGAACAAAATTATAGTCAAACTGGTTGGTAACATATTACTGGGCGTATGCACGATGCGTGTATTGAGTTAACACTGCTGTGTGTATCCTACACACTGGATCGTAGGGCATCAAACGTTGTGGAGCGCGCGAATGATTCTTTTTTTTTGTCCAGACTGAAATCTCTCTGGGAACAATAAGGTACGAAACACTGGCAAGTTTATTCTTATTAAACCCGATGTTTGAGGATCAGTTAACCAAATAGGACTTGTGGATACTCAGTTCTCATGTGTCTGGTTATCGTTTCTTGATATTGGAAAGATGAGGCAACATATTTCCTCTTCATCCTAAATATTTTTGACGGGGATCCGGGAGTCTGTTCAAGTTGTCATTAACTCTTCATACGCAAGTTACCGTTACGTGCATTGCCTACACGTCTACATCTTCATAGCACATAAAGCGGGTTAATAACTGTGCAAGAATCTCGTGCGGCGCACGGATAGGAGTTTCCAATCGCCCTAAACTCTCGCAAAGTGGTGAGTTTTGTGCCTTTTTAAATTTTCTTAGCAGTTCAAACTATGCTAAATTAAGTGTGGATGTATATCTAGGAGAGTGATAGTAGTTCTCGATTCTGATATTTTTAGTGCATTTTGAATGATATTTTGGTTACTTGTTAGTCATCGTGGCCAATTTTTTTCGGCGGTCGCATGCGATTAACAGCTTTTGTCCTTCGACTGCAGTTTCCGCGCGGTGGGGTTCTTTCAGAATTGATTGTTCTACAAGATGGTAGCGGGATTTCATCATCCATGTTCCCCTCAACCCTCATTCCAAATATGATTTTGATATAAAATGGATGAGAGTGGTTGTATTTTTCTTTGGAAGACATGTATTATGGGTATCTTCCCTCTAGAATCAGAAACTAAAAGGACAAGGCCTTCTACTGCTAGACTAGTGTAGGTCACCAGTAAACATGTATTGGTTGTGTGATTTCTTATGCTCTATCCAATATGTTTAAGACACATGTTTGGTATTCAACTTCTCTTGGGCAGTGGGGTCTTATGATTTGTGTTTTAGTTATTTTTTCCTTTTTTCCTTTCAGTTGACCCTTTTTTTGCTTTCAGTTTCAGAATAATTATTCCAAGCTATAACCAAAGTAAGCTAGGTATTTTGTTTTTTTACAATTTGAGAGGAGAAATGGATTGATGGATAGTTAGTGCCTTCTGTTTAAAAAAAATGGTCATTTAATATGGGATACAATGCCTTCTTGATAATGGAACATGAGTGATAAGGTTTTTTTTTTTTTGGGGGGGGGGGGGGGGGGGGGGGGGGGGGAGGGGAGGGGAGGGGGGAGGGAGGGGCGGGAGTCGCTAATGTACAAATATTGTTTAACCTCTGATAAAAGTATCCAAACTACATAGCCAGTGTTTGGAATGCATGGGGAGGGGGCTCATTTGTGATGTGTGATACATGTATGCCTTGCAAATTTTAATTGTAAAACAATATTAAAGGTGCAGTTTAGGCTGAGATGTGAGATTCAAGTTTAATTTTCATTTTCTTATTACAAAAAGCCATTTGTCAAATTTTGAAAAATATTTGCTTGGGGCAAATATTAAACATATTGATTGATAACACTTTTTCGTTTGTTTCATGCGTCTAAGTGTAAATAAACTTGGGGAAAAGGCAATACAAACATTTTTTTTTAGTTTGAGAGAAATCTTTTCGCTTTACTTTACTGCATTTAAAATACATGTACATGTAAATCATATTTACCCCATATTTGAGTGTGGGATTGGGGGGGGGGGGATAAGTCCTGCCCCCCCCCCCCCAAAAAAAAAAAAATCTGAAACATATCCTTTGTTCATTGTTTGCATTCACATGCACTTTTGTGCAGGGAATATGTTAGCCACAATTAAGCCCACTAAAGAACCTTAAAGAGAAAAAAAATCATATTGCCTTTAAACACACAAAATTGGTTGTACAAATGTGTTAATACCTTTCAGTCTTTGATGGAAAGATGTTCATGTTGCTATTCAGAGATTCTACACTAAAGGAAAAAAGAAACTTATAAAAGTTCAAGAGATCACCAAATTAAATTCTCTGCATGGAAATGTACCAAATTTGGATATAATGTTGATTCAATGCATGGCTTTAAATGACAGTCAATAACAAAAAGTTTTCTTCAATGCCACAAAAGAAATGTGCACTGAAGCAAAGGACTCTCTAATCCCCAAGTCACAAAGACAAACTGCAGCCTTGTACACCATATGCATGTCAATGAATGAAACAAAAGAATTTCAAAAGGGATTTGCAAGTTCATATCCAAACAGATTAATAGCCAGTATGTCCACCTCTAGCTTGCTGGCAAGCTGTACACCGTCTTCGCATGCTTCCGATCAGATTCGCGATGGTAGCCTGGGGAACATTGTTCCATTCCTCTTGCAGTGCTGCAATGAGCGTCTCCCTATTGATGGGTTGATTGTCACGCCTTGACACACGTCGACCAAGCTCTTCCAGAGATGTTCAATTGGGGAAAGGTCTGGTGAACGGGCGAACCATGGCAGAACATCAATATCCTCTTGCTCGAGGGGTGCAAATCCCTTTTGAAATTCTTTTGTTTCATTCATTGACATGCATATGGTGTACAAGGCTGCAGTTTGTCTTTGTGACTTGGGGATTAGAGAGTCCTTTGCTTCAGTGCACATTTCTTTTGTGGCATTGAAGAAAACTTTTTGTTATTGACTGTCATTTAAAGCCATGCATTGAATCAACATTATATCCAAATTTGGTACATTTCCATGCAGAGAATTTAATTTGGTGATCTCTTGAACTTTTATAAGTTTCTTTTGTCCTTTAGTGTATATTTTCCATTTATGTGTACTTTTATTGAACTTCCACCAGATTGTAAAGTTATCTTTACCTTTATTTTCCATCCACGGCTGGCCTACAAGCATGTGTACCACAAACAAAGATGTTTGATTAACCAGCATTCTACAATGTACCTGCATATTTTGTGATGATCGAGGGCTCGATTGATGCTTGATTTACAGCGGTATCTGTACAGTATGCAGATTGTGAATTATTGAAGGGAGTGATTTGGGGCATTGATGTCATTTTATACAATATTAGCAGGTCTGAGCACAGTTCTGTGTTACTGAATCAAAAAGGGTTCAGGCTTAAGCCTTTTTTGGGGTCTGGGCCCCCCCCTCAAAAAAAATACACCCCAAAATGCTGATGACCTTCTTTTTTTCTTTTCTTTCGATCTTGCTTGTCAGAGAATAAAACGCTGATGACCATTTTTGTGTGTGCTTTTTTCGGAGAATGTGGAGGAGGGGGGAAGTAAAACTCAATTTTGACCTTTTTTTAACTTGTCAGAAAATTTTCAGAATATTATGCCCCCTCACTCACGAATTCCTGGATATGCCACTGGGTGGATTTGTATACGGTACTGTGTCTGAGTGTGCCAGATTGGTGTGTAACATCATGATAGACAAAATATACATGTTTTTACATGGAGGTAAAAATAAGATATTATGCTTGAAGATGAATAAATATGGTACTTCATGTATGAAATCACTTTGCCCTTTTCCCAGAAAGGTCATTAACCTCTGATAGTGTATAAAATAATAGATATTTGTATAAATTTGGATTCAGCGTAAGATCCACATATATTTGTTAGATGCTTCAACTGGACTTTAACACTTCCGAATGAAGAGGAACAAGCCTACATGTATGAGGAAAGGATAAGAAAAGGGAATACATTAAAGTCGTTAAAAGTTCTGTTACCGTGATAAATCTTGATATTTGTGGTTCAATTTCCATGGGGCTCAATGGGTATCTAAAATATGTAGTAAAACTCACTAATTAAAGTACTCTTGCTCCCAAACGATTTCCAGTAATTGCAACCTTATCCACCAGTTCCCTCATTTGAAGAACCAACTTGGAAGGAAATAAAGCAGAAAAAAAGGGAGTGGAGAGTGATTTGTGGTAAGCTTCAAGAGAGCTCAGGAAAAATAGAGCTCTGGTCATTAAAAAATGCAATACAAACAGTAAAAGAAAGAAAGATTTGCAAATCTGCAAATGATTTGTTTTGTTTTTTTGTTTTTACACTGGAATAGAGAGAATATGTTTGTTTTAATGGAGCTGGAAGTACCGATTATCCATGCACTTGGTTCAACTTTAACCAAGTAATGAGGAAATAAAAAATGGGAACCTGGGATCAGGAAGCATTATTGCCAATATCAGACGTTAGTAGACATCGATCCTCTTTGTTTACATGTATGTACATGTATGCCTGTTGTAGAAACAGACTTTGGATTTAGTGTTCTTTGGTTCTTTATAGCCTCCTCCTGTTTTTTTGTACCAGCCTAATCCTAGTTCTGTTAATTGACCTGAATATATTTAACATGTTGACTACTGAAGTCTTTCATTCCATCGATGCTTACATTACATGTGTAGGTCTACATATAGAGTGTGTAGGAACCACCCAGTTTCTGTAGGAAATGGGTTAAAATTATGAGCAAGTCAAGATCAAGTTGAGGTAAATGGTAGGGCTTGGTCCTTGGAATCCAGGGGGACATGGCCATTTCATACTGTTTCATACTGACGTCGGGAGCACGTCTATAGCAGAACCGCTCACTGACCTGCACCTACATGTAAATGTGTACCTTTCATATTTACAATGTACATCCTGTCGTAAAACCTACATCTCACATTCGTGAATTAATATTTGCTGAGAGCTAGCCGAGAAGGGTGTCCAGTCTGTCCAAAAGTACGAGTTAATGTCCTTCTGGCGCTCCACAAATTTATATTAATATGCCTTTCATGACAGAGAATAGACTTCTTGTGTGGAGTCCCTCCACTCTCTTCTCAGAGGGGCTTATAAAGTCCAAACACAGATCGAAGTAAAATGATGCGATATGTTTCATGTCAGCACCTGATCCACTTTGGCAGTGAAAATGAAAGTGGTACAATGACTCTAAGTTTAAAGATGGTCACAATTATTCTGCTGAAAGAATTACTGACTCATTTTGGATTGGAAGTGTCCCTCAAAATTCCTCCTCCCAAATTTGAGAGGTAAACTGTAGTGTGGCATCTGTGACACTTCCATGGTTTGGTTTGAGTAATTCACATCACATTTCTTGAGGTCTGCTGGAGACTTTGGTTAAAAGACCACTGACCTGCATTGTAGAGGTTGCTTCCCCCCATCACCACCCAGACCTCACTTCCTTCTCTATACTCACTACCGGTATATTATTACCAATTACCAGCATGATCATGGTCCTTGGTATAATTAAACCTGGTCAGGTCTATTTATTGACACCATCACTCAGGGTTAAACAATCATCTTCAAACAATTGAGGAACAGGGACTGGAGCCTATTGTGCGTTGCCTTTTGTGAGCTGGTGTTGTGTGTTGATCCGCTGAAACCTCTATTGTTGCAAGTCTCCCTCTGCTGTTGTAATGTGGAGTTATTGATGATTGGGTGAAAAGCACTTGCAGTCTTTGTCTGGGTAAAGATACATTGTTTGCTTGCCGTTCTTCTTATGCCTGGTCAGGTCATGTGGAGTACATCTTGTTGTTTTTACTGGAGTATTGATATTGTGATTTTTTTTGGGTCATAAAGGGCTCATAAAATAATATTTAACGATTTTTGGATGGTGCATTAAAGAGACACATTCCAGTCAGTGTCAAGAAGTTCTTTAGATTTGGTTTGTTAATGTTAGTTTATTTACATTTATTAATTAATTAATTTTTTTTGGAGGGTGGAGGGTGGGGGGGGGGGGGGGGGGGGGGTCATAGCCTTAGGCTTATTGATTTTACATGTATACAACATGTTAACAAGCATTAGTAAATTTAGCCAAAGCTGGACACTAATATACATGTATGGATCAAGGGAAAATGACGCTTTAAATTCACAGTGATTCCTGTGCACAGATATGGTTTTCATTCAAGAGAAAGATCCCTTGGTTTTGAGAACAGTTTTAGAAGACCCCCTGCGTATACATGTATAAACTACACATGTAGACCAGTTTACAATTGTGGAACTATGACTTGTTTTCTTACCCTAATATCTTGTTCTCATAATGGCAAGTCATTTGCCAAAATGAAGTGGCAGAAGGAACATACACTATGAACATGATGACAAAGAGAGTGGACAAAATATACATCTCCTCATTTTACCCTCCACAACTGCTCTGGTAGACAAAAGAACATCCCTTCATTGCTATTATGTAAAATAAGTAGAACAGGTGAATATGCATTATGCATGTGACACCTGTTCTACATATTTTTACATAATAGCAATGAAGGGGTGTTCTTTTGTCTACCAGAGCAATTGTGGAAGGTACAATGGGGAGCTGTATATTTTGTCCACTTCTTTGTTCGCCATGTTCATAGTGATACAATGTGCATGATTTAAATTTAACTAGACTGTAAATTTGTTTCCAACAATTTCTCCATAAAATGACCCCAAAATGATTTTGTAGTAGCGTTCAGAGCGGAGTCCTGTAACCACTTGCATACATGTTTATGCATTGTATGCAGGTAGATAATGGATAAGGAGGGAGGAGATGAGAGAGGGAGGGAGGGGTAGAGATAGAGATAGAGATACACATGTAGAGGACAAAACGTCTCTGGAGAGCCAAAAAGGGCATTAACTCTGTTAAAGCATATGAGTTAATGCCCTTTTGGCTCTTAACAATACCAGGGGTGGTATTCTGAGATTTATTTTATCTTGATTTTAGTGAAAAATTCTAATTGTCATAACAACTTTTAAATTGCAACATTTCATTGGTGTTTGCGCAGATGAATTTCGCGTACATAGCCACTTTTGCGCAGTCATTAACCAATGATGCACATAAGCGTACATTTTATTATGACAATTAAAATTATTTCACTAAAATCAAGATAAAATAAATCTCAGAATACCACCCCTGAATGTTAAACTGTGGATTTGCATTGATTGAGCAAATTTGGAGTTATGTTTGGAAGGAGACTTGGCTGAACTGAAGAAAGAATCATCTACATCGACCTAGGTATTGATAAAGTTCTTTATCTCAATCATATCATAATTGTATTTATTCAGTCATTAAAATCAACTGGTAAACAGTCTCCACGTAAATGTATGGCCTGGAAGCAATGCCTACATTATGTATCAAGGGGTGCGGTGTATCCACAATTCAAAGTACACTTCATATTCAGATACACTTGAAAAGTTAGCTAATATTGCATTTTTTTAGATGATTTCCTTTGCATGTGTTTACATACATGTGGTTTAATGGATAGGGTTTTTTTCCCCCTAGTTTCTGTTTTGTTTTGTTTTTGTTTTGTTTTGATTCATTTTTTTTTTTTTTTTTTTTTTTTTTTTTTTTTTGGGGGGGGGGGGGGTATTTTTTCTTCCTCCAAAAACTCATAATCAATGATGATTCTTATTTAATGCTTGGACAGATTCTTCATACATATATATAGTTTCATTGCCACGGGGGGGGGGGGGGGGGGGTTTCCTGCATGAGGACAACTCTACTTAAAGGAGTACTCCGGCCTGAAAATAAGATTAAACGAATGAATAGAGTAAAATTAAACAAGCAAAACACTGAAAATTTCATCGAAATCCGATAAAAAATAACGAAGTTATTGAATTTTTAAGTTTTGCATTATTTTGGGAAACAGTTCTATGCATGTCATCATGAATATGTAATGAGTGAGCTGATGATGTCACGTCCCCACTTTCCTTTGTTAACTATATTATATGAAATCTTCATTATTCGATTTTTTCATACATGTCTATAAAAAATATCTCCCGTGTTACAAAATAAGTTACAGCAATGATGAACTTACACATTAAATAAGGAGTCAGTCCTTTTAGTTATAGGCTTGGAGCTGAAAATTTGAATAATTGCAATTTCATATAATAAAATACAAAAGAAAAAGTGGGGATATGACATCATCAGCTCACTCACTGCATATTCATGATGATGTGCACATAACTGTTTTACCAAAATAATGCAAAACTTAAAATTCCATAACTTCATTATTTTCCATCCGATTTCGATGAAATTTTCAGTAATTTGTTTATTTAATTTTACTCTATTTATTCAATTCACATTAATTTCAGGCCGGAGTACCCCTTTAAACCACTTTAATTAATACCACAACTGAGGAGTTACTAGACCCTGTAACTCCTTTGCACAAACCAAACCTAAATTGTTGACTTTCCCCTCATAAAACAGAGTTTGGGGGGCTCAACAAAACATGAAAGATTATGTTCATTGACACGCTATTCTATAGCCATGACATATTTTGTTACATGCTTTAATTGGTTTTGAAATGTCAAATCATCAACTTTATTATTACCTACATGTACATGTATATATTATTTTTTGTGCCTTTTGGATAAATTTATATCTCTTTTAAAGGTTTGCTGTACATACATGTACATGTGTACACATGCAGGATTATTGACATTACCAAGATAGTGACATTGCAACTCACATGTATTTATGATTGGCCAAGCTTGGATGAATAAAAGCAAAGCCCTAATTAAACACATATTTTATTCAGTGACCTACACATACATTTTTTTAAACAATGTAAAGTACAAGGTTGTTACTTTGTATTTGCAATCAATGTGTACTAGACCACAGCCTTGTCAGTTCAAGTGATGGTCTCTCCCCTACCCGCTAATGCCTGTGAATTGTCTGCAAACATAACAACTCAAACAGAGCCATATGATGGCATAAAAGTGGTCTGGCTGGGTGTGGTCCACCATAAATGGCACAAGTTCAAAGTTTTCTCCCCATCTATTTTGGGCAATTTGTAATTCTGAGAAAGTCTTACACATGTAGTGACAGATTTAAAGAGGGGGGGGGGGGGATAAACGGCCCGTGCCCCATTTTGAAACCCCATTGGCACACCTTAAGTTCACAACAAGTAGAATTTGCCCCCTTGACAATATAATTTTTTTTTCTGAATTGCGCCCCCCCCCCCCCTGCTACAAATTCCTTGATCGTCACACGTGATGTGGTTAAATATCTGATATTCTGTTTGGACATTACAATGATTAGGAAGGAAAGGGGGCGGGGTGGACGGTGGAGGGATTGTGTTGGAACACGGGTCAATCAGTTCCGAGTCGTCATGCTAACTATTATTGGTTTTTGGTTGATAGCAGCCTACTTATGGATGAAAGGCCAAGTACTTAAAAGCCACTTGTCAGGTTTCTCTGATTTTGTTTGATTATTAATTTAAGCTATCCTTTTGGAAGCTGGTTTCTTTGAGCTTGGAATGGAAAAGCATTTTGAAAGGTAAAAAGCTGTAGATTACAGCTTTTGGAGACTTGGAGTTGTTTCTTTTTAAAATTTATTCACAAATCCTTTTTAGAGTTACTGGTAACTCTGATTTTTCAAGTAAATATGAAAATACACTCTGCAAAAAAAAAAAACCAGTGGACTCTAATTCATGTTCAATATTTTTTTTTATAAACCATCAATAAAATATACATCAATTAAAGAAAATTAATACTCTACAAAAATCAATTAAGATCAAGCTTTGAACTTTCACGATTGGATGGGCACATTCATTTAATCGGTAGAATGTGTGATCAAGAAAATTGCAAAAATGGAGCAAGTAGCCGTTCAAACGTTAATGAAAATGTGCATCTGTAAGACATTCTTATTCAAAAATGAAAACAAGAACAAATTTATGAGAAGCATTGAGCTCTGGTTGCCAACTGTAGTCTCAGGACCGCATAGTTTTGACAAGCACAACCACAAATTCAAGTGTTAATTTCCTATAATTTTTGTTTTCGTTGATTTAATATTTGACTTTACAAGATGGAAATATTCATCACCATTTGAATGGCTACTTGCTCTATTTCTGAAATGTTCTTATATCAGACTTTCTAACGGTTAAAGGAATGTGCTCATCCAGGCATAAAAATTCAAAACTTTTAACTTAATTGATTTTGGTATTTATTTTTATTTAATTTGATACTTGTTTAATTATATTTTATTGAAGGTTTTATATAACTGAAAATTGGGAGCAATAATGAGTGTCCACTTTCTTTTTTTGCTGAGTGTAGATGTAACTTCAACTGCTATAAGTAATATTACTTGGCCTTAAAATATTACAAGTGCTTTGGGTGTTGACGTACATGTAAATGTTTAGGACCTGACCTAAGTACGTAGGCCTATATGTATGCGTATATGTATTATACCAAGTTTAGAGAGGAAATACATGTGCATGTATCAAGCACAATTAGATGCTAATGACCTGAGAAGAAAATAAATTAATCACTACCATGGTTTCATTTTTCTCTCCTTCCTGATCCCTGTGTGTTATGTACTGCACATAAACATTTACATTCATTGTTTCTATCGACTCTCACTTCCCCCCCCCCCCATCAACTAAATTCTCAAATGCCTTTTCCTGTGTTACATCCTTTGTCATTAAAGTTTCCAGTGACATTTTCCAGAACCAGGTAAACACTTTGGGTACGTGAATGAAACCAAGAAATAACTTTCCTCTTGAGATAAATGGTGATGGATTAGCTTGTGAGTTGTCATGTGATACAGCCCTGTGACTGTAACTCTCATGCTGTGAGAAGTTCACATGCAGCTTACAATATCACTTCGTCATTTTACGGCATTTGCATGCATGCATGCATTGTATGCTGAACCACACCTGGCTCCAGCAGATGATATTCTGTACACTAACAGTTGACTACTTCTACTTCTTCATCTCCTTCTTCTTTGTTGTTGTTTTCGTCGTCGTCTTCTTCTTCTTCTTCTTCTTCTTCTTCTTCTTCTCCTTCTTCCTTTTCTCTTGTTCTTCTTGTTCCTCTTGTTCTTCTTGTTCTTGTTCTTCTCCTTCTTCTTCTCTTCCTCCTCTTCCTTCTTCTCCTCCTTTTTCTTCTTCTCTATTTTCTCCTTCTTCGTCTTCTTTGTCTTCTTCCTGCGCTTCTCTTTTTCTTCTTTTACGCCTTCCTCCTTCCTTTACTCCTTTCTATTTTTCTCTTCTTCTTTTTCCCAATTTTCTCTTTTTTTTCTTTTTCTCATTCCTCTCCATCTATGATCTTCTTCTTCTTCTCCTCTTTCTCTATTTCTCTCAGCTTTGTCCTTATATTTTTTCAGTCTCAAATGCATGCCTCTTTCCTCTATAGATAGATACAGGCATTTTTCATCATTCTTTCCTTATTCTTGTTTCTTAATTCTTCCTATTCATTCCATGACTCTTTTTTTTGTAGGTACATGTATTTTATGTGTATCTGGACTTTCAGCCTCCCAGAGTACACTCTCTATTCTCTCCTTGATCTTATATATTTCTGTTTTTCACCTTTCCCTTGCTAGGAACATGCACTCATCATATGGATTCAAAAAGTCTCCAATGTGTATTAAGGGCATTTATAAGTCATCTGACATTGTCATAAGGACACTTATAACTTCCAACTAGCTTAGGTTATTAATGTTCTGTAATTTCTTTTGGGTAATATGTTGTTTTTTAATGACCATTCTGTATCAGAACTGAACAATAAATTATAAATACAAATAGACGATTGGTACTACAAAACTTAGAGATAACATTTAACAAATTCATAGTGACGAAGCTTTTCGACCTGCACTCATCGGGTCATTTGGGGCCCTGCGTTGTGACCCGATGAGTGCAGGTCGAAAAGCTTCGTCACTATGAATTTGTTAAATGTTATCTTTAAATTATAAATACATGTAAAACAATATCTTACATAGTTTCATGTATGTATGCATAAAAGTGCCCAATTTCATTTTGCCCACCAAGGAGCGAGTCAGAAGTGCAAGACCGAGCGAGTTTACACTCTGTCTCACCACTCGTCCAATTCTTCATATATGTACATGGAGTCATTAGTGCTACGATGACTGGTGCTATAATGAGTGCACTACTCTTTGATGATCCCTGAAGTTGTCTGGCGAGCGAGCGTTGTATCCAAAGGGCATGCACTCCTTGCTTTAGTTTATTTTTAGTGACATCCTATGTGTGGCACGTTGCGAGCTAGAGCTAGCAGTGGGTGAGACCGATAGACTACTTGTGACCTACAATCAAAATCAAGCTGTAAATCAAAACTCTATTGCTGCACAGCATTTTTTCTTTTCATGCTGTTTAGTTTGTAGGTCAATCATGGCTTGGAAGGTGCATGTGATTTAAACAAACAATGATTACCAGAATAGATCGATATATTGCTTGTATCATATCCCCGAGGCTGATATGACTGAAGAGCTTGCAGCTCATAGCCTACAAGGTTAATCAGCAATGTGCATGCATGCATTATACCATATACCGTTTGGTAGTATATCCAGGATTATACCAGTAGAAATGACTTTCATCTACAGGAACTCTTGTAGGCTTTTCTGAAGAAGAGTGACATTTGGGACCCTTTTTTTCCTGCATTGCTCCTGACATTTTCAACCAATTTCTCTCTTTTTTTCTAACTTGTCAGAGCCTAATCTGATGTTTTATTTGATTTTTCCAGAGCCTTATTATGCCTCTTTGCTTTTAAAAATTTTAGATTTTAATTTTTTAAAAGCATGCACATTTTTGTTCAGATGTGGAGGTGTGAACTCTGATAGATAGACACATTTTCAGAAAGTTTAAACTGACTGAGATTTTCATTTCAAGGAATTTTTTTGAAAGATCATGTTATATTGACAGTTCATTTCATGCATATACATGTACATGGACATGTAGTTAGAGTACAACTTCCTCAGATTCCAATTCCTTTGTTTTGAAAGTGAGAAGGAAATGGGTCTTTACATTACGATCTATAGTGACCACGAGAAATTATTTCCTGCTTGATTGTATTTAATGGCTTTACTTTGAAAGCCAACCTGAAACCAGGATAAAGTTCAAGAGATCATTCAATCAACTGTAAATCATTCATTGCTGTATGATTGTGAGATGTGTTCTCTCTTTTAACACAAGGACTCTTGGAGCTATTTATAACTTTATGAATGTCATTAGCAGATCCAGGTTGGGGGGTGGGGGAGGGTTCAGAGGCTGGGGTATGTGCCCTGGCCTGGCATAGCCCAATCTTTCAGAAAATATTAGTACAATAGTACAATAGCAGTACAAACTACAAAAAGGACGTGAAAGTGTGATTTTTTTTTTCATTATTCTGTTGTCTGTGCTTGCCTAGTACCTCCTTGGTTTCTACTCTCATCCTTTTCAGGGGAGCGTTTCATCAAGTGTTTCATCAGTGATTTTTACCGACAACTGTTATAAGCTACTGAAATCCTTGCATCTGATTGGCTGAGAGCAAATTTGTCAGTCAAAATCACTGACAAAAAACGCCTGATGAAACGCTCCCCAGGACTTCACACTTTCAAGAAAGATTATTTCTACATTCTCTTACTCTCTATCTCACCTCTCCATTTCTTCTCCTCTAAACTTCCTCCACTTTCTCCTTCTAACTCATTCCTTTTCAAGACTAACCACATGGTGAACCGTAAACCGCCTCAACGTTGTTTTGTGTTGTTTGTTTTTTCTTGGGGGGGGGGGGGGGGGGGGGCTTTTTTCTGCACTTGTGTTGATCCCTCCCCTTCTCCCGACCAGAGAATTCTGGATCTGCAACTACATGCCCATCACAGTACATTGAGTCTTTATATAATTATGTACATCTACATGTACATTGACCAATATGTTTTTACCATGTAATACATTTTTGAAAGTGAAAACATGGCATTACATGTACATGTATGTAGGACTACATGTAGGTATTCCCTTTCTATTTGATTATTTTTTTTCTTCTTTGTTCAACACCATGGAATGGAAACTCTAAAACCTCATATCTTTCATCCTAAACTGTGTAGACTGAACTATACTGAATCGAGTATAAATTGTAAGTAATGTATAAAGGGCTCAATGAACATGTCTATACATGTAGTTTGTATGTAAAAGTACAGTACTGTCGTCTGTTATACAAAAACATTATGTGGCCTAATCTAAAAAAAAAAGTTAAATCATTACTGCTGTCTAAATTGAAGAATCAAGTAATTGTAAGCTATATATACAAAGGGCTCAATGTACATCTTTATACTTTGTATGTAAAAGTACATTAGCCTTTTATGCAAAAACATCATGTGGCCTAAACAAAAAAAAAAAGTGAAGTAGTTACTGCTGTCTAAATTGAAAAATGTACATGTACCTCAATTAATCTAATTCATACATGCATTTTGTGAAAACTTCTTATTTCTGTAGGCCTTTTGAGCAAAGACTAGAGTTCTCAAAACATTGTACTATTTATAAATTGTACATGAAGTTCAAGCTTGTTTGATCGGAGATCCTTGTTTATCCATAGACCTATTTAGAGCCAGCACAGCAGCTTTTGGGCATTCTGCCAGAGAGCTATTTAAAGCGGAATGAAACCTTCACATGATTTTGGCTCGAATGGAAGCAGATACAACCCCCGAGAAAAACAATTACATTAAAATATAAAGAAAATTTTTGAGTTTGTTAGAGAGACACCAATATACCTCTTATCTCACTGCAGAACACACTTTTCATGATAGGTAATCATATATCTGTGGAAATAAAATTTTGAGGTAAAGAATATATTTTTTACATGTATGCCATGGTGTAAGAGTTGCATGTACACTGTGGACCATGTTTGCTATATAGATCTACAACTAAATTACCAGTTGAAAGTTCTCTACGTCATTTGTCATCTCAACTTTCAAAAGGTCATATTAAACTGTCTTTCTTCTTGGTTTGATTTGTTCCCAAACTTTCCCTCATCTGTTTTCCTGATGATCTGCTTCTCCTCAGGCAAATGTCATATGGAGCATTGATTCTTTAACTCTTTCCGTGCCGATGGCACGTATATGTGACAGATAGACTTGTCATTTTCATGCACCAATAGCTTGACCACAGGAAAGGTATATGGTGGTCATTGTATATATAAAAATTTAGAACATAAATCAAGCATTCTTAATATATGATTATAATTATATGCTACCATTGAAAATTTCAGAGAAAATATCAGATTTAAAAAAAGATATTAACTTATTTTTAACTTTAGACAATAGTAAACAAATGAGAAACCAAAATATAATGGACAAATAAAGAAATTCAAATGTAATTTTTCGATAATTCTTATGCATAAAGTTGGGTAAATTAATAATGCTTGGTATCATAAGAAATGGTAATAAATTTTCTACAATTTTTGTACACAACATTTTGTGAAATAATAGATGGTTAATGAAGTGCAGACATTTGAAAAGAAAGCATTGATCACATTTTGGTAAAAGTTTGAAAAGAGCTAAAACCCTTGGCACAGTAAGAGTTAAGAAATATATGTTCATGTCATTATAATGTATGCCTCCTGGTATCTGATTCATTTTGCAGATACTGTATCTTGTGCATACATGTGAATTGGTTATTTGCTTCCAGACATTGGCGGATCCAGGAGGGGAGGGCACAGCCGGCCCGTGCCCCCCCTTTTGGAAGAGAAGTATGAATTTTTACCATAGACGATCCGCCATTTTCTCGATTGTGCCCCCCTTTTAGAGTTTTTTTGCTTGTCAGGGAATTATGGAGGGAAACTGGACCCCCATAACCCCTTACTGAGCGATTTTTGAAGGTTTGGACGAAAATTTTTTTTGTTGTCCCCCCCCCCACTGAGCGACTTTTTGAGAAGCTGGCGAGACCAAAAAAATATGGTTCTACCTTTTGACAAACTTTCATTTTTGTGCCCCCTCTTTTACTCAATCCTGGATCCGCCCCTGCTTCCAGAGGTACCTTTTTTGCTTTTATATAGAGCCTGATCATTTAGTCATGGACAGACATTTGACAAATTCTAAAAGTTTGAAGGCCTATAGAAAATAAGTATTTACCTGAAGAAAGCTGTTTTATGTTTCATTGTGAAGGGCATCACTAAAGGAGTTAAAACTTGATAAAATTTGGTTGCCATGGTTGCCTACTAAAGTTATAATCCATAAAATATTTAGTGTTACGAACGGACAAAATGCCTACTCTTAACCGATCAGGCTCTATAAATGACCACAATGTAATAACGCAAAAAATAATAAATGAAAAAAACACCCCGAAAAACAAACAAAATAAAAAAACAAAAAACAGAATTTTGATTAATATATGTTCATATAAATTTGTGGCTTTGAAATATTCAATATTAGCCAAGTATTTTAAAAGCCAAGTATTTTAAAAAGATTTCATTGTGCTATTGGATTTTATGGGTCTGCTCGCTATTCATAAGGACCTTTATTCATAAAAAAACGCTATTCATTTAACACACATTATGGATAGCGGTCCGTATGAATAGTTATGAATAGTGGTCCTTATGAATGGAGGTCCTTATGAATAGCGAGGTAATTTGTCTATGGGTTTGCTTGCTATTTAGAAGGGCCGCTAATCATACAAAACTGCTATTCATTTAGTCATGCATTATGAATAGTGGTCCTTATGAATATCGGTCCTTATAACTAGCGAGGTTACCCCAGATTTTATTGTGTCTGTTTGTCACTATTAATTTTGTAGACTTTTTAAAAGAAGCATTGAGCCATAATTTGCTTATGGTCAAGATCCCTAATTTCATTCAAACATTAAAAGTGTTCAGAGAGCATTTCAGAATATCTCCTTAGAAGTTAATTTGTGTTGTGGTAAAATTCAAAGTAGTCTAAGACTCTGTGGTCGATTTCAACAGAGTGCTTGCAACACCTGCTAATGGAAATACAACTCATTGAATCCCTTCTAAAGCCGGAATACATAGATTGTTTCGTTGTAAACTCTGTTTTCAGTAGGGCCTGCTTTTTAGGTGTGGCAAGTTCGTTCATCATTGACTGAATCAATCTAATTTCTTTGAAGGTGTAAGGTTTTCTTTGACTTCTGTTCCAGGGATGTGGTGATGACATTCTGAACTGAGGACAGACCAAGAGAACACTCACCATGTTGGAGGTTATCAATGTACATGTAGGAGAAAGAATCAAGTTTCAATGATATATGGTTTCTGAATCATTATCAATGACATATCGATGTAATTTCTTTAAATTTATAACGTTTGCTTTTCAATTTCTATCTTTTTCATCATAGAGCTTTGGTGAAGATGTTCTGAGGTGAGGACTGCAGACCTAGAGAAGAGCCACCATGTTGGAGGTTGTAAGAGAAGGAATCAAGGCTCCGTCAGGGCTGGAGTTCAAGCAGTCCCAGATGGAACCAACTTTGATGGGTGAGTAGCCACAATGGCCCAAATTCACGAAACAAGGTTACTTGAAAGCATGGTTTAAACCTCCTAATGCGTCGGAGGTGTAAACCATGGTTTAGACCATGCTTTAAAAGAAACCTCTTTCGTGAATTCCGGCCATTGCCATTTGCCATGTGGGAAAGAATTGAAACCTCAAAAAACAACCTGTTATCACGCTATGAGACTTTGTTTAATTAAAGGTGAATTTACTCTCTGTCTCTATGGAAAGATGCTTTAGTTGAAGCAGAAACTGCAGAGAAACAGAGTGGATGTTTCAAGAAATTGACAAAGAATGTAGAAAAGTTGTGAAGTTTCGAAGAGATTTTAATACATGTAGTTCAGTAATAATATGGACAATCTCCCATTGGCAATGCTGTAATGTGTGCGTGATGTCATACTTGGAGATAGAACTTTCCCACTTGATTTGCATCCAGATCAGTAGTGCTCATAGTCAGTCTTTTCTTTATTCTTATGGTGGAAAAGAAAGTAATTTTTGGTGGAGCATACATGTATGTAATGATATATTATCCATAATGCACAATGGAAAAAGTCTGTTGTATCCTTCTTGTATATAGCAAGTTTGAGAGTTTTCCACATATGACATCACATATGACATCACATATGATTACCTTGGGATTTCTCATTCCTCGTTTTATTTAAAATTTCAGACTTTAAATAAATTGGTTCTCTGATATTTTTCTATTTCTATCCATGGGGGTGTTTCATAAAGTGTTCGGAAAGTTATGCATGACTTTACGAAAGACTTAAATATGACAAGCCAAATGGGATGCTCAGTCACTTTTAACTGCATCAACTAAAGTTGAACTGTGCAGATGTAGATTACCATTCTTATTATAGCAAACATTTTTAATGCAAAGTATATTTTTTGCCATAATTAAATTGAGGTTATTGGAAATACAGTCACACTTTAATTAGAACTTCAGGAAAAACTTTGGGCATCCTATCTGGCACTTCATATTCAAGTCATTCGTAAAGTCACGCGTAACTTTACGAACAGCTTTATGAAACACCCCCAGGCCAAATTAGGAAGTGCTGAATCCCCCTCTAAACAATTGCTTCCGGAGATATTTGTTCATGTCACAACGCCCCATGTATTGTTCTTTCATATTCATTATGTAATACATATCAATGAATTTATTCTTTTACTGTCTTTGTCACGATAGGTGTTTGGGCCAAAAAGTCTGTGAGGAAGGGGCGAACATTTGGACCATTCGTCGGCGAGCGGAGAGAGTGCAGTGAGGTATTGGATGACACGTACTCATGGGAGGTGAGTTCATCCACATCTCCTCCAAGGACATTGTATCAAGGATCTTAGGACTATTTTCCCATGGATTAGCCTACCCTTAACCCTTTCATGACAGGAATTATCTAAGGGCTAAATTGATCACATTTTGTTCTTCAAATTGGCAACAAAAATATTTTTCTTTCAATGCTACATGGTTGGAATAAAATGTAATGTCTTTGAAAACAATATACATGGTTAGGAACTTTTTCAAAAAGTTCCAATTTTGACCAAAAATAATGATTTTGAACCTCTCAATGTATTGCCAATTTAAGGATTTTAAAGCTTATTATCCTTTTTTAAATGTTTGTCATCAAACGCAATATGGTCATGCAACATGCAGAAATTTTTGCTCTTTCTACTCATGCACCTGGTATATTTTTTAGGGCTCTGAATCAAAAGTTATTGAGCCAAACCACAAAATGTGGTCAGTTGTCAGTTGTTAGCAACCACCTGAAGTGGGGACATCCCATTGGACCAAAAGCCCATGAGACCGATGGTCCACATGATCGGTCTCATGAACCTGGAGGAAAGTTTTCAGAAGGCCTGTGAGACAGACTTGTTGACCGACCTTGTGGGCCATCAGTATTGTGAACCCCCAGATAAGTTCTCAGGAGGCTTGAAATATTGCCAGTCTCGTTGCTTATGGTCACCTGGAGTACCCCTTTGAGACGGTTCAACCTGAGCAACTATACCCTCTTTCCTGGGTAAACTTCCATTGGACCAAAAGCACATGAGACCTATGGTCCATCTGATCGGTCTTATGAACCTGGAGGAAAGTTTTCAGAAGTCCTGTGAGACAAACTTGTAAACCTTGTGGGCCATCAGTGTTTTGAACCCCCAGATAAGTTCTCAGGAGGCTTGAAATATTGCCAGTCTTGTTGCTTATGGTCACCTGGAGTACCCCTTTGAGATGGTTCAACCTGAGCAACTATACCCTCTTTCCTGGGTAAACTTCCATTGGACCAAAAGCACATGAGACCTATGGTCCATCTGATCGGTCTTATGAACCTGGAGGAAAGTTTTCAGAAGTCCTGTGAGACAAACTTGTAAACCTTGTGGGCCATCAGTGTTTTGAACCCCCAGATAAGTTCTCAGGAGGCTTGAAATATTGCCAGTCTCGTTGCTTATGGTCACCTGGAGTACCCCTTTGAGACAGTTCAACCTGAGAAACTATACCCTCTCTCCTGGGTAAACCCCCAACCTCTGGACAAACCCTTGTATCCTGATTATCCCATGAGCAGCCTCACCCCACACAATATATTTGTGCAGCTGATAACTATCGCACTTTTTTTTGGGGGGGGGGGGAAGAGTGGTAGTCTGGGGATTCAATTCAAGGGGTAGTTGTCCGAGAATAGCTTTCCTGTGGATGGCATTCTTTTGCAGGTTTGTACTTAATAGTTTCTCATGACAGCAATACCTTAAATAAATACCCACCTAGAAATCAAGAAAAAAAACCCCAACAAGGCTTTAAAGCATTGAAAACCTCTGAAAAATCTAATGCTTCATTGGGTAAAATAAGTGAAGAGTGCAACCTTCACTTATTTCATTTTTGGCCTATGTTGGCAGATGAAGCTGTATTTCAATATCAAATTTCATGATGCCATAATCATTAACGTCGCATCTCTTCATATTCCAGATTCGAGGACCCAAAGGAGTAAGGCTGTACAGCATCGATGCCTCAGAACCATCTAAGGCAAACTGGATGAGGTATGTGAAGAGTGCGCGGAGCTTTGAGGAACAGAACATGATCGCCACGCAGTACAAGAGGAACATCTACTACAGAACACTCAGGGTAGGTTTAGATCTAGGTGGATGCATGGTGATCATGTGATGTAGTGTGGGCCAGTGGTAGATGAGGGGAAAACTGGTCCGTGCTCCTCCCTTTAGAAACCCAACTGGAATACCTTTCGTACACAATAATTGTGTACTTTTCTTGCTCTGTGCCCCCTGTTTTACAACATCCTGGATCCACCCCTGGTGTGGGTCCAGACTTTGAATGGGCACTGTTGTCGTGGGAGGGGGGTAAATGGTCCTACAATTGAAAGAAATTCACTTTCTTTTCTCCCTTTCTCTCTCTTCCCCCAAAGCTACTTTAGTGATGGTGATCACTGAGGGCATTTGCATCCCACTGTGTGATTTCTCATAATCGCTTTGTTTCTGGAACAGAATAAGGTTACAGTGTCGTTTGTACATATCTTTCCAATTTAGGGCCTTTTATAAAACGGGTTCAAGAATGTAGCCATCCTGATTGGTCAAATAACACCACATGACCGTGCAAAAAAAGCCTTTGTGTTGCCAGATCGCACCAACGCACTCCCAACCATGTATTAACAGTATATTATGTTATAGTATCAAAAATTCAGTTCTGTACCAGCATGAAAATGTTTAATTTTGTCAAAGTGATAATAATGCACTTTTTGTGCATGAGGAGTGCAGCTTACTCAAAAAATAGGAGAAAAAATTCTGAAATTAACTTAATATTCAAGCAAAACTTTGATGCTATGCTGTGAGTATCCAGAAAGAAATCTTCTCACACATAGAGTGAAGTAATCAGAGTGCTGAAGAATAAAATTTTTTGCATGAATGAAATTTTAGTGAATTGCTTGAGTAACTCAGTCTCACCAAACTTTCATGCATTGAAATGATGAATCACAAATGATTTTGCAAAAGTTTCTTCTTGTGAAAATGGTCATCGTTAACAATTTGGAAAAGTATCAGGCTTTAAAAGTTTCTGATGTTACAGTGTTCTAATCATTGACTGAATACGATCCAATCTCGACAGCCTATAGCTCCTGGAGAGGAACTGATGTGCTGGTATAAGAACCTTTCACCCACGACGGAAGCCTTAGAGGCAGCGGAGAGCGATGGCGCCCTCAACACCTCGGGAGAGAGCATCACAAGCGCAAAGTCTGATGGGACGTCTTCAAAATCAGGTGAGACCCATTGTCAATAGTGTATTTTACAAGAAAAAAGAATGGAAAAAAAACAAAAACGATTTGGTCAGATGCAGTGTTATATTTATACCCCGCCAAACGAAGATTGAAGGGGGTATATAGGAATCAGCGTATGGTCAGGCGGGTTGGTGGGCAGTCGGTCGGTCCGTTGCAAATCTTGCGCATCAAACTACTTCCTCATTTTTCGAGCAATGCTTGTGAAATTTGCCACACACATTGGTCTTGGAATGAAGATGTGCAAGACCTCGTTTTGAATGTGTCAGAAACTATGTTGCCATGGTAAAGGCATATTATGGCAATAAATCAGTTGGAAATCTTAAGGATCGAACTACTTCTTCATTTTTATGCCTCCGCCCACCGAAGGTGGGTGCCGGAGGCATTATGTTTTCGGGTTGTCCGTCCGTGTGTCCGTCTGTCCGTCCGTCCCACTTCTCGTTACCGCGATATCTGAAGAATCATTTGAGGTAGGAACCTCAAACTTGGTACTAGTATGTATCCCCATACGAAGATGAACTGATTAGATTTTGGGGTAAGTAGGTCAAAGGTCAGAGGTCACAGGTCAATTTACATGAAATTATATGAAATTACTGGTTTTTAGCACCGTTACCTTGATATCTCAAGAACTGTTTGAGGTAAGAACTTCAAACTTGGTACTAGTATGTATCCCTATACGAAGATGAACTGATTAGATTTTGGGGTAAGTAGGTCAAAGGTCAGAGGTCACAGAGGTCAATTTACATGAGATTACATGAAATTCTTGGTTTTTAGCACCGTTACCCCGATTTTTGAAGAACTGTTTGAGGTAAGAACTTCAAACTTGGTACCAGTATGTATCCCCATAGAAAGAGGAACTGATTAGATTTTGGGGTAGGTAGGTCAAAGTTCAGAGGTCACAGAGGTCAATTTACATGAAATTACATGGAATTACTGGTTTTTAGCACCATTACCGCGATATCTCAAGAACTATCTGAGGTGAGAACTTCAAACTTGGTACCAGTATGTATCCCCATAGAAAGATGAACTGATTAGATTTTGGGGTAAGTAGGTCAAAGGTCAGAGGTCACAGAGGTCAATTTACATGAAATTACATGAAATTACTGGGTTTTTTTTAGCCTTGTTACTGCGATATCTCAAGAACTATCTGAGGTAAGAACTTTAAACTTGGTACTAGTATGTATCCCCATACGAAGATGAACTGATTAGATTTTGGGGTAAATAGGTCAAAGGTCACAGGTTGCAGGTCTCAGCGGCCAATTTACATGATATTAATACAATTTTTGGCTACATTTCCACGATATCTCAAGAGCAACTGATTATATTGCTTTATAGTCAGAGGTCAATTAGTAATATAGGATTTTAGTGTTTTAAATCACAATTTCGCAATAACCATTTGATGAATGCGCATCAACTATATTATACTTGTAGGTGATCAGGAATTATCTGAATACAAGCGGAGGCATATTGAAGACGCAGTCGTATCTTTTGCTTGTTTGAGCAATGTGTCTTGGAATGAAGATGTGCAAGACCCAGTTTTTTAATGTGTCAGAAACTACATGTATGTTGCCATGGTAAAGGCATATTATGGCAATAAATCAGGTTGAAATCTTGCGGATCAAACTACTTCCTCATTTTTCGAGCAATGCTCATGAAATGTGGCACAAACATTTGTCTTGTGGTGAAGATGTACAAGACATATTTTTTGAATATGTCGGAAATGCTTTGCCATGGTAACAGCATGGCAACGGCATATTATGGCAATAAATCAGTGGGAAATCTTGCAGATCGAACTACTTCCTCATTTTTTGAGCAATGAAATTTGGCACACATATTGTAATAAATCAGGAGGAAATCTTGTGCATAGAACTACGTCCTCATTTTTTGAGCAATGCTCTGGAAATTTGGCACATACATTGCCATGGTAACAGTATACTATGGCAATAAATCAGGGGGAAATGTTACATATCAAACAACTTCCTCATTTTTCAAGCAACGCTCTGGAAATTTACCACACACATTGGGGCGGGGGTATTAATCACCTTCAGGGATATTCTAGTTTTCATTGTTTTCAAGAACCCTTTTAAAATTATTTTTTTCTAGAACTTTGTTGCTCTCCACTCCCTGTCAGGGCATTCATAGTTTCAAAATTGGATTTATTTAGCATCTAAGGGTACTTGTTGACATCCAGAATCATTCCAAAATAAGTTAAAAGAGTTATATATTACAAGATAACAATTGGAACATACATAGAGCACAAAGGAATGAAGGAAGGAACTAGACCCAAGAGGAAAGCTAAAAACTAGTTCTTAACCCCAACCATGCCGTTTGCGGCAAATCCCGCCCACAATTTTGATTGTTGAACATTTGGTTAAGGCTCACAATGGCTTGAAAATTCTTGCTCATACAGAAACCTGTGCCTTCAATATAATGTTTATTCCTATGCAATGTATCTTTGCCCATTTTGCTCAGGAAAAAACTCATTGAAAGTTAATATTTAAATCTTGACAGTTCATTTTTGACAATTGCTCAAAATTCTGGTGGCATGGAAGGGGTTAAGACACAATCCAGACTTGTGGTACTATTCTGAATTTTTTTATCATCTTGATTTCATTAAAATGGTTTCAATGATTTCAATGGTCGTAACTTTTCATTGATGTTTGTGTAGATGTCTACCATTTATGCAGACACCAAAATTTATGTCCATTCATTGACCAATGACACACCATAGGTTTAGACTTGTTAGGAAAAATAAAAGCATTTCACTAAAATAAGATAAAATAATTCTCAGATTACTAGCCCTGGAATGGGTGACAACTGAAAAAGTGCACGAGGATGATAAAGAATAGGACAAAGTGGATAAAAATGATGCAGTCAACCTCTGGACTGGAAGATGGTACAAAGATTCTGGTAGATAGATTTAGACTTTGAGATGGGTAGTGCCTTGCACGGTTAATCATCCATGGGGGTTTTGTGTGGATGGTGATTATCCTACATGTAGATGTTTAATTGCCTGTGTCTATATTTTTGTGGCATTGCTTGTCCAGGACACCGTTTACAGTGAAAGTTAGCCCGATACCGAAAATCCACCATCCCTCACCTTGCCAGAATCTTGAAATAAACTCCCCCCCCCACGCTCTGCATCCTAAACATTTTCACTTCTCAGATTCCATGCCTAGATGTAATGACTCATTTTACATGGTTATGGCTTTCTAACTTGGTTATATTTATGTATTGCTCCCAAATCTTCTCCTTTCTATGTATCTCCTTCTTTCTTTCTCTTCCCTTTTCTTTCCTATTCTTTACTTTTTCTTTCTTTCTCTCACTTTTCACACTTGTTATCTTATTATTTGTGTAGCGTAAATCTTAGTACATTTGTATTTTCGTTTTGCTTCCAATTATGTATCTTTTTATATATTTGATGCGATTCTATTGTATATATGCACATATATATCTGATTGTAAATTGACCCCTTCAGCCCCTGTGCTGCTGGTCAATCATCATATACCATAATAAATAAATAAATAAATAAATAAACGCTCAAGAGGCCAAATGCGGTACCAAAAGCGGCCGGGCATTTGAACCAGCTTTGGAGGTAGTCTCGGCCCGGCCTTGGCCTGGTGTTCTTTCACTGTAAACGCACGCGGACCCAAATGCGGTACCAAATGCGATCCCGGAAGTGCAGCGATCATGACATCATCAGATATGAAGTCATGATCCTGCGGTGGTAAGGCCGACTTTCTTTGATGTTGCTTCGTTGTCTTTGATGTTGCTTCGTTGTCTTTTCTGTTGAGATTTTGTCCGTGTAAATAAAAGTCAAGATCCTTGTGTTTTCATGATAATTCAAATAACCCGCGCCACACTGTTACGTTTACCCGTGTGCGCGCCTACCAAAATAAACGTTTGTTTGCATGCAGAGCCCCACTACGACAAAATATTGAAAGGTTATAATTTAGGCCGGCCCGAGACCGCTACTGTAACGCACGAAATTGAGGGGCCGAGTAACACAATTAGGGCCTGGCCCTGCACTGTAAACAGGGTCTAAGGCTTCACCATGTGGATTTCTCAAATAGAAACAGAGAATCTTCAAATATGTTGTAATTAAAAAATGCCTATTTCAAGATTTCATTAGATAATAGCTTGAAATTACACAAGTGAACCGTTTTCACTGTGGACTGTCCTGACAGAGTGTTATAAGATTGAAAGTAATATCTGCATCAAAATAAAACAAAAAAGAATGGTTACGAATATGTTTAGCAAATTGATATTTGTAATACATGTTTGTAAACTTAGTGGCACCTTCAAGATTGATTTATGTGGCAGCTTTTAGGTTATTTTGATGTGATGTTTGAACTCTCCTTCTTTACCTGGATTTATTTATTTTTTCCTTTACAGAGGGTGACCACTTTGACAGGCAGATGCCAATCTTGGAGAAAATGGAGACATCTGAGATGGTTCCCTCCCAGCTGGATACGAGCATGTCAACAGAGTCAGAGAACAGAGCAAAGGTTCCTGCCCATCTAGAGGTCATGGGGCACAGTGAGATGGATGATAAGGTCGCTGAACCACCCCTTATCTCGCCCATCTACCCTTCCAACAGCCAGCACACAGCAAACTTCTCCTCTATAACGGCTGGTGTGGACATTGGTGGGGTAGGAGAGAACACTATCCAGATCCAAGAACCGGACATCTCTTCCAGTGATGCCACCTCCCACTACATGGCCAGTTCTGAGGATACCCTGGAGGGCCACGTGGACTCCACCTCTATCATCCAGTCCAAAGCCCAAGGGAAAAGCGGTGGTAGTAAAAAGAAGAGCAAAACTGATTTGAAACGCCAGCTGAAAGCTCAGGGTGTTGTCCCGAAGAAGAAAACAAGGGTCGGACAAAAGATAGTGAAAGCTCCAAAGTTGGAGGGAACTCCACAGATGGTGGAGGGAGACAAAGAGATGCCAGTCAACAAGGATGGGATAAGTGCAGCAGTGATTGGACCAGAGTGTGTGGTGACGTTGCCTGATGGAAGTGAACTGTTTGGTTGCCAGTTTTGCCCCAAGAGATGCCGTTTCCCCAACGGCCTCAAGTTGCATCTTATGCTAAAGCACCACATCAAGAAAATCACTGTCGAAGGGGTTAATACCAGGAAATGGGGGAAAGGACTAGGACCTGAAGACATCAAGAACAGAAAGAAAGTAAAGACGAAGAAACAAGAAGATGGGGAGAAAGTACAAAAGAAAGTTGAGGAACCTGTTAATGAGAAGACTCCAAAAAAGGAGGCAGAGAAACTTTCAGTCTCCTCGCCTGCTAAGAAAAGTCCAAAGAACACCAAAAAGGGACTGTTCCAATGTCACTTGTGCAACAGGACATTTATGTACGCAACCTGGAGAGACAAACACTTGTTGAGGCACAAAGCAGAGGAGAGTAAGGAAATGTACCTCTGCTCCGATTGTCCAAGAAGATTTGTAACAGATGGAGATTTGACCAAGCATAAGCTAACACACAGATCAAAGCAGCAGGAACAGACTACAGAAAGTGAATCGGATGTAAATGTTCCTATTCAGGTACCGGGAAGTGCTCCAAAGCTTGAGACAAAAAGTAAAGAGAATAGAGTTGCCAATGGTATTGCCTCTGATACCTCTGAGGCTCAAGTGGCAAAGAGTAGTACCAGTCCAGCCCAGGATGTTCACTGCTCCCTAATGAGTTCCTCTGACAGTGCAGATGGGATTGAAAAAGGAACATCTGATGATCAGGAACTTTCAAAGAGGAGGAACATCACCAGTAGAAAAGGAGCACTGAAGAAGGTGGCTTCGTGCAAAATCTGTGGTATTGAATTTGTATCGTCTTCAAATCTCCATCGGCATCTCCGAAAAAGGCATGGAATCAATCTTGTAAAGAAGCCCGGAGCAAAGTCATCCGGGGATAGTGACGCCATCAAGACGGAGGGTAGTTGTGATGAAGAGAAGGATGGAACAACCAGTGTGAAGACGGAGATCGCTGCTAAGCCTCTTACCCAAGAAAGTCTCTTGAATGTACCCAAAGTGAATCCCACACAAACAAAGGGCCACATGAAGACAATGGCCAATATGACCAGGATGATTCGGAGGAAGCATGCCACAGCAGTGCTCCAGAACATGATGAAGGAGAGGAAGATTGGTGGAGAAGAATCGGTAGGTGACCAGAGCAAAATCAGAGCCAAGTTGCATGCTGCATTAAGACATGGAAAGAATGCAAAACGAAGGCAGGGTTTCAAGAGAATCGAGCAGGTTGCTTCCCTTACTGGTAAGCAGTATCCAATGGAGCTACCAAATCAGATATGTCCCTGGCAGAGCAATGTGAAACCACTACCATTCATCCCCAAGAAACCACCCACTCCAAAGACAACTCCCTTGAGTCCTGGACCTTCCTCAAGCAATGTCGAAGTTCTGGACCTGAGAGTGAAGAAACCTAGAACTGATGGGTCCCAGAAGCAGAATACCACTCTGTATGTGGCTGGAGATTCATCACAACCCTTGGACCTGTCATGTCATTCTCGGCCTGTAGTGCAAGTCCCTAAGTACAAGGTTACTAGGAAACCACCTCCTGCGTCACCTGTTGCATCTTCCCCTCCTGCATGTAGCACTCATCCAGAAGCCAAGACTATAACCAGGTTTAATATTACCCCCCGCATGAAGTCTACAGGATGGAAATCTTCTACGTTAACTGCTCCTGTAGAATCTGCCGATCTGGAAAGGCCAACCAAGTTCTCCATACTGGATGCAGCCATCACTTGCAATGTATGTGAGCTTCCGTTTGATTCCATGAAGCTCCTCACCCAGCATGTTGTAGCCCATGCAGAGGACTATCCTTACAAGTGTGAATTCTGCGTGAAGCTGTTTGAAACGACCGACATGTTGGCATCTCATAGATATGAGTTACATCGAGTTGGTAAGATGTACTGTTGCTCTGAGTGCCAGCAGGAGTTTGCTTACCTTTCAAACCTTACGCAGCACCAGGTGGATATTCATTCAGATCAACTTTGTTCATATACAGAGCGAGGGCCTGAGGAGATCAGACCACAGAACTTTACAGACCCTACCAAGGCCATTCAGACACCACCCATCCTCCCAGAGCCTAGAGAAAGGATATCACTCATTGCTCATGAAATGAGCAAGGTGAGTCCTTCCAAGTTTGGCCGCTTCACCTCAACCCAGCAGCCCGACCCCAAGTCCACTCCCCGAAAGAAAAGTAAGAAAAAGAAGGATGTTCCATGCAATCCCCAGCGACATCATCCATTTGCATATGCTCGAGAGATTGGTTATTTGAGTACACTACCAGATGGCAGCCTGCCCAGTGGCAAGAGTGTTAGCCACTATGAAATGGCAACAAACAACCGCTGCACAAAATGTGCCAAAGTGTTTGCCAGTACAGCTGACCTTCATGTACACATCATGGAGTGTGCTGCAGCAAATGCAGCAAGTACAAGTAAACCTAAGACGCCTGTCAAGATGCCTGTCAAGACCCCTGTGAAGACTCCTGTAAAGGTTGCTGATAAGAAGCTGACACAGGAGGAAAATAAACAGAAGAATGCCAAGGCCAGGAGGATCAAGATGCAGGCTGCCAAGAGGAGCAGGAACAGAGCCCTTCAGCAAGCCAATGAGAGTGAAGAGAGTGATGCGGCCCAGAAACGTAAGAGAGCCCGTCCTGGACTCAAGATGTACAACCCTCTCAATCACACAAGGAGACGTGCCAGTGCAAATATTGTTGATGTTCATGCCTGCCAGGGCTGTGGGAAACAGTTCCACTTCATCAATGGTCTGGAGAGACATATGAAGTTATGTCCAAACAAGGATAAGCTCTTCAACAAGAACACCAACCCGCACTATGCTCCTCGGAATATGAACCATCAGTGTGCCTACTGTGCTCGTCAGTTTGTCTACCTCAGAAGCCTCAAGAAGCACATCTCCAGCTGTCCAACCCGGCCTAAAGATGCTCCCACCTCAGTACCATCCCTGATTGTTTCTTTGGCTGCAGCAGCAGCATCATCAGTGCCAGTAATAGTTTCTGCAGCATTACTATCAGCCACTACAGTTACCCCTTCAGCTGCTGCCTCTGCACTAATACCTGCTGCAATTCCTAACAGTGCAACTAACCCCAAGTACAATAGCTCAAGGAACTCCAGTCCAAAGGCTAATGCTTCTGAACTAGGGAGTTCAGAAGCTCATAAGGAAACTGCAATTCCCAAAGGGAAAGTTACGGAGAATGGTGATTTAATCAAGGATGAGGTTAAAGGTGTTGTCTCAACAGCTGTTGGAGAACCTTCCGTCTCTCGAACTCCAAGGAAAGCAAGGAGACGGCGCAGGAGGCTTGATCCATACAGCAAAAAGAAGAAGCGATCTGGTTCACCAAAGTCAAGGCAAAAGCTAGCGATGGAGGTAGAGGCAGAGGATCAAGCTGAATATGAAGAAGAAGCTGAAGAGGAAGATGATGGTGATGAAGAAGGGGAGCAAGAGATGGAGGAGGATATGGAAAGAATTATGGAGACAGGAAATTTAGAACAGATGGAGAATAAAGGAAAAAAGGAAATTGAAAACAATATGAATGTGAAGGACATAGGGAATGAGAAAGATTCCATAAAAGCAGAATGCAGAAATGAAGATTTACAAGAAGGAAAGAATTTAGAAGATGAGAAGGAGAGAGAATATAGTCAGATTACAGCAGAAAATAAGGAGGATGATGTCAGAATGGAAGAGAAAAAGATTGCAGGTTTGGGAAAAGGGAGAACTGAAGTGAGAGAAAAACTTACGGACAATGGCATGGAGCTTAAAGAAGCAATGGAAGAGACAGAAGGAGAAAAGAAAGTTACGTGCACTTCCTCAGAAGTGACAACAAATGTTGGAAGCAAAAATACAGATGAGATGGCTAGCACCAATGAAGTTTCACAAAGTGATGTAGAGACAAACAAAGAGGCTAGCACCAATGAAGTTTCACAAAGTAATGTAGAGAAGAACAAAGAGGCTAGCACCAATGAAGTTTCACAAAGTAATGTACAGAAGAACAAAGAGGGCGAGCTTCTGAAAGAAGATGAGAGAGCTAAGGGCAGCATAGAAGATGGAACAATGGATGCAGAAGAAGGAAGAAGATGAAATTGGAATATTTTAGATATTGTAAAGATGTTGTTAGGAGGAAATGCCTAAACTTTCAAGGTCGCTTTTGTCAGGGAATATAACTAGGATGCTTGTATAAATAGTACTACTCAAAACTTGCTTGCAGTACAGACTACAGGTATTAGTGAATAGATTTGAAATAGCGATGGTGACTAAGAAGAAAAGTTTATTTGGTTGGCTATTTTGACATAAAAAAGAAGCACTATGACTTTTCCTGTTTACTTTGATAGCTTTTCTAAGCGGCTGCTGCATCGCCTGTGGCTCTGTATTAACCCCTGTAATGTAACCAAGTCTTACCACCCTGTGTATTCATTGTAGAAAGCAGTGTATTTAGCAACCTCTTCATAGTTTCGTTCACACCTGAAGCGGTAAATCGCCTAAAAAACCACGGCCGCAGAATAAAAACCATTTTATATGTAAATGACTGGTAAGTGGCGACAAAAAGATCGAAAAGATATGAGCAACAAAGGCCCCTACGCGTGCTCACTTGTGAGATACATTTAAGATCCATAAACGGGAAGATCACTTTGCTAATTGTCATATTATTTTGCTGCGGCACGTTTTTGGAGTGGTTTTCCACGTCATGTGTGAATGAGTGTGTAAGACTATCACCAATTTTTTTTTTTTACAGTACTAGTAATCTTTAATAATGATCACCACTTTTCAAACTCTTATATGTCAAAAAAGCTCTCAAGACCCAAGTGGATTGGACAAGTGTACATCCTGTTCTTTATGCCTTTTATTATAGTCACCTGAAACTTATGCTAGCTATATATACCTGTAACTTCAGTTATAGATATAAATCCCAAATTTAAAGTTGAGAGCGGGTATGTACATATAATAAGCTATTAACGATTAATGGGAAACTTGTTTGGTATCACAGTTACAAATCATTTCGTTTTAATGGCTCACATCCAACTCGAAGTTAGTGGTACGTCATATTCTAGGGCTGTTTCCTGGATAAGGTGGAAGTTCTGGGGAGCATTTCATCAAGCGTTTTGTCAGTGATTTTTACCGACAACTGTTACAAGCTACTGAAATCCTTGCATCTGATTGGCTGAGAGCAAATTTGTCAGTAAAAATCACTGACAAAGCGCTTGATGAAACGCTCCCCTGGGGAACAAGAGCCTTTCAATTATTTTCGAGGTCTCTTTATACATGACGTGCATTCTGTCCCGTGAAAAACAAACGAAGACCCAGCAATAACATATTCCTTTTAGCTTCATGGTTCTTTCCATCTTAAAACATTGTTATGAAATACGAAAGTCTTGTGTGATTCTTTCGTAGCCCTAAGTATTCATTTTCTTGTTTGCATTTTATAGAGAAGGTTGAGTTTTGGGAAAGGTGAAAAATAATTTGTGAGCTTTCTCATTCCTTTTATGTCAGTTTGGAAGGACGTCATGGTAGACATGTCCCCTGAAAAGGATTGCTCTTCAAATGCCGTCATTTTCAAAATATGACAAGAAATATCTGCAGTGTTTGGGCCGAACATTTATGCCACATGTGTGCAGTCCTATATACCCAATTCTGGGTGCGGTACATGTGCTTTTTAGGGAGACTGGGTCAATTTCTTATGTTCACGATTCCAAAATTTCACTGTATGCACCAATACTTATTTAGACATGATAAACCTCTCCCAATTGCTTTGAGACAGCTTTTTTTCACAATATAATAGCATGCCAAGAACTCAAATTTATCTTTAACCGTACAATGCTATGGGTGGCAGTTGGGTGGCAGTTCCCACCCAAGAATATAAATGGTTTTTTGTATGTTTGGATCAAGGAAAGGTAAGATATTCTTTTATACTATTATGCCATATTGTACTACAAGGGCGGGCGGTTTTATTTCACACTTCATCAACCATAATGCTGCTTTCACAGTTCCTGTTCCATATAACCATAATTGTTACTGCTGCATTTTTGTACACTACTGTTATGCTGCAGTATGATGAAAAGCCTTACTCTCTATGCTCACCAAGAGCTACATGTATTACTTGCATGTACTCCATACATTGCAGTTACCGGTAGTCCTTTGTAAAAATACCACCTGTAGAAAAATAGACAGTAAAGTAGTACAGTCAACTGTTAACCTGCAGGGAGCGTTTCATCAAGCGCTTTGTCAGTGATTTTTTACCGACAACTGTTATAAGCTACTGAAATCCTTGTATCTGATTGGCTGAGAGCAAATTTGTCAGTAAAACGTACTGATAAAGCGCTTCATGAAACGTTCGCCAGGTATAGGGACCACCTATATATTACGGAGAACACCTGTCTATAAAGACCATATTTTGTGGTTTCTCTTGAACAGTTTCTCTTAAGGCTTGTTCCCATTATGTTTTGTGTACTGAATGAATGGCAAGTGGGGATGAATAAAAGTAGGTGAGCACAGCAGAGATCATCCAGGTACTTACCTATCTGTGTTTGATGACTTGCAAAGATATGAAGAGAAGTTCACTTTAAAAACCCGCTGTAAACCACCCGTGGCATATGTGAACAAGCCTTTATGTGTCAAAGAGAGATCCTACATGCATAGAAAGTTCACTTTCCTTTAAAGGTCTTTTTTGTTGATTCCTTTGAGAGGCCTTTATATACACATGTTTTACTGTATGTTTTAATTGCAGGTGGCCACAGTGAGATTGTGTAATTACATTCGAATCAGTTCCTTATTTGGAAGATTGCCTTTTATACCAGATAAGTGGTGATTAGATTAAATTAGATTTGATTTCCCAGTTGCTAACAAGAAATGCACACTTTTAAGAATTTTCCAGTATTACATGATGTATCTATAGAAGCTTGCTTTATTATTATGGTCTCTATACATTGTATTAATCGTACAAAGAAAGATTTGCCATCTACATTTTATGAAGTTGAATGAATTAATGTATAATTTCTGTAATCCCTTATGATTAAAAAATTTGCAGGAATTATATTTCATAAGTGAGATTGTAAATCTTTGGGGCTGACCAAAGTAGTTGCGGAAGCTGTCCATCAGATGCAGCACGTTTGTTGATAGGTGTTTCGTTTGATTTCTGGTGAATCAAACAAACCTAGACACAGTGGTCATGACTACAAATAATCAGTATCTGCCCAAGAATGTAGGTAGAAGATATATACAGTGTGAGTTAATAAAGAGGAAAACCCAGATGCAACCCTCAATATCGTTGCAATTACTACATATAGATTTTATCTAAGCTAATCACAAAGTGACCTACCATGTTTCCTTCAAATTGGACACCTTCAGTTCAATTCGATTTATTTCTCAATCATTAAAAATCACAACCAAAATTAAATATATCTTTCATGTATAATAATATAACGATAAAGAAAAGGAAGCTGACTAAAAGCAGAGCTTGTAATTGATGCAGCTCCTTAACTTAAATATGTACGGACATAATGTTCAATACAATTCTACCATGGCCAGCTGAACAGTGACATTTTCCTGAGTCATGTCAAATTTGAATCTGCCCAAGTTTTGAGTGAAACTGATGGTCAACCAAAGTTTGATTGAATGATCTCCATTCCAGTTGAATGCACTAACAAGTAATGAAAGAAACCCCTGAACACTGCTCAGCCGAAACTTGAGCAAAGACGAATTTGTCATGCTTTTAAAAATTGGCCAGTGCTCAGTCATTGAAGATCAGATGTTGATGAACAAGCCCATCACATTTAAGAAGACATTATCAACCACCACACCATTGTATTACCTATCAGTGATTTCACTTCATTTTTGAAATATTGGGGCTTGAATATGAGTTTTCGTTTTATTGACTCACACTGTATATTAGCTAAAGAAACATAATAGGCAAAAAGACCTTGTATTGTTGAAAATGTGCATGACGCAAGATCTTATGTGCAAATGTGCGTCGTGCTTTACAGTGAATGGGATTTCCAGCAAGTTTTTGTTCATCTTTTAATGTTTTGCTGGTCGAAACAACCCGTCGTCTGCATGATGTTCAGTTCGAGAATTCTTCAAGCCACTTTCCTGTGAAATTCAGTTCCATTACCAGACCTCAAGCTCAGCCAGAGATTTTTTTCCCCCTCGTGAATGTGTCAGATAATTAACAAAATTTGTCCAACCCTCGACTGTCACTAAAACATATTTCCAAAAGGAAAGGAAATTATTCAAGACATATATTTATTGACCTTTTGGTTATAGCAAAATACATTATTTTCATATATTTTCAAATATTTATCTCAGTTGGATTGGTTGAAGTGCTAAAAGTGAATAAGTATTCTGTTGTGAGATATGGATACATTTCTGGGAAAATGGTAATGGTTTGTTACATCAAGTATTGATTGACAAGGTGAGGACGGCTAATTTTGCTCATGAAATAATCCTGATACTCTTATTTTGATATGTATTTTTGGGGTCCGCTCGCTCTTCATAAGGACCGCTATTCATAGAAAACTGCTATTCATTTAGTCATGCGTTATGGATAGCGGTCCTTATGAATCAGTGGTCCTTATGAATAGCGGTCCTTATGACTAGCGAGGTTACCCCATATTTTTTACACAAATGGCAAGTGATTGTAACTTAAATGTATGATATGTATTATGTGTGTGATGACAGAAATGTTTGATTCATATTTATTTTTTATTTATTGTCTTTTCGTACATGAGACATACATGTACATGTATATTATTTTATGTCAAATTATTTTCAGTCATAGCTAGGACAAAAGGAAGAAAATGGGAAAATTTCATATTTTAACACCTAATCCTTTATGCATGACTCGGAGAATTTGTTTCACAATCTGATAAAGTGCTTATCTTTTTGCTAATTTGTAAACGATACCCCTAATTAGAAAATGCCGTTGTCACAGACAAATGTGTGTTTGGATTCTGAATCCAGTGTCGCAGTTAATGGAGGGTGGAATACATGATTTTCCCTTCTTTTTGGGGCATTTATCTGTAATATTGAAAACTAGTTTGCTTTGATTTTAAAACTGAACAGAAATATGACTGGTTTAATGGGAACAATGGGTGCATCCATTACCAGGTCCTTCGATTTTCAATAGAAATTATTAGAACTGTTTGCATAAAAATAAAAGCATGTCCATTCCTTGACTGACATGTCAAACACTAAAGTATGCAAGCTTGGTATCAAATCTTCACCAGCAAGATACAAATGATCAGGGCAGCGTTTCACCAAGCGTTTTGTCAGTGATATTTACGACAACTGTTATAAGCTACTGAAATCCTTTCATCTGATTGGCTGAGAGCAAAGTTGTCAGTAAAAATCACTCACAAAACGCTTGATGAAATGCTCCCCACAAGAGCTCAGCAGAAGACTTGACGAAGAATAATATTCCTGAAAATGATATCATGCGTGTCAGTGTAATGCAAGTATGCTAAGATTGTAACAGTTAAAGATGACATATCAGCAGGGTGATGTTTTATGCAGCATTTTTTTTTCTCTGCAGAAGTTAAAGAGACCTGCATATTCGATATGAAATGTTAATCTGTATGTTTGTTTCACTACACATCATTTGTTACTTATTGCAATTCGGCCTTTAAACGCCCCCTGTATACGACGTGTCATCATTTGAGAGCCAGAAAGGTGTTCTCTGTGCGACATGATGTGATTTAAACCCTTCTGGCTCTCAGCAAATGATGTTTCTCTCCCATATATACCACAGGCATGCCCTCTACTAGGCCACATAATGTCCTGGCCTATACCCCACATTTTAAACCTTTCTCATTCTGCATCCTATTTCTATCCACATGTTCCACTTCTTGTACCATACCCGTTTACCGCGCCTTGTTCCTCTGCCTATACCACATCCCATTCACTCCTATATGCCACGCCCACTTATCCTGTCACACCCCATGCCCTCTCCGCCCCCCCTTGCCATATTACGCTCCCACCCTAGTGACCACACCCTCTTCCCTTCCCTCATTTATCATCTTTATTTAAGGTGGAGTACTATGTTTAAGAATATATGTCTTCCAAGAATGAAAGAAAACTCTGAGGGGTAAACGAAAATTGACCCATTGATGTCCTTTTTATGATGCATGCTTGTACAGTATATCTATAGTTCTATGATTATTTTTGATCCGTCACGGACTTCACATTTTTGTTCCATTAAAAGACTACTGAACAGTGTCAGATAATAAGACGAGATATTGAGCGGTGTCAGTTTCTGTTCTGAGGGAAATTATATGGTTTGCGGTTGAATTCTAATTGACATGAAAGGATGACAAATATGCGGTAAGAGATGACACAGCGAAATAGAGAGAGAGAGAGAGAGAGAGAGAGAGAGAGATGAGAGTGAAAGAAAGAGAAACGGGAGAGGGAGAACGAAAGGGAAATAAACAATGGAAGAAAGAAAGGAAATGAGACTGAAAGAAAGTAAAAAGAAAACGGGAGAGGGAGAGGTCGGGAGAGAGAGAGAGTTTGGGAGTATAGAGAAGAGACGAGGAATTTTGTTTCGCCCTTTGCCCCTAAAGCTACGCCGCTGCTTGTACCAGTCCGCCCCACGGGGGGAATTTGTGGACTACACTTGCAAAATAAACACAACACAAAAAGTAAGTTCCCCCTAAAGCAAAATGGCGTAACATTTTAACGAAAAGGTTTTAAGCAAAATAACTTGGCAGGAGTGTTCCTACACTTATTGACTAACTTCTGTGTGAAAATGAGATTGATCTGTCAAGTCATGCATGAGTGAGCACAACTTAAAGGGAAAATTGTCACTTTTCAAAAGTCACAGGAGTCATATTTTATGCCATATTATTAACAGTGAATTTTAGCATTTCTTTCTTAATTAGTGTGCTCACTCAACCAGCCAGAAAATTACCTCTTGTGTTTACACAATTGACAACTCATTTTGGTAGCAATATCTGATGTTAATTTTTTCAATAATCCGAATGGATTTTGCCATTTCAAAGTTAAGAGGGTTGAACATCGCTACTTTCCACTAAAATTGTGCTCGCCAAACCGTGCAAAAACACGAAAAGTGTCAGGATAGGTGCGAAGGGGTCAAACGATGGATGATAAACAACTACAGCACTTGAACAAAAAACAGAAACAGAATTCGCCAAAATGACCCCCCCAAATGGCTCTTGTGACTTTTGAAAAGTTTGCCTTGAATGTGTGCTCACTCATGCATGACTCGACGGATCAATTTCATTTTCACACAGAACTTAGTCACTAAGTGTAGGAACACTCTGACCAAGTTATTTTGTTCGAAACCTTTTCGTTAAAAAGTTATGCCATTTTGATTTAGGGGGAACTTACTTTTTGTGTTGTGTTTATATATCGAAAACGTGTGAAAAGGAAATGAGTATCTCTTTACGTGTATTTAGGCCTAATGATAGTGAATGAAGTAGAAATTAAACATGATACTGTACGAATAATGTAACTGATTGCACATAAGTATCGAACGTACTGATTTGAGTTCATGACTTCAAATACTAACGCTATTGTTAGAAGAAAAAAAGAAAAGAATGATAAATGTTACACTAATAGTCTTGGAGCCTGTCCCGGAATAGTCACCCCTTAAAGTAAAATTGATCCCTTAAAGTTACTTAGAGCATCCATGTCATTCACAAAAAGCTTGTCAGCGCAAATAAGCCGCCGGGTTTGGCACAAAACTGACTGACAAAATTTTCCGTCGCGATGGGTTGTCAGACCGCCCCTAAAAATTGGGAAAAATTTTTCCCCTTAAGGCTTGTTGACCAAATTTTGTCAGAAGGAAGAGGTATAGATGTACATTACAAAAATATAAGAATTGACAATAATTTCCATAGGGAAGAGGGTGTAACACGCCCCTGAAAAAACACCAAAGTGCCCCTAAATCAAACCTTGCTGCCCCAAATACTCTGGATGTAGAGAAAACCCTTTTTTAATAACTCCAATGTGTGCATTCAGTTCAGGTCAAATCTAGATAGTAAAATCGTGAGTATTGTAAATTTCTTGGGGGCAATTTTCTGTCACATGATCATTTCAATAATAAGTTATTAAACTGTGAAAATTGTATTACTTTCTCAAAAGTAATTAATGATATTATCAGGATTATGTAAACACACCCATTGTCCATATTCACCTGTTTGACAAGACATAATAGAGGGGCTTAAGTATCTGGGCTATGTAGCTGCCATGCTGAAATTTACCATTCATGTGTTAATTACAGAAATACCTTGCATGCTCCTATTATACCTTGTCAAACAGGCGCAGATAGACAATAGGTGTGTTTACATATAAATCCTAACAATATCATTTGACTACTTTTAAGAAAGCAAAACAATTTTCACAATTTAATAACTTATTATTGAAATGATCATCTGACACCAAATTACACAAGAAAGTAACAATGCTCAAGATTGTACTATGTAAAGTTGACCTGAATTGAATTGCACACATGGATAAAAAGGGTTTTTCTCTACTTTCAGAGCATTTCGGGCAGCAAAGCTTGGTTTAGGGGCACTTTGGTGTTTTTCAGGGGCATGTTACACCCCCTTCCCGATGGAAATTTTTGTCAGTTTTTATATTTTTGTAGTGTACACACATACCTCTTCCTTCTGACAAAAAATTGGTCCATGGGCCTTCAGGTGAAAAAAGGTCCCCAATTTTTAGGTGCGGTCTGACAACCCTTCCCGACGGAAAAGTTTGTCAGTTTTTATGTTTTGGTAATGTATACACGTTCCTTCTGACAAAGATTGGTGCATATGTTAGATGGTTGAAATCGACCCGACCATTTTTTTTTTTTGGGGGGGGGGGGGGGGGGGCTCTGGGGGCCTACCGAATCTCGCACGAGAGCTCGAGCTCAGGCGGAGCGTGCGGCGACCAGTCTGTCCCCCGCGGGGCAACGGCATGATCACGTAACGACCACGGTGCCCTCTCGCGGCATAAAACGTCCACAATCTGCGGTTGAGTATCCCTTTAAGGGGTCAAATCTCATATGTAAAATGGGGTGACTATTTCGGGACAGGCTCCTGGCCTACACAGACTATAAAGACTCACTAATGCATAGATAAACCATTAACACTTTCAATGAGCAACTAATCTCGAATGCATTGTCTTCGATTACTCGCGTGATTCTCATTTTGAAATAACAAAATTAATGATCACAGTCATGTGATGTCTTCTGCTACAGTAATTAATAATAATAAAAAATCCCATGGACACGCATTTCCAGTAGTTATTAGAAGTAAGTTGAAGACAGGGCAGCGTCTACAGCAATGCGTCTACAACAATGCGCAGGGGCGGATCCAGGATTTTGTATAAGGGGGAGGGGAACACAAATGCAGGTTTGTCAACTTTTGGAAACTGCTTGGAGGAAGACCTGTATTTTTTTGGTCTCGCCAGCTCTCGAAAAGTCGCTCAGTGGGGGTGGGGGGAAGGGGGGGGGGGGGTTATGGGGGTCCATTTCCCCTCCATAATTCTCTGAAAAGCAAAAAAAAAAAAAGGTTTTACGTTCAAAAAGGGGGAGGGGCACAATCGCCTAAAGGGGGCACAATGTTACATTTCTTCCGGGGGGGGGGGGGGCACGGGGCCGGATGTGCCCCCTAAATCCGCCACTGACAATACTCACCGTCTTTGATATCTGAATTGAGGCTTAATAGGTCTCTGCTCCGGCAGTTAGTTAAGAAAAGCATTTTTTATTATGTCTTCACTGGACAAGACCATGGACTCGTCCGACTCTGAGGTAATAATTTGATACGTCTGTTATCGTGAAATTACTTTATTTTTTAATCGCACAACATAGAATTAACATGAATTTTGTTTTTGATTATGTAGTGTTTGTTTTAAATTTAATGTAATTATGAAGGATATAGTGTACGACGTCGCGCTTCACTACACTGGGCATGACTTGTGTTAAAACAATTATAATGCTGGACGTTATGAAGGGCAAGAATTAACATGTCTGCTTCTCTTTGTGTAATCTAAAAAATATGACAATATACATGTACATATATTTAGACATGTCGAGAGAACGCAGTACTTACGTAATTGTCTTGTTCCTAGCTTTGTCATGCAATGTAATCTTGCCTGATACGGGCGATAACTTTCCAGGAGACATTTTCTTGTGATCCTTTCTTTAAATCATTGCATTGACGTCGTACTTCAGCATGCCAAAATTCACGGTCTCTCATCGGTCATTGTCGCCACCATTGTCACGGTCGGTGTGATCGTCGCAGCGGCCATCCTAGCCGAGGGTGACTACGGGACAGGTCCAAACCGGTGCATCACCACAACTGCCTTGAAGGTTATGGCAAACAATACGGTGAGATAACTTTGACACTAATTGCCATATTTGGTTGCCCTCTCGTAAATGTTAAAGGGAAATCTGAAAAAAGAGGAAAAATCAGAGAAGCAGATTGGTGAAAGTTTGAACGAAATCGGACAAGCAATAAGAAAGTTAGGAATTTTTGAAAGTTATAATCACTATACATATATGGGAATTTCAAATTGGCCGAATAGGTAATGACACTGTGATGTAGTTGCGGCACTGATCTCTAGTATTAGTAGTAGTAGTATAGAGATCAGATCACACAAAATGACTAAAATGTATATTTTTTCAAAATGTATTACTGCGTAGGATCTTTTTCTTTCATGAGGCCCTATAACAATATGCTATCTCTGCCCCGAGGGTAAAGGCGCTTCGGAGAAAACAGCAAATTAATGATATTTATGTGTACGACAAACGGGAGAGTTGTCACAATCGACTCTCCAAATTGCCAATTTGAAATTCGAATATAAATGTAGTGATCTCGTTTTTCAAACATCCATAACTTTATTATTCCTTTTCCGATTTCTTTCAAACTTTCACCATCCTGTCTTTCTTATTTTTCTGCTTTCCCACAAATCATCTTATTACCAAGGTTGGATCAATGACATTCTGGGAGAGAATTCCATAGGTCTGGACCATGGTGTCTTATTGCTTTATGGGCAATTAGTAACTTTGGGTTGACTGGATGAAAAGTGGAGGAATTGCGAGTAGGGTAGGAGTAAATAGTGTTCATTTAAAGTATCAAAAGTTTTGAAATGAAAGAGGGAGCGAGTCATTTAGATACTTAAATATAGACAGTAAACTTTGTAGTGAATGGATGTCGATTACTGTTAGATTACTGTTTGACGAAGAATGGTTACTGATAGTGTTATTTTTGTGGTAAGAAGGAAATAGAATATCATGACAGCAAGGTATAATTGCTGGAAATTTGGTATTCATCCAATGAAATACAAAGGCAAATCATTTTCATAATTTTGTATGCACATTACAGTACTATTACCCTTATTACAGAAGTTTGGTCTAATATTTTTTCCAGTGCTGTATATGCAAAGGGCTTTCTTTTGCAATAAGTAAATACAGTTGATTTTTATTTTGTTGCTGATGGCCCATACTAAATTGCAATATGTCATATGGTAATATCAATGAATTATAAAGCATAATGAGCGTTTTACAGGGGACAAATCTCTTTATTTTATAAAGTATACCAACAATCCTAGAAATAGAAGTAGTTATATGACGTATATGTTCGTTCCAATTCAAATTTTCATCGATAATGACGCCCCAAAAATTTGGTTTGTCTCTTTCTTTCAAGAGGTACATGAGAATTTACGTGCTTGAAATACAAAAAAATGGTTTTATCTACATTAAGGGACAATTTATTGCATTTAAACCACAGAGATAACTTTGGTAACTCATTATTAAGTGTATTTACTAGGGTATTTTTAAGTTATGATGTGAACAGAAGATGTTTGTGTCATCTGCAAATAATGTGGAAGATAAAAGAGGCGTTGTATTGGTTAAATCATTAATATATCATAGAAAGATTAAAGGGCCTAGTATTGACCCTTGTGGAACACCGCATTGGATCGGTAGGAAATTTGAAGAAACATCATTATACACTACATAATTATTGTTGTCTATTAGATAAATAGCTCTCAAACCAGGAGAGGGCAACTCCACGAATTCCGAATAATAGTGAAGTTTTAAAGTAAAAGCTGGTGGTCAAGCGTATCAAAGGCTTTTGATAAGTGCATGAATAGTCCTATTACATGTTCTTTATGGGCCATGGCATTTGTTATTTTATCATATAATTGTACTGAAGCTAGGTCGGTTAAATGTATTTTTCTGAAACCATATTGATTTAGATTTAGAAAATGAAATGTATATAAAAAGTTATACAGCCTTTTGTATATCGCGTGTGATTAAGAATACTCATGCCTAATGAGTGATACTATTGTTTATTAATTATGGATAATTAATGGATATAGCTTGTAACATTAATCGGTCACGTTCACTTAATAGATTTGCTTGTTTAGCTTCATTGTTTTGTTTGATTCTGTCTTTGATTCTGTGATCCCATAGATTCAGATTAACATTTAGATTTTATTTCATTACATTTTCATTTTTCAAAGTATATAACAATAAGTATTGTGCAATTCACAATTTACAAAATAAGCGACAACACAACTTAGTGCAGAAACATTTCGATCATCACAATCAAAATAAAGAGCATTAAAGTTTGAGTTGTAAGAAAAAAAACAGCAATGAAGACTAAATAGATTAATTTTATTAAAATGAGAATGAAAACAGATACCAGCTTAGATGCAGAGGTTGTAGAAGCGCTGGTCCCTGGCAAAAGGTTAATCATGAAAACAATACATATAAAAACTAGACTGGGCAATCATGCATGGAATGCCCAATAAATAAGGGGGGGGGGGGAGAGAAGACAGATACATGGTCATGTATAGACATAACACATTTCTATCGAAGCAGTGTTGTAGTGGTAAATATTTTTTGGGGTATACTCCCTTATACTGATAGCCCAATCCTCAGAGTACCAAGTTACGAGGCCATGTACCGTGCTGTGGTGGTGATTCACAAACACAATAACCCCCCCCCGTGACCTGACAAGAAAACACACACACACTCACATACGTTTACATGGCTTTACTTCCGAGGACAGGTATTGTTCCTCTATTGTTCCTCGTCCTCGGACAGTCGACGGAATAAGGCATAAATTCATTGTTCGACGTTCGAGGACTATTGTCCGGCTTCCGAGGACCATTGTTCTCATGTTTTTTTTTGTTCTCTGTCCGAAAATGTCCTAAATGCTAAACAAACGCACCCTCACACACACACACACACACACACACACTCACATACACGCTCACATGCACCACCCCCCCCCCCCCCAGGTGCCCAAACCTATCTACGTCAGCGAGGGAGCAAAGCGACCGAGCGGCAAATTTTTCTATTTTTAACCCTAAAAAAACGCAATTTCTTGTGCATTTTACCCAGGAAATTTGCAATTGAGCGGTAGAGAAGCTCAAATTTTATGCATTGATAAGCGGTTTTCTATTCACTCACTTCTACAATCTGGAGCAAAACTAACGAAAACCCTGAAAGGCTTGAGAAAGAGTCGAGGAATTCAGCAAGGCTACCTGAAGTTGAGATTTCTTTCAAAAGTTGAACCTTTGCAAATGCTGTTTTATACACTTTATTTAGCTTACATCGGGGGCGCAATATTTAGCAGGAGTCATATGACACATACATGATATATCGAGCAAAGCAATTACATCTTTATTTTTTTCAAATTTTGAACCCTTTAAGCTATTTAAGAACAATATAGGCCTACTGGGGGCGCGAAATTACGAGATCCTGAAAGACAATAATTATGCGAGGGAGCAAAGCGACCGAGCTTTCCAAAATTTTCGAATTTCAAACCTTCAAAAACTAGATTTTTAGTGCATTAACAGGCCATTACCCCACCTCATATTTTTGGGGGGATATATACCCCTACCGCCCCCCCCCCCCTCCAGGGATCGACACCCACTGGTGGGGGGCCAGACGTGAAGGATCCAACCGCACAGCCAGGATGTCATTTTAGGGGGCGGTTGTGAGCACGCGAAGAGTGCGAAATTGGTGTGTGCTCCCCAGGGGGTGGGTGCAGGGAGGGGGAAGATTCCCCCCTTCCGTGCGAAGCGCGAAAGCTCTGACGTTTTATAGCAAATTTGAAAGATCACCTGCTCGTAGCACCTTTTTTAGGCGGAAAGTTATTTCGACGTCCGGACTGCTTTTCAGTTATTTGGGCGTAATACTGTACTGCAACAGGGATGGGCACAGGTAGGGGGGGGGGGGGGTTCCCCCTTCCCGCGCGAAGCGCGAAAGCTCTGATATTTTAGCAAATTTGAGAGAAAGATAACGGCTTGTAGCAAACAAAGGCGGAAAGTTATAGTTCAACGAACCGACTGCTTTTCAATTATTTGGAGCAATATTGCACGGTATGTAATAGGGGTGGGTACATGAAGGAGGAGTTTCCCTCCTTCCCGCGCGAAGCGCTAAAGCTCTAACGTTTTAGCACCTTTTTAGGCGGAATGTTAGTTCGACGCCCTGGCTGCTTTTCAGTTATTTTGGACGTAATACTGCACTGTAACAAGGATGGGTGCAGGGAGTGGGAGTTTCCCCCTTCCCGCGCGAAGCGCGAAATCTCTGACGTTTTAGCAAATTTAAGAGAAAGAAAACGGATTGTAGCAAACAATTTGTTTAGGCGGAAAGTTATAGTTCGACGCCATGACTGCTTTTCAGTTATTAGGACGCAATACTGCGCTGTATGTGACATGGGTTGGTGCAGGGAGAGGAGAGTTATTTACCCCTCCCCGCGCGAAGAGCGAAAACTCTCTCACTTCTCCCGGTTTTTGGCTCTCGCTTTCTTTTTAGTGGCTGAATGGGGGGGGGGGGGGGGGGGGGGCATGGCCCCCTTGTGCCCCCCTGTCTACGCCAGTGGTTGTTATTAGTTATGCATTAGTTGTAGAAGTGAATGCAAGTAGTAAGTTTGTAGTTTAGACAGTGTAGCATTCACAGTGCCCTGATTATAAACACGATTTCACAATAAATATCACATCAAAATATAATTAAATCTTAGTTTTTGCAAAAGGCATCAAGCATTAGTGAGGGTTAGTGAGCCGTATTTCCGGACCAATCATTGCATCAACCATATATCTAAAATGCACAAACTAATCCAAATATTATCAAACCGTTGTCATAATAATGATTTTCTAGTTCTAGTTTCTGCAAATTCTCATCACCTGTAAAGGTTGTGCTATCATAAAGTGTATGAGGTAATTATTTAATTGTTAATACAGATTTTTATAAAACCCACTGTCACTTCCAAAAGTCTTGTTTGTTAAAGAGGCAATGTACAAGTGCATAACATCTTTACTCATTTCATACATTTTGTTGGGAGCTTGAGCAAAATATTCATGAAGATACATACCCAATGTTAATAACATTTAAAAAAAAACTTTTTTTTGATGTGCAAACAGTGCAGTTTTGGTAATTGAACACAACGAACTGTTTAACAATTAACTACAACTGAGTTGTGCTTTTTGAGACCTGAATTCGTATTAGAAGTGCAAAGATGAGTATAGATTTGAAGTTCATACAACGTAACGTTCACATTGCCCTGATTATACACGCACATCCAAAAGTATTTGGATATTTTACTGAGGAAAACTGCAGAGAAACAACATATGAACACAATATATTTGTTTAGAATTGTTCTTTGAAATAAATCCCTCAAAAAGTTCTGCAATTCTAAGTGCTTATGCAACAAAAATATAGGGCCTATGCATAGGGATGTTGCACCCACAATTTTCCTCAAACTTCAAAGGCTGAAATTCCTTAGTTGGTCCTGGGACCTGGCCACTGCATGAAATCAGCTCCGCCTCCTTTGGCCTTGAAGTTGTACATTGTATATTTTGTACGGCGCATGAGCCATGATGATGACCTAGCGGCTATAGGACTAGCCTCTTGTCGAGGCCCTGGCGCTGTTGAAATCCTTGGCGATATGGAGGCAAAATTTCTGGCTCGCTTCGCTCACCAGAAAAACCGAGGCGCTTGACACCTGATCTGAATTTCTTTTGTATTTCATTGTTTTGACGAATATTCCGACCAAATTTTGGTCGGTGAAAATCATCTAATAAGCGCGAGCTACCATGACGTAATGTTAAATATTCATGACTCGACTGCACGCTAGCCCAAAATGGCGTTCAACGTTTCTTACACGACGAGTGATGACGATATTTGTAAGAGCTTAGAATATGCCGCTAGAATGTTGAAGATTGACAGATTCAAAGATTTGCAAGTTGATGCAATCAAATCTGCACTTAAAGGACAAGATGTTTTTGTGAATCTGCCTACTGGCTATGGAAAAAGTGTTATTTTTCATGCGCTACCGCTCTGTGCTGATTACCTGAGGGATGGAGAGTGAGACTGCTGCTTTGAATTCGCGAGCTATGCTAGGGCCTATGGCTAGGGCCTAAGCCAGGCGGATCCCCCGGGGCCTTGCCGGGCAGTGAAGTTGCTGGTAACTCCTTGGTTACATCAGAATTGATGGAGATGCATCTATTGTTGAACGGTGACTTGTATTGCCCATTCTTCATTATTTGTAAATATATGATGATCTCTTGAGAAATATGTACATTTGTCTTATTTCAAATTTCCATGGTTTGTACGCTAGAGATCGAATTCTTCATAATGTGCTTGTCTGTGAATGTATTTTGAGCAAGAGATTTACGTAATCCCCCCAAAAAATAATAGACTAGTCCAGAACTGAAGTAAGAAATCCTTGAGATTTCATTGGCCAATTTGCTGGGCGATCGCCGCGGTTATCTAACTATTCACGTTTTCATGCATAATTCAGTAGGAAATCGTGCCTCATGATTATAATTCAGGTCGGGTGTCAAGAGGCCCTCGGCGCAAGCGCCTGGTTTGCCGCCAAGGATTTCAACAGCGCCAGGGCCTCGACAAGAGGCTACTATAGGACTTTATAGCCAGCTCGCGCCTAGCCTAGCCACTAGCCTCGCACTTGCTACCTAGCCGCGCCGGCCAGTGGCCTCGGGCTGGGCACACACCGTCGCGTCCGCCACATGCACATCACACGCGCGCCGCGGGTCCGGCCGGATATGGATCGGATGTACCGGTATGTAAACAAGAGCCCCAGGGGGCACGACGCTCACCTGAGGTGGATCAATTCACATCTGGTGCAGGGGCCCCTATAAGGCCACCCAGAAAAATTTCATTAACAACTTTCATTCTTCATCTATAGAGGTATCTCTATACACAATACCAAGTCTGAGCTTCCTACCTAGTTCGGTTAAATTCCAATCATGTGTTTTGGAAGCTGAAAATGTAAAAAGTTTATGAATGGCAGACAACTTGCCCCACCCCCCCCCCCCCCCCACCCCTCAAGTATGTTACCCCCACAGACCCCCTATACATGTAGGGCCACCCAGAAAAAAATCATGAACAACTTTCATTTTTCGTCTATAGAGGTATCTCCATACACAATACCAAGTCTGAGCTATTCCTGGTTCTGGAGAAGAAGATGTTTGAAATTTACATAGCTTTTACACTTGGGGGCCCTCCCCCTGGGCCCCCTGGGGGCCACATGTACCATTTTAGCAACTTTGGATCCCCTCACCCTAAGGATGATTCCTACCAAGTTTGGTTGAATTGCGATCATGTGTTTTGGAGAAGATCAGAATGTACATTTTGCCTGGCAGCGCCCCCCCCTCCAGTATGTTACCCCCACAGGGCCCCTATAGGGCCACTCAGAGAAATTTCATGAACAACATTCATTCTTCATCTATAGAGGTATCTCCATACACAATACCAAGTCTGAGCTATGCCTGGTTCTGGAGAAGAAGATGTTTGAAATTTACATAGTTTTTACAATTGGGGGCCTTCCCCTTGGGCCCCCCTGGGGGCCACATGTACCATTTTAGCAACTTTGGGTCCCCTACCCCTAAGGATGATTCCTACCAAGTTTGGTTGAATTCCGATCATGTGTTTTGGAGAAGAAGATCAGAATGTACATTTTGCCTGGCAGCGCCCCCCCCCCCCCTCCAGTATGTTACCCCCACAGGGCCCCTATAGGGCCACTCAGAGAAATTTCATGAACAACATTCATTCTTCATCTATAGAGGTATCTCCATACACAATACCAAGTCTGAGCTATACTTAGTTCTGGAGAAGAAGATGTTTGAAATTTACATAGCTTTTACAATTGGGGGCCCTCCCCCTGGCCCCCCTGGGGGCCACATGTACCATTTTAGCAACTTTGGGTCCCCTACCCCTAAGGATGATTCCTACCAAGTTTGGTTGAATTCCGATCATGTGTTTTGGAGAAGAAGATCAGAATGTACATTTTGCCTGGCAGCGCCCCCCCCCTCCAGTATGTTACCCCATAGGGCCCCTATAGGGCCACTCAGAGAAATTTCATGAACAACATTCATTCTTCATCTATAGAGGTATCTCCATACGCAATACCAAGTCTGAGCTATGCCTGGTTCTGGAGAAGAAGATGTTTGAAATTCACATAGTTTTTACAATTGGGGGCCCTCCCCTTGGGCCCCCCTTGGGGCCACATGTACCATTTTAGCAACTTTGGGTCCCCTACCCCTAAGGATGATTCCTACCAAGTTTGGTTGAATTCCGATCATGTGTTTTGGAGAAGATCAGAATGTACATTTTGCCTGGCAGCGCCCCCCCCCCCTCCAGTATGTTACCCCCACAGGGCCCCTATAGGGCCACTCAGAGAAATTTCATGAACAACATTCATTCTTCATCTATAGAGGTATCTCCATACACAATACCAAGTCTGAGCTATACCTGGTTCTGGAGAAGAAGATGTTTGAAATTTACATAGCTTTTACAATTGGGGGCCCTCCCCCTGGGCCCCCCTGGGGGCCACATGTACCATTTTAGCAACTTTGGGTCCCCTACCCCTAAGAATGATTCCTACCAAGTTTGGTTGAATTCCGATCATGGGTTTTGGAGAAGAAGATGAAAATGTAAAAAGTTAACGGACGACGGACGACGGACGACGCACGACGCACGACGGACGACGGACAAATTTCCATCGCAATAGCTCACTCGAGCCTTAGGCTCAGGTGAGCTAAAAATAATACGCAATCATACTGCAATACGTACGTTTGATTTGTCAAAAGTTTGTCGAGTATATGGATCGCCAACACAAAATAATTCTGTGGAACACAACTCACAGAGTATGAATTTCGACGATTTTTCATAAATTTCATACAATTCTTCTTTTTTTCCTTTATATATATTTTTTAATTTTAAAACCTGATAATTTTTTTTAAGTATACGCGCGTATACCCGAAAAAGTCCAATTTCTTTTTTACGTATACGGCGTATACAAGCGTATACGCTCCACTACACCACTGTATCGAAGAGAAAGCATTGAAAAATATTGTAAACACAATAAGCTGGGAATAGTAACGATTTAAAGGAGTAAACTTTACAAAAGACGGAACAAAAAGGACAAAGTGGCAGGTGGGGTTAGGAAGGGAGGGTGGGAAAGGGGCAGGATCTGGAAGATTCATTTAGTCTATATATTTTACTGCACAGGTAAACAAAAATCATCATTAAGGGATCAATGTCCATAAAAACCTAACACGGGCGTAAATATGCAAGAATTTCTTTTCAAGGGGGGGGGGGGGAGGGGGGAGGTGACCATTCATGGAGAACAAAGCCATACCCCCTTAAAGGGTTAGAAACCCTAGGAAAATTACCCCTGAAAACTACCCCTATAGGATAGGCCAACTACCGGCCCCACGGACAATAACCTCCTTACAATTACACTCAGACATCGTCTTTTTCTTTTCCGTACTCCACATTCTGAGATTTTGCTCTCCTTGTACGTTTAGTGAATCTAATAGGCCTTATTTTATTCCGTTTCGCATTTTATTGCATATTAATCAGACTATGTTACTCCAAACGGGAGCCTAATCATTTACAAGCTATGCCTTCTATTCTGGCTCCCCACATTAAAAAAAATTGCCAGTTTACCAGCCGTTCTTATACCTCTCGAAACTTCCTACGTATTTACCGTACATTCTACTTTACCCGTACGCTTTGAAATTGACTCCTATGCTTGTAAAATCTGAATTGTTTTTAATGTAATAAAAGTAGAACAAATAAACTTGAAATTTCAAACTTCAAACTTCATACCATCCCCTTGGAAAACTACCATGTGGACAATTATTGCCCATTACAACTACCCCCTTACACAACTACCCTTTAGGACATTACGCCCCGACAATGAGAACTACCTATATGGTATAACAGGGGTGATTTTTACAAGTAGCTGGGCGGCGCACATTTTTTTTTTATACAACTGTTCACCCATTTTCGATAAATAAATCCTAGAAGTGCTCTGGTGAGAGAGTCCAAGTCGTCAGCGCTAATTCACTTAATCTATCCTCTTCTTTTTCCTAATGTATTTTTTGGTTTTTCCTTGTCTATTTTCTTTGATTTTCCTTACATCTTCCCTTCCTTGGGTGTATGTGTGCGCTTAGGACCTAGACTCTTTCACCAGAGCACTTGTAGGATTTTTTTCTCGCGAAAATGGCTAAACAGTTGGGTAAAAAAAAAAATATGCGCATCCCGGGGTAATTGCCAGGCGGCGGTTGTCCAGTGGCAATATTAGGGAGTTTTCGATTGTGTCAACGTGAACACCGTCCTAGATCTTCCCAGCGACAATGGACTGCTTTGTGTTGACTGCATACAAAGCAGGTGAAGCATGAAGCTAACAATGGGTGAAGCGAGGTTCACGTTTTAGAGAAGACGGCAAAACCATGTTTGACGCGTTCTCGATCTGACTAGTGGACGAGGGAGAAGCCAGTGGACGGGTGAGCCGTTCTTGCACAAAGTGCGGTATGCAGCTAACACAAAGTAGTCCATTGTAGCTGGGAGGATCTAGGACGGCGTTCACGTTGACACGTTCGAAAACTCCCTATTGTTGTCAGTCGTCCTTACCTATGAATCTGAATTGATTTGCAGGCCATGGATGTAATGATCATGAATGGAGATAAGGAGATAGGGATGCAGAGAGCACGATACGACTACGATAAGAACACGATCGTGGTCGAATCTCCTGCGATAGCAAACGGATTCAACAATGCCACCATTGCTATCGACTACGACAGGGTAAGGATGACAGAGAGAAGAGAGCAAAAGAGAGAGAGAGAGAGAGAGAGAGAGAAAGAGAGGAAACTTTTTATTTAAAAAAATAGGCTTGGATTTGGATATTATAATACGCGTTTATTATAGGGCACATAAAAAATGAATAAAAATATACAACACTACAAAAATGCTCATACCCAGACGGACCCTACTGTAGTTTAATTAATTAATAGGAGTTTTGTTATCGATGTTGTTGTATTAGATAATACAGTTTTACGAGCGATTACAATTCAAATCTGAATATTAAAGCTCTGGAACTGTGTGTGTGCGTGTGCGTGTGTGGGCGTGTTTAGCAGTATGTCCGAGGACATTTTCGGACAGAGAACAACAAAAAAATCATGACAACAATGGTCCTCGGAAGCCGGACAATAGTCCTCGAACGTCGAACAATGAATTTGTGCTTTATTCCGTCGACTGTCCGAGGACGAGGAACAATAGAGGAACAATACCTGTCCTGGGAAGTAAAGCCACGTAGAGCGGTGTGTGTGTGTGTGTGTGTGTAATATTTTTATTATTTTTTTTCTTTATTATCAATTGTCAGTTGAAGATCATGCCGCTTCTGTATGATCAAATTTTGTTTTTTCCTTTTTCTAATCCTTTTCACGGGCAGCCATTTATTATTAGTAGTACTTTTTTTGGTTCTCTTGTGAGCAGATTACCATTTGTGAGAGGAGTGTGTCTGAGTGTGTGTTGTGTGTATATGGGTTGGGTGGGGTGGAGAAGGGGGAGTAAGTTTAAGTGGAGAAAGTTTGAATTCTTTTTAATTTATTTCCCCCTTTTAATTTAAGGATTTCAAGTTCGTCCAGCTTCTTTCTTAGTTTCGCTTTGTTTGTTATTAAAACATTTTGAATATAATTATTGTTAGGGATATTGCTTATATTTGTTACATGTACATTATGTTATGTTTACTTGGAGTTATGACGTGCTTTATAACTTGTGCATGTATTTGGTTTTATATTTACTATTATGTTATGTTGTACATGTACATGTATATATGACAACTTCAATTTGGAGGAATAAACAAAAACACTTATAAAAAAAAAAAAGTAATTCATTTTTGACAGACGTGTATCAATCAAATATTATTTAATTCCCGATCCCTGTATACCTTCTCGTATTATTCTTTATTTCAGTCTGTAGTCTTTATCAATATCCATGAAGAGGATATTTGCTTTGTGTCAGCTCTGACTGGAGACATGGTAGACATGGCTGAACGATCAATCAACTTTATGGGAAATCAGCAAGAAACGGTAGGCCTATACGTACTTGTAGATGTTCACTGTCAAAATGAACTGTACACGGCCCCTAACACAAAGCTTTAATAACAATTGATCTTACGATTAATGTTTGCAATTAAATTTGCAATTAAACTATACGATCAATCGCTAAGCTTTGTGTTACCTTGGTTACTGGGATCTGATCAAATGAATGCCCAAAGTAATAAATAATGTCCGTTACTTTCATTTGTACAATGACGTGGCTAATATTTTGAAACTGATTTCATTGATTTTTCCACTGAAATGATAGAAATTTTGCTACCATGGGAGGAGGGGGAGGGGGTACCCCCACCCAGTGGTGTAGTGGAGCGTATACGCTTGTATACGCCGTATACGTAAAAAAAGAAATTGGACTTTTTCGGGTATACGCGCGTATACTTAAAACAAAATTATCAGGTTTTAAAATTAAAAAAATATATATATATAGGAAAAAAAGAAGAATTGTATGAAATTTATGAAAAATCGTCGAAATTCATACTCTGTGAGTTGTGTTCCACAGAATTAATTTGTGTTGGCGATCCATATACTCGACAAACTTTTGACAAATCAAACGTACGTATTGCAGTATGATTGCGTATTATTTTTTACATACCGGTACATCCGATCCATATCCGGCCGGACCCGCGGCGCGCGTGTGATGTGCATGTGGCGGACGCGACGGCGTGTGCCCAGCCCGAGGCCACTGGCCGGCGCGGCTAGGTAGCAAGTGCGAGGCTAGCTGCTAGGCTAGGCGCGAGCTGGCTATATGCTAGTCCGCTAGGCCATCATCATGGCTCATGCGCCGTACAAAATATACAATGTACAACTTCAAGGCCAAAGGAGGCGGAGCTGATTTCGTGCAGTGGCCAGGTCCCAGGACCAACTAAGGAATTTCAGCCTTTGAAGTTTGAGGAAAATTGTGGGTGCAACATCCCTATGCATAGGCCCTATATTTTTGTTGCATAAGCACTTAGAATTGCAGAACTTTTTGAGGGATTTACTGCAAAGAACAATTCTAAACAAATATATTCTGTTTATATGTTGTTTCTCTGCAGTTTTCCTCAGTAAAATATCCAAATACTTTTGGATGTGCGTGTATAATCAGGGCAATGTGAACGTTACGTTGTATGAACTTCAAATCTATACTCATCTTTGCACTTCTAATACGAATTCAGGTCTCAAAAAGCACAACTCAGTTGTAGTTAATTGTTAAACAGTTCGTTGTGTTCTATTACCAAAACTGCACTGTTTGCACATCAAAAAAAAAGTTTTAAAAAAAATGTAATTAACATCGGGTATGTATCTTCATGAATATTTTGCTCAAGCTCCCAACAAAATGTATGAAATGAGTAAAGATGTTGTGCACTTGTACATTGCCTCTTTAACAAACAAGAAGTGAAAGTGTGTTTTATAAAAATCTGTATTAACAATTAAATAATTACCTCATACACTTTATGATAGCACAACCTTTACAGGTGATGAGAATTTGCAGAGGCCAGAAGTAGAAAATCATTATTATGACAACGGTTTGATAATATTTGGATTAGTTTGCGCATTTTAGACATATTATGGTTGATACATTGATTGGTCTGAAAATACGACTCACTAACCCTCACTAATGCTTGATGCCTTTTGCAAAAACTAAGTTTTAATTATATTTTGATGTGATATTTATTGTGAAAAAGATGCCTTTGAAATCGTGTTTATAATCAGGGCACTGTGAATGTTACACTGTCTAAACTACAAACTTACTACTTGCATTCACTTCTACAACTAATGCATAACTAAAATAAACAACCACTGGCGTAGACAGGGGGCACAAGGGAGCCCAAGGGGGCCATGCCCCCCCTATTCAGCCACTAAAAAAAAAAGCGAGAGCCAAAAAGCGGGAGAAGTGAGAGAGTTTTCGCGCTTCGCGCGGGGAGGGGGAAATAACTCTCCTCTCCCTGCACCAACCCCTGTCACATACAGCGCAGTATTGCGTCCTAATAACTGAAAAGCAGTCATGGCGTCGAACTATAACTTTCCGCCTAAACAAATTGTTTGCTACAATCCGTTTTCTTTCTCTTAAATTTGCTAAAACGTCAGAGCTTTCGCGCTTCCCGCGGGAAGGGGGAAACTCCCACTCCCTGCACCCATCCTTGTTACAGTGCAGTATTACGTCCAAAATAACTGAAAAGCAGCCAGGGCGTCGAACTAACATTCCGCCTAAAAAGGTGCTAAAACGTTAGAGTTTTCGCGCTTCGCGCGGGAAGGAGGGAAACTCCTCCTTCCTGCACCCACCCCTATTACATACCGTGCAATATTGCTCCAAATAATTGAAAAGCAGTCGGTTCGTCGAACTATAACTTTCCGCCTTTGTTTGCGACAAGCCGTTATCTTTCTCTCAAATTTGCTAAAATATCAGAGCTTTCGCGCTTCGCGCGGGAAGGGGGAACCCCCCCCCCTGCCTGCGCCCATCCCTGTTGCAGTACAGTATTACGCCCAAATAACTGAAAAGCAGTCCGGACGTCGAAATAACTTTCCCCCTAAAAAAGGTGCTACGAGCCGTTATCTTTCTCTCAAATTTGCTATAAAACGTCAGAGCTTTCGCGCTCCGAGCGGGGAGGGGGAAATAACTCTCCTCTCCCTGCACCAACCCCTGTCACATACAGCGCAGTATTGCGTCCTAATAACTGAAAAGCAGTCATGGCGTCGAACTATAACTTTCCGCCTAAACAAATTGTTTGCTACAATCCGTTTTCTTTCTCTTAAATTTGCTAAAACGTCAGAGCTTTCGCGCTTCGCGCGGGAAGGGGGAAACTCCTCCTTCCTGCACCCACCCCTATTACATACCGTGCAATATTGCTCCAAATAATTGAAAAGCAGTCGGTTCGTCGAACTATAACTTTCCGCCTAAACAAATTGTTTGCTACAATCCGTTTTCTTTCTCTTAAATTTGCTAAAACGTCAGAGCTTTCGCGCTTCGCGCGGGAAGGGGGAAACTCCTCCTTCCTGCACCCACCCCTATTACATACCGTGCAATATTGCTCCAAATAATTGAAAAGCAGTCGGTTCGTCGAACTATAACTTTCCGCCTTTGTTTGCGACAAGCCGTTATCTTTCTCTCAAATTTGCTAAAATATCAGAGCTTTCGCGCTTCGCGCGGGAAGGGGGAAACTCCCACTCCCTGCACCCATCCTTGTTACAGTGCAGTATTACGTCCAAAATAACTGAAAAGCAGCCAGGGCGTCGAACTAACATTCCGCCTAAAAAGGTGCTAAAACGTTAGAGCTTTCGCGCTTCGCGCGGGAAGGAGGGAAACTTCTCCTTCCTGCACCCACCCCTATTACATACCGTGCAATATTGCTCCAAATAATTGAAAAGCAGTCGGTTCGTCGAACTATAACTTTCCGCCTTTGTTTGCTACAAGCCGTTATCTTTCTCTCAAATTTGCTAAAATATCAGAGCTTTCGCGCTTCGCGCGGGAAGGGGGAACCCCCCTGCCTGCGCCCATCCCTGTTGCAGTACAGTATTACGCCCAAATAACTGAAAAGCAGTCCGGACGTCGAAATAACTTTCCGCCTAAAAAAGGTGCTACGAGCCGTTATCTTTCTCTCAAATTTGCTATAAAACGTCAGAGCTTTCGCGCTCCGAGCGGGAAGGGGAAATTACCCCCTTCCTGAACCCACCCCTGTTACATACAATGCTGTATTGCGTCCAAATAACTGTAAAGCAGTCCTGACCTCGAAATACCTTTTCCCCTAAAAAAGGGGGGTGCTACGAGCAGTTATCTTTCTCTCAAATTTGCTATAAAACGTCAGAGCTTTCGCGCTTCGCACGGAAGGGGGGAATCTTCCCCCTCCTTGCACCCACCCCCTGGGGAGCACGCACCAATTTCGCACTCTTCGCGTGCTCACAACCGCCCCCTAAAATGACATCCTGGCTGTGCGGTTGGATCCTTCACGTCTGGCCCCCCACCAGTGGGTGTCGATCGCGGGGGGGGGGGCGGTAGGGGTATATATCCCCCAAAAATATGAGGTGGGGTAATGGCCTGTTAATGCACTAAAAATCTAGTTTTTGAAGGTTTGAAATGCGAAAATTTTGGAAAGCTCGGTCGCTTTGCTCCCTCGCATAATTATTATTGTCTTTCAGGATCTCGTAATTTCGCGCCCCCAGTAGGCCTATATTGTTCTTAAATAGCTTAAAGGGTTCAAAATTTGAAAAAAATAAAGATGTAATTGCTTTGCTCGATATATCATGTATGTGTCATATATATATATATATATATATCCTGCTAAATATTGCGCCCCCGATGTAAGATAAATAAAGTGTATAAAACAGCATTTGCAAAGGTTCAACTTTTGAAAGAAATCTCAACTTCAGGTAGCCTTGCTGAATTCCTCGACTCTTTCTCAAGCCTTTCAGGGTTTTCGTTAGTTTTGCTCCCGATTGTGAGTGAATAGAAAACCGCTTATCAATGCATAAAATTCGAGCTTCTCTACCGCTCAATTGCAAAATTTCCTGGGTAAAATGCACAAGAAATTGGGTTTTTTTAGGGTTAAAAATTGAAAAATTTGCCGTTCGGTCGCTTTGCTCCCTCGCTGACGTAGATAGGTTTGGGCACTCGGGGGGGGGGGGGGTGCATGTGAGCATGTGTGTGAGTGTGTGTGTGAGTGTGAGGGTGTGTGTGTGTGTGTGTGAGGATGTGTGTGGATGTGAGGGTGAGTGTGTGTTTGTTTTCTTGTCAGGTCACGGGGGGGGGGGGGGGTATTGTGTTTGTGAATCACCACCACAGCACGGTACATGGCCTCGTCGTAACTTGGTACTCTGAGGATTGAGCTATCAGTATAAAAAATATTTACCACTACAACACTGCCCCCACCCAAATCCTTTCTCCCCTATAGTCGCTGTCCTCACTCGAATTTCGTCCTTCCTAATAAGAACATTCCCCTCCCGCACCATCAATGAACTTACACCATGCCACTATGCTATATATTATTTTTGTTCATTATGATTTTCATTCCTATCCATTTTAGTTCATCGACATCTCGAATTCTGTAGATATAGAAATGAACTACCAAACAGTCGGGCTCATCGCCGCTGGTTACGTCACCAACTCCAACGGACCAATCATACGCGCCATGTGCGCGGGAGACGAATCCCATTGGACGAAGCCAAGAATTCCGCAGAGCAGGACGAGACGTCGCTCCGGCAGAGCTTCCGTCCGTTTTTGTATTTTCGGATTCTGCTTCAATATTAATTTCTAATGACTATCTCTCGGCGATTAGCACATTGACTGTACACGTGTGACTTTGATGGAATAAATGTGTAGGGGGAAAATGTCACCAAAACACAAAAAAATAATTTTAAAATGTAATCCTACTTTGCAAGATATGACAATGTTGCTCTGTGCAGTGACGGATCCAGGGGTACGGGGGGGGGGGGGGGGTCATGTTCTCCCAGTAAATGATATATACGGCATATGTTTATTTTTCTTATATTTTTCTCAGATTCGGTTGTTACCCCCTTCTTCAATGAACGGTTTTGCGAGTTTTAGATATCTGTCCTTTTTATAGGGGGCGGGGCGGAGGGGCGTTACAGTTACATTCAATACACTTACTGTTGGAGGATTTTTTTTTTCGGGGGGGGGGGGTATTTATTTATTATTCCGGAAGTTCGTTTATCCGATGTATAAGGCTTCGTAATTCTGAAAATGAAACAGGGTTCGTATTTCCGAAAATTAAATAGAATTATTATTCTGAAGATTCGTATTTCCGATTTTTTTTTGGCGGAATTATGAACCCTATTTTATTTTTGGAAAATGAATCCTATTTATTTTCGAAATTATGAACCCTATTTCATTTTCGGAATTAAGATCCTTCGGAGTAAGGACATGTAACCCGTAGATTGTAATGTACTCATTGAGAAGAAGGACATTTGGAAGATCTAATTTTTGTTTGTGAAAAGAAAGTATTATAAATGATTGAATACTTAGGCCTATGCCTGTGGTTAATGACATATATCCGTTTTACGGTAATTACTTTCGGCCTTTTTGTTTCCATTCCGTCAAGTATGCAGATTCTTGTTTTCCATTCAAACTAGTCATTCCTTTTTGAAATCAACAATAAATGAAACACGATCAAAACTACTTTCGAAAAATAAACTCAAGGGCAATTTCAAAGGCCTACTGTACTGACCATAGAAATCAGGTTCGGATTACGTATAGGCGATTGTAATGTTCGCACATTTCTAAAGGTGATAGGGCTATTGAAATTGCCTTCAGTTGATTTTTCGAAAGTAGTTTTTATCGTGTTAATGATATTTTAATGAAAGTGCGAGTTAAGCACATCCTCGTTTTGTTCACGCCTAGTTATCACATGATAACAATTTTTCGTTGTGGAATTTTCTTGCATTTGAATCTAAGATAATAACGATATATCCAAAATATGTATTATGAAGTGTAGGGAACTTCTTAAAAGGCAATGCATGTAATACATGCAACACGAAATGGAACATGTCAATGCAAATACGATTATGACATCGGCTACTTAGACATTATAAATGTACCAACACATGTGTAAAAGTAGAGAGAAAACTACTGTGATGTTGTATGATGAATGTTGGAATTAATCAAACAAACGAAAAATTAAGGTCATAATTCAGACATAAGAATGCTGACTGGACAAAATTGGACAAAATTATAAAAATAACAACTGTTTTAGTACCTATCTTCAGTCAATTCAATTCAATTCAATTTCAATTCAATTTATTTCTCAATCATTAAAAATCACAATCAAAATAAAACACATGTATATCTTTCATGTACAATAATATAACGATAAAGAAAAGGAAGCTAACTAAAAGCAGAGCTTGTAATTGATGCAGCTCCCTAACTTAAATCTGTACGGACATAATGTACAAAAGAGATAAAATATTACACCCTGCAGTCATACACTACAAATCAAACACATCATTTCCACACATAAATTCACACATACAATCACACGGGTAGGCTAGGGGGGGGGGGGGGGGGGGGTAACATCGCAAACTACTACAGCAATTAATTATTATATCCAGCTAACAAGCTGGATTTCAATTTACATTTAAATGAGGTAAGGTTATTGGAAGATATGATACTGGTATTTAAAGAATTCCATACCCGAGGGCCCTGGTGTCGAATCAAGTTTAATGAGCGTTCATTTGGTACTTTAAAGAAATGCATTTTTGAACTCGACCGAGTGTTATGGGGATGTATATATCTATTAAATTGAAATAATGAAGAGATATTATGAGGTAATATTGCACTTTTATTTTTAAACATTAATATAGCAATTTGGTAGGTATGAATATCAAATATGTTTAAAGTTTTTAGCCTGAAGAATATTGGTTGAGAAGGAGCCAAAAAATGAGAACATGTACATATTCTTAATGCCCTTTTTTGAAGTTTGAGTATGGGTTCCAAGTTAGTTGATCCTGTACATGCCCAGGATAAATTGCAGTATTGTAGATAGGGAAGAATTAATGAATTATATAGCATTAATAACTGTTTTTCCGGAAGAATTGGTTTCATTTTAAGTAGAATTCCTATACTTTTTGATATCTTGTTACAAATATCTGATCTATGCTCATTGAAATTGAGTCGATCATCAAGGATAATACCAAGAAATTTTACATGTTTTGTTAAATTAAGTTGTACATTATTCATAGTTATACATATATCAGTTGGATCATATACATTATTAATTTTCCTAAAATACATAAAATTTGTTTTGGTTATTGGTTGAGAAGGAGCCAAAAAAATGAGAAGATGTACATATTCTTAATGCCTTTTTTTGAAGTTTGAGTATGGGTTCCAAGTTAGTTGATCCTGTACATGCCCAGGATAAATTGCAGTATTGTAGATAGGGAAGAATTAATGAATTATATAGCATAAATAACTGTTTTTCCGGAAGAATTGGTTTCATTTTAAGTAGAATTCCTATACTTTTTGATATCTTGTTACAAATATCTGATCTATGCTCATTGAAATTGAGTCGATCATCAAGGATAATACCAAGAAATTTTACATGTTTTGTTAAATTAAGTTGTACATTTTTAATTTGTAAACAAATCTTTCGGCATATTACTCCCAGTGTTAAAGATCGTATGCTCGATCTATAATGAAAAACACAAGTCAGAAAAAATTGGAACCAGCGGGATTCGAACCTGTCATCTACTGCTTGCCGGGCAGCGACTTAACCACCAGGCTATTCTGGTTCACGGCCAAGTCACGACGAACTAGAATCAAATACCCAAGATCCTCTTCTTTCTGACTCATTAATATTCAAACGGTCCGCCGTGGAACAATGGTTAGTAAACGAAGAAGCTTGACTGGGGAGGAATTTTTAATTTGTAAACAAATCTTTCGGCATATTACTCCCAGTGTTAAAGATCGTATGCTCGATCTATAATGAAAAACACAAGTCAGAAAAAATTGGAACCAGCGGGATTCGAACCTGTCATCTACTGCTTGCCGGGCAGCGACTTAACCACCAGGCTATTCTGGTTCACGGCCAAGTCACGACGAACTAGAATCAAATACCCAAGATCCTCTTCTTTCTGACTCATTAATATTCAAACGGTCCGCCGTGGAACAATGGTTAGTAAACGAAGAAGCTTGACTGGGGAGGAATTTTTAATTTGTAAACAAATCTTTCGGCATATTACTCCCAGTGTTAAAGATCGTATGCTCGATCTATAATGAAAAACACAAGTCAGAAAAAATTGGAACCAGCGGGATTCGAACCTGTCATCTACTGCTTGCCGGGCAGCGACTTAACCACCAGGCTATTCTGGTTCACGGCCAAGTCACGACGAACTAGAATCAAATACCCAAGATCCTCTTCTTTCTGACTCATTAATATTCAAACGGTCCGCCGTGGAACAATGGTTAGTAAACGAAGAAGCTTGACTGGGGAGGAATTTTTAATTTGTAAACAAATCTTTCGGCATATTACTCCCAGTGTTAAAGATCGTATGCTCGATCTATAATGAAAAACACACAAGTCAGAAAAAATTGGAACCAGCGGGATTCGAACCTGTCATCTACTGCTTGCCGGGCAGCGACTTAACCACCAGGCTATTCTGGTTCACGGCCAAGTCACGACGAACTAGAATCAAATACCCAAGATCCTCTTCTTTCTGACTCATTAATATTCAAACGGTCCGCCGTGGAACAATGGTTAGTAAACGAAGAAGCTTGACTGGGGAGGAATTTTAATTTGTAAACAAATCTTTCGGCATATTACTCCCAGTGTTAAAGATCGTATGCTCGATCTATAATGAAAAACACAAGTCAGAAAAAATTGGAACCAGCGGGATTCGAACCTGTCATCTACTGCTTGCCGGGCAGCGACTTAACCACCAGGCTATTCTGGTTCACGGCCAAGTCACGACGAACTAGAATCAAATACCCAAGATCCTCTTCTTTCTGACTCATTAATATTCAAACGGTCCGCCGTGGAACAATGGTTAGTAAACGAAGAAGCTTGACTGGGGAGGAATTTTTAATTTGTAAACAAATCTTTCGGCATATTACTCCCAGTGTTAAAGATCGTATGCTCGATCTATAATGAAAAACACAAGTCAGAAAAAATTGGAACCAGCGGGATTCGAACCTGTCATCTACTGCTTGCCGGGCAGCGACTTAACCACCAGGCTATTCTGGTTCACGGCCAAGTCACGACGAACTAGAATCAAATACCCAAGATCCTCTTCTTTCTGACTCATTAATATTCAAACGGTCCGCCGTGGAACAATGGTTAGTAAACGAAGAAGCTTGACTGGGGAGGAATTTTTAATTTGTAAACAAATCTTTCGGCATATTACTCCCAGTGTTAAAGATCGTATGCTCGATCTATAATGAAAAACACAAGTCAGAAAAAATTGGAACCAGCGGGATTCGAACCTGTCATCTACTGCTTGCCGGGCAGCGACTTAACCACCAGGCTATTCTGGTTCACGGCCAAGTCACGACGAACTAGAATCAAATACCCAAGATCCTCTTCTTTCTGACTCATTAATATTCAAACGGTCCGCCGTGGAACAATGGTTAGTAAACGAAGAAGCTTGACTGGGGAGGAATTTTTAATTTGTAAACAAATCTTTCGGCATATTACTCCCAGTGTTAAAGATCGTATGCTCGATCTATAATGAAAAACACAAGTCAGAAAAAATTGGAACCAGCGGGATTCGAACCTGTCATCTACTGCTTGCCGGGCAGCGACTTAACCACCAGGCTATTCTGGTTCACGGCCAAGTCACGACGAACTAGAATCAAATACCCAAGATCCTCTTCTTTCTGACTCATTAATATTCAAACGGTCCGCCGTGGAACAATGGTTAGTAAACGAAGAAGCTTGACTGGGGAGGAATTTTTAATTTGTAAACAAATCTTTCGGCATATTACTCCCAGTGTTAAAGATCGTATGCTCGATCTATAATGAAAAACACAAGTCAGAAAAAATTGGAACCAGCGGGATTCGAACCTGTCATCTACTGCTTGCCGGGCAGCGACTTAACCACCAGGCTATTCTGGTTCACGGCCAAGTCACGACGAACTAGAATCAAATACCCAAGATCCTCTTCTTTCTGACTCATTAATATTCAAACGGTCCGCCGTGGAACAATGGTTAGTAAACGAAGAAGCTTGACTGGGGAGGAATTTTTAATTTGTAAACAAATCTTTCGGCATATTACTCCCAGTGTTAAAGATCGTATGCTCGATCTATAATGAAAAACACAAGTCAGAAAAAATTGGAACCAGCGGGATTCGAACCTGTCATCTACTGCTTGCCGGGCAGCGACTTAACCACCAGGCTATTCTGGTTCACGGCCAAGTCACGACGAACTAGAATCAAATACCCAAGATCCTCTTCTTTCTGACTCATTAATATTCAAACGGTCCGCCGTGGAACAATGGTTAGTAAACGAAGAAGCTTGACTGGGGAGGAATTTTTAATTTGTAAACAAATCTTTCGGCATATTACTCCCAGTGTTAAAGATCGTATGCTCGATCTATAATGAAAAACACAAGTCAGAAAAAATTGGAACCAGCGGGATTCGAACCTGTCATCTACTGCTTGCCGGGCAGCGACTTAACCACCAGGCTATTCTGGTTCACGGCCAAGTCACGACGAACTAGAATCAAATACCCAAGATCCTCTTCTTTCTGACTCATTAATATTCAAACGGTCCGCCGTGGAACAATGGTTAGTAAACGAAGAAGCTTGACTGGGGAGGAATTTTTAATTTGTAAACAAATCTTTCGGCATATTACTCCAGTGTTAAAGATCGTATGCTCGATCTATAATGAAAAACACAAGTCAGAAAAAATTGGAACCAGCGGGATTCGAACCTGTCATCTACTGCTTGCCGGGCAGCGACTTAACCACCAGGCTATTCTGGTTCACGGCCAAGTCACGACGAACTAGAATCAAATACCCAAGATCCTCTTCTTTCTGACTCATTAATATTCAAACGGTCCGCCGTGGAACAATGGTTAGTAAACGAAGAAGCTTGACTGGGGAGGAATTTTTAATTTGTAAACAAATCTTTCGGCATATTACTCCCAGTGTTAAAGATCGTATGCTCGATCTATAATGAAAAACACAAGTCAGAAAAAATTGGAACCAGCGGGATTCGAACCTGTCATCTACTGCTTGCCGGGCAGCGACTTAACCACCAGGCTATTCTGGTTCACGGCCAAGTCACGACGAACTAGAATCAAATACCCAAGATCCTCTTCTTTCTGACTCATTAATATTCAAACGGTCCGCCGTGGAACAATGGTTAGTAAACGAAGAAGCTTGACTGGGGAGGAATTTTTAATTTGTAAACAAATCTTTCGGCATATTACTCCCAGTGTTAAAGATCGTATGCTCGATCTATAATGAAAAACACAAGTCAGAAAAAATTGGAACCAGCGGGATTCGAACCTGTCATCTACTGCTTGCCGGGCAGCGACTTAACCACCAGGCTATTCTGGTTCACGGCCAAGTCACGACGAACTAGAATCAAATACCCAAGATCCTCTTCTTTCTGACTCATTAATATTCAAACGGTCCGCCGTGGAACAATGGTTAGTAAACGAAGAAGCTTGACTGGGGAGGAATTTTTAATTTGTAAACAAATCTTTCGGCATATTACTCCCAGTAACTTGTTGCAGTTCACTATTAGTTGTTTTTATTAACTCGTAAAGATTATAATGAGATGATATAGTAGTTGTATCATCAGCAAACAGAATCATTTCAAAAAAATTGGATACCAAACATAAATCATTAACATACAGCAGAAAAATCAACGGGCCTAATATTGATCCTTGAGGAATACCTGATGTCATATTCGAAAAAGTAGAAGTATGATTATTATATGAGGTATACTGTAGTCGATTTGTAAGATAACTTCGAAACCACTGTAGCGGGATGCCCCGAATACCAAAATTGTTTAACTTATATAACAAAACTTTGTGATCAATTAAATCAAAAGCCTTAGTAAGGTCAAGAAAAATACCTAGAGTATGGAAGCTATTATTCATTTTTGTCATTAATCGATCCTGTAAATCGATAACTGCAAGGTCACATGAACAATGGGGTCTGAAACCATACTGACAATCATTTAATAATGAATGCTTATTGAGGTGGTTAAGAATCCTAGTGTAAACAATTTTTTCTAATATTTTTGAAAAGCATGGTAACAAAGATATAGGCCTATAGTTCGAAAATAGATGAGGATCCCTTTCTTAAAAACTGGAATGACCTTACTTATTTTAAGATTATTTTGAACATTCCCAGTGCTAAGAGATAAATTAAAAATGTATGACAAAGGCATGGCAATATAATGAATGACTTTTTTGATAATCTTACAACTTATTTCGTCAATACCCACACTTGTACTATTTTTTAGGCTTTTAACAATATTGATCAATTCATTTTCATTGGTTGGGTGAAAATAAATAGAGTGTATGCAACGTTCAGGTAAGTAAGAAGAGAAATGACTTGAGTTCAAATCAGATGTAATTTCTTTTTGAAGATTAATAGAGATATTAGCAAAATATGTATTGAATTCCTCAGAAATGAGTTGTAGGTTAGTTACTTTACTGCCATTACTGAGAAAATATAATGGAGATTTCTTTTTATATCGTTTCTTCAATAAGTCATTGATAATTTGCCATATCCTTATCATATTGTTCTTGTTTTTTTCAAATAAACCAATATAGTATTGCCTGCGGGCATTTCTTACAATTGTATTTAAACTGTTTCTATATTTCTTATATCGATACTCAAAACTAATGTTGGAAGGATCTTTACAGAAACATTTATATAAACGATCTTTTTTACGTATACAATTTAATAATGATCTGGTTATCCATGGTTTTCGAGGAATATTTTTCTTCAATCTTTTTTTACACACAAGATGTTTATCATGCAATTGTTTAAACTTTAAACAAAATATATTATATGCATTATCAGCATTTGATTTGGACAGTAATTCACTCCAATCAATGACTGACAAATCATTACAAAAATTATTAATAGTATTATCACTGATTTTTCTGAAGTAATCATTATTCAGATATTCAGTATCTTGACTATTTCCATTGTATTTTAAATTGGCTGTTATCAGAAAAATAGGTAAATGATCAGTTATGTTATTGTAGAATATTCCCGGTTTCAATGTTAAACAGCATACATTGGTAAAAATATTATCAATCAGGGTTACAGATGAATCCGGGGGGGAGGGGGGGGGGGGGGGGGGTGATGTTCTCCCAGTAAATGATATATACGGCATATGTTTATTTTTCTTATATTTTTTCAGATTCGGTTGTTACCCCCTTCTTCAATGAACGGTTTTGCGAGTTTTAGATATCTGTCCTTTTTATAGGGGGCGGGGCGGAGGGGCGTTACAGTTACATTTACAGTTACAGTTACATTCAATACACTTACTGTTACACGAAATGGAACATGTCAATGCAAATACGATTATGACATCGGCTACTTAGACATTATAAATGTACCAACACATGTGTAAAAGTAGAGAGAAAACTACTGTGATGTTGTATGATGAATGTTGGAATTAATCAAACAAACGAAAAATTAAGGTCATAATTCAGACATAAGAATGCTGACTGGACAAAATTGGACAAAATTATAAAAATAACAACTGTTTTAGTACCTATCTTCAGTCAATTCAATTCAATTCAATTTCAATTCAATTTATTTCTCAAACATTAAAAATCACAATCAAAATAAAACACATGTATATCTTTCATGTACAATAATATAACGATAAAGAAAAGGAAGCTAACTAAAAGCAGAGCTTGTAATTGATGCAGCTCCCTAACTTAAATCTGTACGGACATAATGTACAAAAGAGATAAAATGTTACACCCTGCAGTCATACACTACAAATCAAACACATCATTTCCACACATAAATTCACACATACAATCACACGGGTAGGCTAGGGGGGGGGGGGGGGGGTAACATCGCAAACTACTACAGCAATTAATTATTATATCCAGCTAACAAGCTGGATTTCAATTTACATTTAAATGAGGTAAGGTTATTGGAAGATATGATACTGGTATTTAAAGAATTCCATACCCGAGGGCCCTGGTGTCGAATCAAGTTTAATGAGCGTTCATTTGGTACTTTAAAGAAATGCATTTTTGAACTCGACCGAGTGTTATGGGGATGTATATATCTATTAAATTGAAATAATGAAGAGATATTATGAGGTAATATTGCACTTTTATTTTTAAACATTAATATAGCAATTTGGTAGGTATGAATATCAAATATGTTTAAAGTTTTTAGCCTGAAGAATATTGGTTGAGAAGGAGCCAAAAAATGAGAAGATGTACATATTCTTAATGCCTTTTTTTGAAGTTTGAGTATGGGTTCCAAGTTAGTTGATCCTGTACATGCCCAGGATAAATTGCAGTATTGTAGATAGGGAAGAATTAATGAATTATATAGCATAAATAACTGTTTTTCCGGAAGAATTGGTTTCATTTTAAGTAGAATTCCTATACTTTTTGATATCTTGTTACAAATATCTGATCTATGCTCATTGAAATTGAGTCGATCATCAAGGATAATACCAAGAAATTTTACATGTTTTGTTAAATTAAGTTGTACATTATTCATAGTTATACATATATCAGTTGGATCATATACATTATTAATTTTCCTAAAATACATAAAATTTGTTTTTCCATAGTTAACAATTAGTTTATTTGCTTTAAACCAGTCAGTAACTTTTTGCAGTTCACTATTAGTTGTTTTTATTAACTCGTAAAGATTATAATGAGATGATATAATAGTTGTATCATCAGCAAACAGAATCATTTCAAAAAAATTGGATACCAAACATAAATCATTAACATACAGCAGAAAAATCAACGGGCCTAATATTGATCCTTGAGGAATACCTGATGTCATATTCGAAAAAGTAGAAGTATGATTATTATATGAGGTATACTGTAGTCGATTTGTAAGATAACTTCGAAACCACTGTAGCGGGATGCCCCGAATACCAAAATTGTTTAACTTATATAACAAAACTTTGTGATCAATTAAATCAAAAGCCTTAGTAAGGTCAAGAAAAATACCTAGAGTATGGAAGCTATTATTCATTTTTGTCATTAATCGATCCTGTAAATCGATAACTGCAAGGTCACATGAACAATGGGGTCTGAAACCATACTGACAATCATTTAATAATGAATGCTTATTGAGGTGGTTAAGAATCCTAGTGTAAACAATTTTTTCTAATATTTTTGAAAAGCATGGTAACAAAGATATAGGCCTATAGTTCGAAAATAGATGAGGATCCCCTTTCTTAAAAACTGGAATGACCTTACTTATTTTAAGATTATTTTGAACATTCCCAGTGCTAAGAGATAAATTAAAAATGTATGACAAAGGCATGGCAATATAATGAATGACTTTTTTGATAATCTTACAACTTATTTCGTCAATACCCACACTTGTACTATTTTTTAGGCTTTTAACAATATTGATCAATTCATTTTCATTGGTTGGGTGAAAATAAATAGAGTGTATGCAACGTTCAGGTAAGTAAGAAGAGAAATGACTTGAGTTCAAATCAGATGTAATTTCTTTTTGAAGATTAATAGAGATATTAGCAAAATATGTATTGAATTCCTCAGAAATGAGTTGTAGGTTAGTTACTTTACTGCCATTACTGAGAAAATATAATGGAGATTTCTTTTTATATCGTTTCTTCAATAAGTCATTGATAATTTGCCATATCCTTATCATATTGTTCTTGTTTTTTTTCAAATAAACCAATATAGTATTGCCTGCGGGCATTTCTTACAATTGTATTTAAACTGTTTCTATATTTCTTATATCGATACTCAAAACTAATGTTGGAAGGATCTTTACAGAAACTACATTTATATAAACGATCTTTTTTACGTATACAATTTAATAATGATCTGGTTATCCATGGTTTTCGAGGAATATTTTTCTTCAATCTTTTTTTACACACAAGATGTTTATCATGCAATTGTTTAAACTTTAAACAAAATATATTATATGCATTATCAGCATTTGATTTGGACAGTAATTCACTCCAATCAATGACTGACAAATCATTACAAAAATTATTAATAGTATTATCACTGATTTTTCTGAAGTAATCATTATTCAGATATTCAGTATCTTGACTATTTCCATTGTATTTTAAATTGGCTGTTATCAGAAAAATAGGTAAATGATCAGTTATGTTATTGTAGAATATTCCCGGTTTCAATGTTAAACAGCATACATTGGTAAAAATATTATCAATCAGGGTTACAGATGAATCCGGGGGGGGGGGGTGATGTTCTCCCAGTAAATGATATATACGGCATATGTTTATTTTTCTTATATTTTTTCAGATTCGGTTGTTACCCCCTTCTTCAATGAACGGTTTTGCGAGTTTTAGATATCTGTCCTTTTTATAGGGGGCGGGGCGGAGGGGCGTTACAGTTACATTTACAGTTACAGTTACATTCAATACACTTACTGTTACACGAAATGGAACATGTCAATGCAAATACGATTATGACATCGGCTACTTAGACATTATAAATGTACCAACACATGTGTAAAAGTAGAGAGAAAACTACTGTGATGTTGTATGATGAATGTTGGAATTAATCAAACAAACGAAAAATTAAGGTCATAATTCAGACATAAGAATGCTGACTGGACAAAATTGGACAAAATTATAAAAATAACAACTGTTTTAGTACCTATCTTCAGTCAATTCAATTCAATTCAATTTCAATTCAATTTATTTCTCAATCATTAAAAATCACAATCAAAATAAAACACATGTATATCTTTCATGTACAATAATATAACGATAAAGAAAAGGAAGCTAACTAAAAGCAGAGCTTGTAATTGATGCAGCTCCTAACTTAAATCTGTACGGACATAATGTACAAAAGAGATAAAATGTTACACCCTGCAGTCATACACTACAAATCAAACACATCATTTCCACACATAAATTCACACATACAATCACACGGGTAGGCTAGGGGGGGGGGGGGTAACATCGCAAACTACTACAGCAATTAATTATTATATCCAGCTAACAAGCTGGATTTCAATTTACATTTAAATGAGGTAAGGTTATTGGAAGATATGATACTGGTATTTAAAGAATTCCATACCCGAGGGCCCTGGTGTCGAATCAAGTTTAATGAGCGTTCATTTGGTACTTTAAAGAAATGCATTTTTGAACTCGACCGAGTGTTATGGGGATGTATATATCTATTAAATTGAAATAATGAAGAGATATTATGAGGTAATATTGCACTTTTATTTTTAAACATTAATATAGCAATTTGGTAGGTATGAATATCAAATATGTTTAAAGTTTTTAGCCTGAAGAATATTGGTTGAGAAGGAGCCAAAAAATGAGAAGATGTACATATTCTTAATGCCTTTTTTTGAAGTTTGAGTATGGGTTCCAAGTTAGTTGATCCTGTACATGCCCAGGATAAATTGCAGTATTGTAGATAGGAAGAATTAATGAATTATATAGCATAAATAACTGTTTTTCCGGAAGAATTGGTTTCATTTTAAGTAGAATTCCTATACTTTTTGATATCTTGTTACAAATATCTGATCTATGCTCATTGAAATTGAGTCGATCATCAAGGATAATACCAAGAAATTTTACATGTTTTGTTAAATTAAGTTGTACATTATTCATAGTTATACATATATCAGTTGGATCATATACATTATTAATTTTCCTAAAATACATAAAATTTGTTTTGGTTATTGGTTGAGAAGGAGCCAAAAAATGAGAAGATGTACATATTCTTAATGCCTTTTTTGAAGTTTGAGTATGGGTTCCAAGTTAGTTGATCCTGTACATGCCCAGGATAAATTGCAGTATTGTAGATAGGGAAGAATTAATGAATTATATAGCATAAATAACTGTTTTTCCGGAAGAATTGGTTTCATTTTAAGTAGAATTCCTATACTTTTTGATATCTTGTTACAAATATCTGATCTATGCTCATTGAAATTGAGTCGATCATCAAGGATAATACCAAGAAATTTTACATGTTTTGTTAAATTAAGTTGTACATTATTCATAGTTATACATAAAATTTGTTTTTCCATAGTTAACAATTAGTTTATTTGCTTTAAACCAGTCAGTAACTTTTTGCAGTTCACTATTAGTTGTTTTTATTAACTCGTAAAGATTATAATGAGATGATATAATAGTTGTATCATCAGCAAACAGAATCATTTCAAAAAAATTGGATACCAAACATAAATCATTAACATACAGCAGAAAAATCAACGGGCCTAATATTGATCCTTGAGGAATACCTGATGTCATATTCGAAAAAGTAGAAGTATGATTATTATATGAGGTATACTGTAGTCGATTTGTAAGATAACTTCGAAACCACTGTAGCGGGATGCCCCGAATACCAAAATTGTTTAACTTATATAACAAAACTTTGTGATCAATTAAATCAAAAGCCTTAGTAAGGTCAAGAAAAATACCTAGAGTATGGAAGCTATTATTCATTTTTGTCATTAATCGATCCTGTAAATCGATAACTGCAAGGTCACATGAACAATGGGGTCTGAAACCATACTGACAATCATTTAATAATGAATGCTTATTGAGGTGGTTAAGAATCCTAGTGTAAACATTTTTTTCTAATATTTTTGAAAAGCATGGTAACAAAGATATAGGCCTATAGTTCGAAAATAGATGAGGATCCCCTTTCTTAAAAACTGGAATGACCTTACTTATTTTAAGATTATTTTGAACATTCCCAGTGCTAAGAGATAAATTAAAAATGTATGACAAAGGCATGGCAATATAATGAATGACTTTTTTGATAATCTTACAACTTATTTCGTCAATACCCACACTTGTACTATTTTTTAGGCTTTTAACAATATTGATCAATTCATTTTCATTGGTTGGGTGAAAATAAATAGAGTGTATGCAACGTTCAGGTAAGTAAGAAGAGAAATGACTTGAGTTCAAATCAGATGTAATTTCTTTTTGAAGATTAATAGAGATATTAGCAAAATATGTATTGAATTCCTCAGAAATGAGTTGTAGGTTAGTTACTTTACTGCCATTACTGAGAAAATATAATGGAGATTTCTTTTTATATCGTTTCTTCAATAAGTCATTGATAATTTGCCATATCCTTATCATATTGTTCTTGTTTTTTTCAAATAAACCAATATAGTATTGCCTGCGGGCATTTCTTACAATTGTATTTAAACTGTTTCTATATTTCTTATATCGATACTCAAAACTAATGTTGGAAGGATCTTTACAGAAACATTTATATAAACGATCTTTTTTACGTATACAATTTAATAATGATCTGGTTATCCATGGTTTTCGAGGAATATTTTTCTTCAATCTTTTTTTTACACACAAGGTGTTTATCATGCAATTGTTTAAACTTTAAACAAAATATATTATATGCATTATCAGCATTTGATTTGGACAGTAATTCACTCCAATCAATGACTGACAAATCATTACAAAAATTATTAATAGTATTATCACTGATTTTTCTGAAGTAATCATTATTCAGATATTCAGTATCTTGACTATTTCCATAGTATTTTAAATTGGCTGTTATCAGAAAAATAGGTAAATGATCAGTTATGTTATTGTAGAATATTCCCGGTTTCAATGTTAAACAGCATACATTGGTAAAAATATTATCAATCAGGGTTACAGATGAATTCGATATTCTAGTTGGTCTATCATTCATTGGCTGGAGCGAATTATTGAACATAATATTAACAAAATCATTTATACATTTCAAGGATGTATGTTGTAATAGATTTATATTCATATCACCCATGAAATACACATCTTTATTTTCTCTTTGTATTATCTCAAGATAGTCATTTAGACATTCATTAAATTTATAAATGGTTTGTTTGGGATCTCTATACATTATGCCAACAATGATGTTTTTTTTCTTAGGCACCTGAATTTCAACAAATAGCGACTCACAGAGGTCAGAAGGAAAACATAAATCAGATCGAATAGATACATTAAAAGAATCATTAATCAGTAGAGCAACACCCCCACCTCTACTTTTTTTTCTGTCAGCATGATAAAAGGAATAGTCATCAGTGTCAAACAAGAGGGGGGTATTACCATGGATCCATGTTTCTGTGAAGCCAATAATGGAGAAATTGACTTTTAAATGATCTAAATATGTACGTATAGCATCATGATTCCTGTGTAGGCTTCTTGCATTAAAATGAATTAAACTGAAATTGTTTTCATATTTATTAAAAGATTTGTTGAATTCATCAGCCAACCAATATTTACAACTTTTAGCATATCTAAAAAAATTATCATCAGGATCAATATCATTAAGGATAGAGTTATGAACATCCGATGTATCACAGAAAAAGTTGGAATTTAGTGTATTGCTATATTAGGATTATCTTGCTTAAACTCATATTCTAACTCAGTATTGCAAATTGAATGAAATGGAAGGATGCTTGTAAAATTATATGCAGTCTGTTCACTCATATACGTGTATTTTACAAAAAAAAGAAAGGGAGGGACAAAATACAGCTAGATACAATAGATATTTGATAAAATGCCTATTTGGTACATGTGAAACAACAATAGATAGAATCACACATTTCCACACACGTATTTAAGTACATATACACACACACACGCACACACCCACATTCACGCACAAAACACACTTAACAGTGAAATTGTAAAATACTTAATATATACTGTACATGCACAAGGTTTCAATCTGTTTAAAAAGGAGTAGTGGCATGCCGCTAGGAGCCACAATATAGATCATACAAAATACATGGTGAAGTACTAGTACTAAAAGTGTCTACAGAAATTTCAGGTCTTCTTTGTTTTTGATGAGGTGTTTCTTTCCAGTTTCCTTGTCTGTCGCAAACATTATTTATACACGTACTATTGTACTCTCATAATCATGCTATACATGTAATACATGTATAGCATAATTATGAATATACTATTAATACATGGTTGGGAGTGCGTTGGCGCGAATAGGAATAGAATTCCTGTGAGGATTGACGCCCATGTTATGAACCCCCAAGAGTCGCACAATCATGGAGGCTGCCATTTTCTTTCCTGGATGACTTCACAGAAGCGGAGCCAATAAAAGTCATGCGCGTTTCAGTGCGCGCATGTAATCCCTGCGCTAAACTGACAATTAAACTACGCGATTTCACTGCGTTTTAAGTTTGCACGCACCAGAGGTACGCGTACGCATAGCTCAGCCGTGCTGTAGAGCCTTTTTGCCGTGCGTTATCACTTTTTTTTGCACGGTCACGTGGTGTTATTTGACCAATCAGGATGGCTACATTCTTGAACCCGTTTTATAAAGTACAATACTACGTGTATGTATATCATTATCATTATGTATCTATCTGTATTTTTGTTGATTATTACCTGGTTGTATATTTCGATTTGTAATGCATGTAAACAAGACGAAATACCTTATATAGAATTAGAATTTTACGGCATCTCAAAACATCTCAAAACTCCATTGAGTGGTGGATATTTTTGGAAATGACAGTAAATTATACACCATTAATTTGTACATTATATACAAAAATGTTGTAAATTATAGTATTCTTTACTGTCTGAAAATTTTAAATATTTTTTTTTCTGGAAACCATATAGCAATAGAAAAATTATAATAAACAAATCTGCAAAGATTACTTTTCTAGAATTATATGAAAATAAAAATTAGTGTGGCTAGATAGAATATGTTTTATTCTTTAATCAACAAGAAGACAATCTTACAATTTCGTATTTTGCTGTCTTATAGATACAGTGCTGTACGTTAATAAAACTGTCTGGATTAATATAATAATCGTTTGTATTTGGATAATAATCGATTACTTTACACCTCAATGGAATTGTTTAATTGCTTTTAATTTTGCATTAAACATAAGAAGTGCGAATGTGCAAACAGAGTAACGAGACGTGGGAAGCTGATACCTGATGTATGCCATTATTATTAATACCTGTTGCACATGAAGCATCCTGTCGCTGACGTAGAACTGCGTCAACGACTCTTGGATTTGACACGAGACACCATTTGTCTGGCGTAGGAACTAGACTGCGTGAAAGACTCTTGAATTTGACGCGCCGTGTGATTGTGACATCGTACAAAATTGGATTTGACACGAGACACCATTTGTCTGGCGTAGGAACTAGACTGCGTGAAAGACTCTTGAATTTGACACGAGGCACCATTTGTCTGGCGGAGGACTGCGTCAGCGAATCTTGAATGCGACACGAGGAACCATTTGTCTGGCGTAGGACTGCGTCAACGACTCTTGAATTTGACGCGCCGTGTGATTGTGACATCGTACAAAATGCGAAAGCAAATAAATAATGCAAAGAATGTGATGAATTACTGGCGGTTGGGCTAATTCTCGTCTTCAATGTCTTGATTAGGGTAGGTAATAACCCGGTCGAAATGACGACACGTGTCCAACGGACATAAAGGCATATAAAGGCACATAACAGTTCCCAGCTCAATCTCTAAAGGCACAGACGCAACCCTTTGAGGCAGAGTGCGATGGCTGAGAGCAAAGTTTCGGTTTTGTCCGAAAATCGATTTCGACGGAACACTGGCGTAACGATCTACACCGACCAATGAGTAAAGACTGAACGTTTGTGATAACTCCTGCGTGCAGCTGTCATTATCTGTATAGGGGCCTATCGTTTACTCTTTACTGTGGCTGTTCGGAACCGAACAACTTATCGGCGCCTGTTGGCGTAGTGGGCCTAAGGATTATTGCTCTCCATCTGTCGTTTGAATATCATCTGGTGAGACCAGAATACTGGAGAAAGATTCAGGAGAGCGACCCCAAGGTTCAAGACTGGTATGGCGCCAAATGAGATATCGTTTGACACGGTAATAGTTTGGGAGCCTGTCCCGAAATATTTCATAAAGTTACTTAGACCATCCATCTCATTCACAAAGAGCTTGTCAGCCCGAACGAAGCCGCCGGGGTTTGGCGGCCGAAGAATGTATATACCTTCCATGGCCCATATGATACGTTATGTTAGATGGGTTGAAATCGACCCAACCTGGGGGCCCTTTTGGGCTGACAAGCTTTTTGTGAATGACATGGATGGTCTAAGTAACTTTAAGGCGTCAAATCTCATAGGTAAAATGGGGGTACTATTTCGGGACAAAGTCGCAATTAAAGTCCACCTGCAAGACAAAGCAATATGTAATTTTGTTTTGCCTGGAGGTGTCCAACGTTTGTCCGGCGACGAAAGATGGAGTTAGGGTTGTCGGTGGCGTCCAAGTCCGTGTTTATCCATTTATTAACTATTGCTACTTCTAACCCATTATGAGCTTTAAATACACTCAGCAGAAAAGCAAGTGGGCACTCTTTATTATTTTACCAAAATTTCATACAATCGGTCAATAAAATATGATAAAGTATATATCAAATTAAAAGATAACATTCATTTAACCGTTAGAAGATCTGATTTTTAAGAAAAAAATTCAAAAATAGAGCAAGTAGCCATTCAAATGTTAATGAACATGTGCATTTGTAAGACATTCTTGTTCCGTAATGTCAATGAAAACAATGAATGAGAAACAATGAGGATTGAGCTCTGGATATCAACTGTAGTCTCAGGACTGCATGGATTTGACAAGCAAATTTAAGTTTTTCTCGTGATTATTTTTTCATTGTTTTAATTTGACTCTACAAGATGATCATCAACTTCTCAATGGCCAGTTGCCCCATTTTTGCAATTTTCTTTCAGGCTCATTTATTGTTAAATGGCTATACTCACTCATGCGTGAAAGGTATGATTCCAATTGCATATCATCTTAAAGATTATCGATTTATGTGTTGTTTGATATATGAAAGATAAGTTTATATCAAATATTTTTATTTGAAAATCTTAACTATAAAGAATGTCCACTTTCTTTTTTTGCTGAGTGTATCATTGTACGTAAAATATGAACTGATCAAAATATGTTTACAAGAGGTCAAAGGCCACGTAGAGATATTAAGGTAAACATTTTTGAAACCGACATATCTTAAAAAATATTTTTCTGATCTTTAACACAATCAGCTCAAGTATTTATTATAAGCGTGGAATGATGAACTAATCTGATTTTAGAAGGTCGTTTTGTTCATTTATTACGATATCCATCGCAAGGCAAAACACACTCCTAACACACAAGTTGTTTTGTTTATAAACAGAGAAAACTTATTTTTGAAAGGTTTCTTTAGTTGAAACTTAGATTTATTAAATGCCCCAAACCTACCAAATAATGCTTGAGTAAGCGGTCCGCTAATACCAGTGGTAATGAAGAGAACAGACGTGCCCGACCTATAATTCTCTTCACCTGCAGTAGTCAACACCAGGGTCTCGTTTCATAAAGCTTATCAATAACAAGTTACGATAGTTGTTATAAGCTACAGAAATCCTTCCATCTGAATGCCTGAGAGCAAATTTGTCATGCAAATGTGGCAGTTGTTACTAGTAGCAAGTTTTATGAAACGGGACCCTGATGTAATTGTGATATTGTCGAGGCTCCCATTAGCAGACGTACCGTAGCAAGCTGAATGTCCCATCAGAAACGCGAATATGTCCGCAACGAAGTTGGTCCAGAAGGCTGCCGCAAGGTGGAAAGAGACGGATCAGGGAGTACCAGAGTCCAGATGCCAAACCTGATGAATTTTTGAGACCATAGGGAACCTATTCCCAAACGACCGAAGAAAATGCAGGCCCCTCCTGTGGTGGATATTTGGACTGCTCTCTGTCGAGAAAGACCTTTTTGTATAAGGCCAAAGGGCGTTGGTAATGATGTATAACAGCCAGGCGTTGTAGGGCAAACCGTGTACCTGGTATAAGAATCTTTGAACTAGAACAAAGATTAACACGAAGAACATGAAGAATCTTAAAGGGGAGCTGAGCACTTCTAGCAGGCGGACCATAATCCCGCCCTCATCCTTATTGTCTGCAACGTGGGTCATTTCAGTAGGGCTTGTAGTTTAATATGTTCGCAGGTCACTGATTCTCTTGGATGTTTCTTTAACAAAGGTCTCCTCTGTGAAGCTACCGTCTTGACAAGTCACTATGTCTTCCTCAAGTAACATGTCTCCTGTTTGGCCATCTTCGTTTCTGCGGACTCTTTGTTCCTCTTCATCTCTTAATAAATTGTGTACTTAAGCTGAGAAGCATTATCATCATTGAATTCAACCCCTTCCTCAGATAAATCGACCGTATCTACGGGTTCTTCTATGGCACCGACAACCACGTGAGAAAATTACCCGTCATGGCATGCATGGTGCAAAATAGAACCCCTCCTGCCGTACCACTGAAGGAGATTCTCAAACAGCCGCGGTACTAGGATAACTACGACACTTCCTCCAGAAATTCAGGTACCTGCTGCTATGGAGCAGGGGCGTCGATTCGTTTTTCGCAAGGGGGGGGGGGGGGGGGCAGACAGCCTGATAGTATCCTTCGTGATTTTTTACCGCCTTTTAATTACCAGCTTCTCCACGGTTACATGAAGCAGAGGAAATTAGTGAATTTGCGCGTGGAGCACGCGACGAAATTGAAGACTGATGTGTAATACCTTTTGTATTTCATTTTTTGGAAGGTTTCATTTCCCGAGTTTTGCATCATTTTCCTTATTTTATTTTACACATCCGGTTTTATTGGATGCTATGGAGATTCGCTGGGGAAGTAATCCAGAGGGCATGTGTTCGTCGGCAGTAAGAAAAAGATCATTCCCCAACCCTGTCAGAATTTAAGAAAATTTGAAGGAGACTGAGTAAGCGCTTCGCGGGTCATATCTAGTCCCTCAAGATTTATCATGATGATACGAATACTTCCTGAGATGAATAAGCATTAAAGAGATTTGAAATATTTCAATGCTAGCGTGGGTCCAGATATTGAGGGGGCACGGGCATCTTCGGCGGGGTGGCAGGGCGGAGGGTCCTTGCCTTGTAACTACTTGTTTACTAACTCTATAGGACATTTAGTGATGTGTGAAAAATCTTAGAGGCTTGAAAAGTTGACACCCGGTTGAGCCTACATGTAGATCAAAACATTGGGGTATGGGCACATAGGGCATCGGAACAAGGGGAGGTTGAGCTGCGGAAATGGGAATAACAGCACATAATTATGCCGACATTGCAGCGGAAAGCTGAGAGGCAGTTCGAGCGAAAGAGGACATCACTAGTCCGAAGATTGATATTGAACCACCTAACATCACAAGCTGGCAAGCCTAGAAATGGCGGAGTAGAGGCCCGGAGTAGAGGTTCAGAAAAGCTTTCTGTACAAGTACACCAACCGCAAAATATTAACATTAATATAAAACATTCTTAATCAACCTTAATTGTTATTCATGGTAATATCACATTTCTATAATTTGACATTTTTTTCCTATTTTTAGCTCACCTGAGCCTATGGCTCGAGTGAGCTATTGCGATGGAAATTTGTCCGTCGTCCGTCGTCCGTCGTGCGTCGTCCGTCGTCCGTCGTGCGTCGTCCGTTAACTTTTTACATTTTCATCTTCTTCTCCAAAACCCATGATCGGAATTCAACCAAACTTGGTAGGAATCATCCTTAGGGGTAGGGGACCCAAAGTTGCTAAAATGGTACATGTGGCCCCCAGGGGGGCCCAGGGGGAGGGCCCCCAATTGTAAAAGCTATGTAAATTTCAAACATCTTCTTCTCCAGAACCAGGCATAGCTCAGACTTGGTATTTTGTATGGAGATACCTCTATAGATGAAGAATGAATGTTGTTCATGAAATTTCTCTGAGTGGCCATATAGGGGCCCTGTGGGGGTAACATACTGGAGGGGGGGGGGGGCGCTGCCAGGCAAAATGTACATTCTGATCTTCTTCTCCAAAACACATGATCGGAATTCAACCAAACTTGGTAGGAATCATCCTTAGGGGTAGGGGACCCAAAGTTGCTAAAATGGTACATGTGGCCCCTAGGGGGCCCAGGGGGAAGGCCCCCAATTGTAAAAGCTATGTAAATTTCAAACATCTTCTTCTCCAGAACCAGGCATAGCTCATACTTGGTATTGTGTATGGAGATACCTCTATAGATGAAGAATGAATGTAGTTCATGAAATTTCTCTGAGTGGCCCTATAGGGGCCCTGTGGGGGTAACATACTGGAGGGGGGGGGGGGCGCTGCCAGGCAAAATGTACATTCTGATCTTCTCCAAAACACATGATCGGAATTCAACCAAACTTGGTAGGAATCATCCTTAGGGGTAGGGGACCCAAAGTTGCTAAAATGGTACCTGTGGCCCCCAGAGGGGCCCAGGGGGAAGGCCCCCAATTGTAAAAGCTATGTAAATTTCAAACATCTTCTTCTCCAGAACCAGGTATAGCTCAGACTTGGTATTGTGTATGGAGATACCTCTATAGATGAAGAATGAATGTTGTTCATGAAATTTCTCTGAGTGGCCCTGTAGGGGCCCTGTGGGGGTAACATACTGGAGGGGGGGGGGGGGGGGCGCTGCCAGGCAAAATGTACATTCTGATCTTCTCCAAAACACATGATCGGAATTCAACCAAACTTGGTAGGAATCATCCTTAGGGGTAGGGGATCCAAAGGTGCTAAAATGGTACATGTGGCCCCCAGGGGGAGGGCCCCCAAGTATAAAAGCTATGTAAATTTCAAACATCTTCTCCAGAACCAGGAATAGCTCAGACTTGGTATTGTGTATGGAGATTTTTTTCTGGGTGGCCCTATAGGGGGTCTGTGGGGGGTAACATACTGGAGGGGGGGGGGGGGGGGGGAGGGGGGGGGGGGTGGGGGGGAGGCCAGTTGTCCGCCATCCATAAACTTTTTACATTTTCAGCTTCTTCTCCAAAACCCATGATTGGAATTTAACCGAACTTGGTAGGAAGCTCAGACTTGGTATTGTGTATAGAGATACCTCTATAGATGAAGAATGAAAGTTGTTCATGTGCTGGAGAGAACATGCACCAGATGTGAATTGATCCACCTCAGGTGAGCGTCGTGCCCCCTGGGGCTCTTGTTTTTTATAAAACTCGATTCCTATTTTCGAAGCATTGACACCAACCATCATGAGACTGCTTGATGGAGCAGTATTATATATGTTATTTTTGACAGGGACATTGTAGGGGTTAAATATGTGCCAAATTAAGTGAATTTCTACAGAATTGAGTGCAGATGTGTATATAAAAATGTGGTACATGTATTTCAGCAAAAGAAACCGATCTCTCTCTCTCTCTCATATATACATATTGTATACATATACATGTAGTATACATAATTATAATAATGGGAAAGGAAATGAGAGAATTATGGTTGCGTAACTTAAATCGAAGTTCCCCAGAGCTGTCCTCGCTTTTTGAATTTTTTACAAAGGTTGAACAACTGTCTCCGCCGGGAATCGAACCCGGGTCGTTCGCTTAGAACGCCAGTGCCTTAACCACTAGACAAGGAGATGGGCCAGTGGTTTCGGCGACACCAGATTCAATTGACCGGCAGATTAACAATGTGGTCTAGTGGTTAAGGCATTGGCGTTCTAAGCCAACGACCCGGGTTCGATTCCCGGCGGAGACAGTTTTTCAACCTTTGCAAAAATTTTAAAAAAGGGAGGACAGCTCTGGGGAACTTTGATTTAAGTTACGCAACCTTTATTCTCTCATTTCCTTTCACATTGTATTCATTTCCACGAGAGTTGCCAAAGCTGTTGTATATGTTATTTCCTTACAATCACATATAAATATATGTCAAGGTTCGGGGTGTCAACACAACTCATGCAGCCTCACACGGGAAATCAAAGTCATAATCACCATACAAATTAACAAAATTTCTCAAAACAACCTAAAAATTCACCTTGATTTCTTGCCTTTTAATCATCGGCCCCTCACCCTGTGCATGCTTGCAAAAAACTTAATAATCTTATAGTAATATGCATAAGATTTGTAACAATATATATGTGTGTGTGTGTATATATATATATATATATATATATATATATATTGTTTTCACTTTATAAAAAATATATATTATTACAAAACAGGAAACCCCACCTTTCTCGAGCAATATTTCCTCAAATAAACATAACTTGATTTATATATATATATTAATACAAAACAGGAAACCCCAACTTTCTCGAGCAATATTTCCTCAAATAAACATAACTTGATTTATATATATATATATATAATACAAAACAGGAAACCCCAACTTTCTCGAGCAATATTTCCTCAAATAAACATAACTTGATTTATTGTAATACATCATAAAAAGAGGAATTTTATCCCCTTTCATATACGCTACCACAGTTGTGATGACAATTTTAAACCAGCAATGTAAAAATTTATTTGCGCACGAGAATGAGATCTATTCATCTGCATAATGAATATACATGTATGTATACATATATGTATGTATGTATGTATGTATGTATATATATGTATATATATATATATATATATATATATATATTGAATCTCACTGTTTCTCGAGCACACACTTGCTTGAACAGAGAAGGCCGCCATTTGGAAGGACATTGAGGTTAATTTTGGACTCGTTTCTCCTTCAAGGTTGTATTCATTGAATCTCACTCTGCATTCTCGAGCACACACTTGCTTGGAAAGACAAGACACGGCCATCATTTGAAAAGACATTGAGGCTAATTTTGGACTCGTTTCTCATTCAAGGTTGCATACATGTTGAATGTATGAATAGTATGAATAATTTATATATCACTTTTCTTGAAATATCACTTTTCTTTGCTATATGCGTCTTTTATCACTTGTTTTGTTTCTTTGCAGTACCTCTGTGCGCAAACTTCTTTTGACATCACTGACTTAAAAACATTCAAATTTATTCATGCATGACAATAACATTACAAATTTAGTAGCGTATGAAAGAGGGTGAACTGAACTTTGACATGAATAATGAGAATCAAACCAGAAATATTTATTTTTCTACTAATCGACGGGAAAAGTTGGATTTCCTTTTTTGAGAAACACACTGTATATACTTGCACTGCGTCGACCTTTTCGCAATGTTTAGAAGTTATTAATAAGGGAAAGAGCAGAACATTTAGTTGGAATAAACAAAAACTTACTCAAATAAAGGAAACATGCCAACTCACCCATCTGCATAATAATGCTATCATGAAATAACTCATTTAATGTTCATTTGGAAAGATACAAAATCTGATATGATCTAGCCAGGTGAAAGTTAGGTGTCTGTTCATTTGAGTCCGTGGTAGTTCGTGGTATGATATCTTTCACGCATGGTTCATTTTGAACTATTCAGGTTGTTCTGTTGATTACCCCCCCCCCCCCCCCTCAATCGAATGACGAAAAAAGGGAGACATGGAAAAAGGGAGACATGGAAAAGGACGAGAAAAGTAGATGATAGGGCCCCTCCCCTAATCAGTAACCTTGTAAATTCGCATTTCATTTACCAAGGTGGACCGGTGCCCCCTCCCCCATGCCAGTGCAACGCTAACGTAACATCACTACACATAACACAACTTGTGCATGTTCAAAGATTCCATGGCTAAGGCGCTACGGAAGTTTATGGGGGTGCTTAAAGTTAACAAAGTGTCCAAACAGAGTGGGTGCACATGATACAGTTGGCGCCAGTCTGATTGGTAAAACAATTGGGGGTGACTCGACATTTTTATGCTCTCGAGACAAAAATTAATCCAGCCATTTTCCTCAGAAGATATAGGGTAAAGGTTAGGATTCCACTTTGGTTTTAAGTTAGGGTTCGGGTTTTGGGGAGGTAAGTGTTTGGTTCCGATTGTTACAGGAATTGTTCAAAGGTCGAAATTGACCGAGAGGCAGTTGTCGGATCAGCATGTGTCGTAGAACTAACGGGTAACCTCGCTAGTCATAAGGACCGCTATTCATAAGGACCACGTATTCATAAGGACCGATATCCATAACGCGTGACTAAATGAATAGCGGTTTTCTATGAATAGTGGTCTTTATGAATAGCGTGCAAACCATAGACAAATTACCTCGCTATTCATAAGGACCACTTATTCATAAAGACCGCTATCCACAACGCGTGACGAAATGAATAGTGGTTTTGTATGAACAGCGGTCTTTATGAATAGCGAGCAAACCATAGACAAATTACCTCGCTATTCATAAGGGCCGCTATTCATAAGGACCACTTATTCATAAGGACCGATATCCATAACGCGTGACAAAATGAATAGCGGTTTTGTATGAATAGCGGTCTTTATGAATAGCGAGCAAACCATAGACAAATTACCTCGCTATTCATAAGGGCCGCTATTCATAAGGACCGCTATCCATAACGCGTGACAAAATGAATAGCGGTTTTCTATGAATAGCGGTCCTTATGAATAGCGAGCACACCCCGAACTAACATTGGGGCGGGGGGGGGGGGGAGGGGTGCTCGTGCCCCTTGAGCCGCACCCTTCCGCATGTCATATCCCCTTTACAAAAAATACCAAAAGTGAGAGTGAAATGAATATGCTTAACGTCGGTTCGAGAGCATTTATCACTTCACGTAAACAGCGTCCTTTTGTTTCCTACAGTTTCGACTTTCGGCGAAAGCTATATATATATATATTCTTGTTTTGCATTGTCAACTAAAAGCTCCAAGTCAACTACTACTATAAATATCGGCAAAGATATTCTTGAAAACAGTGTGAGAAGGATTTGTCTTCTGTGACGGATCAACTGCTCTTCATCCTTTGCTTCCCTGGTTCGTTGGAGAAAGTAGACTGAAAGTTTTTAATCAATTGTATCTACCGACTGCTTTACAAGTATTGAGAAGAAATAAATGGAAAAGGCAATGGACTCAAAATCGGTAATACTTAATACTCTTGTTTGGTTTTTATTGCACGAGCACTTATTTTTTTTCCCCACACTTCAAAATGTCTAAGGCTTCTTGTAAATTCATTCATTTATTCATTTATTTGTTTTCGATTTGAAAATAACCGTTAAAACAAAAACAAAAAGATTATTTCAAATTTACACTTTCTATATTTAGTGTTTCATTAATTTTGAAAGACGATTTAGATAAATAGTGAATTTAACATTCATGACAAATTCAGTATAAAATTGTAAAGTATTGTGAGTAAATAACAGTTGCACAAAATGAATTGAGGCCTATTTCAAGTTTTTAAAGAAGCTCACATGATTTTGTCTATTTGTACATTTGAAATTACCATTTTTTATTACCATCATGGATTTCGGGAAAATGTGTACTCTGTGAAATTATATCATACACTTATAAGGTAAAAACAGTCAATTTCTTACAAATGATTACATTTTCTATATACCATGTATACATATATATATATATATATATATAGAGAGAGAGAGAGAGAGAGAGAGATACAATGAATGAATTCCAGAGAAGACATTGGAAATGCATTGAATTCCAACTTTTTTTTATTTTAACCAAATTTTCGATCATCACGGATCTTCCTCAGGGTAATGAACAAAGTGAAATGTGCATGTGAAGCTCTGCTCAGAAAAAGTTGACAATGTAATACCATGGTAAAGCGCTTAGTTGCTAGGTAAAAGTTTGAGCGCTTATTTTTTTAATAAGCGCAAAATACATAAATTGTGACGTAATAATACAAGCTGACGTGTAGTCTAACATAGCAACACGCACGGTTGCTAGGTGAAAGTTTGAGCGCTTATTTATATATATATATCAGAAAAAATTATGTCTGTTTATTAGCAAAACAGGGCAGCGTTTCATCAAGCGTTTTGTCAGTGATTTTTACCGACAACTGTTATAAGCGACTGAAATCCTTGCATCTGATTGGCTGAGAGCAAATTTGTCAGTAAAAATCACTGACAAAACGCTTGATGAAATGCTCCCCAGGCCTTTTCAAACCACAGCTATCACTGTATGTAAAAGTGATTTTGCATGAAAAAACAGGGTTTTCGAATAACCTTTTCTATAATATGCCATTGAAAATTGGCTTCTATATAATTTTTGCTGATCGTCACGGTGTGCTTTTCTTCAATCGAACAGGCCAAAATCCATGCCGTATCCGCGGTCATTGCCGCCACTTTCGTCGCTATCGGAGTGATCATCGCAGCGGTCATCGTAGCCGGTGGTGACTACGGGAGAGAACAGGGTCAATGCGTTACTGTCAACAGCGGGGGCGCCGCCAAGGCTATGGAGAGCAGTATGGTACGTAAGCGAATTATACTCACCGAGTGGAAGGTGTGTGTGTGTGGGACCCCTGAGCAATTTGGTAGCATGTTAGCATGTGAAATATTGACATCAATTACTCCTGATCACTCAGGTATTAGTTTGGAATTACAATTTGTAAACAAAAGTTAAAATTAAAGTGGCAAATCATATTGGAAATTTAATAGTTTGTGCTTAGATAAAGATTTTGTGGACGGAATGATTACGGAAATAGAAATTATTAAGAGGAATTGGGCGGGTTAATTTAATGATAAATTAGTATTTTGGGATTTTCTTAAAAATGAAAATGAGTGAATATGCTAGAAAATACTCGAAAGTCAAAGCGAAAGAGAGGAGAACGAATATTGAAAAATTAGAAAAAGAATTGAGAACTTTAGAGCAAGATTTAATAACTACTGCTACTCCTTTAGAAACATCTAAACAGCTTGAAGAAAAGAAAAAAATGTTGTGTAAATTATACCATAGATCATTAGAAGGATTAAAAGTTAGGTCACGAGCGGCTTGGTTTGAGGAGGGGGAAAGGAACAAAGAATATTTTGAACAGTATTAACGAAGAACCTTGATGGGAGGAATTTTAATTTGTAAACAAATAACACTGGGAGTAAAATGCCTAAAAATTTGTTTACAAATATTTTGAACAGTTATTAAAATCAAATAAAAAGAAATCCGTAATACAGGAATTGTATGGTGAGAATAAATCTGTGACAAAAGATAGAAAAGAAATTACGAAGATAATTAAGTTATTTTATGATACATTATATTCGAAAAAGAGTGATGTAACAGAAGACGTTTTAAATGAAATTTTATTGTCTAAAAATATCCCAAAGCTAAGTGAGGAATGTCGGGAAGCAAGTGAAGGAAAACTTAGTAAAGATGAATGTTATGAGGTTTTAAAAACAATGAAGACAAATAAAGCTCTAGGTAATGATGGCCTTTCGGTAGAATTTTATATCACGTTTTGGTTACACATAGGTGGGCAATTAGTTGAAGCCTTAAATGAAGCTTACGACAAGGGTAACCTATCAACATCTCAGAAGCAAGGAGTCATTACATTAATAGAAAATATGGTAAAGGTCCTCTTTACATAAAAAATAATAGACCAATTACACTCCTAAAATGTTGATTACAAAATTCTTTCAAAGGTTTTAGCGAAAAGAATGAAAAAAGTTTTGAGTGAAATAATTCACATGGATCAGGTGGGATACATGGAAAACAGGAATATTGGAGAGGCCTTACGTTTAATAGACGATATGATTTTCCATTGTTTGACACACAATATGGATTGTTATTTAATAGCTGTAGATTTTGAAAAAGCTTTTGATTCTGTCTCACATTCTTTTTTATCTAGTGTATTAAAATGGTTTGGATTTGGCCCTTCTTTCTGTTCTTGGATAAAAACAATTTACACTGACATACGTAGTTGCGTTATGAATGGAGGGCTTTCCACTGGATATTTTTAGTCGTTATCGAAATCTTGGCACATGCCTTGAGAAGGGAGAATACCTTAAAAGGAATTACTTTCAGTGATTTTGAAGTAAAGCAAATATTGTATGCTGACGATATGACAGCTTTCATACGAGATAAAGTGTCAATTAGGACGTTACAAAACTTGTAACAAGCTTTAACTATAACTCTATAGTAACTATCACTTAAGTCACCTTTGTTTTATTTAGAAATGTTAAAGGCCTGGCAGGATTTATACAACTGTAGAAATTTTGAAGGAAAAATTAACCCAGTCATCTTCAATAACAAAGACTTCTTATTGCAAGGGAAAATGGCATTTAATGCAGACCTATACAGGCGAAAGGTTTCCTATTTGGAACAATAACATTGTTTGATAGAGAATCAATAAGACCAATCACTCATTTCCAAAGTTTGGGTTTAAACAGTGCAAATATTGCATACATCTGGAGCCTTTGTGATTCTATTTTGAAAAGTAACAAATATGATGGAACCTCAAGCAATTGGTAAGAAGTGGATATGAATGATTATAATAATATATTTAAAAAATTTTTTTTGACAAATTATTACTTTAAAAGAGGTGCAATCCATGAATTTACTCACACTTCGTGTCTAATAAAAAAAAAAATTCATATTGTTTAGAAATCAGAGATGGCCACCAGAAATTTGACTTCTCGGAAAAAAAGTATGAGGGATATTTTTCTAAGACCTAGAATCTCAACACTCATAGGATATCTTAGAGAATTTCTAATGGGGCGATTTATACTAAGAAGCAGCTTTAAAATTTGGTTTTGTTGTTGATAATTTATGTTCCTTTTGTAATCAAAGCTCAGAAACTTATTCACACTTATTTTGGACTTGCGCCAAAATTAAATCCTTATGGCAGGATAGGATTGAGTATTTTAAGATAGAAGAACTTAGAAATGCAGATTGGCAAGATATACATGTGGGTATAGAAGGAACTTGCCACAGAATCAAATGGTGTAATCGGTTATTTTCATAACCAAGTTCATGATATATAAGGCAAGGTCACAATCAACAACACCGCCGCTGGCAGAAGTAAAGAAACTATTAATCACATATCAGGAGGAAGAAAATCATATTGCCATTAAAAGAAATAAATCGGGATGGCACTTGCTGAAATGGGAATGTCTGAATACAACGTAAACTTTGTTTTATCCTCTCTGCCCCCTACGTTTTATGCGTGTTTGTTTTTTCCTCTTATTAAAAATACGATCCCAGAACAGACGCGACGGCTCTTCTCCATTCACAGCGTTAGCGAAGTCTTCCTGAATGCGAGCAGTGTGTGAGTTTGTGTGTGTGTGGGTTTACATAGATTCATTTGTGGGGTACAGAGAACAATAGAGCACAATGATGGCCTTTATTCCGTCATGCTTATGGGGTACAAAATACAACAGGAGAAGTGCTTGTGGGGTACAAAATACAATAGTAGAAGTGCTTGCGGGGTACAAAATACAATAGGAGAAGTGCTTGCGGGGTACAAAATACAATAGGAGAAAACAATTAAGTTCCCCACAAATCAATGTGTGTAGAGGTAGGTGTGCGTTTGTTTAGCATTATGTCCGAGGACATTTTCGGACAGAGAACAAAAAAAAAATCATGACAACAATGGTCCTCGGAAGGCGGACAATAGTCCTCGAACGTCGAACAATGAATTATGCCTTATTCCGTCGACTGTCCGAGGACGAGTAACAATAGAGGAACAATAGTTGTCCTCGGAAGTAAAGCCATTTAAACGTGTGTGTGTGTGTGTGTGTGTGTGAGTGAATGTCTGGTTTTAGGGAAGTAAGTGTAATAATAAAAACTACCTTTTGAGAGGTAAAATGATTTTTGATGAAGAGTTGTTTAAAAAGAATATTTGCCTAGTCGATCACATTCTTGAGAGAGAACAGGTGAAAACAATAAATTATTTTCATAGACTGGGCTTGAGTGCTGAAAATATTATGGAAATTTGGAAGATAAATGATGTAGTTTTGAAAAGCGAAAAATATAAAGGGAACTTCCAGGACTTATGCTCAAATGACGTAGACAATTATAATATTTTTTTGAAGATTTTTGGAAAAGTTATTTTTCTGAAAGATGTACCATCTAGAAAGGGTTACGAAAACTTTGTAACAAATCTCCAGCACCTGTATATTTTACGAATAAAAGATGATCACAACCATTTTAATTTTTCAGAAAAAGAAATTTCACAAATATTCATAAGACTTAGAACTACAACAATTTTACCGAAAGTCAGGGAATTTCAGTATAAATTACTCCATGGTGCAATATACACAAATTAACATCTTCTCAAATTTGGGTTTGCTGTTCATTCTGCAAGCATAAATCGGAATCATACGAACACCTATTTTGGGCTTGTCGTGATGTAAAGGCTTTATGGCAAATAGTTATTGAAAAACTAGGTTTAGCAAATCTTCGGAAGGCAGAGTGGAAAGAAATACGCGTGGGAATTACTGGATCCGACCCTGAAATTAAATTTTGCAATACTGTGATTTTCTTAATGAAATATATTATTTTTAAGACAGGGTCAGAGGGAAGAGTTCCTACTCAAGAAAGATGTTTTCAAATCTTGTTAGAATATCAAAAGGAAGAAAAAGCAATAGCTATTAAAAGGAATAAGTAAGATAAGCATTTGTTATAATGGGAGAGATTGCAGGGGTAAGGAGAGAGAGAGAGAGAGAGAGAGAGAGAGGGAGAGAGAGAGAGAGGGAGAGAGAGAGAGAGAGAGAGTTGAAAGAGGATTTGTGAATGTGTGTGTAGCGTTGTGTGTCTGTGTGTGTGTTGCGGCTGTTTTTTTTTTTTTTAAGGAGGGTGGGGGTTAGGGGAGGTCAAAGGGGTAGGTTTTTGGTAAAGAAGAAAGATATCACTCAATTTTTTTTTCTTATAAAAATTGTTTAAGGTTTTTTTTCTTTTTTTTCTTCTTTCCTTTGATGTTTAACATGTTCAATTCATTGAAATAGTTTTAGTGATGATTAATTGTATTCAGTGTGTCAAGCCCTATCTTCTATTGTTCATATGATCATGTAAGTCACTGAAATATTTTAGTTGTGATTTTTATTGTATTTCTGTTATGTAATTCAATGAAAAAATTTTTGTAAAAACGAAAAAAATCCATGTATTGAGTGAAATCAAAATAAAGATCACTGGAAAAAAAAGTGTGGGTGGGAGGGATGGAAGGTTCTACGCAGTGGTAGTTCCGGGGGGAATGGGGTAGGTAGGGGCATATGTGGGTAGGGAGGGGTCCTTGTTTGTTTTTGTTTTTTGTTTTTTAAATAATAGATTCAAAAAAATTATGATATGTTCACTTTGTTTGGATATACATCATCACACTTATGTTTAATTCTTATATAATCATGTATGGAATAATTTCAATTCAGTTACAGCATTAGAAACGCATATTTATTAGTTTTAATTTTTCCTTCCAGAGGAAGAATATTTTGCATGATAATTATATAAGTGATGATAAAATATTTTTTTGTTTATATTGTTAAAACATTCAAAGAGAATATGTTGATTGTATAATTTGTTTCATGGAATCGTTAATAAAGATCATTGAAAAAAAAAAGTGTGGGTGGGAGGGATGGAAGGTTTCTACGCAGTGGTAGTTCCGGAGGGAATGGGGTAGGTAGGGGCACATGTGGGTAGGGAGGGGTCCTTGTCGTTTGTTTGTTTTTGGTTTTTTTTAAATAATAGATTCCGTAAAATTATGATTTGTTCACTTTGTTTGGATATATATATATATCATCACACTAAAATGTTTAAATCTTATATAATCATGTATGGAATAATTTCAATTCAGTTACAGCATTAGAAACGCACATTTATTAGTTTTGATTTTACATTCCAGAGGAAGAATATTTTGCATGATAATTATATAAGTGATGATAAAGTATTTTACTGATAATGATACTGATACTGGGATTTTATTATCTTTCTCAATAATCATATGTACATTCATACTGAATTGCAAGAGCATTATATTGTTACTAGCAGAAGCAGCCCGTGGACATCCACGGGCGCTAGCTGTGTTTATGATTAATCACCGTACCGTTAATTTCTCACAATAATCAAGTGAATAAATAAAAAAGTCGGATAAAGTTATTTTTTACCAAAAAATATTTACAACATGCGCATTGGCGGATCAGGGTGGGGGTACTTCCGGTCCGTGCCCTCCCAACCCCCCTTTTGGAAGGAAAGTATGTATTTTAACCATGTACGATCCGTCCTTTTGTCGATTGTGCCCCCCCCCCTTTTAGAATGAAAACCTTTTTTTGCTTGTCAAAGAATTATGCAGGGACCCCCATAACCACCACTCCTGAGCGAATTTTGGAGGTCTGACGTAAAGAAAAATTGTCGCCACCTTCCCCCCCCCTCCCCTCCCCCACTACTGAGCGACTTTCCAAGAACCTGGCAAGACCAAAAAATACAGGTCTGCCTTTTCCAAAAGTTGACAAACCTGTGTGCCCCGCCTTATACTAAATTCTGGATCCGCCCGTGAACATGTGAGTATGTCTTATTTACCCAAAGCTTGCATGAGTTTAAAAAAAAATTACATTTTCATCTTGATGAAGATTAATGATATGGATATAATAATGTTCCAGTACAATATCCATGCATAGACCTAGATGGAGCGATTTGATCTTTCCATGTTTCTGTGGTTTAATACTCGGAGAAATCAAGGCCATGAAAACATAACATCCATAATTAGCGGTACGTCCCCTGTTAAGGATGCAAAAATGAGAGAAAAAAAGAATTTGTCATTTTATTTTCAGGGGTATTATGACCCCCTTATATGGGTCTTGGGAGGATCGACGGATTACCCCCCCCCCCCAGGTCTGCCTTTTCCAAAAGTTGACAAACCTGCACTTGTTTTCCCCGCCTTATACTAAATTCTGGATCCGCCCCTGATCATGTGAATATGTCTTAATTATCCAAAGCTTGCATGAGTTCTGAAGAAAATTCCTTTTAATCTTGATGAAAATTGATGATATGGATATAATAATGTTCGAGTAGAATATCCATGCATAGACCTAGAGGGAGCGATTTGATCTTGCCATGTTTTTGTGGTTTATTAATACTCAGAGTAACATCCATAATTAGCGGTACGTCCCCTGTAAAGGATGCAATAATGAGAAAAAATGAATTTGTCATTTTATTTTCAGGGGGATAATGGCCCCCTTATATGGGTCTTGGGAGGACCGACGGATTGACTTCCCCCTACTACCCCCCCCCCCCCCTCCAGCTCCCCCATTCCATTGTCATCCCATCACCCCCAGGGCAAGGGGAGAAGGGATTAATATCATTATACGTATTCATAATCATTATGGAAATATTTTCGAAGGAATTTTCTTCTTATCAGATTTTCTGATAAAGTGTCAATTACCGGTAGCGAACGTCGTGAAACATACACACTAAACTGTGTGTGTGACCATGAAGCTTCAAATGATGTAACTCTATACCTGTATGATGTCCTGTACACGTACGTGCGAACGATCTAACACGTGTGTATAATACTGTACTGTACACTGAAGCCATGCGGATATATCGCCATGCTGTTCTTTGGCATAGCTCCCCTTCACTGGGAAAGGTATATGGGTTGGCTGGGCCTGAAGCTACAAACAAGCTTCATGGGTTGGTGGAATTATTAGGCCTACTCCCTGCGGAAATTCAATGTTTCAAAAATGAATTTATGAAATATGGACGGGACGTCAGCCCTTAAGAAGTGCCTCCCACCACCCTAAGAACCCTTCCCCACCCGTGGGTACCAAAAGGCGGGGACCGAAAGGGCCAGGGGAGGAGCCTATTTGAACCAAAAAAAGAGCCCGAAATCCTTAGTGTATTATATTATAAGATATGCAGGTACATAGGATATTGATTAGATAAAAGGAATAAAAAAATACTATAAATGCTAATCAAGTCTGATCCCTTAGCTAAAGTATTATACAAGTCTGTTTACAGCATTAATCATTAAGAGATAAATGATTTAAAATAGTGGGTAGAAACAACATAGAACAAAAAATTAAACAAGGAACCAAGCAAAATATGACCGAAAATTAAAATCTTGGTTATACACTTTTACATATTGTCAGAAAAGAAAATAACTTATAGCACACATCATTATCAAGAATCTATCAGCAACTGAGCTATAAGGGCTTTCCGGAAAGAAAATTGAGATGGTTTTTCTCTTAATTCCGAAGTTAGTGCATTCCCCCAAAATGGCCCTCTGTATGATAGAGAAAATTGGCCTTGAGTAGTTTTCACTTTTGGTAAACATAAATGTTTATTTTCTCTTCGTCTGGTTTCATATCTGTGTTCAATGAAAGAACAGTATTCATTGGTAGATTGTGGCAATTTGTTATTCAACAACTGATACATGAAAACACAAATACACAATTTATGAAACTTATAGACATTTAACAATTTTAGCTCCTGAAATATTGGTCTGGAAGGAGCCCTGTATTAAAGCGCTGAGTGTTATTGCTCTCATAGCCATCTTTTGACTGAGAAACAAACATTTGAGATTACTTTCATAATTACCTCCCCATACCTCTATTCCGTATGATATATGTGGTTGAATGAGTGTCTTATATAATAACAATAGAATTTTCCTTGGTATAAATTGCCGTATTCTATATAAGACACCAATTTTTTTCCTCACACATTTGTTGACATTTTCAATATGGTTTTTCCATGTCATGTGTTGATCAATATATATTACTATAAATGATACTACTTCAACTCTTGCTATTTCCATATTTGATATTTCCAGTTGACCATTTACTTTGACAGATTGACTACGACCTCTAATCAAAATATGATTAGTTTTGGAAAGGTTAATTGTCAATTTGTTCTTTTCACACCATCTAGTTACGTTTTCAAATTGTTTACTTAAAACATCCATGTTTATTTCTTTGTTTCTTGGGGGAAACGTATGGAAAAGATTAGAGTCATCTGCAAAAAGTCGAAAAGTGAAAAAGTCTGTTGAATTAGGTAGATCATTGATATAAATAAAAAAAAGTGTTGGTCCTAGCACTGACCCTTGTGGAACACCACATGATATTTTCCTTTTGAATGAACTACACCCTTCATAAATTACAAACCAGTATCTATCATGAAGATAATCTTCGAACCACTCAAGTGGCAATCTTCTTATTCCATAATGTTCCAGTTTGTGAGCTAATATTTTATGGTCAGTGGTGTCAAAATCGTTTTGAAAATCTATAAAAACTCCTAATGTTATTTTGCCATTATCTATCGACTTTAAAACATCATTTACTAAGTTCATCAATGATAGTCTTGTACTGTAGTTTTCCTGAAGCCGTATTGGTGCTGATAGAAGATGCCTTTTTTTTCAAGATAACTAAGAAGCCTATCATTCACAATTTTCTCAAAAATTTTAGCTAAAACTGGCAACACAGATATTGGTCGGTAATTTCCAGGTATTTCTCTATCACCCTTTTTAAATATCGGTGTAATTTTGGCCACTTTCATTGCCTTTGGATATTGACCTTGCCTAAAAATAGATTGAAAATATAGCTCAGGGGCTGTGCAATTGTATCAGCAGCATCCCTCAACAGTCTAGCTGGTATATTATCTAATCCACTTGCTTTTTTCACATCTAAGGACAAAAGCAAATTCTTTACCTGAGAATATGTTACTGGCTCCCAAAATAAGGAGGCACCTACCTTGTTTCCCAAGAAATCTTTAAAAGTAACATTGTCATCAGTATCAAGAATAGATTTAGCAAGTTTTGGCCCAATGTTGACGAAAAAAATATTGAACGCTTCAGCTATTTCATCTTTTTTAGTTACAACTGTCTCGGTGCCATTATAATCAGCACGCAGTTTTCAACCTGTGTTGACTTCAGATTATTTTCACCTTTCTTTAGCAATTGATTTATTGTCTTCCAAGTCTTTGTCATATCATTTTTGTGTGATTCAAATAGGTTACTATAAAAATTTCTTTTAGCATTTCTTAAAAGCGAAGTAAGTACATTCCTATATGTTTTATACCTACGTAAATGACCTTCAATATAATTTGATTTAATTACTATTCCATATAACTTGTGTTTTTTGCGAATAGACTTCTTAATACATTTTGTCATCCATGGTTTATCCCCTTTCCTTTTACAGTGGTGACAAGTAATTACTGGGGCATGACTATCACATACTTTTATAAATTTTCCTATGAACTTGTCATAAGAGTCATTTAGACTATTACAGTCATAAATTTCTTGTCATGATTCCGAACGTATATTATCACAAAATTTGTCTTTATCATATTTCCTTAAACTCCTAAATTTGAAATTTTCATTAATGTGGGATTTACCAAGATAATTTTCAAATAAGGCAAATATGGGAAAATGGTCTGAAACATCTGTCAAGATTGTCCCAGCAGATATTCCATTTCTATCAAAGGTTGTATAGATATGATCAATTAAGGAACCTGAGGTAGCTGTCACTCGAGTAAGTGTTGTGATTAACTGTTGCAATCCCATGCATGTAAGTTTAGTAATAAACATTTCCTCATTATGACCAGGGTCATTGAGATCAATATTAAAATCGCCCATTAAAGGGAGCGACAAGTCGCAATCTATGGGCGCTTTTACAGTTGGCTGCTCCTTTCTCTGGATCAAAGTTCAAAGCGACTTCAATTTATCGTGCGCAGCTAATAAAAGTTCGCACATTGACCTAAATTTGAGTAAACAAGATCGCGCGTTCTTTATTCCAGTATTTGAATCTCATTTGTCGGTTGCGTATGGAGGGATTCGAGTTAACGATCGCGCGAGGAATCCGGCAATAACATTCCTTCGGTAGCGCACGATTAGACCTGATTGCATCCGAATTTCCCCGAGTCAGGCCAACTGGTCAGGCCCATGGATTACGACTTGCCACTCCCTTTAAAATACAATACTTTTTGTCAGTTTTCACCTGATCCAGCACATGAACTAAGTTTTGTTGAAAATCTACAATATCAGTGTTTGGCTTCCTATAAATAACTCCAACAACTATTGAAAAAAACTAAGTGCTTTGACCTCAAGCCATATTGATTCGGCATGATTAACATCATAGGATAACAAATTATATTTCATTGAATTGTGAACATAAATTCCAACGCCACCCCCTCTCATGTCAGGGCTACGACAACTAAGTTCCAATGAGTATCCTTCCATACACAGTATACCTGTATCTGATGCCTTCCATACCTCTGACAAACCAATTAACTTAAATCTAGCTTTAATACATTCTTCATATAATACCCGAAAATTGTCAATATTTCTATTCAGCGACCTAATATTTATGTGTGAAACTGATAAAGCCTTGTCAGCTTTTGTAGAGAGTTTACTATTAAAATCTTCAGGTGACACCTCAAAGTGATCTGCAGGCGTATAAGAGTTAAGATAAGTTTCCTCTACATTGTTATTGTTCATAAGAACTTTTGTTCAAATGAGGGATGAATTCCTATTCCAAAGATAAATTTAAAGCAGGTGTAGTTTGAAGTCCTGATACTTGACATCTGTAAGTCCGATTTCGAACAGGTCGTCTGGAGAGCGCAAGCTTTGAAAGGTGCCATCTTCCATTCTACACACAATGTTTCCATTCTTTGTCATCACCCCCTTCACTCCTGCAGCTTTTTTCGCAGCCATCAAAAAGGCAAACCGCATCGATGTGAGGTCTTCGTTGATGAAAACCCCCTTGCAGGACCTTACGTCCTTCAGCTTATATCTTCCTTCGTAAAAGGCATCACGCTTCCTCCTTGAAGTAAACCTCACCATAGATTGCCGAGGTTTGACTGTTGGTCCTTCTTTCTTTGGCCCCATACGGTGACAGATGGAGATGTCACCGGGTGTTACATCTACTCCGGCTTTTTCTGCCACTGATGTGATTTTAGCCATCAGCTCTTCTTCACCCTCTTCCTCTGATTCTGGGAGGCCTAGAATTCTAATATTATCCCGTCTGCTCTGTTGCTCCAGTTCATCATTTTTAAACTGAACTCGAAGGAGATGAGGATTCATCTCCTTCTTGGAGACACAAGTCGCCGTCACCGCTTGCACCACTGCTGGTATCGCCGTCTGCATGGCAGCCTGAACGGCATTCATCGTTATCTTTGCCAGTTTTCCTTTCTCCCCTTCATCTTTCACATCTTTGAAGTTTCCCTTTATATCATCCTGATGACAACATTATCCCCAGCTCCAGCCACTGATTTATTGCCACTTGTCCCAGCGGCCTCTTCACTAAGCACCTGAAATGTGTTATTACTCTCCTTAATTGCTTTGTCCTTCAAGAATTATCATGGCACTTTCAATTTCTTTCCATGGGTCATCGTTGCTGGTTAGTATGTGTAATTGAGAGAAACACCACAGAAATTATAGTACATAGGACTGTACAAACTTTTTCAGTCTATAATGCTAAAAAATTCATATCAGATATTGTCCAATAACTAGTCAATCCAATACTTTCTTGAAACAATTTTGTGTCCAGTCCAATCAGAAAATGCTAACATTAAGTAGATTGATCATATTCTCAACTGTGAAAGTCCGTTAAATTCGCAGAAAAATATAGATCCATTCAGAGGCTGTAAAACTTGTGACTTGTCCTGCTCATAATGTTTATATTGTTAAAACTTTCAAAGAGAATATGTTGATTGTATAATTTGTGTTTCATGGAATCATTAATAAAGATCACTGAAAAAAAAATAAACGCTAAGAGTAAATGTTGTGGAATCTAGTGTATATACATGATAATTCCTAATTCCTTCTATCATGGCTATAGAAAGTAATTATGGTTATGCAGAGAGCAGTGTGGTACGTAGAAGATGCATATTCACTGAGGGGGTGGGGGAAGGGTTGGGGGGGGGGGGAACCATGGTGCAATTAATTATTATTGACGTCCACAGGAAAAATATTGTCTACTCACATAAAAACTGTCAATCATCATTCCTTTTATAGCGAGTAATATGTCACACTTCATTTAGATTACATGCTATATGGTGTACGCAGTGAGGTATATACGGAGAAGCTAAGGGGGTGCACGCGCCGACCTCATTCCTTCTATCATGGCTATAGAAAGTAATTATGGTTATGCAGAGAGCAGTGTAGTACGTAGAAGATGCATATTCACTGAGGGGGTGGGGGAAGGGTTGGGGGGGGGGGGAACCATGGTGCAATTAATTATTATTGACGTCCACAGTAAAAATATTGTCTACTCACATAAAAACTGTCAATCATCATTCCTTTTATAGCGAGTAATATGTCACACTTCATTTAGATTACATGCTATATGGTGTACGCAGTGAGGTATATACGGAGAAGCTAAGGGGGTGCACGCGCCGACCTCATTCCTTCTATCATGGCTATAGAAAGTAATTATGGTTATGCAGAGAGCAGTGTAGTACGTAGAAGATGCATATTCACTGAGGGGGTGGGGGAAGGGTTGGGGGGGGGGGGAACCATGGTGCAATTAATTATTATTGACGTCCACAGTAAAAATATTGTCTACTCACATAAAAACTGTCAATCATCATTCCTTTTATAGCGAGTAATATGTCACACTTCATTTTGATTACATGCTATATGGTGTACGCAGTGAGGTATATACGTAGAAGCTAAGGGGGTGCACGCGCCGACCTCATGTAACACCATGAAGCTACAAACTGGTTTGTAGCTTCATGGTAACACACATGGTTCTGATCAGACCATAGCGTGTATCTACTCGTTGACTCTATGGATCAGACTCAACGTCTGACCGCTTCCCAAAAGGCAATTTATGTAATAACCTTATTGATTTTCTCCAAAATTTATCAACTTATTCCGAGATTTTGCTTTAATTTCCATATTTTACTTTAATTCTCACTATTTCAGTATTTCCTTAATTTCCTGTGATTTTCCTTGATTTTTCTTGAATTTCCTTGAATTTCCTTGAATTTTTCATTTTCCTCAAAAATTTCCTTGGCACTTTCTAAATTCCTTATTTTGTCCTAAAAACAAGGGAATTTCCTTGACAGTAGAAGCCCTGGGCCCCGTTTCATAAAAATTCTTATCGATAACTGAGAACTGAGTGATGAACTGAGAAGAGATGGTATGAAGAAAATGGAGTATGAAAAGCTGTATGGGGAGAAAGCAGTTTCTTTTTTAAAGGAAGAATAAGAAATAGAAATGTCACCTTTTACACTATCCTGATTTTAGTATCATATTCAACTCGCATTTGGTGGAAATAACTTTGTGTATTTTTCTATAAATTGGGCATTCATTATCTGATAATTCGCAATTATTAACTCTGATTTCAGGTCATGAATGTGAGGCTGATGGATGGTAATAGGGAGATAGGTATGCAGAAGGCACGATACGACTACGATGCCAACACGATCGTGGTCGAGACAGCAAACAGTTCCGCTACTGTCGCCATCGACTATGACAGGGTAAGAATATTTCAAAGGGAATCAAAATTAATACTTTGGTAAATAGATTTAGGAATTTCCAATGAATTCAGATTAATTGAAGTAATTTTGAGCTCATTTATACGTAAATTTCAAGTTTATTATGTTATTCATATGTAAGATATTTTTTCTGCTGTAATAGCGCTCTGATCAGTATTCTCTAAAAGCGCTTGATGAGAAACCACAATTATTAATATTATAATTATTATCATTTACAATTCTATTCTATTCTGTAATTTACTATCAACAACATAATACATGTAAAGACCTATAGTGAGCATTTTACAAAGATGGATGACAATTTGAAGACAATATACTGAAACCCTTCAATCTTATGATGCAATTTGGGTTTCAATGAAAGTGGAGGAAAATGCGAGATAATAATTGTAATGTCACGCGACTTTACAGCCTTGGCGTAAAGACTTTTTTAGTTTCGGTGACTTATTGTCATTCTGAGTACTCTGTGTAAAAATAGACCTATATTGGCGTATCCAGAAACAGATAAATAAAGGAGGGCTGGCGGAAACACCTCCATATGGAGGAGGGGCAGCCCCATATGCCCGAGGCCGATTGCAAGTTGATTTTTTTTCTCTTGGGGACCTACAGACAAGGGAGGGGGTGGGGGAAGATGGGGGAGGGCGTACGCCTGCTTCATGTAAGGTTGGATACGCCATTGATTATAGTTTTATTATTGTTTGCTTTTTAAAAATTCTAAATTTCTTTTTGATCTATCGTCCACAGTCCGTTGTTTTTATTGCGGTACACAGCCAATCACTTTGCTTGGCATCAGCTTTGCATGGAGACATGATGGTCATGGCTGATAGATTTACCGATTTCATGAGGGATGAAAGGCAACAGGTACGTCAGTCTGTAAAAATAGAACAATCAGTTCCTGTCCATTTTGAAATTTTATTCAAATTTTACTGAAATAATTCACTTTTGCATTAGGTACATAATCTGCCTCTTAAAGTTTGTCACGCCCAGGTGATATTCTCAGAGACGTGTGGACAGATGAGTTATTACTAAAACCTTAATTACATTTTTGAAAATGTAAAAAAAAAGGAAGAAAGAAACTAAACAAGATGAGGGGTGGCTTGTGCTTACTCCTTTAAACAGAAGACGAACGATGTAACTTAATAACATAACATAACGTGCAAAGCGATATGAAGTAATTTTAAAGGCCTACGAAGATTTTGACTCAGTTTACACCAATGCAAGAGGCTAATTGTAATCCTCTGCGTTAAAAGAGAAAGTTGTCATTTTATTATTTCCTCAAAAGTGTTTTCATGAAAATATATCCGAGGTTTAATTTCTATCTCATGATTACAACAATAATCAGTTTCATATCAATTACATGACCTTTCAAAACAAAGTGGTTACTTTTTAACGTTGCTAATTGCCTTAAAAACAGTACCGATACTAAAAGTGCCGATATTTAAAAAAATAATTGTCTATCCAACGTAATATCTGACATTTAATGCATAATATCTTCGTCCTAGAATAGACCAGATTATCATTTTTCTTTTATTTCCTTATTAGGCAATCGATATAGCAACCGCGCGGATCGAAGAAATAAACTACGCCCGAAGAGGATTGATTCCCGCCGGTTACGTCAGCAACTCTAATGGACCAATCATACGCAGTCTGTGCGCAGGAGACGAAGCTCAGTGGACTGAGCAGATAGCTGCAGGTGGTCGAAAAAGGCGTCAAAATTCAGTCATGATCCAGATTTGCATATTCGGGTTTTGTTTTAGTATTTCATTTTAGATAAATAAAAAATCAGTTGTGATCGAGGCTTTTCAACCCTGGTTGAAAACCCCAGCACAATTACTTATTTTTCTCACTTCCACAGTATTTATTTTCTATCAATGATTAAAAAAAACCATGTTATGGTATGTTTACAAAAGGCTCAAAAATATTGTCCCTATTTGTGGGCACAAATTTGCCTTCCATACATCCTGAAGTCCTTATAAAAGGCGGAAATTTATTACTAATGTTCAGTCCAGCTATAATAACCCGAAGATGTATGCTCCTTCCTCAAGTTTTTATAGTATAGAAATATATTTCCAGAATTATTTAGTGCAAAGATTTGGAGATTCAGGTGAGTGGTCTTCCTGGATCGACTTAGAAGCTTATATTTTAAAGGAAAATATGTATTTGCAAATTCTTTTACTCAAAAACGTTTTCTGATGACTAGAAATGATACCCCACGATTCACCGAAAAAAAAAATCGGTGATGTGTCTTAAAATACATTATTACCTCTATGGAGAAATTTCCCATGACCTATTTCTACTGTGAAATAAATGCTCAAATTATGTTTGTAATTTTTATCATGGAAATGATTCCTCGGGATTGTGAATGAAACCTCATTTTTAACTCTTTCAAGTGCACAACTGTCATATCTTTCCGATAATCAAAATTTTACAAACAAAACATGAATAAAAGTGAATGAGATTAAACTCAGCGTAATATTTGTAATTGACTATTATATGTGTCATCCTTGTATTGTATTGTAGGCCTATTTATTTATTCATGGTTTAAAATTAACACTCACATTCAGTCAAAAACAGACTGATTTTTCAGCGAGTCCGTGAAGGAGAAATGAACAAGTAAAATGTAAACAATATTATTGGAAAACATATACTGAACAAATCGATGAGGTTGACAGACTTAACAAAGAGAGTGAGCTTATCCATTCGACGAATGTTACACGGTAAGGAAATGAAAAGTTGTATGCTTGTGTAGAGACAACCATCCCTTAAATAGTTCGTTTTGGGTTTATCAAGACAAACGCTATGTACAGCCCAAGTACCCATTCACACTGAAAGGCAATTGGTTTGTTTATTTGAACAATTGATTCATAGCAGACTTCTCTTTAAATGTAGATAGGAGGTTTAATTTAATTAGCATTAGGGGTTAAACTGGGGGATGAACTTGAATATCATTGCGGAGTGAAATCAAAATGTAACTACAGAATGGAAAAAATTGTAACACGTTGTATTTAGTAAGCAGTCAAGAGGCAATTATTCTAATATAAAATTGTTATCATTACGTGTACCAAGTCGAAAATAAATGTGTAAGTATATGTACCCTACGATGTACAACAGATTGCATTTGTTTGCAGTTCTCCAATTAAAGGTTGCTGAATCATATATAGTGGAATTTTGAAAGAAGCGAGAAGTATAGTGGAATGTTGAAAGAAGCGAGAGAGAGAGAGAGAGAGAGAGAGAGAGAGTGAGAAACAGCCAGAGAGAGAGAGAGAGAGAAAATATAATAGGCATGCAGGGGGATAGATTAAAATTATAAAGAATACAGGAGAGAGAGAGAGAGAGAGAGAGAGAGAGAGGGGGGGGGGGGGGGTAGCTGCTGTGATGAAAAGTGATAAGATTTGTAGGGCTTCCACTGGCATGTTTAGGTTTCTGATATTTTTCCCCTGGCAGGTTAAGTAGTTATGCATTGAACCAATTGATAAAAATCTTAGAACATTTATACTGAAAATGTATATCTTATGGAACTCGTGCATCTTTTAAGCGCCATTATATGGGTATCTTCACTTATTAGAATACAATATTCAGTTTCCATTCAAATAAATAACAATATTGACAGGTGTATGTTAGATCAGTGGCGGATTTAGGGGGCACATCCGGCCTGTGCTAATGCACATCCCGCCTGAATCTAGAACTTCAAGTACAACTAGCAGCTAAATTTCAGTCACATCGGACATCGGGAACGGCTCTGTTTCGGCTACAGGAACATTATAAAAAGCAACGCTTTTACAACGTATGCCCTGTGAGAAGCTACTATCCGATTATTGCATGCCACGTGATAAAAAATAAAAACAAAATATCATGTCTTACGCTTTATACATTTTGAAACACAATCATATGCGCCCCCCCCCTTTTGGAAGAAAAATATGCATTGTCCCCCCCCTTTTTCGATTGTGCCCCCTTTTTAGAACGAAAATGTTTTTTGGGGGTTTTGTCTGTTGTTGCTTATCAGAGAATTATGGGGGGAAATTGGGACCCCCATAACCCCCCCCCCCCGAGCGAATTTTGGAGGTCTGGCGAAAAGAAAAATTTGTCGCCATTGTGGCGAGATAAAAAAAATACGGTTCTACCTTTTCCAAAAGTTGACAAACCTGCATTTGTGTGCCTCCCCCCATACAGAATCCTGGATTCGCCCCTGCCACATGCAGTGACGAATATTTTGGAAATGATAGAAAGTACTCCATCACTTCACAAACATGTTGCAAATTATAATAGACTTCCATGATAACACGCTACAACAATCATGACTAACATAATACATTACATATTAACTAACATTAATGGTAAATGCACTTTCAATTGATGTAATTAATGCCTCCATCTCACGAGAAAGCGATAATGGCGACACTGCGATCTGTGAAATTTTGGCAGCGTGGCAGAATCGCCCTCCAACTCCATTTTTGACCTGTTCGGCGATTGCGGTACAGCTTCGCTGCGATCTATCTACGCTGGAGACAATAGTAATACGATGATAGTGCGACGCTGCTGCCTTCTTGCCCCATTTCGAGGACGACGAAGGGCGCTGCTTCTGCGATCAAGACGATGGTATTACGAGGCTCATACGCTTATTAAGACCTCGCTACATTGGTGCTACGAGAGGAGCGACTGTGATACGCTCATGCTGGGCTCTTGCGACGCTTTCAAACAATCGCCATATAAATTGGGGAAAACGATAACATTTCTTCAGTCGATTGCCAGCCTCCGACCAAGATGATGAAAATGTGATGGAGCACCGCTATCGCCGCGGACTTTTATAGCAGCGCGGATGGTCGTTGCGCCATCTCAGCCCAATCGGCAGAAGAAGCGCGTCGCGTCGCGGCGGAAGCGGTTTGAAGCGTGCCGAGCGCGAGTCGATCGCGTTGTAAATGCGGAAGCAGCGTGATAGTATCGTCTTGTGAACGGGCCTGAAAGCACGGGCGAGATGCGCTTGAAGTACGCTTTAGGCGCTGCTGATACGTTAGAGCTACGGATATGTCGTTTTTGATACGCTCTTGAGACGATTGTGGCGTGCTTTGCGACATCGGCGCTCTCGCTACGGAAGTTTGGAGCATGTTCAAAATTTTGTGGCGACAAGGAAGATGGTGGTGACCACTGACCGTCGCTTCGGCAAGGCTCAAGATACGACTGAGAAGATTTTAAAAAGGTCAAGCGACGATCCACCACGCTTTGTCGAAATTTGAGGATCGCAGCGGAATCGCCTTCTCGTGAGATGGGGGTATAAGTGATGAGAAAATGATGGGATGTACTACAATTATAACTCAAGTAATAAATCCATAAATTAATACAATTTAGTATAATGAAGTGATGCGGAAAAGATGGGTTTTTCTACAATGATAACTAACATAATTCATTATATAACTAATGTATATGACAAATACAACTGAATATATTCAAGAGAGGCTGCAAAGAAGGGCTTTAAATGCAAGGCCCCGTTTCATAAAGCCTGTTATCAATAACAAGTTACGATAGTTGTTATAAGCTACTGAAATCCTTACTTCTGATCGGCTGAGAGCAAATTTGTCATAGAAATATGGCAATTGTTACTGATAACAAGTTTTATGAAGTGGGGCCCAGATTTTGAATTGGCAAAAGTTTAGAATTCGGTTAATCTATGGAATTACTGCTTAGCAATATTATTGTTGCCTGAGCAAGTGCGGTACAACCACAATTTTACGAAAATCCAGGGATTTTTTTTTAAAGTTTCATTTTCGAAGAAATAATAAACAATGCAACTAAATCCACGGCTACGTCAAAATAGTATTGTACTTTAACAAATCTTATTAACAGAATTACCAATATCAATTGACAACATATTCTCTTAACAAAATATATCGATTGGATACTGTCAGTATAATAAGCTTCTTTCACTCTCTTCCTCTCTCTCTCCCTCTGTGCCTGATTCACAAACAGAACAGTACACATCTGTAAAGATTTTATACTGCATAGATTATGTAATCCCCTAGCTGGCTCAGAAATAGATCACAGTATACTACTGAAAATCTCGTAAAATCGCGTAACGAGCATGTATTGACTGCATACATGCATACAGCTGGCTCGCAGAGGCAGCGATAGCGAGAGCAGAGCTAAGGTAAAAAGGCCGAAACGTACGCCCGGGCCGACCCTAGTTGAAAAAATTGCATTATCGCCCCGGACAATATGCATCGGGTGAATATAACGTGGCTCGAACACAGATCATGACGGATGCAGTTCATAAACTTGTTCAATCTGTAACCTAGCTTAGGGATTATATAATCTGTACAAAATAACCTTGTTCTTTCCATTTAATTTTTTGTTTTGTTTTAACAGTTGTTAACTTTTATTGCTTTTTATACACACTAAAATCAACCCCTCAATAATCTTTTGGTATTATATGTATTTAAATCGATAATTATAATAGTGTTTATTAAAAAAATAAACTCACACAACTCGACTTTTAACTTTTCTTCCACCCCCATCCGCCCCTGTCACTATGTCCTTTGTTATTGTTTGTTTCGGTTTTGTGTTGTTTTTTTCTGCTCTTGTTTTGTTTTGTTTTGTTTTGGGCTGTTGGCCTTTATTTTACTTCCTTGTGGATCCCTCATGTATAATTGCTTACAATTGCCTACAGTTTCCTGCTGAAATAATTAATGAACTCGAAATAATTAATTAATAATTGATACGTTCGAAACAATGATAAATACACTCGAAATTCATTTTTTTTAAATTAAATTTTTGTATGTGCTTAAAAAATAACGTCTTTCCGTATTTTTGTTTGTTGAAATATTTTACAGTCTAATCATTCCAGGGGCCAGCGTTTTGTACAAGCTCTGCTTCTTTTGCTGGTCTCTTTTTTCATTTCTTTTCTTACTTTAAATCACACACTTGAATAACTATGTACATGTATTTAAATCGTTTTATTATCTAAATTGATTCTAATGAGTAATATTGTTGTCATGCGTTCCTTCGGTATTCATGTTACCCATACACTATGTTTATGATTATTACTTGCTGATTTGTGTTTTTATTATTACTGCTTTGTATTTACATTATTATTGATTTGTATGTTGACTGCTGAAAAGAAATAAAAAATAAAATAAATCTAAATCTAAACTGTGTCCCATCTGTAAACCTGGTGCGCGCTCGGCCGTCTCTCTTACTAGCGCAGGGGTATAGAGCCTTGAGGTACAGTTTTTGGTCCCAGGTGGTAATATAATGAGGAAATCGGTTAGAGGACGAAATTGAACCAATGAGCAATTGTTGTCGGAGCATGTGCCGTAGTACTAATAAAGATGGGGGTGCTCGAGCCCCTTGAGCTCCGCCCCCTCTTCCACATGACATATTTCACATACAATAAATACCTGGGCACTGTTTCGGTGTCATAAAACTTGTCATCAATCACAAGTTGCAATAACTGTTATGAGCTACTTATATCCTTGCATCTGATTGGTAAAACTCATCGACAAGACACTTGATGAAACGCCCCCCGTGAAAGTGTAGGTTGTAATAACCTTTATATGAGAGTGATTATACTTAACGGCAGGTCGAGAGTATTTACCACTTTGTGTCACATATTAGATTGTTTTGTCGGTTACAGTTTCGATTTTAAACAAAAGCTGTACTCCTTTTAGAAACTTTATTTATTATTTTTTTTTAATACCTTTTTTTTTGGTTGTTGATTGAAAACAAATAGCTATCACGAATAAACTACCACTATAAATATCCGCAAAGATATTCTTGAAAGACAGCGTGAGAAAGATTTGCCATCAGCGGATCATCTCGTCGTCATTTCTTGCTTCCTTTGGGACAACATTCTCCTTTGTTGATTTGTCTGCCGACTATTTTTCAAGTATATTGGGAAGAAATAAATGGAGAAGGCAATGGACTCAGCATCGGTCAGTATTATTTATTTTGATATTATTTTTTTTCTAAGTTTCTAACGGTTCTTGTAAATTCATTCATTCATTCATGCATTCAATTATTGTTTTTAAATTTAAAAAAAAAAGTAATTCAACAAAAGTACATGATATTAACACAGTTACATTGTCTATATATAAGAGGATATTAGTAATATCATAAAGACACTGGGTGATTTCACGCTCGTTGGTGTTTGGCGTTGGTGTTTAGAGCAAAAATTCTCCTAAAATCGAGCTCCAAAACCGCTGTTCAGATTAAGAAGCCGATACACCGATAACCGAACAAAGTGCATCGATAGCTTAACACTGGTAATGGCGTCAGCACCATTCTTAACGAAGAAAATTTTGTCTTTAACTTTAAAATGCTGCGGTGGCTAATGCAGCTAGACGCCGGATCGCAGAGCGTACATGGCAAACAGCCAAATTTCGGGCATCAGCTCAGATTAGCCCTGAAGTTTCATTACTTTTGTATTGTGATTGTTGATTTAGAGCTCATCCTAGTTAATAAGGTGGATTCTCTGGGTCTTTTAATACGGAATATGTTATCATATTTATCAAATTTATCTGGAAAAAAAATTAGGTAGGATATGTTTATTCACTCCTTCCGACCCTTTAAATAAGCAAAGCTAGTTCCTTTCCGTGTTCTGTAGATCGAACGTCAGACTAAATGTTGGCCTAGATTTAATTTCAGACCTACATGTATATGGACATATACTACCTCACAACAACACCTGTAAAATTACACTTCGAGTGATGCCTCCTGACTTTATTTCTCACGGCTAATCACCAAAATTTCCCATATCTAGCATTCAAGTACCAACACTAACACCAAAACCGAACGTGAAATGAAAATTTCTTAATCCCTAGAGGTATAGTTTTAGTGAACGGAATTTTGTACATGAAATTGAACACCGACTGCCGAGCTCGGCTTAGCAGACAACATTTGACAAAAATTAAACACCGGCAACCGGAACTACGTCAGAAAATCAGAGGTTAATACCCAGAGGTCAGTGTTAATACCTAACACCGACTGATTTTTTTTCTTCTCATTTCATAGCCGGTGTAAGATCATGATATCGCGGCAAAATAAACACTAACCCCAAACACCAACACCGACCGTGAAATCACCCATTCATTATCACGACATTATCGTAATCGTATTTTGGTAAGGTATTGAAGCTAAAGTAATCGTAATCGTATTTTGGTAAGGTATTGAAGCTGAAGTTCAAAGTTCAAAGTTTATTTCCACATTTTCATAAAAACGATATATAAACATAATAAATTACATATATAAATAAATAAACACATTTGAAAAGCACAACATTTAAGGCTAGGACAAGCAAGAAAAAATGAATATAGAAAGCGAGACAATAATAGGTATATAAAAATGCGGTGGGGTCAAAGGAAGTTAATCCAAAACTTAAAACATCGATCCCATTGGAAGTTAGAACAGATTATGAATCATTAAAGTATAAACAAAAGGGAAATGATAGAGAAATGTACATATAGAAAATAGACAAAGAAGCCTATTGAATTATATATTTCATATACTGTCAAAAGATTTACAACTGTTTTAGAAGGTAGTTTTTTTATTTAGCTTATCTTTAAATGTATTTAGTGATTTGCAGTCTCTAATTTCTCGTGGTAAACTATTCCATAACATGGGTCCTTTGTATTTTATCAATGTGCGTGAAAAAAGAGGTGCGACCGTAATGGACTCTAAAATCAAATTTATTTCTTGTGCCGGAATGATGAGCATGCATATCAAGAGAAAACAGTTTATTAAATGATCTTGGTAAAAGGTTTTTATGAAATAAAAATTCCAAAATTGTATTGATATAAATATCATATAGGTAGGATATGCAAACTAATAAAGAGAGATTTTGTATGAGCTGAGAAAGAAGAGTTTGTTATTATTCTCACTACTCTTTTTTGCAATTTTAACATTCTGTCTAAAAGAGATATTTATTGCACGATCCCCAAATCATATTACAGTAATTCAAATGTGGTAAAATGAGAGTATTGTATAGAGTCAATAAGAAATGTCTAGGTAAATGTTCTATAAGTCTCTATTGCTATATTTTTTGAAATCTCATTTAATACACTGTTAATATGACTCTTCCATTTCATTTCTTCATCAATATGAATTCCCCAATATTTTATCGAATTTGATCGTGATATCACATCCTCATGTAATTAAACAACATTTATTTTTTGATTGCTATATAAACAAGTATGAACTTTTACCAGTTCAGCATTCATTGTTTCAATTAAAAGCTGAGGATTTTCATGTATCATAAATATGCTGGTATCATCGGCAAAAATAATGAAGTTGAGAAGCGATGAACACGAAGGCAAGTCATTAATATACTGTGAAATAATATGGGACCATTATTGATCCTTGCTGGACATCACACGTCAGCGATTGCACGTCAGACTTAATAGAGTTATAAGCAGTATATTGTTTCCTATCGGAAATATAGCATTAAATAATTTTAGTGGAGTATATACCGTAAAAGTTAAGTTTATAAAACAAAATATTATGGTCAATACAATCGACAGCTTTTTTTAAATCTAAAAGCACACCAATGAGCGTTTAAAGTTTTTCTATAGCTTCAGTATAAATGGGAAGATATAAATGTATAAATGCAATATAACAGTTTTTGAGCACATCATTGTCAGCGACATGGAAAAATATATTTGCAAAACAAATCTGAAAGAAAAGAACTTTATGAAAAGGTGGTTATAGTGCATTAAATGTTTTTCATATTGTTTTCTTATGATTTTTTTGTGCCAAGTAAATCTGTAACACTTTGAAAAGAAATTGCTAAACATAATAGATTTTTGCAAATGTATGTTCGTATTGTATTTAGAATGGCCAAGAAAATAATTTCGAAATTCTGTATATATATATATACATACACCTTATTTTTATGTATGATATTTTAATAAAGGAACCATGTGGAAGGGCTAAAAAGAAAGAAGAAAAAAGGGGGAAGACTACCCTGAAATTAAATTGTTTTTTAAAGAAGCAGAAAAAATTTAAGAAACGTTTGAGGAAATTCGGATAAGAAATAATGAAAGTTATGATTTACAAAAAAAAATTGTGATCAATCAAATACAAACTGGCAACTCCGTGACGAATCTTGCCGTGTACGAAAAAATAACAAATATCCCTTTTCTCCAAAGAAAATATTGAATCATACATGCACCCTAGATATAATCGTCGCCCTTCCTTTTACGCAAAACCTGTATGAATTTAATTTATTCCTTCATCAACAACAACGAAAATGAACATTTATGAAAGTTTCTGTACTGAGCAAATGGGAGAGGACCTCACAAGGTACGCCACGGAGTTGCCAATTTGTGTTTGATTGATTACAACTTTAAAAAATCATAACTTTCTTATTTCTTGTCGGAAATTGTTCAAACTTTCACTGATCTGTTTCTCTCATTTTTCTGCTTTTAGTAAAATCAAATAAATACCAGGATGAACTTCCCCTTTCAAGATTATACGTAAAATTGCTAAGACAGTTAATAAATACACCTTGTTCAAAATACACAGAAGATCTACTTCAACCTTTTCGTCATCATTTCGTTTCTTACCCCTGAAATGACTAGCGTTCATTGTCATCGTGAGGGAAAATGAATATTTTCCTTTGTGAAATTATACCTTACACACGTCAGTTAAACTATCAATTTCATCCAAGCAGTAATTATCTTATACATAATGTTTGTCATATATGATTAGTTATTAGAAGACAATTTCGCATCTTTTATCAACCAAATATAGGATTTCTAATACTGCAGCCATCTTATGAAAATTAATTTTGCATCACAACATGCACTTTTTATGCTTATGCTCGCTTTATGTTGACATATGCGATGTTTTTTTTCTCAATCGTCACGGTGTTATCTTTTTCAAACGACCAGGCCAAAATCAACGCTGTATCCTCTGTCATTGCCGCCACCGTCGTCGCTATCGGAGTGATCATCGCGGCGGTCATCCTAGCCGGTGGTGACTTCGGGAGGGAACAGTCCCGATGCATGACCGTCAACGGAGGGGGCGCCGCCAATGCTATGAAGAGTAGTATGGTAGGTACGGGGGTGGGGGGAACTCCTCAGTGATCAATCATCATTGGCTCTTATATGCAGCCAATATTGTCTATAAGTGCATAGAAACTATAATTCATCATTCCTTTTATGTAATGTGTCCATGTAATGTGTCCATGGTTAGGGAGGCGGCTATAGGGAGCAGTATGGAACATAGGCGCAAGGTATATTCACAGAGGGGAAGGTGCTGGTGGTGTTTTTTAAAATTTCTTGGGGGGGGGGATTAATTATCATTGACGGTGACAGTCAATATGGTCTACTCTTGTGCATATAAACTGCACCATTACTTCTGATTGAAGACTATGTTCTTTCTTTTACACTTGATAGTCTGGTATCTCACTTTTCATCCACTTTACACGTTCGGTGCCCCCCATGACATCAGCGCTTCCTCAACGGCTGGACCCACTGGATACAAATGTATAATCATTCAATGTACTTATTATTCCATGTCTTGCTACTCTGCAAAACTATATCTGAATCACCCCACAATCGAAAATACATGTACAAACAGCCAAAGCAGTCAAAAGAACCAGCTAGTGAGAGCATAATCAATTATCCGAAAAGCCTTAAAATGTAAGTAGCAAAACAGACAAGAAGAATCATAGGAATGATCTAAGATATATTAATTTGCAATACGGACAAGTTCTGACGAATATAGAAGGGAAACTATTAGAAAATTAAAGAGTAGAAGAATCAAGAAAGTAAAACAACCAAGGGTGAAAGGAGAACCAGTATAGGGATTACATGGGGTTGGTCAAGATAATGCTGGAGTGCAGGCATCGTTTAATAATTCGCAGTTATTTTCCTCTGATTTCATTCAGGTTATGAATGTGAGGATGATGGATGGTAATAGAGAGATAGGTATGCAGAAGGCACGATACGACTACGATGCCAACACGATCTTAGTCGAGACAGCAGACAGCTCCACACCGGCTACCGTCGCTATCGACTATGACAGGGTAAGAAAGAGAAAAAAAAAAGAGAAGGGGGGGGGGGGGGAGATAAAGGGGGATGTAGAGAGAGGAGTGAGAGATAGAGAAAAGAGGGTGAGAGATAGATACATAGAGATAGAGAGAGAGAGAGAGAGAGAGAGAGAGAGAGGAGTGAGAGAGAGAGAGAGAGAGAAAGGGATGTATTTTGGAAACTTATTTCTCGGATGATATATTTTATTTTTAAAACAGAAACTGAAATAAATATTAATACGTTATTAGTACTGTTGGTTATGTATTAAAAGACCCAAGGTTTAGTTTTATCAATTTTATGATAAATCTTGCTCAGCTTATCGTTTATAATCATTACGTAAAATATGGCTTAAGGAATTTATATTATAATCAGAAAAAGGTTGATCAGTGATTTTATCTCGTCATTCAACTTTTAATTTAAATACAAACGTCAAAGAAGTCAAGAAAATAATTGATATCAGTGGCGGATTTTTTTTTTTTTTTTTTTTTTTTTTTTTTTGGGGGGGGGGGGGGGAGAAATTCCGGCCCGTGTCCCCCCTTTAGAAAGAAAAGTACGCATTGTGCCCCCGTTTGTTTATTGTGCCCCCTTTTAGACTGAACTGATAACCTTTTTTTTTGCTTGTCAGAGAACTATGGAGGAAAACTGGACCCCATAAAATCTGTTAAGCCCCCCCCCCTCCCCCTCCCCCAAGCGAATTTTGGAGGGCTGGCGAAAAAAATCCTACCCCCATGAGTGACTTTTGGAGGGCTGGCGAGAAGAAAAAAATACGGATCTCTTTTTTTTCCCTTTTTGCTTGTCAGAGAATTATAAAGGAAATCTGGACCAATAACATCTGATAACCCCCCCCCCCCCTCCTCTCTACTGAGCGACTTTTGGAGGGCTGGCGAGAAGAACAAAATACGGATCTCCCTCCAAGCACTTCCCCCAAATTGACAGCCCTGCATTTGTGTTTCCCCTTACAAAATCCTGGATCCGCCCCTGATTCATATGTTGTAGGTTTCTCAAAATTTATGATTATTATACTTTTCAAAGTGTTTCATGTATCCTTTATGTCTTTGTAAATATGATATGTAAATGAAATACAATAATAAACCCTCTTGAAAGAGGCAAAGGGAGAAAAAACTATATAGTGCAAACATATGAAAAGGGGTTAAAATAAAATTCAAATACATTTTCTCTTCATCCCTATTTCTCTCTTTATCCTCTTCTCTGTCTCTCTCTCATTATTTTACATTATATTTTATCTCAAAGGGCTTTCATGCTGTCAAGCCTCGGCTTATTATGAAAACCCTCTTGTTTGATTTCTCTTTCTATAATCCTACTGTTAGCCTTGTAGTTTAAGATATATTAATGTCATGATGTTCCATTGTATTGTATATCGCATAATTTGTATAAGGTATGCATTCCATTATTTGATGAACTGAGAAATCAAGCAGAAATAAATAAATCAAATCAAATCAAATAAATCAAGTATTGGTACAAGACCTCAAACTGGCAAGGAATGAAAATAACGTTGATGACTGATCAACCAGTGCTGACTAGAGTTTGGTATATATATATATATATATATATATTTTCAGATCATGATGTAAGGTTTACATCATCTTGAACAATTCAGTATTGTAGTTCAGAGGTTATTTTTGTACCATCGAGATATACATGTAAAACACATTTACCAGTACATTGCTCGAACATAAGTTATTCAAACCTTTCAATTTTATAATACCATTTGGATTTCCATGAAAATCAGGGAGAATGTGAGATGATGTTATAATCACGATATTATACAGTCCTGACGTAAAGATCTTTGGTTTCGATGACTTATTATTATTCAATCCTCTGTATATATGAGCAATAGGCCTATAATGGCGTACCCATAAATTGATAAATAAAGGCAGATGGCATCCTCTCCAGATGGAGCGGGGGGGGGGGGGGGGGGGGGGGGGGGGGAAGGCAAAATATAAGTTAAAAAATTGTACTGTATCTGGGCAGCCCCACATATATATCGTAGACGGACTGCAAGTTTGAATTTATTTTTTCTTGTGAGCCTACACACAAGGAGGGGAGTGGTCTACACCGAACTTTATCTTTGGCTGGATACGCCATTGAGTATAGTCTGTATTATTATTTTTAAACTTAATTTTTGATCTATCTTTCACAGTCCGTAGTTTTTATTGAGTTACACGGCCAGTCGCTTTGCTTGGCATCAGCATTGCATGGAGACATGATGGACATGGCTGGTAAATTGACCAACTTCATGAGGGATTCAAGGCAACAGGTATGTCATTTGTCAAAAAAAAAAAAAGGAATGGGCACCAATTCCTATCTATTTTTAACGTTTAAGACGTAGGGTTCAACAAGAGCAGTTATTTTCTGAAAATTCTTACAAAAAGAAAAAAAAAAGAAATAAAGAATTAAGACGAAAAAACCCCACCAAAATAACAAAAACGAAGATGAAGTGTGGCTAGTTTATATACTCCTTTACAAAAGAGGATTGAATCTTGTAATGTAATAGCGCAAAATTTATATATACGCAACCATTTTATAGGCCTATTAATGGGTTTTTCTCATTTTGATGTTGTGGGCTTGATTGTAATGCTCTCATGATAGAGGAAGTCATAATTATATTTTCTTAAATTGTGTTTTTATAGAAGCATATCCGAGGTTTAATTTCTAATTAGCACGATAATCATCAGTTTCATTTTAATAAAATTACCTTTCGAAACATCATGGTTACTTTTCAACGTGGCTTAAAAACAATATCGATACTAAAAGTGCAGATTCTGATACTAATAAAAAGAAATGTTTTTGTCTAATTCACAGTAATTTAAATTGTATTCAAAGCAATCTTATCGCCCCAGAATAGACAAGATTATCGTTTTTATTTCACTTCCTTATATTATTATTAGGTGATTGACAGAGCAACCGCGCGTATCGTACAAATGAACTACGACCAAATAGGTGTGATTCCCGCCGGTTACGTCACCAACGCTAACGGACCAATCATACGCACTCTCTGCGCAGGAGACGTATCTAAGTGGACTGAGCAAATCCGTGAGGAAGGTGGTCGAAAAAGACGGCAAATTTCAGGCTCGGTTGAAATTTGCGTATTCGGGTTCTGTTTCAATATCGGGTTTTAAGAGCTGCGATTCATTTGTTTTTAGTTGTCTCCATTTTAATCATCTTGACTACAAAAACAACACACAACACACACACAGACACACACACACCCTACATATAAAAAATAAATTCTCGAACTTCATTTCAACAGATATGTAATAAATCCCACTGTATTTTAAGTGTGTGTTACGGAACGTAAGTTAAAGTGGAGGTTGAGTTCTGGGAAAGGTGAAAACTAATTTGTGAGCTTTCTTATACCTTTTATGTCAATTAAGAATGACATCATAGTAGAAATTTCCCCTGAAAAAGATTTTTCTTCAAATGCCCTTATATTCGGGCCAAACATTCATGCATGCCACATGTGTGCATATACCCATTCGGTGTGCGGTGCATGTGTTTTTGAGTGAGTTTGGGTTGGTTTCTTATCATTTTGATGATTCCAAAACCTGACAGTATACACCAAAGTGTTATTTAGACATGATCAACCTTTTCTAGTTGCTTCCATGGAAATGCAAGCATCATTTTACACTAACAGAGCTTTGTCATCCCTGGCTTATTTTCCCCAATTGAGGTGTCATATGAAAGGGCAGACAATGAACTTTCTAGAAATGTGATTTTTCTCTTTGAAATTCAGATATCGTTGGCCAAACGACTTTTTGGTAGTCCTGCTTCATATTGTCTTCATTCACGCATGCGTGAAGTATGTATCACATGAGTATCAAATGAAAGAAGAGGATCCAAGCTTTACAAAATATATAAATATCTGGTAGGGGGAGGGGAACGTGTTCCCCGCCCCCTGGGATCGCCGTCACTGCAAACTTCAGCTCTTAAAACTGCACGATTCTAAACCGATAGTTTACTTTGATATCAATTAATTAAATTCAACCTCTATAGCATCGGGGGGGGGGGGGGGGGGGGGACTAGCCTTTACTCATTATTTGCCATACATTTTGTATTATTCTTCAAAATTACCCTAGGATCGCCGCCCCTGCAAACTGCATTTTAACTATTAAAAGTGCACGAGTCTAAACCGATACTGAGTTTTCCTCGATATTGATGAATTAAATTAAAATCTTTAATCATTTGTCATTGACTATTCTGTGTATCATCTTCAACAACAGTTATGGATTAAATAATAATGCAATTTCTTAGCGTGGTGGAAAAAGCCAGAGAATAGGTGGAAGGGGAACAAGAGCTCCATATGAGAAAATGAGGGGGAATCTGCAAAATATATGATGTGCTGAGAATCAGGATAGTGTGACGTAGAGATGAAAAAGAAAGAGATATATTTATTTTTAAAAAGGCGAGATAAGAAGAGGGAAAAAGAAAGATGATGAGAGAGAGAGAGAGAGGAAGAGAGAGAGAGTCCAGTTGCTAATTGCAAAAAGAGAAGACAAAGAAAGAAAGTCTGGTTGCGAAACATGGAATAAATAGGTATAGGAAAGAGAGAGAGAGAGAGAGAGAGAGAGAGTGGGTGGAGAAAAAGAGACGGAGCAGAGGGAGTGAGAGGGAGAGAGAGGGAGAAGTGAGTGATAGTGGAAAAGAGGGGAGAGATGGAGAGAAAGAGAAAGAGAGAAATGGAGTGAGAGAGAGGGGGGGGGGGGGGGGGGCACAAAGTGAGAGGGAGTTGGCAAATTTGGTCCGATCCCCAATGTTTCCTGCCTTTGATACATGGACATAATTATATAGAGCAACATGATTTAACAAACGAAGGCAGATTTTTTTCGTTTTACACACGTTTTGAACATAATCCATGGCTTATAAATTAAAAGTATATAATTTCCAACATTTAAAAATAGATTTATGAACAGTTCATCAACAGGATACGGTCATTAATGTTAACAAGTACCTTACACAATACCTACTGGACCTTCCATTTCGTAATCCGGAAAATAATATTGCCGATTTCATTCACTCATTCCTCCTACTCTGTTCCCCATAAGATAGCATTGTGCTCACGATTTGTTATCTCTGTACAAAGTTCTACAATTATCGCAGAGTTGTATGCTAATTAGATGACTAGTACTGAAGGACCAACCTTCCTTTTATTTTTGGAACGTCAACCATTATCTGTTTAAAACGCTCAGTGATGGTATCCAGTCAGAAGAAGACCTGCGAAAAAGAATCATCCACGGGGACAGAAGAATTCTGTCTAATCTTTGTCTTCTACATATTCTTCAGTGCGGGAAGAACTATACACTTATATTTGACTTTTCTGCAAGTGTAGCGAGGAAATGGAGAAGACGGGGACTCAACATCGGTAATACTTTTAAAGAATTATATGTCAAATATGACTTACATTATTGCAACACGATACCGGATAATTGCCAGTACATTATAACGGTTAATTGTATCGAAGGAGGCGTGATGGCCTATAGAGCAGTGGTCTCGAAACCGGCAGGTCCTGATTCCTGAATTCGAAACTAAGTTGATGTGCCTCGGATTGTACTAAAAAATTGTATGAAAAAAATACATGAAAAATTCACTGGGGGGGGGGGGGGGGGGAGGGTGCACGCGGACACAAATTTGTGCCAAGATTTTTTGTTTTTATTTGAGATAGTCTACGATGGTTTTTGGAGGGGGGGGGGGGAGTACCTGCCAGCATGGCTCCCCTGGATCCGCCACTGACACGTGTACTGAAGAAATCACCTGACAGACATGTTGCTTGTCATGATACATTCTGTTACATTTGAAATATCTCTTAGCAATATGCTACATTTTTATCTTATATTGCTCTTATAATTTCCACTGGCATACTTTCTTGTTCATATGTTAATTTGTTCGAGACGGAGGAGAAAAAAAGATTCTGAATTTTTTTGCAGTCCTATCTAACCAGGAATGCCTCGTTTATACGGAAATGATGGTACCGTTTGGAAATGACTGGGGTATAATGCATGGCTTTCGAAAGTTTGATAAAGATCCTTGTTTTGATTACAGGTCACGGATGTGATGATGGTGGAAGGTTATACGGAGATAGGTATGCAGAGGGCACGATATGACTACGATGCCAATACGATTTTGGTCGAAACAGCCACGAACATGAGCGGATTCGGAGGGGCAACTGTCGCCATTGACTTCGCCAGGGGGCATATATATTAAAGTTGGATTGATAAAGAGATATAAAAACAAATTTTGCATATGGGGATAAGATGGTGATATGACATATCTCTAAAGAGATGCGTCCATAACTCTGCTTTCGTCATGTTCGGGGAAGTAGGCGAAGTAAGTTTTCTAACAAGAAGTTTCGTACATTGCTCAGTGCTTTGGCCGGTCTGCTTCTCTGATCTTCCTATTTCCTCTTTCAAAGCAAGTTGCCATTAAGGTTGGATTTCCCTTTAATAATGGAGGTGTATATAACTAACATACTTTTACGTAAAGGGAGATATCACGCTATTGAATTACTATTACTATTATGTGGTACGCTCCGAATTGTTTCTTTTATACATTTCATAAAAGTATTTACTCAAGAATTCGATTGCAGCCGATTAGGCTGACCTATGTACTTTTGTTGCTTCCACTTCTCATCTTTGTCCATCTTCATGCTTTCTCACCTGTCTTTTTCTCTTTCTTCAACCTATTCTACGATTTCTCGCAACTATGCAGCACTCATACTTATTGTTCATGCATAAGCAATTGTTTGCTCAATTTACTATTTTACAGATTTCGTAATGACACGCCTGCTCTATGGCTTCGCTGAATAACTTCCCCTTCGAACATTTAGATGACACCGGATTGTATGATTTATTTTCGCGTGCGATCGATTTTCACCCGTATTCTTCCAACGATTTGCTCTATGACAACCAGATTGTGAATGCTTTAAATTCTAAAGTAAATGAGTTACAATACATTGTAGATCCTAATGACCCCTTATTAGAATTTGTAACGTCTAGATATTACACAGAAAATCAGTTTGTTAACACATTAAATCCACATCTTAAGGAATTCGCACTAGCACATTTTAACATTCGCAGCTTGAATAGGAATTCTGAACATCTTAAACTACTTCTAGAAAACCTCCGATTTAACCCATCAATTATTGGCCTGACAGAAACGTGGCTCACCGACATTCCAACTTCATTGCATCTTCTTCCCAATTATGAATTAGTCACGAATAGTAGGGTCAATAAAATGGGGGGTGGAGTGGCCTTATACATCCATGCAAAATACAATTACACGAAAATCAACGATTTGACGACACTGAATAATACAATGGAAACTCTTTTCATTGAAATCGACATAATGAGAAATAAGAACATCATAATTGGAGTAATTTACAGACCACCTCAATCCAATCCAAACGAGTTTACTACATATTTTAATGAAATGCTATCGCTTCCGATCCTAAAAGATAAACAATGTTTCATATTAGGAGATTTTAATATTAATCTATTGCATTCTCATTCTAATTCTGTATCCCAAGATTTTCTTGAAATAATATTAAGTAATTCTTTTGCCCCCCTAATAGTAAAACCGACTCGAATAGCGGAGCAATCAGCCACTCTAATAGACAATATTCTCACTAATGTTCAACCTCTCCCCGAATCCGGCATACTTCTATCTGATCTCACTGATCATTTTCCTGTTTTTTGTCATATGGACATGTCGAGTGATCACTCAAAATGTTCGTCACGAGAAAAAGTACGAATTATAAATGAACTGAATTTGTCCATGTTTAAAGAAGGTTTAATGAATGCTGACTGGACAGCAGTATTTAACTCGACCGACGCTAACGAAGCGTTTAACGCTTTTATGAACATAATCATGTCGCACCTCAATGCACACATCCCCTCCGTGAAAAGAATCGCTCCAGCTACAAAAAAGTACCGAGAGCGCCTTGGCTCACAAAATCCTTACTGAAATCAATCAACCGAAAAAATAACATGTTTTATAAATCAAAAACCCATCCATCACTAAAGAAAAAATATGAAAGCTACAGGAACATTCTTACTCGTATTCTCCGTCTAGAAAAAAAGAATTATTTTACAAATAAATTTAATGAACATAAAAACGACATTAAACAAACATGGAAAATTATCAACAACGTACTGAATAAAGGCTCACCTAAAGCTCAGATCTCACAAATTGAACATAGCGGTTCTGTCATTTCTGAACCTAACCGTTTAGCCGAAATTTTTAACACATACTTTGCAAACATTGGAGAGAACTTGGCCAAAAACATTCCTCCTATAAATAAATCATTTCTCAATTATCTGGATAACCCAGTCTCAAACACGATATTTTTCACTCCCGTCACTGTTTACGAAGTTTTTAATATAATAAATGATTTACCAAATAAAAAAAGCCATGGCCACGATTCCCTAGACAACTGTATATTAAAACAAATAGTTTTTCAAATAGCAGAACCTCTAATGCACATTTTTAATCTGTCTCTAAACTCAGGTATGGTTCCCATCAAAATGAAAACTGCAAAAGTTGTCCCTATTTTTAAAAAAGGAAATAAACTCAGCCTTAGTAATTACAGACCCATCTCACTCCTAACTTCACTATCAAAAATCCTTGAAAAAATTATATACAAACGTACAGTATCCTTTCTTAAAGACAACAATATTTTTTGCAATTTCCAATTTGGATTCAGAGAAAAACACAGCACTTCTCAAGCAGTCTTAACTCTTATTAACACAATAACCAGCGCCATCGATAAAGCATTACACACGGTTGGAGTCTTCCTGGACTTCTCCAAGGCCTTTGACACTATTGATCACACTATTTTATTATATAAATTATCCCACTACGGGATTAGAGGAAAGGCCTTGGAGTGGTTCAGGAACTACCTTTCTAATAGAAACCAATATGTATCACTCAACGGGCACACTTCTTCTATTAAACCAGTAAATTGTGGAGTACCACAGGGATCTCTCCTTGGACCCTTGCTTTTTATCTTATATATCAATGACTTTTATAAATCTTCCTCCATTTTATCTTTCATATTGTTTGCTGACGATTCCAATCTCTTCTTTTCCCATCGAGACCCAGCAATTTTACTTTCAACAGTAAATTCGGAGCTGAAACGTGTTACGGATTGGATAAAAGCGAATAAGTTGTCTTTAAACCTAAATAAAACAAATTACATGCTCTTCAGCAATACTCTTCAATCCCTGCCTGGTAATATTCTTTTTGATAATATACCTATCGAAAAAGTGAAAACTACTAAATTCTTAGGTATAATAATTGACGATAAGCTCTCTTGGAAACCACATACTGATAACTTGTCAAATTTGATTTCGCGAAACATAGGAGTAATTAATAAGTTGAAATATCAATTCCCATCCTTCATTTTGTTGTCTCTTTACTTAACCTTATGTTTTCCACATCTTAATTATGGAATTCTAGCATGGGGCAACTCTACCGCGCAACAACTAAACAGATTACTATTACTTCAAAAAAAGGCCATGAGGATTGTATCTCTCACAGGTTATCTCTCACATACTGACCAGCTCTTTCATAGTAATAAAGTTCTCAAAGTGTCTGACTTATACCTTTATAATCTGGGTCAATTTATGTTCCAACTAATAAATAATGAACTTCCGAATGCTCTCTCGGACCTTTTCACAACTAACAATACACTCCACAACTATCCAACGAGACAATCAAACTTTTTCCATCTTCCACGCACGAGAACGCTCCTAGCACACAAAACATTCGTCTTTACAGGTCCCAAATTTTGGAACAGTCTCGATCCAGACCTTAAGGAAATAGAGAGACTGCACCATTTTAAAAAACAATTGAAATCTCTTTTGCTGAAACCTTATACTAGAATGCTGCATGGTTGCTGATCTCGATCTGTACTTCGCTTCTCTCTTCTCCCTTCTCTCTTCTTTCTTCTCTATCTCTCTTTTCTTTTCTCTCTCTCTCTCCACACACACACTCTCTCTATCTCTCTTTCACTCTATAGCTACTTAATTTTTATATGTTTTCTTTTGTTTCCATCTGCTGATTCCCGTCCTTTCTTTGTTTCTTCTCATCTAAATCTCTCCATTTTACTTTCCAGCTCCTTTTATCGCTAAATGGGGACCTAACTCGACAAGCCTCGCTTTTAATAGGTTCCCCCACAAGTGTATATACTGTATACGTTTATTACTTTTACTGGAAGATGTTCATTATACTGAGTTGTCATGATATATGTTTTATCCTTTGTATTATGCCATATGCTTATGTTTATATTTTTCTTGTACATATGTAAACCGATTGTGGAAACAAATAAAATCAAATAAAATCAAAATCAAACATTGCTAGGAAGCCTTGGGTGATATCATGGATCTTCGGTAGTAGGTCATTGGTGATACCGAAAGCTGATACAAGGATTTGTAAATTATGTGAGAATTATTTCCTGCTGTATATTGTTCAAAATGAATGCTTTGTTCAAAATGACTGTTTAAGGTAAAATTTGATCATTTGAATTTGTATTTAAACCCCGTCAGCATATGAACATAATGATAGAAATGAATATTTTAAAGATTAGTATCGTTGTACGCAGTTCGTGACAAAAAAAACCCCGAAAATGTTAATCACTTATCTATCAATACCATAACTGAAATGAAAATCAATGATTTGTACGTTAAAATAACAAGTGGTTGAATCATGCACAAGTCTTATTGTGTAAAAAAACACAAAAAACAAGCTGCATTGTCATCGTTACCTTTAAATATGTTACTTTTTCAGGGGCCCTTTTTCTTTCTTTCTCTTACGTCCATTTGGGAAAGGCATCTATATCCGAAATTTATTCCAGGTAAAACATCGCTCTCGGATTCCCTCTTCCCCCTTAGCTGTCTTCTTGTCCTCGTCCTCCTTCACCTCCTTCCCTTTCCATCTTCCTCCTCCTCTTTCCAAAGGCCTTGAATGGATATTACGTCATACGTCCAAACAGTGGTATAATATGGGTTCAGCAATCGAGGGGAAACTAGGGGAGGGAGAGGTGGGGTTGGGGGTGGGGTGGCGGCACCAGAAATATTAGGCGGATCAAATGCTTGGGAACATGGACATATATAGAGGAAGGGGGGGGGGGGGGGTGAAGGGGCTGTATTACTTTCTTTTCATATTGCCTTTGCTATTTTATTCAGAGTCTGTCGTCTTCATTGACGTACACGGGCAATCACTGTGCTTGGCATCACGTCTAAGCGGAAATATGATGGATATGGCTGATAGATTTCCAATTTCATGAGGAATAGAAAGCAACAGGTACGTCTCGTTAACATTGTTATCAATTGTGGATCGGGGGGGGGGGGGGGTAGCCATTGTGGAGCCTGACCTCTTTAAAAAATGCCAGATTTTAATACATTTCATTTCGTTTTCACATGCTTGTGCCGCCCCCGTAAAATGCTCCTTGATCTGTAACTGGTTGTGGTGGTCCTACATATTAAAATGACGTATTTTGATTTAGGTAAGTGAGATGTATTTGATGCAAAAGTGTCAGGATATAACCAGCTTTCCCTTCTAAATTTGTATGTGTAGTAGTTTTATGACAGAAATCACTTTTGCGGTGTCTTTTGTGAAACTCTTTTAAAATACAAGATAATACTGCGAGTGAAAGCATAATGAATATATTTGTATAATCTGAAATTGCATGTAAACTCATGTACTGTTATGAAAACCTGTGAAATAACATTTACAATGGACTAAAACATGGAGTAACAATGAACTAGAATATCTAAAAACTATTCAGTTCATATACCATTACATTATTGCAACATACGTCAACATCAAATCATTACCGTCTAAACTTAACAAAGAATTATTATATAGCAATTTACATTTTTGAAAATACACTTTGTCCTATCCACTAGACCATCGACATAGCAACGGCACGTGTAGAAGAAATGAAGAAATTTTCCCCTCCATCAAAGGGGAAAATCCCCGCCGGATACGTCACCAACTCCAACGGACCAATCATAAGCGCCCTGTGTGCCGGCGACGCCTCTCATTGGACGGAGCAGACTGCCATGACGGGAGGTGGGCGGAAAAAGCGTGCCGTGACTATTACATATAAGGACTCTGTTTCGATATTGGGTTTGATACGAAAGAAAATACATCGTAATCAACACTTTCAACCATTAGCAGTCAGACAAATTAATGTTGACAAAAACACTTTCAAACGTTATCTGAGGCAGGGGCGGATACAGGATTTAGTAAAAGAGGGGGCACAAAAATGAAAGTTTGTGAAAAGGTAGACCCGTATTTTTTTGGTCTCGCCAGCTTCTCGGAAAGTCGCTCAGTGGGGGGCGACTCCATAATTCCAAAAAAAAAAAAAAAAAAAAGGTCTTCACTCTAAAAGGGGGGGGGGGGGCACAATCGACAAAATGGCGGATCGTCTATGGTAAAAATTCATACTTCTCTTCCAAAAGGGGGGGGGGGGGGGCACGGGCCGGCTGTGCCCCCCTGGATCCGCCAATGATCTGAGGTACTTGTAATGAAACTGCGTTTTCGTAGAGAGTATGAACTCGCCATTCTGAATTGTTTGTTTATCTAATATTTCAATAACAAGATGTAATGAACCATTTCAGTTTGATATTCTTGTCGGAGTTATGAACAGAATGAAGTAAATCCATGTTAGCTTTTGAATTGAGATTTTTTTATTCCATTTCAATTCTGGTAAATGTTACAATAATCCCATCATCATCATCACCATTTTCACATTAGTTAAGATATAACAACAAAAATTCAACCTGTATCACGATCATCAATTTTTAACATAATGAAAAAGTTTTAAAATAACAAAAGCTACAAAATGTCAGTGCTTCCGCGCTGCGGCCATTCAATGGAGTTTGTCGACCGATCTTTGGTATTTTAATGTGGGTGTTGGATGTGAGTTAGCGAATGTGGTGTGTGTGTGTGTGTGTGTGTGGTTTTACATAAATAGTCTTGTGGGGTACAGAGAACAAAAGAGCACAATGATGCCCTTTATTCCGTCATGCTTGTGGGGTACAAAATACAATAGGAGAAATGAATAGAGTTCCCCACAAGTCCATGTATGTGAATGTGTGTGGATGTGTGGGTGTGTGGGTGAGTGTGCGTGTGTGTGAGGGGTGGTCTGTTAAAAGCAACGCGCGTAAACTTTGACGTGATCTACGAACGAACATTACATTATTTTTTAAACATCAATTTATTGTTATAAAGTAATTGAATAATAGCCGTTTCAACGGTCATATGTTGAAAAACATACACACATTTGGAAGAAAAAAAATTATCAAAAAAGGTTATAAACGAGTACTTTTAGAAAAGTATATAACATAAATATAGAGAATGGATACACAATTAAAGTTACTATAGAAGCTACTAAGTAGATAACACGCGGTATATAGAATTAATATTACACTTCTATAAGTATTTGCAGTGCATGGTTTCATAATTGCGCCTTTAGCAGCCTATATATTTATTAGCTCTCTGCGAGACAAGAGACTGCGATAACAAGAAATTCTATGATCACCAGTGGCAAAGCATGTGTGCAGTCATTCAGTTTGTACTGGTATCATTGGAGCCAGAATGTACAGCATCCGCATAGACACACTGCCATCAGTACCATTTTAGTATTATTTTCATTGGGCTTTCAAACATGGCCGGGGGGGGGGGGGGATCCAACGGCCCATCCTCTGTTGAATGCGCCAGTAATGTGAAGGCCTTGCTTTTAACTTTAGCCAAAATTTAAACGGGAGGGGGGGGGGGGGGTTACTCAGTGCAGCCCCCGTTTGATGTAAACACACTGCAATTGTTATTTTTCTGGGTTTTCAAACGGGGGGGGGGGGGGGGGGGGGGGAGGGACGCCGGCTTAATCCTCCGCTGGATACGCCTTTTATTTGCTTTTTACTCCCCTACCCTGGGGGCGGCTTCCTCCAGCCACTGTGATATCGTAGTCGCGTGGGCCTCCATCCACGCGATATTTTTTCGTGTCTTTTCAATCGCCTGCTCGTAACTGCTCTTCATCGATCCCAAATCCTTACCGTCCTTTCCGAATGCAAGAAGCTATTCAAAGAAATTACGAGAAAAAAAAGAAGAATACAATTTTGAGTTGGTACATGTGCTTTGAAAGGAAGGAACAACATGTATACTACATTTGTCCTAATGATTAATTTATATACAGGGAAGATGTGGAAAGGGAACGGTGTATCGAGGCTGTCAAAAGTAACCTGGCTCATTTTCAAACACAAAAAAGGAGAAGAAGAAGAAGACCCCCCCCCAAACAAAAAAATAGAGAAAGGAATCTCAACAATTTAATACATGGGGGTTTCGCCAGTTCGTGCAGGATCTGCATTCAAGGATAATCAAGTGTAACATGTACCTCATTAAGTTCAAGCTTTGTGTTGAAGTTTGCTGTTACTCCCGTGATGATGCTGTTGGTCTGGTCACCAAAACTGTGCATTCGTATAAAAAATAAAGCATACACATTGAAACGTGTACGGTAAAAGGCATCAGAAAGGTTAGCGACATTCTTAGGAGGGTTTAAATATAGACATTTAGACCATCAGTAATAGAACCGATATAGGCCGCTATAGGCTACACGACAGAGCTAAGAGCCCCCGAACGTTCTGGACACAAATTAATATTCACTGAAATTGAAAATGACATATTTGCCTATATAACTAATTCAATTTTCGATATACATTTTTTATTATACACTAGATGCAAGGTTTATACACCCACCCACCACCCACCCACACACCCACACTCGCTCACACGTTTATAACTGTCCATTTATTACTGTATAGTCCACAGTGAACGAAATGAACAGATAATGCATTTTTACTATGATGAATTACCCGTTTTTATTTATTTTACTATAAACACAAGCGCAAAGACTTTCGAGAAATCATCTCACGGGCAGTTTCAATGCCCTATATTGTACATCCCTTAGAGATCATCATTGGACTTCATTCTACGTCACTGCAATAATCGCACCTTTCAGTTTGTGACGAACAAGGCTACTGAAATTCTTTTTCGAAAGTCCGTGCGATCGTGTTTATGAAGATATGGTACAAAATAAAAATATTTTACACCTTCTCCTAGTTTATAGTTGTTCTGTTCATATATATTCCTCAACATTTCATCGCATGTGGAACAGACCGGGCAATAGTATTCAATCACCGAAATAACCTTTTGCGTCATTTTATGTTTGCGAGGGTGAAATGGGTTTAAGTGAAGATAAGGCATCTGACAAAATAACGCGTAATAATTGCGGTCCTGAAGTAAAACACAAGCATTATTATACGGCAAACAGTATCCCTTTGCTTTTGGAAGAATTGAAAAACGAATTAAATACGAAATAAATCTAAGTTACAGAAAGAGGGCAGTATCATTCCCGATCAAAAGTGCAAACAATAATGATAATAACAGTAATTACACTAACGGTAGTTCATAACAATAATAATAATAATAATAATAATAATAATAATAATAATAATGATAATAATGATAATAATAATAACAATCATAAAAATAACAGTAGTAATGAAAACAATAATAATATTAATTAATGATAATGATAATGATAATAATAAAAATATTAATATGATAATTCTATTTGGCAAATCAAAGTACGCATAAATAAAAAAAACAAACAAACAAATAATACATTACAGGAAAGTTTAAAATAATATATAAACGAAAAAGTAACAACAATGACATCTTACTATTCCTGAATTTCGTCAAACTCATTTCGAAAGAAAGTCCAGGCCATTGCCCTACCGACGGGGTTCAAAGACACATCCGTGATGACGATACGTGCATCTGGGATCTTCACGTGTGTTGAATTGAGAGAGTAACTTAGAAATCTGTAGAGATACGAAACACACAACGAATCTTAAATTGGCAACATACCAATTCGTCACTGTATGCATACATGTCTATGTCTATGTTCACGTTCTATTTGCGTATGCCATATAATCCAACACAATAATTAAAAAAAAAATCATGATTTGATAAATTTGCCAAATCCTAATTGTATGACGGTACTTATATTTATCAAAAAAGGAAAACGAGATTAACTTCGTAAACTTCATTTTTTATATTGTATAATATCACACAATAGGTTTGTCCATTCTTTGTTAAGGCTTGTACCGGAAGGGTGGGTAGCGTCGCGTCGCGTTGACTGGAATGCCATCATTCGTCCAAAGCTCCCCCTTCCCGCGTTGACTTTTTCTAAATAATGTTATTATTATAATTATTATTATTACCATTAATATTATATATGAAAAAGTCCACACGCACCCTGTCGGCAAAACTGGGGGGGGGGGGGGGGGGGGGGGGCTTTTGACAAATGGTGGCGTTCCAGTCAATGAGACGCGTCCCGACGCTCCCAACGCACCCTTTCGGCAAAACCGGGGGGGGGGCTTTTGACTAATGGTGGCATTACAGTCAACGCCACGCGACGCGACGTTACCTACCCTTTCGGTACAAGTCCTTTGATGAGGGGTATTTTTGACAGGGCCTTTTGTGCTTGTCATGATCCCGCCACTATCATCTATTATCATAATTTGTAAAAATATTGGAATTTGTTTTTAAAATGGAAAATCAATGATTTGATTTGATTTAATTTAGAAAATACATTCAGCATATTACTTTTCAATCAAAGTATACAAAAAAAAACGAAGGATCTAGAGATAATGTGAAGCACGTAAAGAAGTGATGATGAAAAATACATGCTAATATGTCATTCCTAAGAAAAATTAAATTTCATTGATTTTCGTGTTAAATATATTTGCGTTATATATTCATTTGCTATTCATTAACCTGCCAAGAATCCAGGGTCTTTTCGAGCAGGAAAGGGAATGGAGCCAAATGAACCTCTCGGGTGTCCCCTCAGCATCTTTGAATTTCTTCCACCCGAAGTCCCACTCCTCCTGCCCTCCTTCTTGGATTCCATAGCAGTATACCGTCTTCCTTAAGTTCGGAGTGATGCTGCGGGTAAGGAAGATGAAGGGAGAGATGCAGACACCCGGTTTTTACAAGTCCCAGTCCATGAATGACCAGAGTTTTTCAGGGATAAATAAATAAAACATGATCGCAAAGACTTTTAAAAAAGTCAACCTAAGGCAATATCAATAGCCTTATGCACCACCTCTTGAAAGGAGGGAATGATACAAAGACATTACGTAATCCGAAGGAGTTATCACAGAATAACTCCTTGGCAATCCGAACATGAGTTTACAGGCAATACATTAGTTTATTGAAATTGCCATTTAGTCGATGTTTTGAAAGTCTTAGCGATCGTGTTTTAATAAAATTTCCCCTTTCAAATTGCCAACATTAATAATTTCTCTTTCTAAAATGGAAGTGGAAGTAATACATGTAGAAATCAATGAAAGCTTTTGTCAATTCATAAGAAAATAAATTATTTTAAAAGCAAACCAACTTAACTACGACACCTCTATTACTAATGACAATAATAACGTACTTGACACATCTGTTTTGAATGACAATGACAATATTTTCTTATTTTAATACAAATTGGATATGTGCACTCAGTCGTACTCGACACAAGATTCACACCTTCTTCCCTGAATTATTTGAAGAAAAATAATGTCACTTTTAAATTTGGATCGAATCGAGTGTAACAGAAGAATTGGACATTATTCTATCAACTTAAGAAAGGCCCATGAATTCCATGAATGTATACTTACGGATTGATCCCATAATCTGGTCTATTATCAGTGTTATTAGCGTCGGTCTCCATCAGGAGTTGGTAGAGGCTTGATGCCTGGTCGAGACAAGCTTGATTGTTATATTTACATGCCGTTTTAATGGCGTTGATCCGATTCAATCTATTTGGGTGAATCAAAGGTGAAATGGTAAGCTACCCTGACATGGTCGACCCGGGGGGGGGGGGGCGGTTAAACATTATACAACAATATTTAGGAGTGGGGCTAATATTCTTCTTCTTCTCGTAGATACTTATCAGCGTCCCACCAGGAATTAAACGACAATCTACTTGCGACTTCTTCTACAATTACCTCATACACGTTGGCATATTTTCGTTCAGCCTTGTAGCTCTAAATATTTCTATAAATTTCTAAAATACTAGCCAGTGATATTATTGTTTTGTATTTTTTTTGTAATGGATAGGATTTTAGTCGAACATAAGCATTTTACTGCTTAAATAAACATAAAAAGAAACAACCGGTTTGTGGATTTGCAAACGTGGAACTGCCATTTTGATACTCACTGCTCGAGATGAGGGTCTGTTTCTGGGTTATCGTCCCATCCGACTGAGTCATATAATGTCTGCACCTGTTGCTTCATGTATCTCTAGAAATGGAAGAAGAAAAATAAGTCAATTCATAGTCATAATAATATTATTATTGTTGGTAGCAATATAATTATAATTTCTGTAATTACATATTTTTTTTAATTCTCATGACTGAAATAATACTAATTTTTTAAATGTTTGTCCTCAACTCTCTTCCATTTAAAATGAAAAGAGTTGATTTTTTAATAATTTGCGTGTGCTTTATTCGTTTTATCCAACTTATACTGTTTGGAATGGACTTTCTTGTTATCCCGAATTTTATGTGGGTATTAGTCTAATGTCCTTTTTGCCGCTTTCCTTTGAGCATGTTTAGTAACAATATCGTGTTATCAAGTGGTAGCCTATTGGGTGATTCCATGCAGTGTGTCTCGTACGACATATAACATTTTATATTTATTTCATCGATAAATGAAAAATCTCTTGACCATGACTGATGGCAGTGATGCCAGAAAGAACTATTATTCAATGGCCATATCAAGATATGCTTCATTTTTAGATGACATGTATTGAATGGATACAAATTTATGTCGTAAGGAGCAAACTGCACGGAATCACCTTATTGACCAATCCATGAAATAAGAAATGCCAATTGATGATTACCTCCAAATGCCCGTAACCGGAATATATGCTGAACATATCATTGATGGAAGAGAGAAACCCAAGAAGCGCCTCCCATGGCACATACTCCATCTCATTCACCAAATAGAGGGTCATGTTAAGAGCAGTGGGATAACCGACACGCCCCACCTGAGCTAAGCTGAAGGCATCGCTGATGAACTGGGCGCGGTTCTCTATCGGAAACACCTTGGTTTTGATTGATATTTGAATATAAATTTAATTATTTTTTTCATATTTACCAACGTCCACATCAGTAGCATCAAGATCAAAATCATCATCAACGTAATCAATATCATCATCAATATTACCGTTAACATCATCATCATCAACAGCAACATCCTTAACAGCATTTACATTTTCAACATACAGACATCGAGATTAACAGAAACATCATCAACAACAGCAACATCATTATCGACATCATCAACATCAGGTCAGATTATAGAAGGATGGGGTAATCGACACTCCCCGGCCAAACAGTCACTGAGCTGGGCTTGGTTCTCTATCTGAAACACCTTGGAATGTATTTAAAACATCGCACGGTCATCCAGTGCGATGTTTTTTTTTTTTACAAACCACGAGATATTGTTTTAAAATTGCATGGGCACTTTTTTGATACACCAATTTTACTTGTCGGCTCTAAACCCTTCATACCAAGGAGATACTAGGGAAGCTTTCCTAATACCTCCGAATAATAATATTTATAACTGATATTTAAAAATGAATATGATTCATTTTTATTTCACCGCCAACATCAGTATCATCAAGATCAAGCTCATCATTATCACCAACAGCAACATTTTCACCAATATCAACATCAACATCATCATCATCAATATTATCATCATCAATATCATAATCATCATCATCATCAACAATCGGAAATGCCATTGTCATTACGATTTCCCTTACCGTGTGATCCTCAACCAGCTGCTCAGAGAGTCGAGCCCAATTTTCATCATCATAGTTCACGCGAAAGAAACCGTATTGCTTAATGTTGGCCAGGTACCAATCATTGTCCTCCATGGTGGATGGCAAGTCGACCAGAGCTGAGGAAGAAATGGTTTGAAGGTATGATGCAGTGGTGTATTTAGGTATGATGCTTTGATGGCTTAATTTACCCGACTGCTAAGAAACACGTGTATGCTTGTAAGTATTCAACCAAGGGACTGACGGCTTTAAGTCCTTTCCGAGGGACTTGGTAATAATGATTAATGCCTGACGAAGGGGTACCAACCCATTATCCACTTGGTTTTGATCCCGGGTTCCTCCCAGTTAAAAAGACCACTGCTGTACCACAGAGCCATCTCGCTAAATGAGATGATTGGTTGGGGATTCATAACGATAATTATAATGCAAAAGATGAAGAGCTTATCCAGCCTACCAATTTTCAGAAAATGTTTGGTATACAAGCTGATAAATGATTAACTTATATTTTTCTTATGTTAAAGTATTACCTTTATTTTAGTTAATTCCAAGGTAAATCCCCTAATATTGAAGGGTTTTTGGCTCTTTCGAAATCTAGCAAGGATTTAGAATATTTTATAGCTAAGAAAAAAAGAAGCTTTCTTTACATTTCAAAAAGTGGAGAATTGATTATAATGAATAATAATAATAATAATTATTCTTTACCTTTTATATGCTGCTTTGTACAGTTATGTATATAGTTTTGTCGTGATTTTGTAATTGTTTCTTCTTGATTTTTGATTAATAAAAACTAAAAGAAAAAAAATTATAATCATATCTCATGATCTCTCTTTTCCACGTTTCAGCCACAGACAGCTGAATATTTAGAGTAAATTGGGGCTGATCCACATGGGGAGGGGGGTTTTTCTCTAAAGAATTTTCCCCGGGAAATGATTTCGGGACTGCCAATGGCTTTCTAGGCGCTCCAATGTGGCAAAAGTCTGGAAAAATGTCTGAGAATTAAGCTATAAGCTTTCAAAACGATACAAAATACAATGATATTAATGCAAAGAGTGCATGTACACCTCTGTCAAAAATTAAAAAAAAAAATAAATAAGGATATCACTTCGGATTCATCCACTTATTTTGTACATACCAAACTATATAACTAATAATGATAGGGTATCTTTGTGTTGGGATATAAGCAAACTTTCTAGTGAAACCAATTGAAATGAAAGTAATGCAAATAAGAGAGACGTTTTAGTCCGTATTTTTGCAGGGTTATAAAGTAGAGCCGCGTTTCCTCCTCTAGCCATTTATTTTCATATTTATTTACCACTTTTGGGACGAAAACACCCACATTAGGAAGAATCCTGTTTTTGGTAGGGATCCTTTCACAAATCAATAAAATACAACAACACAAGAACAAAAACAATATAAACATATAAAAAGATAAAGGAATACATAAAGAATTCAAAGAAAATGACATCTCATGAGAAACTAAAAGTAAAAAAAAAAGAACCAGAACGAAACATAGAAGATAGATAAAAACAAACGGTAATACAGGTCGGACAAAAAATGATAATACCAAGTGAAAACGAAAATGTGTATCCGAGTTATTTACCCCATGTAATTCTTACCCCATGGCACTTTTTCGATCCACATGGAATGCGGAATGTCAAAATTGACATCGGTCTTTTGTGTGTAGGTCAGGTAAATGTACCATAAATATCTGAAAAAAAAAGATGAATATATGAATATAACTTAATCACTACATATTTGAAACGTTTCTGTCGCTTTAAATGGTAAATGTATCCCTATTAAAGCAGCAACGAACTATAATTGTAATTTAAAGTTGTGTCTGTTAGTAATCATTTTAAATTCAGTAAATAAGGAAGCCTTTTGACAAAATGAGGTCTTGAAATTTATATTTGTGGTCAATGGTACATTATGAATGCTTATAATCAGACACATTGTTCTTATTTAAAGGTTGATTTAAATTGTTGATTTAGATTTCAAAATCTTCAACGCAGGTCAATATACTTGAAATGAATTGCGTACCCCTGATCGCCATGTTTATCATCAACTTCGTCCTCGGGATCGACTAGGAAGTGCTTCTGTGATACATTCACTTGGTTTGCGTTGATGCGGCGGAGATCGACCACGGGATAACCCATTTGTAGCGTCCAAGTGTCCATGATCTTCTTGACGTCGTTGTCACCGATCCCTTTATCTGCCTGAGTTTAAAAAAAAAAATGCAGATGAGTGGATTTTTTTTAGGAGTCACGTGATAACCCAGTCACACCAACAAGACCGAGAGCGGGGCCCCGTTTCATAAAACATGTTATCAGTGACAACTGCCACATTTCTATGACAAAGTAGCTCTCAGCAAATCTGATGCAAGGATTTCAGTAGCTTATAATAGTTATTGCAACTTGCTATTGGTAACAAGTTTTATGAAATGGGGTCCAGATCGACAAAAATTACATTACCCAGAATGGCAAAAAATGGGCCTGGCTAGAGTAGGTTTGGCGGTATGAGGGATCACTTCCTTTGGAGTCAAATCCACTCCAGAAATTTTGGAATCAACTCCAAATTAGTCGTAGTTGAATTACTTCTTTTGAGAGTGGATTCTACTAAAAATGCGTTAGCATGAATTTCCACTCCTAATAAAATGATCACTAAAATATGACAACCAAAAGTGAGTTTCCTCTCCTGTACATTAATTTTTACCGAGTAAGTGGTTAGAAGCACCGTTGCAAATATTTTAGAAGGGCTTTGTTGGAATGGAGGTAAGATTCGCAATCGAATAAATTAATAATAATAATAATATTCCGCTTTTATATAGCGTCTTACACATCGGCGATGTCTCTAAGCGCTTTACATCTAGATATACATGTATTATTACCCCTGGTCATCGGATTCTGGCTTGCCCGCACACAATGTATGCACATTCTCCACTTCCTGGGGAGTATTCCAGCAATGGGCCGTGGCGCTCACATTGCTAAGCAAACGACATTAACTTTCGCATCCTACCGGGTACCCATGTAACACCTTTGTGGAGAGTGGCAAACGTAGATTAACGTGTTGCCAAATGACGCTAGTGCTGCGATGGGATTTGAACCCCGTACCTCGTGGTTCACAGTTCGGGGACTTATCCACTGATCCACAACACCTCAGAGAGCAATGTGATTGTAAAATTTAAGGAGAAGGATAAGTTAGATCCTAAGATAGTAAAATCAATTGTCGAGAAGGGGAAGGTCCATCCCGAAAATGCGTTTTAATTGCTGTGGGTCATTCGTTTATAAAGGAAATCATGGAGTTGTCAATGAGGTTAGTATACGTTTCCAGGGGGCGGGGGGGGGGGGGGGAGGGCAGGGGTTCAAACCCTTAGACCTCCTCCCCTAGGTACTGGCATAATGTCGATTGGTAATTACTGGGGTAAACATAAATCAGCCAAGGACTGACATCTTCTTGTACAATGAAATATCATATTCAAACACAAGTCAACCCCAAGTCGATGCGTGCGATCCTGGTTGTATGAATAATGGGCCTTATGAATAGCGGTCCTTATTACTAGCAAGGTTACCCCATTACAATTCTCGCCACCCCAAATACGCAATTTCGCCAACAGATGGCGTTTGTCATGCAAACCACGCATGCGCACTGCTGACAATATCCCGATTGGGTCGGCAAGTGTTTGTCTTTTTGCATTGAAAAATGTACACAGGTAATAATAATAATTAACAATTCTTATATAGCGCATAACACTTTGCGGAGCATGTCTCTATGCGCTTTAAGCCCCCATCACACTTATTCGGAATCAGCAGGAATCAAGCAGAACCAGCCGGAATGAAGAACTTTCAAAATTCGCGCCACATTCGGGAGGGAATTTGAAATTTTTTCATCTTTGTAAAAATGTCGTTCGAATACTTAGAACGACCTTCGATCCCGCCTCGAATGATTCTTGCACATTCCGGGTGTATTGGCTGTCGAATGCAGCTCGAATGCAGTCGGAACACAGTAGGAATATTTGGAATGCTGTTAGAATGCAGTCAGAATATTTAGAATGCACTTCGAATGCCGTACGAGTGCGGTTCGATTGCAGCCCGTATACCACCCCGAAGTCTGGTTGGAAAGTGCCTCGAATGAATTCAGAACGCTCCCGGAAAGGTCACCGAGTATGGTTCGAACGTTCAAGAATTCAAACAGAATGCAGCTCAAATACTTAAAATGTACTTCAAATGGACTTAGAATGTAACACGAATGTCCTGAGAGTATCAAGAATGCCGCCGCAATGGTCCCCGATAGGGTATAAAATGCTGACGAATCTAGCATTTTCATCAGTCTTATAGCCCAACCACCACAGAGTATGGACCCCCTGGACCATAATTGCTTTGCTCCAGATTGCTGTCCTCCTGCAAGACCTGCTTGAAAGAGATGTGGAGGAGGCCAGGAGAAGAAACAGGAGGAGAAGACCCAGAAGATATCAGAACCGGCCATGGCTGACAGAGGAGAGGAGGAGGCTGTATGGACATTACAGCAGACTAATGGAGGAACTCAGAGTGGAAGACCCCCAGTCCTTCTTCAACTACCTCAGGATGGAGCCTGCCATGTTTGATGAGTTGGTGCAGAGAGTGGGGCCAAGGATAGTGAAGCACGATACAAAGATGAGAAAGGCGCTCCCTCCAGGCTTGAAGCTGGCCATCACTGTGCGGTTTCCTGACTTCAGGTGACAAACCTGCCAAGAGCGGCTCCTTGTACCATAACTACAAGGGCTTCTTCTCCGTGGTCCTCATGGCCCTTGTTGACGGAGACTACAAGTTCATGTGGGTAGACACCAGTGCATATGGCAGTATGTCTGATGCTCAAATTTTCAACGAGTCTGAGCTCAAGGACTGCCTTGAAGACGGGAGCATAGGATTTCCTGAGCCATCCCCCTTACCCAAAGATGACGAGCCGATGTCATATTTCATCCTGGGAGATGACGCCTTTGGGATAAGGACCTTCGTGATGAAGCCCTATGGTCACAGAAATCTCCAGAGGGATGAGAGGATCTGCAACTACAGGATTTCCAGGGGACGACGTGTGGTAGAGAATGCATTCGGGATACTTGCCCAGAGATGGCAAGTCCTCCTCACCACCATGCAGCCAAGGCCTTCCATTGTGCAGGATATTGTTGAATGCTGTGTCTGCCTGCACAACTTAATGAGGATCCGTTATCATGCTCTCCACAATGGTATGGTGGACGAGGAAGATGACCAGCACAACGTGGTGCCAGGAACCTGGCGACATTATTTTGCTCAGCCTGAAGATGTGCAGCATCAGAATGCGATCAGAATGCGATCAGAATGCTTCGAATGCTGTTGGAATGTCGTAAGAATATTTAGAATGCAGTCAGAGTGCAGTCAGAATGCACTTCGAATGTTGTTCGATATTTCTCCACTTCGAATGTACCTCGAAAGTTTTGAGCATGAGCAAAACTTTCGGGCCGGCCACAAGAATGGACCCGAATATTTGGAATGCACTCAGAATGCAGTCAGAATTTCTAGAATGCGCTTCGAATATCCAGGAATGTACCAAGAATTTTTCATTCCGACGGCATTCCGGCTCATTCCGCCTCTAGTGTGACTAGGGTTTAAGCAAGGGTTACACCAGAACCGAATCAGCTGCGAATACACCCGAATTTTCGAATTCGGGTGTATTCAGGAGCATTCTGTTCCTCCCCGAATGTGCAAAAATTCGGGACGTATTCTGAAACATTCGTGGAGGGATTCGGCTTGTTTTGAAATGTTCAAAACCATCCGAATACGCGAAAAAATGGTCCCGAATGTGGCCCCGACAAATTTCATTCGGGCCATATTCGGGATATATTCGGATGGAATTCGGCCAGATTCGGTTGGATTCGGGGAGGCATTCGGGGCATTCTAGGCAGATTCGGGCTTCGACCCGAATTATCTAGCCAAACAGACCCGAATAACACGAATAGAGCCGATCTGCCCAGAATGCCCCGAATAGCTCCCAGAATCCATCCGAATCGCCATCCGAATACAGAGCAGAATACAGGCGAATAAGCCGAATAGGCCAGAATACAGCCGAATAGCAGACGAATAGGTCCGAATGAGGGGCCAGAATAACCCGAATAGCCTCGCGAATGTAGACAGATTGTGCAGGGATACCTCTGCTTCATTGCGCCTGTAATTCGGGTCATTATTCGGGTGTAATCGGGGAATTCGGGCCATATTGGGCTCAATTCCGGTCACATTTGGCTCGATTCTGGCCTCTATTCGGATTGCCATTCGACTTTATTCGGGATGCCCAAAATCGATTCGGGTTAATTCTTGGCGATTCTGCTTGATTCGGGACCTATTCGGGACCTATTCGTCTCTGATTCGGGGAGCTCCCCGAATCAGAGACGAATAAGTTCCGAATCAACCGAATCCATCCGATTCAGGCCATATTCGGGCAGAATAGGTCCGAATTTATTCGGGAGAATTCGGTTCTGGTGTAACCCTTGCTTAAGAGAGTAAGAAATGATAGATAGAGCGTCACTGTACAGGGTTCAGGGATTAACAAGAAGTTTTAAAAAGATAGGTCTTGAGGGCAGATTTAAAGTGTTCTAATGAATTAATGGACCTAAGGGAAGCTGGAAGAGCATTATATAGAAATGGGGCAGCATAGGCAAAACTACGCTCACCGTAAGTCTTTGTTTGGGCTGTTGGCACAACAAAAAAGTGTTGCTTACTAGAAGGTAAATTTCTTTCAGGTTTGTATAAGTTAAGTAATTCAGTTAGATATGATGGGTAACAATATCTTGAATGTTATACGGGTATGGACTGGCAGCCAGTGTAAATTCTGTCGGATAGAAGATATTGATTGGTGTTTTTTTGAGCAGGACACTAACCGAGCAGCCGAGTTTTGGATAATTTGTAATCTTTGTATTTGCCGAACTGGTAACCCTTGCAGTAAACTATTACAATAATCTATGTGACACATTACAAAAGCATGAACTAAACGTTCTGCTGTGTTTTTGTCTATGAAAGAGCGGATTCTTCCAATTCTATGAAGAGCAAATGATGCAGATCGGCATTTCTTTCTAACAAAATTGTCTAGTTGAAACTTATTATCAAAAATTACACCTAAATTTCTACAAGTTTCAGTTGCTTGAACGATTGTGCCATCCAGGTCTATTGAAGATATGGGAATCGTAGATCTATAACGAGAAGTAATGTGAAGAAATTCCGTCTTGTTACTATTTAGTTTAAGACCATTTTCCCATGACCACTCTTTGATAGTTTTCATGCACTCTGATATTTTCAAAAATACATCATCTATATCAGATTGTTTAAATGATATATATAACTGAGTATCATCGACATAAAACATCTTGTGTACACCGTGTCTATCAATAAGGGATTCTAATGGAGACGTGTACATAGTAAACATAAGGGGTCCCATTACAGATCCTTGCGGAACTCCTTGGGCTAGTTGATGTGGTGTGGATGTATCTTTACCAATAGCTACAGTATGAGTTAAGTACGATTTAATCCAGTCATGTGCTTTACCACGTATACCAAATCTTCGTGACGCCCGTTCTAACATGGTATCATGCCTGATAGTATCAAATGCAGATGAAAAATCTAAGAGGACTATAATAACTTCTTCCCCTTTGTCTACAAAAATTATTTATTACAAAAATCCTCAAGTTTGAGTATAAATTAGCCGACAAGTTTGAAAAGATACCATGATTCTGCATTCTGCATTTTTCATAAGTACAAAGTAAAGTATATTCAGAATCTTAATAACATAATATACATAATCTACGAAGATGCGGACCATTTCCATGCATAATATTGCCCTCTACGTCGAAAATTGCATATTTGAGGTAGCGAGAATTGGTCCCCTCAGATCGATAGATGTCATAGTTTATAGAAGTAATAATTTGAACAGGATTTATCAAACAAATACCTCCGTGAGAGCAAGCCAAAGATCATCACTGACAACATTCCCCATTCTGTGTGTGTTGAGATAACTGCGGAGACCCTTAACGAATACTCCTTCACCGAGAATGTCCATCAACATACGGGTAATCGAAGCTCCCTATAAAATAATCAGAAACCAAGATATGTAAACAAGCTAATTATGCTATTTGTTCCTGTGATAACACACGGAACATGGATGACTTTACTGCACATTTAAAGTGACAGTAAACTGAAGCTCCTATATAGCGCCATTTTTAACAGGATTTGAAAAGTGTCTGTGCCTCTCATTTTCCAATCATGTCCCATTGTAGTTTGCAGAAGGTTAGAATGTTCCTGTAGGCTATTTTCCACATTTGCAAAATCAAAAATATTAGTTTGAAATATAAAATGTTCCTATTGTCCCCAAAACCCTGTTTGTCGAAATTCAAAATAAAATGCAATTAATTTTCAAATTATAATCTTAATTTAGCAGTCACCTTTAGCTAGCGCTGCTCAAGTTCTACCAGTTTAATGCCACTTTAATATTTGTAACTTAAATATGCATTGTAGGCTTCAAAACCATTTTTATCTACACCGGATTTAGCAGAGAAACCTTGCCAAATATATTCATCTATAATTATTTGCTTATAATCTTATTTTGCTCTCATTTCTGATGGCAGTCTTGTGTAGGCCTACATTGTCCATCTTTGTTCTGATCAATTTGTGAAAATAGACTGGGGAAACAAAGAAATGCGACGGTAAAAACTGATATTGGAGTAAATGAGAATGCACCATCAAGAAAGTGACTCGATTAATATAAATAACCAGATTGCAATCAAAATATAAACTTCGTCGTAAGAATACACGCTATCAGGGCCCCGTTGCATAAAACATACCATTAACGGTAACTTTGCCATCAATGGTAACTCCCATGGAAACCTTGATTTCGATAGGCTGTTGATTTATATTCTCATGGTAGTAACATGGTAAGTTTTATGCAACGGGGCCCAGTTCCGTTTTTGTATGTCTTATTACAATATTGTCACAGAGACTGATAAATTATTCGATAAATTATTCTTGATAAATTATTTGAAACTGCATCCATGTATGTATTGTTTACTCTATGGACTAAATAAGGAGTTTATTTATTTATGTTGATTATCGATGAATTATGCTCACAGCAAAAACTTTGCTGATTATTGATATAATGTTCTTATGTCCACCAGTTTCTGACCATATTCGTTAAAAAGAATCATTTAAAATAAAATAGTTTGATACTTAAGAATGAATAAATAAACAAATAGATAAATAAATAAATGAATTAATAAATAAATAAATAGATAAATAAACAATATAAAAAAAAAAAATATAAAATAGCAGATTACGGACTGACATTAAGGCGTTTGATATTCATTTACCCGTATCCGGACACCTACCCTGGACAACCATTGCCGAGTCCTAGAAGGTGGTTATCCTATGGTTATCCTGGTTGTCCAGTAGGAGTCCTAGAACCTCATTTACCTTGTAGTAAGTGATTGAATGAAACATCTTGCCGATTTCATCCGGGGTACTAACAGGTCGTCGGATCGGATGTGACGTCGCAAGGGCATCAACCTCGAAGACACTCCTAAAACGCTTGACGAAAAACTGTTCTCTCTATTTGCGTGTATAGAACCGAAACAGATAATCATAAATGAGACGTGTATTTGATACCAATGTACCTCTAACGAAAGGACATTTTGTGATATCAAGGACGTATAGAAAAGGGGCAAGGTTATGTCATGCTTCGATCAGAAAGGTCTCTTTAAAAACCCCGGAAAAGAAAGTTAAATCAGTTTTTATTTTCCCAAATGTAGAATCTATACTAGTGCGTCCCCCAAAAAGTTAGCAGTTGGAAAAAGACTCCCAAAATAAATATTTCAAAATATTTGTAGGAAATTTGCATACCTGTGGATAGATGACACCAAAATATGTGGCAATATTTTGAGCTCGAGTGAGCAAAAGCGACTTTTGAGAAAAGGGTGCAAAATCCAGACTTAATTTTGTGCTGACTAGTGTTAACAAATTTGAGAACCGCATCTTCATGAAATTTTCATACCTATGGATAGCTTAGTTTGAGAACCGCAGAAAGTTGACAGTTGGAAAAGATCTCCCCAAATTAAAATTTCAAAATATGTTCATGAAATTTCCATACCTATGGATAGCTTAGGGTATCTCCTGTCAAATTGCACCAAAACATCTAACGATATGTTACGCTTGAGTGAGCAAAAGCCATTATTGTGAAATGGTGGAAAATCTATGGTTGACAAAACTTTGTATTGGTTCTGTCTGGTATCAGCAAAGTTTAAAGTTTGAAAAGGCTTAGACGCCTTCATATTCTGATCATTAAACATGTTAAAAGGCAATTAATGAAAGAATAGGCTTTGTTTTCTGTATGTCTTGACATATCCCCTCAAAACGTTATGGTTGACTGAGAAAACCAGCTTGAATTAAAACCTTGCCAAAACTTATACTTCAAAACATGCAGTAAAGCAGTTAATTGCTCACTGAAACATGAAAACATTGATGAGCTACGTAAGGACATACTTACATAATTATCTTCTTTGATAAATTGTCTATTATTGATCAAATATGAATATTTATAAGTCTTTTCATGACACATAACTTTGCTGATACCAGCCAGAAGAATTACCAATTCTTGTCAAGTCTGGATTTTGCACCTTTTCTCAAAAGTGGTCTTTGCTCACTCGAGCGTAAAATATCGCTATATCTTTAGGTGTCATGTAATAGAAAAGATGCTAAGCTATCCACAGGTATTACATTTTGCTTCAAATATTTAGAAATATTTATTTGGGGACACTTTTTCTGACTGTTAACTTATTTTGGGGGGACGCACTATAAAGTGCAGGTGTAATTATGGGGAAAAATCCATAACAATCTGCATTTTCTGCTCCCATCGCAATAAATAATGCATGATTTGTTTAGAATTTTGAAATCAGCCAATATGGGGGGAGGAGGGCGTAGCGTGTGGGCACGTGTGTCATTGAAAAGGGAGACTAGCTGGATAAAAATAATGCAAGGTCATGAACTGTTTGGGGAGGAGTTCGTTATCATATTCTTGTAAATTTCCTCTTTCCTCTCTCAATTTCTGTCTTTATTTTTTTATGTTTTCTTACGTTAGCCATGCGATTGGGGCGGGGGGGGGGGGGATATTACTTACTATACCCCACGTTGGTTCGGCAGAGTTGATGCCGAGGTTTTCAAAGTAGCTGGTGACTCCCTCGTTTAGCCAGAGATCGTCCCACCATTCACATGTGACCAAATTACCGAACCACTGTTTGACGAGAAGGAAATTAATGTCACCGCAATCAATGATTTTAAGGTAATGTTACGAATTTGGTAACATGAATATTCATTAGTTAGTATATGGATTTTTCCTCTGTGTGATTTTTCCTCTGAGTTTGCGAATGGGAGACAACAATGAAACAAAATTGATTGTCATATTGTGTATTTCTTTCACTGAATGAATGTGGGCGAAAAGATATAAAGAAGTAAAATAAATGAAAGGAACTATCACATATCATTATTATCATTACCGCCATTATCATAATCATCATCAATATCATATCCATCATTACCATCATATATTATCATTATTATCATGAAGATGATCATCATCATCATCACCATCACTATTATCACCATCATAATCATCATCGTCACCATCATCATCACTATCATCGTCGATCATCATCATCTTCATCATCATAATCATCATCATAATTACCATCATCATCATCATCATCATCATCGTCATAATGACTGTCATCCTCGATCATCACCATCATCATCATCATCATCATCATCAATCCTAAAAGCATTATAAGAAGTACCTGGTGAGCGAGTTCATGAGCGACGACAGTAGCAACCATTTGCCTGACCCGAGCTGAGTCTACTTCACTGTCAAAGAGGAGGTACGTCTCCTCGTAGATGATGAGACCCCAATTCTCCATGGCTCCTCCGCTGGGGACGGCGATCATGTCTAAGAGAAGATGTAAGAAGGAACAAGACAGAAATACACAGGGCGTCTCCAGAGAAGGAGGAGGGGGCGGGGTTAGGTCCAAGGTTGAAGTCTGGAATTCGGTGAGTCTACGAGCAATTGTCGTCTTTTGTCGAAGAAGTGTCGTGCGAGTGGAGGCAAATCCCGAAAGAAACAAAACACCCCTTTTTTTTGCTTGTTTGTAAATTGTAGGATATCATGTCGGCAAATGTGGTCCGGCAACCCCATTCAAAAACTGGTCCAGTTACGCCGCCGGAAATACACAAAGAAACAGTACATTATCTGCCTCAGTGCAATGCTAATATAACCACAACGTGACGTGTTTTTTTAAAAAGTGAACCACAACGCTCTGGTATATTGTTGAGTAATTCTCCTGTCTTCGCGGCAAATAAAAATTTATCAAGAACTACCACGGGTAAGCATTGATGGAGACCTCTCATTGGGACGTTCTAAATCTTTCTGATAGCGCCTGAAAAGGCACTAACAGAGAAAATTGGAAATTAATGACAGTTTCGTGTACAACAAACGGGAGAGCTGACCGTGAATACGTCACAATCTACATGACCTACTCACCAAATTGCCATTTTGAGATTCGCATAAATTATAGTGATCTCATTTTTCAAGCATTCATATTAAACTTTCTTATGCTTTTTCCAATTTCTTTCAATATTTCCCCAACCTCTTTCTCTTAATATTTTCTGCTTTTACACAAAATTACTTATTACAAAGGTTGCATTGCCATTTAAACAATGTTAACATAGGAACAGAAACTTATAGGGTCAACGATTCGTGATCATGATAATATCACTACCATAGAAACAGACACATTTATAGCTCACCTTGCTTCGGAAGATCAAAGGAAATGTTGAAATATGATTCGAAGAATGTCGTCATATTAATTCCAATATCCAGAGCATATCTTGTTGCTTTCAGCTTCTCCGGTCGCGACCAAACCCGGTACTATATCAAAAAGCAAAGAAAGTTTTTTTTAATTCATATAAAAGCAAAGAAAGTTATAATAATCCTTACTTTTAGTTCAGTTAGACTATTTTGAGGTAGAGAATGCGGCAGAATGTTAGATTTTCAATCTAGGTTATACTTGTAAAAGCTCAGTTCAATAAATAAGAGTAAATAAAACTTATGATGCATAATTATATAACCCCACTCAAGAGATTGAAAGAGAGAAATAGGGACGCCGAGGATTGAGACAAACTCAAGAATGGGGGAAGCGCAAATTTTTCCAGAAACCTTTCTGAAAATCCCGGACTCCGCCGAATTTGCCCGGGGGAATTCGAAATTAAGGCCCAATGGGGAGGGAGGTGGAGTGGGTGTTCGGAATTTTCCACTGGAATGATAACATTGAATTTTTAAAGTCCTTACATTTTTGTTAATGTTTTCTTTTCATTCTTTCCTCAATAGACGGGGGGGCATCGTCTTAGCTCACTGGACCAGTCTATGATTCGCTGACCTATAAGAGAACATAATTATTTTTCTCTCACCCTTTCAGCTAGGATGGTAACAACTCACCCTTACTCCTGTATCGGAATAGTTCTCCGTGTAGTTAAAATAACCGACGGTGAAAGCGAGAAGGTACGTCGGCATCACAGGAGTGGCTCTATACTCAGTCTTCATCCATCCATTCTCGCGCACTATTTCATTTTCCTCGATGCCGTTGGTTAGGGCCACCATGTCGGCGCGGTGCTCGATCTGGGTGTTGAAGACGGCTCTGAGGTCAGGTTCGTCGAAGCACGGCAGAGCGCGGCGGGCGTGAGTGGGCTGCATCTGGCTAGTGGCAAGCCATCTGAGAGAAGAACAATAGCGGACTGTGATTCATTTATTTATTTATTTTTGAAAAATGATAACTACCAAACAGGTTAGACAGGAAATCAGGAGAAAAAACCCTCATATCAACACACAGTGAATTAGAGAGAGAGAGAGAGAGAGAGAAAGGAGAGGGATTGAAGAAAGAGAGAGCAATAGGAGGAAGAATTGAGAAAAACTTTCACAGAATTACTATCAATCCTAATCAATTTTGCCGACAGCCTATAAAAATGTCGCACATACCGACAGAAATGTTTTGAATTGGTGATTCACACCCCACACCCCTCCCTCTATCGACGCCCCTGCGTGTACTATCTGGAAAGTTATCTGGCTAGACTAACTTGGTTTCTCCCCCTTCTTTGTAGCTATCGCGGTAGAATCCTGTAAGACCGTCCGACAGCTCGCCTACGTAGCCGATCTCCAGCACGTAGCTATTGCTTGCCTCCAGCATCACATCGACATGAAAATGGACGAAGTCGTATTTCGTTTCGTAGGTGACGTCACTGATCGGTACGGCATTGCCGATCTTGTCCTCGAGTGCGTAGGAGATAATTGTGATGTTCTTAACGTGCAGTGTAATGACATCGGTCGCACTGTCACATGTCATGTTGATCTTGACTTGACCGTCGAATGTGAATAGACGATCACCAGCCCCTAAGTCCTGGAATATCAGAGGTGAAAGCAAAAGGTGTCAGAAACACGATAAAAACTACTTTCGAAAAATAAAATCAAGACAATTTCATGAGCCCTGTCTATCACTTTTAGAAATGTGCGAACATTACAATGTGGTATTACATAATACGAACCTGATTACTATGGGCAGTACAATAGGCCTTTGAAATTGCCCTTGAGTTTATTTTTCGAAAGTAGTTCTTATCGTGTTCAGAGTGTAATTGTCCCCCACAGATGTAGGCTATCAATCAGATATGATTATTTACCTCTGGTGACCAACCTTACTGTTTTGAACCTAGGTCCGTCTGAGTCAGTTCGAAGGCAAAGACAGAGAGCTGACCGAGATTACGAACCTCTAGACCAACTCATATCTCATCCAAAGACTGCCTTTGTTGAAGTTTTCAACGTATTAAAAGTTTCAGTGGAGTATAATGGAATTATAACGGGAGGACGGAATTATGCTCGAATAGTCGTGGAGCGGGGCTGTCCCCTACATTTTAAAATATGATTATAATGATCAGTATTGTAACATGTATCCATCCACTGGGGGAGGGGGGGGGGGCACTGGAGTTATGGGGAGGGGGACATCGGTCTTACTAGTTGATGCGAGAGATCACGGCCATTGAGGAGTGAGGGGATGGTGCATGTGGAAAGGGTCGTACTCTCTCAAAAAGGGGCTTATTTTCACTCTAGTCCCCCTCCCTGTCAGTCACGTTTGCGATCGCTTGTTTAGGAATGAATATCGATTTCTTTCAGAGTGCTCTCCAAAGAAAAGAGAGTGAATTTTCACTCTATTTCGACTAGGAAATGTATTTTTCACTCCCACGGGGAGTCATGTCATTGATAACTTTTTTTTAAGGGAGAGATTTAAAAAAAATCTTTCTCTTTCTCTCCCCCTGCATTCCGATAGGGTGAGTGTGTGTGTGTGTGTGTGTGGGGGGGGGGGGTGGCTTGTTCCCTGTTAACCCATAGCTATGCCAATGCATTTGCCCATATGAATGGTACACAGCCATCACGTGTGATCCGCTACTAATGGAACCGCCAGCGAATCAGTTTAAGGTCAATGGGTATCCTAGTTTTAGTCATGTTCAGAATGTTGCCAGCTGCTAAGTACGCTGCTTAAGAAAATTTGGATTGAATTCCCTGATGTCGTCGATGTGGAAGAATGTTATCCTTTTTCTCATCTGGCTAACATGCATTCTCTATTTGTCATGCCGTATTCCTATTTGGAATAAATAATGATTTGTAACTTACACCTAAAAATCTCAGTTTAACTTGACCAATACTAAGTCATTTTAGGATCTCCCTTTAGTTGTTTCGTACTGTGGAATGTAGGCCAAGCTCTTTGGTTACATATCGTTTTTCCGAAAGTTCATAATGCCGAAGGTTCGTTTTCCCGAAGGTTCGTATTTCCGAAGGTTCGTTACTCCGACGGTTCGTAATTCCGAAATGAAACAGGATACATAATTCCGAAAATGAAAAAGGGTTGGTAATTCCAAAAACTTATACAGGACTCTATTGAATTTTCGGAATTACGTTATGAACCCTTTTTCATTTTCAGAATTACGATCCCTATTTCATTTTCGGAATTACGAACAATCGGAATAACGAACCTTCGTAGTAATGCATCAAATGTTCGGAATTATGAACCCCCTGCTATTGGAAATTTGTGTTTCGGAATTATGAACCTTCAGAAAAACGAACCTTCGGAAAAACGAGTACCCCCAGCTCTTTTAACCCTATATTTATGAATATAAATGCAAAATGTATATAATTATATCATGTAGGCATACAAGTATTTTAAAATCGTATAACAATGAATGCTAATATTTTTTTTTCTAAATTGTTGATAAACCGATTTTGGACGCATTCTAGCCATAGTGGTATGTATCGGGGCGTTGTCGATTATAATGGTATATTGGCTATACAGGGGCAATAACTGCCCCCACCACCTGGCTGATTGGGTGTCCTGCATGACCCATGATGCGTTTAATCCCGGGGCTGTATTCACAAAATAAAAAGTGTTCTTCAAATCTACCACTGAAACAAATCCTTGTAAAATTGTAGCCAACACAAATCTGGTAATTGTTACCCAGTTGCCTGGTTATTTCAAGCACATCTTCTCTTAATTCAAATTACCAAATACCTGATGAACTAATGCGATTATACACGGATAATTTTTAACCAGGCGTTTTCAATGAAAGTAACTTCTGGGATAAAGGCAAGACGCAAGTTGGAAAATATGTAAATATTTGAGAAACCGCAACTAATGGAAAAAATGTTTTGTCCTTCACATGTACATGTATTTAAATTTCAAGGAAGGTTTTGACAAAAAAACTGTAGTTCGTTCTCTGGAATTAAATTACTATAGAGTAAAAATCTAGCCAACACAACCCTATTGAGCTTTCAGTTTGTACTATAACTAACTCTTGAATTATCAATTTAATCACATTACTCCATTAAATCTCGATGATTACTTTACGGTTGTGACACAATTTTTCAAGAGAAAAGTTTAATTTTTGAATCATAAATATGTCACTTCTCAGCCCCCCTGCATGACCAAAAATATTATTTTTGTAACAATGCTCCATAAACTCACACTATCGATGATAACTTTATTGGAGTGACATTACTTGTATTTATTAAAAAGAAAGTGTAATGAATTTGTCATGTCTAAAGATAAAATGTGTACTGACAATAAAATGAACATTTGATTCGCTGTTCGAATATGTTGATACGAAAAATTCAAAGGGTGATTATATACGACAAAGCTTGAAGACAAGGCCGAACGAGGGGGGGGGGGGGTGGAGCCTACTGCCTCGGCAGCCCCCCCCCCACGCCGATTGATTTACCTGAAAAGGTTGGCAGGAGGCCTACATGTAAATTATATTTTCCTGATTATAACATTGTACTCTCCTCTTCTTTTGTTGCATTTTCTTTGTTGTTGCTTTGCTATTTTTTTTAATGATTGATATTCAGTTTTGATCAGCTGTAACCTATTTTGAATCATCCTTTACATTTGTACATGTATGTGAGGATAATCCCAAATTATGGATTTCAATTCAATAACTTGATTTGATTTGATTTGATTTGATTCATTATAATTTTGTCTGCAATTTGAAATTGTCTACAGCTTGATAGGTCATTCAGGATGTATTTTTTTATACACAGTAACACGTAAACGATATTAATTAATTAAAACAGAACCAATATTTACTCTCTAAGTATACATGAGTCGTAGTAGGGATCACTTAATGGAAAAGTCCATCCTGGTATTAATTTGACTTTAATAAAAGTAGAAAATGAGAGAAACATTTCAGTAAAAAGTGTGAACAAAATCCGATAAGAAATAAGTAAGTTATGAATTTTTGAAGTTGTCATCAATCAAACACAAATCGGCGACGTAACATGCGAGCTCCTCTCTATTTGCTCAGTAAAGAAAATCTCTATAGATTTTCATTTTCTTAGTTTTAAATGAAGGAATAGATTTGTTTCATACAGGTTTTGTGTAAACACATATGAGCAATAATAATATCTAAGGTGCATGTATGGCTGAGTATTTTCTTTAGAGAAAATGGAAATTAATGATTTTGAGTGTACAGGGTCCTTCAAAAATTCATAACTTTCTTACTTCCTATTGTATTTTGCTCAAACCTTCACTGATCTGTTTTTTAACTTTCTGCTTCTTTTAGAACAAACCTATAATTGGGTTAGGCTTTCCCTTCAACAGAGTAATTCAAACCTCTACTTTTGAGTGGATCCAACTCCAAACAAAGTGATTCCTGATAAATTATGATCCCTGAAAGAGTGGATTTTCACTCCTCTGCGCGAAGAGAGTACTTATCTGAGACACCCCATCCTCTCTTTGTAAATTATTGATTCGCATGCCGCACTGAATGAAACAGAGAAATGAAACATATCAAGAAATCAATATTTTCCTTACTTCTTCGTAGAGGTAGGGTTTTAGGTAGAGATGGTAGTTTTTGGGGATGAGATTGCGAGGCAGACGACCATTCCATTCCTCCTCGGTCGGCGTCGGCGCGATACGCGTCGTCTGTTCCCATGCGACAGGCGGCTGACCGGTCAATGTCGGTTTGCACGACCGACCGGGCAGGAAGAAGGCCATGCACCCAACACCGATGACCAAGACGACTACCACGATGGCAAGGAGGACGAGTTGACCAATCGAGCAGTGGTATCCGCTCGATTTCTTCATTCCTGTCTCGTTATCGAGCTCGAGTTTTCCGCTTCTCGCCATGCTGTTTCTCGTTGGCAGCGATTTTGAACCTGCTGTAAACAAAATTATACAAAAGAGGACAAGGGAGAGAGAGAGAGAGAGAGAGAGAGAAAGGGGGGGGGGGGGGAGGGTGAGGGTGAGGGAGAGAGGGTATGGCAGATGGGGAGGGGGAACATGACAGATACAGGTAAAGAAAGAGATAAAGAGAGGAAGAAGAGACAAAAATGATCCTGCGAGATAAAAAATTGTAACAAAATATAGAGAGAGACAAACAGAGAGAAAAGAATTTGTACAATACCATATTATAGGATTTGCTGGGTTGGGCGCATGCCTCCAAGACCTATAAAAATATAATTTATGCCATTGAAATTTACCAAGAAGTTATTAGACCAAAGCATCCATTTGAAGAAAGGGTATCAAATATTATGACATGAATAGAAACAAATCTTCCTGTTAAATTTATATACCCGCGAATTTTTTTTCCGAATTTACATGAAATACTTAATTAATTATGCATTTCATGTCAAATTTCGAAAATTTGTTTCAATCTTAGAAATTGCCCCCCCCCAAAACGGATTTTTAAAAATACTTAAGGCTTAAAACGTTATCAAGTACTGTAGTTCCTAGAGTTTTAGTATTCACCAGCACTGCGCATTGTACATACAAGAAGAAGAATGTGTATTGTAAACTTTAAGTTCAAAATAATAATAGAATTCGATTAACCCGAAAATGTAGCAACACCCATATCAGTCGCAGTATTATGTTTTCGGCCTCTAAAACTAGTGCTAAGAAGAAAGTATAAAAAGAAGGTGTAGAGGTTTGATGTATATGTGGACTACACACAAAACTTCCTGGTTATTGAATCCTATGGGTAGAATAGGCAAGTCCCCCCCTAAAATGTGAGGGGGGTGTCAAAAAATGATAATTATTTTGGTGCAAAAATGCGTGGTAGATTAAATATCAGGTAAAATTTGTAATGCAGTATAATGACTAGTGTATACAGAAAACACATACATTATTAACTGAAGACCATAGACGTACGGGCACACTTTCGCCGGGGGGGGGGGGGGGCGGTTAACGCCTTTTGCCCGAATATGAACTATCCGGTATTATAGTGAAAATAAGACAGAAATTACATATTCGGGCACATCACGACCAAAAAACAAGAGGAAAATCGGGCACTTTTCTGCCCGATTAACGGCAATTTCAAAATCTTCAGGGGGGGGGGGGGCTACATCCCCAAGCCTCCAGTCTCGTGCGCCTATGCTTAAGACGTGCTTTCCAGTCATGGTTATGGTCCCAATGGCAATTCTTTGGAGACAATTACTTCTTTGTCTTCCAGGCTTCTATCTTTCCACTCAGGGCCAATTTTCCATTCCTCTTTTTTAGAGCCAGTGTCTGACCAAGCCAAATGGTAATTTATGAGTTAGTATTTAATTATTCAGTACTAATGATGAAGATGATGAAGGAGATGAAGAAGATGAAGAAGGTGATGAAGTAGAGGATGGAGATGGTGATGACTTATAACTTCTTAAACTTTCTTAAAGGGAAATCCAACCTTCAATGGCAAGTTGTTCTGGATAAAATCACAGATTAATGATATTTTAGTGTACGACAAACGGGAGATTTTTGTTAAATTTATGTTTTTATTGAAACAATGGATAACATATGTACACAAAATAAATATGAGCATAATAAATAAAAAGAAAAGGAAAAACAACAACAACAAAAATTAAGAGGTACGGTCACTGAACAAAGCTGAATACATGGTATACTGTACTCAGGTCATGGCTTACAGGAAAAATACAGACTCTAGCATCATATATCAAATACAAACTTTTGAAAATGTAGTCTCATCTTATTATTCTTGAGAGCTATCAGGTATTCTGATTTATATTTAATCTTAAAAAATAACAAAGCAGATTGAAAGTTTGGTTTTTCCTTTCTGAATTTACAGCGATAAATATAAAAAAGTGTGCACAAAAGAAAGAAGTTTATACATAAATAATTTTGTTGGCCTTTGTTACACCCAAAAAGTCTTTGAAAGGATGAGAGTTGTACCCGTGTCCCTAATTCTGAACTCAAAAGTTTTTCCAAACATTTCCAAAGAGGATTTACAACTACGCATTCAACCGTAAAATGTTGAACAGAGTCATTTGATTGATTACAAAGACTGCATAATACAGTGTCAGCCCTCTTAATTTTATGCAGAAAATCATTAGTGGGTATAGCCTTATGGAAAGGTTTAACATAAAATGACCTTAGTTGGGTTTCAATTTCATTTAAGATTATTCCTGTGGACCAACGTCCATTCTTCATCATTTAAATCTATACCAAAAATGTCTTTCCACTTTCTGCTTCTATCCTTGGGTAACAGTTGGTCCTTAAAGATTGAATAAGAAAATTTAGAGAGACTAACTGAATAACTTACTAACCACTAAAACATATGGGTCCCTTGAGTCACTGGACCACGTTCTATAAACGGGAGAGTTGACCGCCAGCATGTTACAATCGACTCACAGAATTGCCAATTTGAGATTCGCATATACATGTATTTAGTGATCTCACTTTTCAAACATTGATATTTTTCTTACTCCTCGTCTGATTTCTTTCAAACTTTCACCGTCCTATTTCAAAATCATCTCATTACCAAAGTTTGATTACTCTTGCCACTTTATCAGATTTTTCTCAAACGTTCACGGATCCGTTTCTCTCAATTTTCTCACTTTCTTCAAAATAGCTACATATAATATCGGGGAGGACCGCCCCTTTAAAGAAGAAAATTCGATGATCAGAAACAGATTGAATACTCATTGGTAGGATCTGTGACATTTTGACACGACAAGGGTCAAGTTAGAGGTCAAACGCCAGGGGAAGATAAGCAAAAACGATCTCGTTTTTATTTACTTCTTAGAGTTCAAGAAAACATCATTAAAGGTGTATTGACAGAAGATAGAAACGTTTATACGCCTTTATTATCATTATTTTTTTTAATGACAGCAATAGATTAGACTTCACACAGGCATCACTCCCCCAATCACCAGCCCCCCCCCCCCCCCGCTGCAGTATACCGCTTGAAGGAAATAACTATAACATTCCGTTAAAAAAAAACGCGGTTAAGAGCATGCTTATCTCAGAGATGTGACAAACTTGATTGCGTCAGTCTTGTTACATGCATTCATTGTAAGTTTCTTATTGTCACTATTAAAAGAAGAGCATTTCTAATCTGTAAATACTCTTGTGTCAAATCATATCAAATCAAATCATGTACATATATTATTAACAAGATGCATTTGATTAAAACGAGCTTTTGATTCTCCCTCCAACTTCTCCTTGACTATATTTATTCTATTTTGACTTAAATCCTGTCTTATCTTTATACAGTGGATTTCAGGTAAAATTTAAAGTTATCTTTTTCCAAATTCTAATATTGCTCTCTATTTCATTACTTTTATAACCTTGCTTATCGCTCTAAATGAGCTGTAAATCCCAGACCAGGTGGGCACCGCCCCCCTTCCCAGATTTATCTTGCTTGAGATGAAGAATGTTTTGCCGTTGCAAACGGTTCACTCCTTTTAAAGAGGTATAAATGAAAATAATCTAGATCCCTCGTGGTGATTTTAATTAGTGATGTGACCAAGTGCTTTTTCTCATTTTGTGAAGCTTTTAACATAAACAGAATGGACTATTTAAACTCTGCAAAAAAAAAAATATGTACAAAATCAAGGTATATAATCTTTTTTTTTTGCAATAAGAAAACTTCATTTTTTCTTATGTCTCGGGTTAATTAGGAAAAAACAAAGGTTGCTCAATCTATTCTTTCTTCACACAACGTTTTCCATTAATCAAAGAATAATAATCAATGCACCATCTGCATGATTCGAATTGTTCTTTGTAATAGGCGAATATATAAGTCTAACAATTCAACACGTTTTATGTATTGTAAAAAAAAGAAGCTATCCTTCTGATCTCACATTATTCGTAGTAAAAAGATATACTCCCACACACAGCACTGTGGTTCACGCAATGTTCTGTCATCAACATTTTATGTCAAAATTAAGGAAACTACATGAATCATAAAACAATATCTACGTACCAGATGTTAAAATTTTAAAAGTGGTGGTACATATCCTGTTCTAAATTTGGAAGTTTTTTTTTTCAAAGGTGAACGGGATTACAGTAATGAAACGCACATCTGAATGCCAATGTGAGCATTTTCTGAGAAGCTTGGATCAAAAGGGGAACTATAACTCCCATGTTAAATGTATTATGCAGTGTCCTAGTTATTATTTCTTTAAAAGTGTGAGGAATGCAAGGGCGGATCCAGCATTGTCTGAAAGGGGGTGGAACCACCTATTAAATAGATGAATCGCGTTAATGATAATAATAACAATAATAATGATAATGAAAATAATAGTAATAATAATAATAATAATAATAATAATAATGAATATATCATATCTCATCCTAACAATAGGATGAGATAAAAGGTTTCGCCTTAATAATATTAATAATAATAATTTACCTATCTGCGACTTAAGGCGAAACCTAACAATAGGTTTATTCCGTCACAATAGAAATTCGACGTTAGGGCGAATCCTAACAATAGGATGATATAAAAGGTTTCGCCTTAATAATATTAATAATAATAATAATAATGATGATGATAATAATAATAATAATAATAATAACAATAAGCGCTTACAGTAAACTGTACAGTAAACAACAAAAGTAGAAAGTACGTATATTTGGAATAATAACAAACATGTAGTACAAAGCATTACGACCATTTAACATTTTCCTAAGATTAAGGGAAAGGAAAATATTCCTGACAGGTCCATCCATTGAACACAAGTGCTATGTTTTAACTTTAATGACATTTTCTTTCGAAAACTTGGGAATTGTGCATCACAGCTTGACAATCTGACGGTTCGAATATCAGAATAGGCCGCTTTTACGAATATACCGTGCTACTGACAAAAGCGTTACATACAGGCAGGAAGATGACAACCTGTTCAAATACAATATAGAAATCGTTAAATTAAAAAAATATAGGTAAACAATGTTCTAACTTACAGTTGAACATGAAAGTGGTATATCAATGATGTCCCATGCACCTGATGCAGTTTCCGTTTTCTGGTGATGGTGTATGTCTGTCGCGCCTCCTTCCATTACACGGTCTGTCTCGCTGTTGAGCGTATACCTATAGAGGACCGAGGAGCTCGAGGCACCTGCCTAGGCCCACTTCACACTCGCTGGTACAACATCTCTGGAACAACTATACCCTTTATGATTCCGATAATCATGATAATACTGAATACTAAAATTTTGTTGGTACTTTTTTTTACTTTTTTTTTTTTTTTTTTTTTTTTGCAGGAGTTTCTGCATTTATTGTCAAATCAAATAACAAATTTACAAACAATTATAGTAATAAATATACAACATAATTGTTCAAATTCAAAAATGTGATAGTTAAATAACAATGACAACAGAATAAAGACAAGATTATAAATCGAAATGAACAAGTAGAAATAACAGAAATGCAGGGGCCAGCTATCTTAAGCAGGCCAGCTATCTTCAGAAATCGCGGTAACGGTGCTAAAAAAAACCCCAAAAAACCAAAAAAAAAACAAAAAAAAAATGGTAAATTTTTATTAGGATATCAACAGAAATCACAATTACAAGTTATTAGCATGATTGAAAACAAAATCACTGAGCAAAAAAAAAAAAGCAAAAAAAAAAAAACAAAACCAACAAAAACAAACAGTAAAAATAAATTAAAAGCAATTGGAACAAAATAAAAAAAAAAAAAAATAAAATGGCAGAAAATTGAGTTACAAAATAATATATAGATGTAGTTCAAGAACTACATGTAGTTCAAGAACCGACACTGAAAAGGTGAACCCAAGGATCGCCGCTGACACCAAACCTACCCGCATGGACAAACGACCAAAAACAAAGCCTCAACCCCACCGACAACCGAAAACATCCGCCCACTACGGAGAAACTGGAATAAGCAGGACCGAGGAGCGGGGTGATCCACATAAACACAAACACCCCCACACACATACACTCATTCACAAGCACCCCCACACACACACAAACGCTCAAACATAAAAAAAATCGCTCCGCCACCCGATCCGCCCGATCCGGCCCATCCCAGCCACTCCGCAAGGGATCCTGCGAACCCCACACCCATAGACAAAACCTCTCAAATTAGAGCCCCCACCAAATAAAATTCAGCGGCTGCACGGTCAGGCGGTCAGCGGAAGGCTGCGGGTAAAATCTCGGGAGATCGCCCTTGAAGTATATCAACTGGCAACTACTGGCAGTGATGACAATAGGCAAATAATACATTGTGGCATTCTACTGAGCGAAAAGTAATAAGGCACAATTAAACACTACTAGTCTATTACCTTGGTCCTAGGATAGCAGAATCAAATCTCAAAACGCCATTTATTGAAATGGGCAGTCAGTTTGTTTTTCTTCCTCGCTAAAAAATATTCAATTTCTTTTTGTTTTTTAACAAAAGATTTAAATGATACAATATTAGGGAGACTATAATTAAACTTGCAGATATAAATATGGTATATCATTAACAGAAATAAATATGAAACAAATTTGTCGGTACAAATTCCAAAGAGTTTTTCAAAGTTGGTAACATTAATGACAAAACTGCAATTCTGAGAAATTATGGCAAGGAGTTGGTACTTCACATATTGGTCCTCATTATAGAGGCGTTGTTAGACCGTCCAAGTTCAATTGGATTGTCGGACCAAATATTCCGACAACTTAACCATCATTCACCCTCCGATTTACCGACATTTTGTTTACAGAAAAGTGTTGCCGTGGCCGGGGGGCTATATTTATCTTGGCAGGACTTGCGCCACGGACGAGAGAGGACAGTATTTGAGCGCCAAATTGAAGTGACGATACGGTTTATTCCGTCAAAGACTAGTCGGAATGAACATTCATGAGAAACAAAATGTAGGGATACAATAAAACGAGCAAACCTGACTTGCAGATACTTGTGTGGCGCATTTGGATAAACGACGCGCTTGTCATGTAGGTGATGCGAGTTCGAGTCTCGTCAGGATCTGAAATAAAAATGGAGTGAAACTTTGGGAAAACACAAGTCTCTCAAAGTCTTCAAAACGGGGCCTCTTGACCAGAGCCCTACATAAATGGCGCAAGTCCTGCCAGAAAAAAAATACGCGCCGGGGGGGGGGGGGGGGACCATAGGGCCGGGGAACACCGCACACAGCTCCACTATCGATGGCCGTAGTTCCCAACGGGAGGTCGTATATAGGACCGACCCCAGTTCACCAACTAATGTCACTGCCCCAAGCTCCCCCATCCCGTGTTTATAATCGTGCTGCCTCCCCTCCTTAAAACGCTTTTTTTCTCGCATGAGGAACAAGCAAAGTAAATGACCATTTTGAATTATACATGATAATGTGCGTAGTCGCTGTTAAGGTAGTTTGGTCGAGTGGATAATGTCACCGGACGGTGGATCCAAAGGAACGGGCTTGAGTTTCTGCCACATACTAACGTCCTTTGACAAGACATTGACCTACATTTTGCCACAGTGGACACAGGTGAGTTAAGTTAGTACGGGGGGGGGGGGGGGGAGGGAGATGAAATTCTATGAATCTACAGCAACTTATCAGGGCAGTAGGGGAGGGTCATAATTTCCAACGCGCATAAAGAAGTATGTGATGTACGCTGTATTCTATATTTTAAAGTTTAAGACGTTCTTGGACTTATAAATAAGTCTTAGAAAATAAGAGAGGGTAGAAAAAGCAAGCAAGCAAGCAAGCAAGCAAGTGTTATCACGATTCTTCCTCGTTTTATTATCAGTCGTTCATAGAGCACTGCCAGACAGTGGTTTATACTCACCAGGAAACCAATGGGCCACAGCTGGAAGTTTAAGGGGATTCAACCTCTATTTCCATAAAATCAGACGAGAGTAAATGAGAGGAACCTCGTGGAAGTGTGCGATAATCGGAGAATAACATGTTCTGAATTTCTTGAAATAATGTTAAACTCACTTATGATGCTACCTTCTATTAATGCAGGAGTGCGGTCATGATGTGCCATGTACGAATGAAGAACTCCTTCAATGATAATCGTGGAACCTATATCTTTGAACTTTTCATGGCGGAACGCTCATTTTGTTTCAAAGGAGGAAATGAAAAAAAAAAATGATGCCTTTGGTCTGTGCTGAACTAGTGTGCCCAGGGGCGTCGCTAGAACATTTTGATTAGGTGGGTGTGACACCCAAATTTGCAGACAAAATTTTAGGGTGTGACACCTAAATTTGCAGACAAAAATGATGCACCCTAATCCCCCTACAAATAATAATAAAAGAAAATCATAGATGAAGAGATCTTGATCCTACAGGCCCATTTTCACAAGTAATGGGCTGACGCCTTTTGGCCGAATATCAACTTTTCAATTTCTAAATTTTTGCGAGCGAACTAAGCGAGCCTGCAAATCTTTTTAAATTTTCGTAGAAAAAAGTGTACAGAAGTTACATAATTATCTGGGAACCTCGCTGCCCCAAATATGTGGATATTCTGGCACCTCCCTTTGCTATCAACTTTTCAATTTCTAAACTTTTGCGAGCGAGCGAAGCGAGCAAGCAGTTTTTTAACTTTCCATAGAGAAAGTTACATACAGAATGTACATAATTATCTGGGAACCTGGCTGTCCAATTATGTGGATATTCTGGCACTTCACCTCGCTGCCCGAATATCGGAACTTTAAATATCCTCGAGGGAGGGGGAGGTGCAGCCTATTGCCGAAGGGGGACGCTTTTTGCCCGAATATTTCCAGTTTTTTGCCCGAAAACTTTCCAGTGTTTTGCGAGTGAGCGAAACGAGCGACCCCCAAAAATAGCTAGTTTTTCCTTCTTTTTCTTTCCTTCCCCTTTCCTTTCCTTCTTTTCTTTCTGTTTTTTTTACCATTCCTTTCCCTCTCCCTCCCCCTCCTTTTTTGCCGACAGAGGTGGCGCATTTGCCGACATTTTTGCCGACCCCCTCTAGCGACGTCCCTGAGTGTGCCATGCTGCATGTGTAAAGCAGCTCTCATACATCTGAGAATGTTCATTACGAAAAGGTACGATTCTTTGCGACAAAAAAATTGCAGATTTTCCCAGCATTTCGTAATGAACATTCGCAGAGGTTCGTAACGTTCGTAAATGTTCGTAAGAATTCGCAGCCGAGTGCAGGCTTCGCAGAATTTTTTCAACATGTTCAAAAATTTCAGGAAACGTAACTATTCGTAATGTAACGTAACATATTCGTATTTCATTCGTATCTATCGTAACTCATTCGTATATTTCGTAACTCATTCTTAATGACTTGACAGCCAAGAATTTGATACGAATTAATGCGAATATTACGAATATCTGCGAATTATCCATGGTGAACAGTGTACAATTGGAAAAATGTGGAGAGAATGTCATGAAAAGTTGCTGTAGAATTGTGAAACGCTGTGAAAACGCGCGGAAAATACGTCACTTCCGGTTATATCGCATATAAATCGCAAACATTCGTAACTTTTCCGTAACTGTTCCGTAACTGTTCCGTAAGTATCGCAGTCAATCCCAAACATTCGTGGATTTTCACATCGTTACCATTCGTATCCAAATTCGTAAAATATTCTCGCATGTATGCGAGAGGCTTAAGCCTCTATAAAATCATAATTGATATTGCTATACTAAACTGCAACATATCGTTTTTGCCCCCCACAATAAAATAAGGGAAAATGATGCAAAATTTGAGAAATTAAACCTTTTTTCAAGTAAATTAAATTCAATTTATTTCCACAAATCTGATAGAAATCAAGTTACATATATCAACGCATACAGGCATAAGAGAATGTACAAATGTAAAAAAAAACAGAAACTATAAGTAAAATATATTTACAGAGTGGAGGAATCAACATAGGCTGAAAGCAGCCTTTCAAAGGTTAATCCCCAAAACAAGTAGATTAAATTCATAGTAAATAAAACAGACGTCACATTACATAGTAAAAACAGACAGAAGACATACCTGTAGGACACTAAAACGGTGCAAAAGGCAAGAGGACAAAGCAAGCTAGTGACTTAAAAGATGAATTTTTTAAAATAAATTAAGATTATTGGTACACTTTAAATTGTTAGGCAAAGTATTCCATAAAAGAGGACCAGCATAACGTATGGTTCGTCTAGAATGGTAATATCTATAATTTGGTATATACAAGTTGTGAAATTGTCTAGTATTGTACATATTTATAGAATGAGTAGCAGTAAATTCAATTCACTTCAATTCAGTTCGGTTTTATTAAAAAGACTCAGCAAAAAGTCCGAAGACTAACAGTGTGAGTTTACAATTAAAAAAAAAAACATATAAATATAAATACAAGATAAGTAATTTATACATATTAAAACTATTCAACTTCATAAAAAAATATACATTACAATCTGAAACAGCGCTCCTACCGTGACCCAGCACGCATGCTCACTCCTAAAGACCTAACCCCCGCCGCGTCCCACCGATCCGCCAAGTCAGCGCCCCCATCGCAATCCGCCGCCGAGCATGCAAACTTCAACAACCTGGAAGCACTGAACCGATTAAGTTCAGCGCCTCCAGGCAATCAGCGCCTCCAGGCGATCAACGCACGCAATCGGGCAAGCGGGTCACCACAGGGGCAACCAACCCAACGGAGCACATCGAACGCAGCAGGAGCTAGGCAAGCTTACAAAAATGGGGGAGAAAAAGAGCATGCCTGCCGAGCCACAGCAAAAGTACTGACCCAAAGGAGACAAGTACACATAAGAACGAGACGACAATACTCATGAAGGCAGGAAAATTGCACTGGCATACACAAAGCTCGGCCGCGGAACACCACAAATACATGTATGCATAAGCATAAACGTACTTGTCTAAGCAGATGACACTCATAACAGCAAAAATTGGAAACCTGCTAGCACAGATATTATTAATTCCCCCAGGATTAAATCAAAATTTTGAAAAATTTGCCTTGAATAAAATTTAAAGCTCTTAAAATGTATAATTAAGACTCAACAATTTGAATAGACCCCGCATAAATCCCCGGGAATATGCATGCTTTTGACCCTCCAAAAGTTTCGCCTGCCTTAGGTTTACACGCAAAAACAAGGAATTTTAGGATGATTATAGTTCCCCTAATTTTTAGTTGAAAATATCAAAAAGGTGATTTACATGAAATTTAAAGCTCTGAAGAGGTATAATTAAGGCTTGATGAGTCCAGTGAACCGCCATAAATCCCCGGGAATATGCATGCTTTTGACCAAAAACGTCTCGCCTGCCATAGGTTAACACCCGAAAACAAGGAATTTTAGGGTGATTATAATTCCCTTTGTTTTTCTTTGAAAATGTGATTTACATGAAATTTAAAGCTCTGATATGAAGGTTAAATTAAGGCTTGATGAGTCCAGTAAACCCCCCATAAATCCCCGGGAATATGCATGCTTTTGGCCTTCCAGCTCCCATAGGTTTACACATGAAAACAGGGGTTTTGAAATGATTTTAATTCCCCTAGTATTTATTTGAAATTATGAAAAATGTGATTTGCATGAAATTTAAAGCTCTGAAATGGTATAATTGAGGCTCGATGAGTAAAATAAACCCCCATAAATCCCCGGGAATATGCATGCTTTTGGCCTTCCAGATCCCATAGGTTTACACATGAAAACAGGGGTTTTGAAATGATTTTAATTCCCCTAGTATTTATTTGAAATTATGAAAAATGTGATTTACATGAAATTTAAAGCTCTGAAAGGGTATAATTGAGGCTCGATGAGTCCAATAAACCACGCGCAAATCCCCATGCTTTTGACCAAAAAAAAAATAATTTGCCATACCAAGGAGTTCCTTGGCCATACTACACCTGAAATTCAATATTTGTTATCGATGACCTAATGTGGGCGTGTACCGATCACGTGAGATCGACGACATCCAATGAGATCGTCACTAGCAGACGACCATGTAGCAGACGTACGTCTGCGGCCGCCCGAAGGCAAACCCAGCCTCGCCGGTTAGAAGAAACTCTAACTAAATTCCCCGGCTAAAGAATTCTTTCTTCTCGCCAGCCCTCCGAAAGTTGCTCAGAGGAGGGGGTGGGGTATCCGATTTTATGGGTCCAGTTTTCCTCCATAATTCTCTGACAAGCAAAAAAAAAGTTATCAGTACTAAAGGGGGGTATACAATTTTAAAAAGCCCCCTAAATCCGCCACTGGTCCATGCCCGGACTGTCACGTAGGCCTAAGTCTTGCTGGGTGGGCCCTCTTACAAGTTTTCTTGGAGGGTTAATACAACGACATTGTTAGTCTCGTGGGCTCCCAAAATAAATTTGGTGCTCGATCCGGGTTTTTCAACATTTGATGCTACCCAACTTATGATGCTACCTTCTATTAATGCAGGAGTGCGGTCATGATGTGCCATGTACGAATGAAGAACTCCTTCAATGATAATCGTGGAACCTATATCTTTGAACATTTCATGGCGGAACGCTCATTTTGTTTCAAAGGAGGAAATGAAAAAAAATGATGCCTTTGGTCTGTGCTGAACTAGTGTGCCCAGGGGCGTCGCTAGAACATTTTTATTAGGTGGGTGTGACACCCAAAGTTGCAGACAGAATTTTAGGGTGTGACACCTAAATTTGCAGGCAAAAATGATGCACCCTAATCCCCTACAAATAATAATAAAAGAAAATCATAGATGAAGAGATCTTGATCCTACAGGCCCATTTTCACAAGTAATGGGCTGACGCCTTTTGGCCGAATATCAACTTTTCAATTTCTAAATTTTTGCGAGCGAACTAAGCGAGCCTGCAAATCTTTTTAAATTTTCGTAGAAAAAAATGTACAGAAGTTACATAATTATCTGGGAACCTCGCTGCCCCAAATATGTGGATATTCTGGCACCTCCCTTTGCTATCAACTTTTCAATTTCTAAACTTTTGCGAGCGAGCGAAGCGAGCAAGCAGTTTTTTAACTTTCCGTAGAGAAAATGTACAGAAGTTACATACAGAATGTACATAATTATCTGGGAACCTGGCTGTCCAATTATGTGGATATTCTGGCACTTCACCTCGCTGCCTGAATATCTGAACTTTAAATATCCTCGGGGGGGGGGGGGGGAGGTGCAGCCGAAGGGGGACGCCTTTTGCCCGAATATTTCCAGTTTTTTGCCCGAAAACTTTCCAGTGTTTTGCGAGCGAGCGAAGCGAGCGAAAAAAAAAATAGCCAGTTTTCCTTCTTTTTCTTTCCTTCCCCTTTCCTTTCCTTCTTTTCTTTCTGTCTTTTTTTTGCCATTCCTTTCCCTCTCCCTCCCCCTCATTTTTTGCCTACAGAGGTGGCGCATTTTCCGACATTTTTGCCGACCCCCTCTAGCGACGTCCCTGAGTGTGCCACGCTGCATGTGTAAGCCTCTATAAAATCATAATTGATATTGCTATACTAAACTGCAACATATCGTTTTTGCCCCCCCCCCCACAATAAAATAAGGAAAAATGATGCAAAATTTGAGAAATTAAACCTTTTTTCAATTCAATTCAATTCAATTCAATTCAATTCAATTCAATTTATTTCCACAAATCTGATAAAAATCAAGTTACATATATCAACGCATACAGGCATAAGAGAATGTACAAATGTAAAATACCAGAAACTATAAGTAAATCAACATAGGCTGAAAGGAGCCTTTCAAAGGTTAATCCCCAAAACAAGTAGATTAAATTCATAGTTGCAAATAAAACAGACGTTACATTACATAGTAAAAAACAGACAGAAGACATACCTGGACACTAAAACGGTGCAAAAGGCAAGAGGACAAAGCAAGCTAGTGACTTAAAAGATGAATTTTATATCTTTTTAAAAATAAATTAAGATTATTGGTACACTTTAAATTGTTAGGCAAAGTATTCCATAAAAGAGGACCAGCATAACGTATGGTTCGTCTAGAATGGTAATATCTATAATTTGGTATATACAAGTTGTGAAATTGTCTATAGTATTGTACATATTTATAGAATGAGTAGCAGTAAATTCAATTCAATTCAATTCAGTTCGGTTTTATTAAAAAGACTCAGCAAAAAGTCCGAAGACTAACAGTGTGAGTTTACAATTTAAAAAAAAACATATAAATATAAATACAAGATAAGTAATTTATACATATTAAAACTATTCAACTTCATAAAAAAATATACATTACAATCTGAAACAGCGCTCCTACCGTGACCCCAGCACGCATGCTCACTCCTAAAGACCTAACCCCCGCCGCGTCCCACCGATCCGCCAAGTCAGCGCCCCCATCGCAATCCGCCGCCGAACATGCAAACTTCAACAACCTGGAAGCACTGAACCGATTAAGTTCAGCGCCTCCAGGCGATCAAAGCACGCAATCGGGCAAGCGGGTCACCACAGGGGCAACCAACCCAACGGAGCACATCGAACAAAAATTGGAAACCTGCTAGCACAGATATTATTTTTTTGTATAATATTATAATTCCCCCAGGATTAAATCAAAATTTTGAAAAATGTGCCTTGAATAAAATCTAAAGCTCTTAAAATGTATAATTAAGACTCAACAAGTTGAATAGACCCCGCATAAATCCCCGGGAATATGCATGCTTTTGACCCCCAAAAAGTTTCGCCTGCCTTAGGTTTACACGCAAAAACAAGGAATTTTAGGATGATTATAATTCCCCTAATTTTTAGTTGAAAATATCAAAAATGTGATTTACATGAAATTTAAAGCTCTGAAAAGGTATAATTAAGGCTTGATGAGTCCAGTAAACCCCCATAAATCCCCGGGAATATGCATGCTTTTGGCCTTCCAGCTCCCATAGGTTAACACATGAAAACAGGGGTTTTGAAATGATTTTAATTCCCCTAGTATTTATTTGAAATTATGAAAAATGTGATTTACATGAAATTTAAAGCTCTGAAAGGGTGTAATTGAGGCTCGATGACTCCAATAAACCACGCACAAATCCCCATGCTTTTGACCAAAAAAAAAATAATTTGCCATACCAAGGAGTTCCTTGGCCATACTACACCTGAAATCCAATATTTGTTATCGATGACCTAATGTGGGCGTGTACCGATCACGTGAGATCGACGACATCCAATGAGATCGTGCACTGGCAGACGACCATGTAGCAGACGTACGTCCGCGGCCGCCCGAAGGCAAACCCAGCCTCGCCGGTTAGAAGAAACTCTAACTAAATTCCCCGGCTAAAGAATTCTTTCTTCTCGCCAGCCCTCTGTAAGTTGCTCATTGAAGGGGGTGGGGTATCAGATTTTATGGGTCCAGTGTTCCTCCATAATTCTCTGACAAGCAAAAAAAAAGTTATCAGTACTAAAGGGGGGTATACAATTTTAAAAAGCCCCCTAAATCCCCCACTGGTCCATGCCCGGACTGTCACGTAGGCCTAAGTCTTGCTGGGTGGGCCCTCTTACAAGTTTTCTTGGAGGGTTAATACAACGACATTGTTAGTCTCGTGGGCTCCCAAAATAAATTTGGTGCTCGATCCGGGTTTTTCAACATTTTAGGCAAAAGCCCGTATGCCAACTTGGGTTTAAAAAAGGGGGCCGCGGCCGATTCGCACCCCCTTGATCCGCCCCTGCTTTTCTGTCATGGATGTGAAGAATAGGATTGTATAATATTGGTGGTCGATCTCATTAAATTGAAAGATTGGGGGAAAAGCATTAAGAGATCATTATATTTTTCCGCAATTCTAATGGTGTCATTTTTTACAGATCGGTTGTAAGAGAGAATAAGAGAGAATGAGAAAAAATGAGAGGGGGAGGAGAGAGAGAGAGAGAGACAAAGAGAGCTGGGGCAGTAATGGGATATTCCTCCAAATCTCCAAATTATATCATCAGCTGCTATTGTTGGTTACTAGTTAATCCAATTCAAAACATGGAGGCCATTTTCCCCCTTTTTCGTACAATCGGTATAGGCCCTTTTGCGTTGGTAATGGCTTCGGAGCAAGCCCCCTATACTGTGTTCTTTGCCTGTCGTCTCAAATTTCTACAGCACAGTATAATAAATAACTTACCGTATGTTAATTATATTGGTGGCGTATCCAGGAATGCATGGGGGGGGGGGGGGGGGAGGCTCACGCCTGACGAACTAAAAATCATAAGATGTATTCTATTTTGAATTTTAGCACAAGCAAGGAACACATTTCCTTTCATTCGATGTGTAACTAAGATATGTCAGATTTGGTTTGGCTGGCACGTAGGGGCACGTGCATTCCTGGGTACGCTATCAATAAAAATAAGATAATCTTGGATACGCCACTCTTATAAGGAATTTTATTAAGCTAAGCCTTTTCTGTTTTGACTTTTAAAGGAAGAAGGCTACAAAATTTACATTACAGGTCTATAATCCCTATAATTTCTTGTAAGACCTTAATTGGTATAGAGTATTTGTATTCTTAAAATTTAATTAGTGTTTTACGTAGTCTTTAATTATATCACATTTACATAATTTTTGTCAGGGAACCACATATTCATTAGCCATTTCAGCTATTTCGTGGTCTCCCATTACCATTCACATTTGTAAATGCCTTGTAAATATGTTTCATATATTGTTTTAGAATTGGTAATAAATTCATTCATTCATTCATTCAAATCATATGAAAAGAAATATTCCGATCTAATAGAAAAATAAAGACAGCATTTCATTTTTTTTTAAATAACTTTCCTCGACATTCCCGTCAGATATCACAGTGTTTGCTCATATAGAGCTGAATAAATTTCACAGCAAATAACTTTAACAAAAATACAAACATCTAGTCCTATAGGCCCCCCTCCCAACTCTCTCACTCCCCCCCTGGTGCAGTTAGAGTTGATTCCTATCTGTTTTGGGACATAAGTTTGTATTCGAAGGGACAATATCAAGATTATGCCCTTTAGTTACCATGGCCGTCGCCGGGGGGGGGGGGGGGGGGGTGCGGAAAAAGAAAAAAAAAATAAAGAAAATAAAAAATACAAACATCTTGATTAAGACTATAACCTTTCCCTCTGGGCCGATGGACATGTACCACAATATATACGCGTGCTTTATTTCGGGACTGAGCATGCACTCTTCGCTTCGTATTGTATAAACTCTTTGGTTTTGTGTATTCAACTGCAGACTCTGTGTCGATCTGCATGTTGTCAGTTATATCTTTCCACGCATAATATTGAAAACCGAACATGTCTTGGTTCGGGAAAATTTGTAGTCTCGTGATTATTTTCTCACACTTCTTGCCCCTTCACTGTTCTTTCACGAGCAGAGCCAAACAGCACGATGAGGCTGAATTGCACAGAAATCCTCTCCACCAAACTTCTGGCAGGGAGCGACAGAGCACTCGGTACACCGAACGGGAAAGTGTGTTCCGGGCTATCTGGGATGTGCCGAACTTCTGCAGAGAGAAGTACAGCATCGAGATTCCTTTGAGTGACTTCGGGATCGAATTCAACAAAGATCACGAGTGGCGTATTGGCGATGTTCTGAACGTATTTAACCATAACTTCGGACGCTATCCCTACGTGAATTCAACAGATGGAAGAGTAATGCATGGCGGTATTCCACAGGTATATTCATGAGTTCTTGATTGTTATTTTGTTCAACTTTCAAAAAAACAAAGAAAGGAACAACATTATAGTTGACCATTATCTGTTATATACATATACATGTATCAGTCAGATCGCAGGTCGTATGCAAATGAGAAAAAAGGGCTGATTCTATTTTACACACTCCCTGCTCCTTGCAACCAGTAGGCTGTTTTGCATGGTCATATTCAAAGTTACGTAACTCAATATTAATGCTATGCTCATCAGATTTTCTGGAAAGATAAGTGGATAGTTTACCAACACAAAAATTAATTTTCAAAGTTACAAGTCAAAGAATAAGTAGTTGAAAATAAGTGATGAAATAGTAAAACAAATACCGTTTTTTAATAAGATTTCAAGTTGTTAAAAGATATGTTGTCACATTTTTCACAGAAAAATAAAGTATGTCATGAATCCCTAATTCATATTCTTTTTTCTGATGTATAAATCAATGACAATCGGTAAACATTAACTAATCCAACAAGAAAACCTAGATTCTACCCTGGATACCTTTGCAATCGGTACATATAGATTTAATCAAAGATAACCATATTGTTGCCTATCATGTTTCCTTTAATTTGACACCTTGATCAATAAAAACCGACCATAGACAGCTGAACAGTAACATTCTTCCTGATTCATGTCAAATTTGCCTCTGCCCAAGTTTTGAATGAAATGGATGGTCAACCCATAGCTGGTTGAAAACAAATAATGAAAGTAACTCCTGGGGGGCATTTCATGAAAGGACTTGTCAGATATTTTATCCGACAAATTTGCTCTCAGCCAATCAGATGCAAGGATTTCAGTAGCTTATAACAGTTGTCGGATGAAATATCCGACAACTTCCTGTCATGAAACGCTCCCCAGAACACCATTCAGCCCAAACTTGGGCAAAGACGATTTTGACATGCTTTATAAAAATGGCCAGTGCTCCGTCATCCTTGATCGCGTTTTGGTGAGCAGCCTATCAAATTAAAGGATACATTATGAACTATCATACTATTATAATGCATTTTAGCGATTCCATTTGTTTTTTAAAGTATTGGGGCTTGAACATGAGTTTCCTTTTTTATTGACTCTGAGATTCCGTTTAATCAGTTTGCTTTTATTAAAATAATATCAAACAAATGGAGATCAGTTGATCACTTGTTACTGAAATTCATACCATCAACAAAAACAAACATTACATGAATATTTTTGTGTATTCAGTTTTAGAATTCATCACGTCTTTTATTGGTGTGAAGTTCGACATTTCTCGTGACACATGACGCCATTTCTCTGAAATGAAAGCTATGAAAATTCTTGATGAAAATCCTACCTGACTTAAGTGCAAATTGAAGGCTTTGCCTTCGACATACATTTATTATTAAAATTGTTTACTTGTGTTTGTACCCAAGATTTTACCAAATTTCCATATAACAATAAGGATAACGTACAAAAGCTTGCTATCTTACTTTCGTAGCCAAGTAGCCAGCGTAGCCAAGGGGGGGGGGGGGGGGGGGGGCAGGGGCAAAGACCTATTGGAGGGTTCGCAAGAAACATTTTTTTTTTTGCTTTTCAGAGAATTATGGTTGAAAACATCCGATAACCGCCCCCCCCCCCCCCCCCCCGATCGGCTTTTGGAGGGCTCGCAAGAAACTTTTTGCTTTTCAGATAATTATGGTAGAAGACATTAATCGATATGTTCTCTGTCTGGGCCCTGTTTTATAAAACTTATTATGGATAATAAGTGTCACATTTCTATGACAAATTTGCTGACAGCCACTTAAATGCAACGATTTTCGTAGCTAATAACAGTTATTGTAACTTGTCATTGATATAATGTTTTATGAAACGGGGCCCTGGTGATGGTCTCGTTGGTCATGGTCAGGTGTGACTGAAATTGAAAGAACTAGACATTTTTCCTGCTTCCTATAATTGATAGAACAGGATCTTTTGAATATTTTTCTAATGTTTACAGCTTGGAAACATTACAGCTCATTTGGAGAAAGTAGCTGATGATTTAATACGGCAGATTCCAGACCCGAAGTACATGGGCCTGGGGATGATCGACTGGGAGGAATGGAGTCCGCAATGGTTGGCAATTGAATCTCGCTACAGGAGTCTCTCCTTGGACAGTGTTCGCAGTCGGCATCCAGAATGGGACAATGCTACTATTGAAGCTGTTGCTAAGCTGGAATGGACACAGGGTGCCAAGCTGTTCATGGAAAGTACCCTCAAACTGGCCAAGCAGCTGCGACCCAAGGCGCTGTGGGGTTACTACCACTATCCATACTGCAACACCAAATTCTCCAACAACACAGAATGTGAACCCGATCAGGCGAAACTCAACGACCAGATCACGTGGTTGTTCAATGAATCATCTATCATGTATCCGAGTATCTATTTGAAACCAGACAAATTCCCTGACTTTGAAGGTTCAGTGAAAGGGAGGCTGACAGAGGCCTTTAGGATGAGGGCCAAATCTAGTGATCCAAAAGGAGCTGTAATGAGTTACACAAGATTCAACTATACTGACACCTACTTCTACTACACTTTGGTAAGAATAATTGTCTTTCAGAGTAAAATTACATTAACGGTCAAAGTCGTACTTGACCCATAGCCTACGGGAACCGGGTGGTTCCTTTATTAAGTCTATGGGAATGAGAAAATTAAGTAGACAAAGGGTTAAAATTAAAAAAAAATATCACTGAATATCTGTCCAAAGGTGTTTGGAAATGAAATAATCGGAGACACCAACACAGTGAGAAGTATTTCCAATTTTGGGGTAATGTAAGCATTTTCCCTTAGGAAATGTTATTATACTTTTTAAACATGCACTAAACATGCTGAAACTCTTCAATATGTCTTTATGTGCTGTTTAAGACTTATCAATGGGAAATTGACTTACTGAGGGTATCAATGGCCGTTATTGAGGGTCCACGACTTGCGCTCTACTCAGTGGCGGATCCAGGATTTCATGACCGGGGGGGGGGGGGGGGGGGGATGAAGGTTTGTAAACTTTTGGAAAAGGTAGAAAAAAAAAAGATTTGATTTCTTTGCGTTATCTTGCATGAGTTAGTTGATGATGAATTTTATAATCCTTTTTTTCCATTCCAGCAAGATTTGAATCACACTATTTTGACCTCGGCAGAATTTGGAACTCACGGTGTGGTTCTTTGGGGAGATAACTATGATGATAAGACGGCGCAGACCTGCCGAGAACTGAGGGACTACGTCATCAACGCCATCGGACCTACAGTGATGATGGCGAGAGAGGGGGCCGAATCGTGCAGTAAGAGAGTGTGCTCAGGGCGAGGTAGATGTGTCGGCGAGATACTGACCTGTGGCGAAGGCGACCATTGGCAAGAGAAGGTTGAAAGAAAAGGAAAGCAGCAAAAAGGAGCTGTTTGTTCTTGCAGATGTTTTATAGGATGGGGAGGGGAGGACTGTAGTATTGTGACAAAGTACTGAATGAGTGACACTTACTATTTACATATATTGTTAATTTTAAACTCAGTCACAATGTGGCAAAACTTTGTTCAAGGGCCACAGCGTAGTAGGGAATATTTGGGCGAACTGCAACCATCTAATACTTTATTTTGCCACGACATCTATTTGATTGTCTTCTCGCAGCAGAAATTCAAAGAGAATCATTACAAATTAGCTCTATTATTGTTGGTTCATCCGTTCTGGTAAACTTGGGTAAACTTTTCTTGCGCTTCGTGTAAATCTGCCTGAATAGACTTGTTTACTAATGTATGTCAATTTATGCATGTTTCTCTCCAGAACCCATAGTTACCAACTATTTAATGCACCTGCAATGCATAATGACATCCCTATGGATGGGATCCATATCCCATACATTAGTTGTTGATGGCGGGCATGCCTCTGGTATGGCAAGCTTTTTAGTTGTCAAGAGAAACCTTTGTTCAGAAATATGCATCAAATGAATAAAGAGGTCTATTGCGAAGGTTGACACGAGAATCTTGAAACCTTCAAATCTGACACGAGGAGAGAAGGTGATGTGACGCAGAATTGGTGATCTGACATTTTCTCCGGGCTTTATTTCGTTTGAGGTTTAGTTATTTGAGAGTTCGAATTTTCGTTGGGTACGGTTCCTGGGTTGAAGTAAGGAATAAGCCAGTTCGTAGATGCAATCTGAGCATGAGCAGATAAAGGTCATCTGTACCAAATTCTAAAACCCACTGACACTAATATTTGATATGTGCTCATGAATGTCATGTAATCATTATTCAATTATGCACTAATGGTGCATTCCATGATATCCAGGTGGAAGTATTCTTTTTAAAGGGGGAAACAAAAGCTATTCATGAGGCACCTCTATCACTCCCAGAGTTATTTTTCTGAAGTGCACGTAAAGGGACCCTCCATGTCTAAAATATCTGTGGATATTTGGGGTCATTTGTACCATGCGCTAACTACGAACTGGTCTATTCTATTCGTGTGGGATATTGACTGAGGAGCAATTTTCGCCAGATTCAGGACGGTCGGAGGAGGTGGCGAAAATTGTGGAACTATTCAGTCTTTCCGAATGAAAGATGGTTCTTTCCTGTATTGATCATGTTGGTCGAGAAATTATGATTTATTTTGAAAAGCGTCTGAGCTGCAAAATGACGTCCTATAATTAATACACAAGGTGTTCATTTATAATTAAAATGTGTACGAATGACTGTTCCAAATTCAGCGGAAAAGGGGGTCTCTTGGTTAATTCTCCGCATTTTATTCACGGGGAAGGGATCTTTTGGCTAAATCATCCGGGAGAGTGTTTTGCCAGTACAGAATCCGTTATTTAGAAAATATGGGTACATACTTTCAAGTTCGTTCCGAAATCCTCATTGAAATGCAGTAAATAGGAGTACATTGCCGAGGAGTTTCCGTTTAGTTGAAACGGTTCAAATAGCTGAATAGTGTTATTTTGCTGTCTTCGTTTTCTTTCAGTGTAAGCTGTGGGTTATAAGTAGTTAAAAATCTACTGCTTTTCGAAATACATGAACAGTCATGTGTTATACTGGGTAAAATTCACGTGTTTTTTTCTTAGTGTATTAGATTTCTCCTATAAAAAGGTGATGGGTTTAAGGGGGAGGGCGCACTTCTGGCCCGTGCCCCCCCCCCGTTTTGAAAGAAAAATGTACATTGTGCCCCTTTTTGTTGTTTTGTGGCACCCTTTTAGAACTGATAACTTTATTAAGGCTGTTGCTTTTCAAAGAATTTGAACCAACAATGTGTGACAACCCTTTTTTGTTTTTTTTTGCTTGTCAGAGATTTTTCTGAGATTTGCGCCCCCTTTATAAAATCCTGGATCCGCCCCTGCTATAAAAGACCCCTCCAGCTGTCACGGTCATAATTCAAAATTTATCATACATATTAGAACCATATTTTCATGTAACAAACATTAATGATCCACATCGAGTTAACATTTATATAGTCATATTTTATATTCAACTTAGACATTAACATGATATAATAAAGCAAAGCAAATTCAATTTACCAATTCATATTTTCTCAGTTTCATTGTTAACATTAGCATGAGTGGGTCACGTTGATCAGGTGGCTCTTCAAAGTGTGATTTTACTCTGCATCAGACATCTTTCACAGAGCATTGATTCCAGATCTTCGGGCCAGCATGGGTTAATGGCCGACAGTTCCGACAGTTTTCGTAAACGTGAGGCAGGCACATGCTGCAGGCTTTGAGACGAAAATGAACAATAGTCCGGGTCACACAAAGGGAGCTAGTGTCGCTTGTATTTTCAAAACTTTAAGCTCTCTTGTAGTTTCAGACCGTATGAACGACTCCTAGTTTCGAAACTTTAAGTTAACTTGTAGTTCCAGAACCACAAGCGAGCTTGTGGTTAACGCCGAAACCACGAGCAGTGGGTTGTCCTCCTCGTAGTTACCACGGACCGTTTGGACAGAATAAACTTTTAACTTTAGCAATCTCGTTGTTTCGATGACCTCTCTGCTTATGTTAAATGACTATCGCTCGACTTGTAGTCTCAGAACAACGAGTGTCGTTGTTTCGGGCCCGTGTGAACCCTCGTCGTTGTTATTGAGGTTAGTGTTTGGTATAGGTTAGAGTTTGGTATAGGCTGAGGTACTGCCTTTATTTCGTCAAGAATAGGGTTAAGAACCATATAAAGTTACAGGTACAGGTAAGGAATTTAGTTAGTGTACCACGGAGCAATTGCCGCCTTTGCATGAGCCTTACAACCAACAATTAGACTGACAGTCAAATGCCACAGGTTGAGGAAGTGCCATTATTGGATTCGGTGGGAAGGGTGTGTCCGCTGTCGCTGGAGTTGAGCATGCGTCGTACAACCGGACCACAATTAGGCTGAGGACGTGGGCATGATGGGTTGCGGAAGTGCCACTGGTGGATTCGGTGAGATGTGTGTGTTGTCTGTGGCTGTCGCTAGGGTGGAGGAACCGCTAGTGATGCCTCCGCCGCCACCATAGGTTTCCTCGTCAGGGCACAGATACTGATCCACTTCTTCGTAGCCTTTCTCCATCAGACAGTAGATGATAAGATTAGTCAGACTTATGGCGGTCAAGACGAGGAAATAGTAATTGAGATGTCCTTCGTTGATTTCATGTGGATACCACGGGTCAGCTGAATAATTATAAGAATATTGATTATTTAATTCACTTATGTTTTAAATTTATGGTTGAAGAGGGAAAATAAGTTTGCTATAACTTAACTGATCCAGGATATATGATTTCCAAGGTTTGATTGAAATAATTATGGTAAGAACTGTTTTCTCTTTAGATGTCTAGAACAGATACGTTAGATGGACAGATGAACTTTTTCTTTGCATATTAAACGTGTGATGACCGTCATTTTACTGTCCATACGGTATGCGATATGTCCGAGCAAGACATCATATGGAAAGGGAAATATCGACAGTTCGTTTCCTGTAAAAGTCAGGCTATAGACATCACTGTCAGGAAGACGCCAGGGAGATATATTAACGAAAGCCTGAAAGTCATAGTTCTAACCCATATGCTTCTACAAGCAACACAGTATGGAACCTAAAATTAATGAAGTTAATTATCAGGTGTTTAGTGACATGATTTCTGCTTAATAACCTGTTGCGTGTTAGTTAATTCACTGTCAAAAATATTGGTTTTGCAGAATTTCCCAGTATTTCCTGTCTGCTAGGTGGTATTTATCGGTCAAAATACCTATATTTCCCGACCGGTATTTCACGATCTACCCGATAACTTGATGCGTCGGTCTTTACGAGGGGTATGATAATGCATTTTTTATTTTGTTGTGACAAATTTGGTGTATATTGAATAAATGTAAAAGCAAACCCTGGAGGAGTAAAAATATATACGGTATATGATATTGGTGCTGTGATGGAGTTACTATATATCATTAAATATTCAAGATGAATGTTTAGAAAAATGGGATTAATAATGAGTATATAGCGAAGTTGCCGTGATCATGATGATGGAGTTGGAGTACATCATTGTGTTTACCTGCCGTGATGGTGTTTATAAGAGGTACGAGTAGTACGGCCACAATACGCCCGATGGCTTCGTAGAATAAGAAGATTCCGGTGGCGATTGCTTGCATGGTACAGGGGGACTGCCTAAATGCGAATTCAAGACCTGAGAAGATGAAATAGGCATAAGGGTGGTGGTGGTAACAATGAACTACCATCAGAATTGTTGAAGTCGAAATTCTTACCGCTGCCTTCACAAATGCAACGAATTTCGAAAGAATTGTAGCTCAGATTGCTAGTAGCCTTATGAAATTTTAATCTTTTCAAATATGTACATTGATGTAGAAATATTTTACCTCCTATGGCGATTGTGTTTGCTCTAACACAAATGCGAATAGTAACTGTTAAGGTGCTGGTATTGGCTTTCTCAGCCATAATGAAATACTTGAAAAAAAAACCATGAATGTTAACGTGGAGAAGGCTTACGGTTCACCATTTGTTTAGTCCTGAAAAGGACTGTTGAGTAAGAAGAAGAAGAAAGTGGAGAAAAGTTGAGAGGAGAAGAAAAGGAAAGGCAAGATAGACATTCAGAAAATGTAGAAGTAATCTTTCTTGAATGTTTTAATATGACTGTGACGTCTGTTTCTTTGTTCCTATGAGACACGTACTTATGCTGCCTTGCAGATATTGTCTAGTTTCTATCCTTGGGGATGGTGCAGCCGTATGCTTAGCCCGGGACACTTGGCTGTCTTATTGGTCCACGAGGATGACCGATGAACCAAATTGCCCTAAAATGTACAGTTTTTTTTTTCTATGGTTGAATGACGCTTTGTGTGCTTTTCAATGTTTAACAAGCATTCGAAAATTTGAGCATAAATGATTTTCTTCCATTTTTGCAATCTGGCTGAAAACATTTGGTTTATAATAATGACTTAAATATATCCTTCAAATATGTTACTCTGTGTTCGCTTGCTTGTCCAACTGAGATATTGCCTTTCAAAAGCGTCTCCATGACACTCACCTGTGATGAAGATGAACACATCTGCTGCACCCATAAGGACATACTGTGGAATGAGTGTATCCAGCGTGAGGGTCGCAGCGACAAAAGTCTGGTTGTTGATCTCATGGACGAAGGAATCTCCTCGCTCGATGAACATCATCCGAGCCGTCTCGACGATGGCGGCGGAAAAGACAGACATGGTTGCTAGGGCGATGCCGACCACTAAAGAAAAATAATTAGTATGCAGAAGGTGATAAGTTGGAAAAGAACATGTTCGAAACTCGGGAGGTTGACCGTGCATTACAAAGGTGTATCATCCAGGATTTCGAAATAGGCCCTCTTTTAGAGTTACAATTTTTTTTTAAACAGATCAAAGGAAAACGGAATGCTAAACACCTTTATAAAGTGTATATTTAAGGAGGCCCATTATAAAGAAACCCCTATTTTCATGATTTTCGGATCTCGTAAGCAGATGCCTACCACTTTGCAACACTTCTAGGAGGTTTAATTAATTGTTTCACTAATAATCTTTTCCAATTCAATCTCATATAATTTAAAGGAGTTTGAAACTCAACAAACAGCTGATAATCATGTGGAAAATTGACAGCCTGTTCAAAGTATCTTGAAAATACTCTTATTTGATTACTCAATAAGGAGAACAATCTCTCTAAAACTTGCAGATTCCTTGCTAGATAATTACCCCATGGGGGCTGCCACTTTGAAAAACTGTGATATCATAGTCGTACATGTCGATTTACCTATACACATTGGATATGATCATGCATAATGAATAGCTATTTTACAACTAAAGCCACTAATGCAAAATGGCAGCCATCTTTGTACTCCCAGCATCTCGCACAGGTGATATTTAAGAACAGTTGTATGAGGTCTTTTTCACTTCTTTGACGAATTGACACAACTTTGTCTGACCAAGCAATAACTTGTACATGCCAAATCCTGCTTAAAAGAAATTGCCCCACCTATAAAACGGCTGAACCAAATGTCTTGACACAAATAGGTTTATATGACAGGATAAAAGTATCTTTATTTGAATGTACGTGACTCCAAAAATGGTTTATTATGAGAAAATCCAGTGTAATGCATTCTACAGGCGATAACGAGTGTCATTGTATCTAGTATACAGGTCAGTGGGTATCTCACAAATAGCTCTGCTCTGACATTACCTTGTAAAGAAAATGGCAGCCTCCATGAGATAAATTTTAGCAAGGAAACTGCAACTTTTGAGACATTGTTCTCCTTCTTAAATAATCGAATAGTAGTAATTTCTAGATATTTGTAATATGCTGATAATTGCCTACATGATTATAGGCTAGTTTTTGTTGCCTTTCATTCCCCTTTAATAGTCTAATGAATTATGATTCATATTTCCTCCAGATGCATTATAAAACTTACTGGTTCGGTTTGACATCGTCAGTGTGGTAAATTTTTTACTGATGTAAGGATAGATGTAAACGTTTACAAGTAGAGCCAGTGCGATGCCTACCAATGGCAAACACTGTTGGAGGAGAGAGGGGCTGATATTTTGCCCAAGGATTGACGGCTTCATCCGCAGTGCCTGACTTACGTAGGACGTGGAGATCTAGGGCACAATAATGATAAGTGTTGGAGCAACATCAGTATGACAAAATGATTGTATTCCATTTTTGTTTGCATGTTGTTACTGTTTTAACACTTTTCTGAAGTAACAGTAGAATCAGGTCAGTTTAGTTCGATACTGGCGTGTGATGTTAGATGTTAAAAATGGTGTTAGATTAATGCTCTTATTTTTATTTCTTCATGTACTTTTTATTTTATTACGACTCTAAATAAAACAGAATACAAGAAAACTAAATACAATAACAAAAGAAAAGAAACGATCAGCTTATGCCTTGGCATGGCAAAAAGAGAAAAAAATCCTATATGAGGCTCTTATCATTAGCTGATGGTTGACGTACACATTTTATACACCATAATTTGCAGTGCTATAATAAATATACCGACCTGGTAACGCATGATGCTGTAAGGCACCTGACATGACAGTAATAACATTGCGTAGCAGACCCACAAACAATGCCGTACTGATTCAGGAAGAATGTCCAGTTCATCAGTGCCTCCGTCGGTAGTTGTTGCTGGATCGGTGGTGGAGGATTTGCCCTCCGAGGCATTTCCTGAGGGGTCGACGGTTGTAAACTGCTTCGTAATCGTCACTTCAGTACTTCCGTAGGTAGCTGTTTTGGTTGCTGGATCGGTGGTAGAGGATTTACCCTTATTTGCATTTCCTGAAGGATCGGCTGTTGTAGACAGCTCTGCTACGGTCAGTTCAGTCTCTTCGTAGATAATTGTCATTGCTGCCGGTTTGGTGGTGGAAGATTCTTCCTTCGACATGTTCGATGCGTTTCCTGAGGGGTTGGATGGTGTAGACAGCTTCGATGATGTTTTATCTGCAGCTGTACCATTACCATTTGTCGATGCAGACCTAGGGGTGCACTCACACAGGAGCTGCATACTTTCTTCATCGACTGTTTGGACGGAGCAGCAGAGATTGGGGCAACAGCTGCAATTGCAACAAGTGGAACACGCTGGCAGTCTACTCTTTATCTCACTGACTGCTGATGTCAAGATCAAAGTGGCTGCATTTCCCTCTGATGATCAGAAAAAAGGGTATAGAGTATGAATTGACGAGGGAACGAATAACCTACATACATACCCCCCCCCCCCCCCCAACACACGCAAACACATACACAAACACGCTCACCTAACCATAACCCTAAACCATACAAGGATTACCTACAATATTATACAAGCAGTCCAGTAAAAAAGCCGTATATGTCACTGGTTGCTAACCTATATGCTCTAAATGATTGTGAACCACAAGGAAGGTTCAAATCCCTGGCCCAGCACTAGTGTCTTTTTGGCAAGACATTAAACAACATTTGCCACACTTAACCCAGGTGAGGTAAATGGGTACCTGGCAGGAATTAATTCTTGAAATGCTAGGGCGCCTTAAGAGCAGCCATGCTAAAACCATGGTAATAACTGAAGCACCAGGAGTGTCAAGTCTGACAGACATGTGCGCTATACAAGAACCCACTATTATTATTAAGTATCATGTCGAAGGACTAAATGCACAAAACCAAACTAAAGCCCCAAGGTGTTCTAAAGCACCTAGTAACCTATGACAATAATGAATTGATGAGAAGAGAAGGGCTCTTTGGACTAAAATCTCGCTGTAGCTGCACAGGTCGGATCTCGAATAGCCAAATAAAGAGACATATTGAATGGCTGATGCGTAATTCCCTGTATCTGGTCAAGAAATCGAGTAGGCCCTTAATATTCATTGGCATGGTAGGTTTTGTACTGGCGGAATTGAATGCCTGGATTTAAGTCATTCTAGAGGGGCTTCTAAACAAGCGTAAAAAAGGAGGAAGCAAATATGCATTATTTTAGCGACACCCGTCATATACGCAGCTATCGGTAGCACATCCGCAAAATTGCCACATTTGCGGATACGTGGCGTATATGAACAGGGTTGACTGGGAAATACTAAACCCGGTTTTGAACCCCGTACCTCCCGGTTACAAGACTGCCACACTGACCACTGATCTACATTACCACGTCTTCCTAATTCCTTCCTGACAGGTAAGCCTTTAGTACAACTGAGTCAAGAGTGGCAACTGTACATCAACACTTGCTAAAGGAAGCCAGTCAGGGGTATTCAAGCCATTCGACAACGACACCTCTAGGCCTATATGATGATACAATAGCAAGTGCGATTTCAATGATGTTTAAATTCACTGGAGATGGTAAGTGTGGCGCATTGAAAAAGAGAATCAAGAGGAGGAATGGTGTTTGGAAGGATCTAGCGTATGGGCCTGCCCGGGAGATAAACACAAATGGACGTCAAAAGACAAAAAAAAAACAAAAAAAAAACACTTTTGTATTGCCTGTTGGAAACAAAATCAAACGATTCAACTCACTGTCAGGGGTGCTCTGTCGAAAAACGGTCCGGGCATACTTGATTGACAGCATGGTGAGGATGGCTACTCCTACAGTGGACAGGTATCCACAGAAGAAAGACACGCTGAGCTGTACGAAGGACAATCCTGTCAAGGCCAGCAAAGGAGCGCATTGTATTGCCATGTAAATACTAGGCGGGGGGGGGGGGGGGAGAAGCACAGGAAAAGTGAGATTTCAATGATAAAATTAGACACAAGCATAGCCTGTTGATTGAAAACATCACGGGGAAATTTCTGTTGGACCTGCTGAAATTTGCCATGACTAATGCTTTGGTCACAAATCAGAGCGGTGACCGACCGATTTGTAGCCTGCTCGCACGCCGCTGAAATTTAGGCATCACCCAAGGATTTTTGAAGAAGTCGAGCGGGCTGTAAAGCCCCAGCGATTCCGGGCGGTGCCCTGTCGACTTCCAGTCGGTCGCCGGTCGATTTTAGCTCAAAAATGGGCAAAATCGGGGGAGCTTCTCCGCGCGGCGTCCGGTCAGTGACCGACTGATGACCCACCGATTCTCGGGCTTTCTCCAACCGGCCACCGATTCTCGGGTTGTCTCCAACCGGCCACTGGCCAATTTTTAAGAAATCGCCCGGCAGTGGAAAGTGGGCAGGCGCAGCCCGAATTTTAACTCCGCGCTAAAACTTCACGGGCGACCGAGCGATGCCCTAAAAACCAGCGGTGCCCGGGCGAAATTGGCTAAAAATTCACCGCCCGGCTGCCGAGCAGGCTATATTTTTTTGTTGTGACTATAGCTTCAATCACTACATCAAAACACTGGTTGAAGCTATTCTTCATTCTCCATCACTTCAAACTAAAGATACGTTTAACAATTTGTGCTACTGTTTTTGATCAGCTTCTATTGCCTCCTATTCAAAAGTTATTGGGCATTGTTTTCTGAATGTATACAATTCATCGTCGCCATAACTCCATAACTTCGTCTTCGTAGGCACAATTTGAAACAAATTTATTTTCCCTGGGGATCCACAAATTACAAGCACTGCTTTTTAGTGGATCCTCCACATTTCCTCAGAAATTAAGAATTGCTATTAATAATTCATTATAATAATTTATTTATATGTACAGTGTACTTCTAAACTTATCAAGGTAAATTGAATTTGTAGATATATTTTTCATATTTTCTGTAACAATATCTGTAATGCCATTGTCTTTTTTTCTGTTGGAAATGAAATAAATACGAATTTGAATTTGAATTTGAATATAACTCACTAGTGAAAGCAACTTTGGACGCTCGCACTTCCATACTTCTCGATCTGCCTCACTGCGAATGGTGGTGACGTCGCTTGGATGCCACACACCCCCAATCCGGTTACGATTCGGGCCGTATAGAAGAAAATGCGACGAAGTGGGATAGATATCCCATATGAAGGACCAAAGACCGACCAGTCGAAAGTAAGCAAAGGTAACATACAGGTTCCTGGAAGAAAATGAGAGGAAATGAACAACCGTAAACATTATTTTGAAATTAATGATAGATTCTTTAACTAAGCGCTTTTATGTCCAAGAATTTGCTAAATACAAGGACAATAATACCTACCACACACAGTTCTAACTATTAATGAACGAAGGGGAGTAACAATGAACAGAGAAAATGGGGGAAAAGAAGAATAATAAATCGGTAAAATGGAGAAAAAAAATGATGGGTAGAAAAAAAGAATGACAAAAGTACATGAAGATCGCGATGAGAAAAGGGGAAGAAGAAGAAGAAAAGATATTTCTGATATTCTTTCTTTTATACTCTTTGCGGATGACTTCCATCTATTCTACACACATCACGATCATATTGATCTCGTCACTGTTTCAAATGCCCAACTTAAAAAGGTGACGGATTGGATAAAAGCTAACAAACTAAGTTTGAATTTACAAATTATATGTTTAGTAATTCGTTATCACATCTGTCTGATCAAATTATATTTGACAACACTGTTATTAAAGAGCTTAAAACAATTTTTAGGTCTTAATATTGACAATAAATTATCATGGAATTCGTATATCGATAACTTTTGCAAAACCATATCAAGAAATATTGGAGTCATTCATGAACCTAAACATGTTCTTCTATTATCAACACTTCTGATGTTATATTCAACTCTCATCTTACCATATTTAAATTCTGGCATTTTGGCTTGGGGAAACGCAGCAGGATCCAGGTTAGATAAAATTTTACTCTTGCAGAAAAAGGTTTTGAGAATTATAATACATCTTATAGAGCGCATACTGATATTTTGTTTCGCCAAAATCGTATTCTCAAAATTCATGACCTTTATCAATTTTAGCTGTACCAATTCATTTACAATTTTGATAGAATTAATATGCCATTCGTTTTGAAACAACTGTTTGCAAAAATAGCACTTTACACAGGTATTACACCAGGCAAGCAAACGATTATCATTTACCCAAAACTCGAACGGATTTTGCCAGTAAAACTCTATTTTTCAATGGTCCTAAATATTGGAAATCATTAGAACAGAATTTAAAACTTACCCCTAACTTAAGTAGGTTCATATATCTTGTGAAGAAACACTTGACTGATTTATACTGATGTATTTTTTTCTTTTTGTTCCATAATATTGTATTTATCTTTTTTATATTAGTTATATATACGCGTATATAGACCTATACTGATTTCCACTCGAAATCTCTTTTATTTCATCAATCTTATTTTGTGTTCTGTTTTTGCACGGTTTGTAATTTGTACATATTGTTGTAATTTCATTGTAAATGTGGAATCTGAATAAAATCAATCAATCAATCAATCAAAAGACACGCAGAGGGAGGAGGAGAAAAGAATGAGAGTGAGAAGGAAAAAAAGAACATTAAGAAAACGAATAGAAAGGGAGCAGAAGAAAGAATAAGAAAAGAAGAAGGATGTAAAGGAATAGAGGCAGCACAACAAAACAAACAGCAAAGGAGAAAAGAATGGCAAAAATGCGAATAGTTTTTCGTGTGTCTCTTGAAGACATGGAGAACTGTTTTTGCAGCATGATAACAAGTCACATGCCCGTAACAATAAAAAAGGCTAGTACCAGCAAGTACCAGCTGACCATTAACTATCCAACTAACTGCTTTTATGAGTTTAAATTAAATGAAATTTGATGGAAAGATGACAAGCTGCAATATATAATTGAAAGTTGGATGAAGAGAGGTGACTGAATTGTTAAAAAAAATAACTAAAGAAGATGTATGAGGACAACACAGAGGTGAAACAAAGTATCTTGAAAAGACAAGGAAGCTGCCTGCTTTTCTTTTATTAAAAATAAAAGAGTGAAAGGAAGGATACAGAGTCGAAATATGTAAACAAACATCGAATGACTATATGAAGAGCTGAATTCCAAAAGGAGCAAAATCTATTAAAAAAAAAGATAAATATGTGCTTCTCAGACATGGAAATCAAATGCACCATATCGCATTAAATTTTGTTTTGAAAGTTGAAAAAAATGTTGTTACAAATTTAAATTTCATTCCAAAAGTAGCTAAATCTACTATGGCCATTTAGGATTTGTTCATTTAACCACATTGTACATAAAGTTATGTATTAAGATTTTTAAGCACATGTTGCGGCTACCAATCTACATCATCAGTGCAAATTGTTATATAACTAACTGAATTTTATTACTTGTATGAATATTTTTGGATTAGCTGCTTGTGGAATGAAACATCGAAAAATCCCGGTCTTTTGAAAATTTAAGGAATTAAAAAAAAAAAATTAATTCTGAATAAATAATAAACAGGGGCGTATCCAGGATTTCCCAATAGGGGGCGCCAGGAATTATTGATCGCCGTCATGGGGGAGAAATTTTTGCTTCTGAAGAAGGGCTGAGATGCAAAATAGTGCTATATAGTGCTATATTTTTTTTTAGACGGCCAATAGGGGGGGGGGGCGCCTGTTGCGCCCCCCTGGATACGCCACTGATAAACATCAGAAAAGTAAAATCAGAATGTAAAATGTACTCTGCTAGCAATATTAATGTGTTTCATGTTGAATATCAATTGTTAAACGTGTTTAAATGTGCAGAAATAGACATGCGACAAAAGGAGCTAAATCCATGAAAATTCAACTTTTAATTATAAAAGTAACAGTGGACAAGGGAAAGTGGTAAATTTAAAAAAATCTTAATTTACTCAAAAACGCTAAATGTGGATTTAGCTCCTTTTGCAATGAAACTCTTCATATGTTCACATTATTTTCATATCATTTTCTGAATGGATGGAGAATAGGTTGGTTACATGTATAACTGGGGATATAATTACATCAATAACAGGCCTGAAGTACGAACAACTCTGAAAAAAATAGTGAAACTGACTTATCAAAACACGTCGACTTTTTTCCTATTTATAAACTGAAATCCAGGAAACATCATTTTATTATTTTTTTTAGGAGGTAGGGGTTGGGCTAATAAAAACTACATTCGAATAGACGTATTTCCATGTAAAATGCACATAATTGAACTTATCAATTCAGTATTTTCTACATGAAATAATGAAATCCCACTTCAGCGATCCATAAACTGCAGTCCATCCATTCACCCCTTAGACATAAAAAAAAATGAAATGCATTGATTTAACTATAAAAATCCGACGAGTCGACAAGTTCAATATATTTCACCAAGAATTTAGATATCATTACAATACCCAAGTTTTATTTGTCTCGGAGAATACTACAACCTAAAAGTAAAAAATACACTTGCACATTAATAAATTGCCATGTCCTCCTCAAAAATGAGCAATCTTCTTGTATAAGGTGGGCTAAGGTGTTTCATAAATTTTATTAATCAGTGATTGAGGTTGAGGGATACCTCACGGCTTGTTTTTCGATAAACCTACCCAAAAGGCAGATTAGCCTGTAGATTTGCATGGCTGAGGAATAGCCTCCAAACCAATCCGTAAAGCATCCCGTCAACAGGAAGAACCCGGCATCCACTCCAATGACAATCAAGCTAGTTTTCTCGATGTCGTCGTGGTCGTAATGCAAGAACTCCTCCCCGAAAACAGCGATATTGGTCACGATTGCGTAGGCGATGAACGTCGCTGCGAAGTCGCCGAAAATGATGCAGGCGGTGTTCACCATGGCTCCTTTCGGGATGACCGTCCCGTCAGGCGTTGTCGTGTCTCCGTCGAGCATGTCACCGACGTTTCCAAGGGCGTCAGTGATGGTACTCGTTGGCAGGACTGGGGATAGAGGTATATCCTGCGCGATGGGAGAGACTTCACTCTGCACGTCATTTTCCACTTCACCCTCGACGTTACCCTCGACATCATCGAGCTTTGTTTCCACCGACAACGTAGAAAAGGTTGATTGGACAGTACTAAGTACACCATCGTTTGCAGTGGCCATGGTTTCCTAAAATTATGCGCCCCTTCTTACTGAAGAAATCAATTGGGCCTATGCGCATGAGCTGTGATAATACATCCAAGTCAATGATGAATAAATACCAATTTTTCTTCCTTTAATCCGAGGCAAAACTTGTAGAATTCCAAAGAAATGCGTCTTTTCTCGACTGACATCTTCGACCCTCTTCTTTGTAAATAGGACACTTTAATACTTTCTCCTACATCAATGGTTAAAAGGCATACATAAATATTGAATGACTCCTAGGTTCTTGATAAGAAATATTAACTCGAAAAATGACCCCGCACAAAGCTTGTGTGGCATCATAAAAGCGAAAACACAACAGTTCATGAAGACCATGTACCAGCAAGGAGGTACCAGGCAAGTTTGCCTAGTATACTTCCTTGGTACCAGCAAAAGGATATCTTCCTCAGCTCTTATAACTATAACCCTCATTTACATACCGTGGCAAATTCTCACGAGAAGAAAATAAAATCGTAAACGGGTGTTTCAATTTGGTGACCCACTTTTCTTGAAACCCGTGACACCCTCTTTTGCCATTCACTATGTACACGGGGGCTTTTTCATGAGATAGTTTCTGTGATTGGCCTTTTTTGCTAGTGAATATTCATTAGCTTTCTGATTGATTTTTCATTACGAGAGGCTTGGTCTGATTCCGTTTCTGTGATTGGCTTATTTGCTACTGAATATTCCTTAGCTTTTTCAAAACAAGTTTGTGATCATCTTTTCTTTGCGCGAAAAATACGAACGACTTTTAAACAAGTTCCAGAAAATGACCCTTTTAGCGGGGGGTGCAGCCCCCTCCTTCCTGTATGAGGGTATAGCGACCCTCATTTCGTATTATGAGTAGCGATCCGCTTCTATTATGAATAGCGACCCTCTTTCCGTATTATAAATAGCGACCCTCTTCTCCTATTATGAATAGCGACCCTCTTTCCGTAATATGAATAGTGACCCTCGTCTCCTATTATGAATATCAGTCCTTATGAATAATGAGCCTTATGAATAATGAGCCTTTTCTCCATTATGAACAGCATTCCTTATGAATAGCTGTCATTATAAATAGCGGTCCTTATGACTAGCGAGCGGGCCCCAATATGATTATATCATTTGAAGGTCAATTCTTACAAACTCTGCGTTGAGCTTCCTCATATCAACATGTAACATTAAATTTTTTGCATCATGTAAAAATGAAAAGTACATCCTCCACTGGCATGCAGACAAGTAATTGTCACCTTTTTGGTCTCGGTGAGTGGGAATGTTAAGCCAAATTCCAACCTCTTTGTCAAACATTAAATGTTTAACAATGACATGTTATTATATGTTCGAAATAAAAAAGGAGAAAGAGAGGAAGAAAAGAAAAGGGTAAAAATAGCGTTCAAATTTCTTGTAAGCCAAATGCTTAATTAATCTTTTCTTCACCGCCCCTTTATTTTGTATGTCAAAGATTACACCCTTGCTCGGGTGCATTACTCGGGTGGTCGGGCTCTGCTCTGTTGACCCAAACATTTATTGTAACTGACACTATGAACATGACGAACAAAGAAGCGGACAATTTATGCTGCTCCTCATTGTACCCTTCACAATTGCACTGGTTAACAAAAGAACATCCATTCATTGCTATCCTGTAAAAATATGTAGAACAGGTGTCACATAATAGCAGTGAAGGGATGTCCTTTTGTTTACTAGAGCTATTGTGGAGGGTACAATGAGGAGCTGCATAAATTGTCCGCTCTCTTTGTCACCGTGTTCATAGTGTGACCAAGATGGGTCTTATTATTAGGTACGTTCACACATAGAGCGATAGCATCGATGCTATCTAGGTTTCGAGACTATTTTGGTCATGACCAGATAGTTTTAAGACCAAACACTGTCTGAACGCAGATAGTCACGAAATAGAAGCGAGTTGGAGCTAGGTTTCGAAACTATTCTGGCAGCGAGTTTGGCAGGAGGAAATCTCAGGATCCAGAGACAAAGCATCGATGTTTTGCGGTAGACCACCCACCGCGCTTGTGACCATTTGTAATGTGAATGCAATCGCTGCTTCACTCGCTGCTATAGATCTTCACTCGCAACTTCGCATGATATGACCCCTGTGCACGCGGTTTGACCATACCAATTATACTTGGGTCACCGCGTGTGGCGCAGTAATCATTGTTTTGGCAGCGAGTGAGCGATGAATAGTCACGAGTGGGTGATAGAAGCAAGTCGATCATGGCCTGTCTGAAAGCAATGGAAATAGTTTCGAGACTTACATAGCATCGATGCTATGTACTACGTGTAAACATAACTATTGTATTTTCATTGTATTGTACATGTATATAGAAACTACCCACGCACTTGCACTATGTATACACACAAACACACCAACATGCACTTGCAAACGCACTGACATCACGCATGCAGTTGATCATCCTCCAAAATACCGGCACTTTACATTTTTGTATTAATAAATGGATTCACACGCTTACACTCCCGATATACATGTACTTCTTGACGATATACACGATAGTAAATATTACACCCCTTTAGAATTTAACGATACATTTTCTCATAATCCAAATAATATTTCACTTTTACAAATAAACTCCAGAAGTCTGAACAGAAATTTCGAATATTTTGACAACCTTTTACACTCCTTAAATAATTTTGCATTTTCCGTCATTGGAATAAGTGAAACATATGGTTACATCAGAATTCTCCAGATATGTTCAGTTTGTTTCATTATAAGTTGATTAGGGCAGACTGCAAAGGAAGAAGAGGGGGCGGTGTTGCGTTTTATTTTGCTCAAAGCTTGAAATTCAGAATCCGTTCCGATGTTAAACTAACACAAGCGGAATCATTATTTATTGAAATTGACGACTCAAATCTCAAAATGTCATTATAGGTTTAATTTATAGACCCCCGACTCTAATTTTGAACTATTCTGTGATGAAACGGATTTATATCTTCATAAAATAGGCGATGAAAACAAACATATTTTTATGCTTGGTGACTTTAACATCAACTTCCTGCCCTCATCTGACAGCAGTAATTCAACCAATTTTATGCAACTAATGTTTTCATATGGCTTCATTTCGATTATTAATAAAACCACCAGAATAAATTCACATTCTTCAACTCAGATTGACAATATTTTTTCCAACGTACATAATAACAAAACCATCGGGGGGATATTGTGCTCTGAAGTTTCCGATCACCTACCCATATTTTTAACTTGTGAATGCAAACTATGTTGCCCTAAATCATTTGATGAATTTTTATATCGCAAAGAATCCAAAGGTAATGTAGAATTACTGAAACAGGATTTACTTTTAGAGGGATGGGCAGATGTCTACAATGTAAATAATGTCAATGCCGCATACAAACATTTTAATTACAAATTACAATATTATTATGAAAAGAATATCCCTCTAGGCAAAATTAAAAACAAGCGAAGTAAACCCAGGAATCTTTGGATAACGAAAGGTTTATTGAAGTCAATACAAACACGCAACCGCCTCTGTAAATTACATTTACGCAATCCAACTGACACTAACCTAAAAACTTATAGCAATAAATTTAAAAAAATGAAAAAGGCTAGTTCAAACACTAATGCAACTTGTAAAATCATCAAAGAGGTTATGTGGAAAAAAGACAGATCCCTCACCCACGGATAATATCACACTAAATGGTACTAACATACATGATCCTAGTATTTATGCAAATTCATTTAATTCATTTTTCACGAATATCAGCCCTGAACTCGCCAGCAAAATTAATAGCCCTAACGCTCGCTTTCCGAACAAAATGAAGAGTCTCTCTTTCTAAACCCAACAAATCCCAGCGAAATTGTTAATATTACCCAATCTCTTAACAGCTCAAAATCTCATGGTTTCGAAAAATAAGTATGTCTCTTTTAAAAGAAATAATCCACCCACTTGCAAAGCCTTTAACTCACATTTTTAATCACTCGTTATCACAAGGTGTTTCCCCTGATCTATTAAAAAAAGCTAATGTCAATCCAATTTTCAAAAAGACGATCCGCACGAAATAAGTAATTATCGTCCCATTTCCTTACTTCCAAGTATATCCAAAGTCTCAGAAAAAAAATCGTTTATAATAGGTTACATACAGTTCAAATCAATATGGTTTCAGGAAAACTTACTCAACTGACCTAGCATTAATTCAAATTTATGACAAAATTACAAATGCCATAGCTAACAAAGAACATGTTGGTATATTATATGACTTAGGTTAAGCATTCGATACGCAGAATCACGCTATCCTACTTTCCAAACTCAGTCATTATGGAATTCGAGGTCAACCACTCTTATGGTTTAAAGATTATTTAACAAACAGAAGACAATATGTTACATTCAATGGATATGATTCTGATTCCCTTTTAGTTCAATGCGGTGTCCCCCAAGGCTCCATCTTATGCCCACTACTATTTCTTCTTTATGTCAATGATATTATTAATACATCCTCCGTTCTTTCTTTTGTCTTATTTGCCGACGACACAAATATTTGTTGTTCTCACAAAGACCGTAACTCCTTAACCAATACTTTGAATTATGAAATTAACAAAGTATCAAACTGGTTTAAGTACAATAAACTTTCTCTTAGTATAAAAAAGACCCATTTCATGTATTTTAAACATCATTCTCATAATACAGACACACCAATATATATTAAAATCGATGATATGCCAGTAGAAAAGAAAAATAAATCCAAGTTTTTGGGAGTAATTATAGATGAAACTTTGACTTGGAATGACCATCTACACCACGTAATAATGTGCATTTCTAAAAGCATTGGTATAATTTTCAAGCTAAAGTTTCTTCTACCCTATGCAACCTTATTCCTGTTATATAATACGCTAGTTCTCCCGTATATAACATATTGTAACATTGTATGGGCTAATTGTGGTTCGACAAAAATCAATTCTATTTTAAACTACAAAAGAGAGCTATACGTATTTGTACCGGATCGCATTTCTTAACTCACACTGTCCCCTTATTCCATAAACTTAAAACGCAAAAAAATTTCGACTTGAATACTATTCAAGTAGCAGTCATAATGCTCAAGTACATTAATAATCAACTTCCACCATCCTTTGATAACATGTTTAAGTCTAATAGTTCTGTTCATTCCTATTATACCCTACTCGCATTTCTGGAAATTTCCATCTTACAAATCCCAAATTATCAATAACACACAAATCTGTAAGACATTCTGGTCCGGACATTTGGAATAATTTTCCCGATAACATAAAATCTTGTTCAACCATCTACTCCTTAAAAGCTACACTTAAACGAAAGCTACTACGATCATACGTGCCCACGCTTTAAATTAGTATCTACTATTTGCACCCACACCTACAACTGCACTGCACCCACTTGATCACTCAGTTTTACCCAGAGAGTTATGTCTCCTAATCTTTTTTACGAGGCCGTCATCCATCTCCAGCCTAACCGCTCACGATGGCGGTCTAGCGTTCTAAATTATCTCTCTAGTTTATTGGAGACAAAATATTTACATAGGTCTATTATATTCCTTCTTGTTTGTATGCTTTGTCTTATGTTTATTATTGTATACTATTATTTTACATGACTTTTACTTAGTACTAACTCGATTTATGTTATTTGAACGCATAAATAAAAGCAAACAAACGAACAAACATGTATACAGCTTTGTAAATATGTAAAATCACAATTTTCTTACACAGAACAAGCTCTAGCTATTGTGATTATAATGTGCATTACAGTGATTTCAATCATAACTTATAGCTTCACTTGCATTTGGAAATTTTCCACTTTTCTCAAACAAAATCTGTTCTCATACGTATTCCCTAGATATATCACTGGATACATGATTTTACACACCATGAAATATACATTATACTCCTTCACTGACAGATAAAAATAATGATATCTTGATAATTTTCACTATGAAATAAACGGAGAGCTAGCTGCCCGCCGAAAAAAAATCACAAGATTGCCCATGTATATTTCATCACTATTACAACTTTAACCATTCACAGCTTTTTAATGCTTTATCGGGATTTCCCCTAAAACTTGCCATGGGCGCCGTTTTATAAAACTTGTTATCAATAACAAGTTAGAGTCATTGTTTTAAGCTACTGAAACACTTGAATCTGATTGGTTGAGAGCGAATTTGTCATAGAAATTAGAGGCAGTTGTTATTGCTAACAAGTTTTATGAAACAGGGTCCTGGGCCCCTTGTCTCATTTTTTCTGCTTTTCTTGAAATCAACTTAGTATTGCCTGCCCTTGTCCGTTAGTTAACATTTGGTAGTCGTACAAATCCTTATGTCAAATGATTACGCAGATGAAGAGGTACATGGAATGGGTTGCGGAGACGTCGTAATCGTCGAGACGTACGTATCCTCATCAGGACACAGGTATCCATCCACGAGTTCGTATCCTTTCTCCATCAGGGAAAATATGATTAGATTTGCTAAACTTATGGCGGTCAAGACGAGGAAATAGTAGTTGAGGTGTCCATCGTTAATCTCGTGTGGATACCAAGGGTTAGCTGCATTAAAAATCAATATTTTAGTTGATTAAAAGTATCAATAATGTTATTGTACTTCTTTTTTGAGATGTCTCGAACTGGCGGAATATTATATAAACAACTCAACGAAAAGAAAAAAAATGTAGTTGTGTTTTTTAAAAAGCAAAACATTGATAACGTTTTCAAATCGCAGTGGAATCTCCTCGACTTGTATAAATTTGAAGAGTACGAGTTAAGATAAGAAAAGTGTCTCGATAAGTAGTACGAGTTAAGATAAGAAGAGTGTCTCGATAAGTTGAGGGCAATCCAACCTATGAAATAATTTGATTTGTGTGAAAGCAGATTGGTGAAGGTTTGAACAAAATCGGACAAACAGGAAAGTTGTGACATTTTAACAGTTGTAATCACTATATACATGATATACTCATATTTTAAAAAATTTCAAATTGGCCGAATCGGTAATGAAGCGGTGGTCAACTTCCCCATGCACTCGCTCCAAAACACACAATCACTAAAATGTCAATTTTTCAAAATGTATAACTTTGTAGGATCTTTTTCTTTTTGGAGGACCTATAACAATGTGTTATCTACAATATATTTTGAGTACAGCCTCGAAGGAAAAGGAGACCAGGAGAAGACTATAATTTTAATGATATTTTGGTTTGGTTTCTGCTTTCACACAAAACCTTTTATGAGACTCTCGGCTTTCTAGGGTTATCATAACGTACATTCCTTTTATTTTCATTGCATTTCTTATGTTTTATCAACCTTGAACATTGAAACCTTGAAATAATTTCCTGGTACCATAAAATTTCAATATGGTACGAAAAAGAGACATGATAGCGAAGCTTTTCGACCTGCACGCATCAGGTTATCACGCAGGTATGTAACAAATTACTCGAAATCGAGTATAATATAGTTGATTTCCAGTAATTTATTACATACCTTCGTGATAACCTGATGAGTGCAGGTCGAAAAGCTTCGTTATCATGTCTCTTTTTCGTGCCATATTGAGATCCTTGAACAAAATGCAGATGGTGATTCAATATTTATCATGTCTTAAAAGTGTATAATTATGTGAGTTTACCTGCCGTGATGGTGTTTATGAGAGGTACAAGTAGTATGGCCACAATACTCCCGATGGCTTGATAAAAAAAGAAGATTCCTGTTACAATAGCCTGCACGTTGCACGGAGATTGCGTGAAAGCAAATTCCAGACCTTATGAAGGAATTGAGATAAGGTATTATGATAGTAATGATGAAAGTGCTAAGCATAATTGAAAAATCCAAATTGATACCCTTACCGACCATCAGTGACGTACCCATGTATTTTTAAAGGGAGTGATTTTTACTAAAAGAATGTCAAGCAACAACAACAACAACAAAAAAGGTTATCACCATTTTGGGGTGTCTTTTTACTCAAAAATTATCTGAGGCGGATGACTGAAGATATGTTACATTGGAAAACACACAGTCCCTCGGGTGGGACGTTAGATGGAGGCCCCATGTAGAGGACAGTCACCACATTTGCACGTTAAGGAACCACTCCTCTATTCGAAGAACAGTAGGGGGAAATCCCGGTGTAGTGGTGCACCAGCACATCCCAATCAGTTATATCGGGAGGAGAGACCCGAGGGTTACATTGATTCAGTTCGGATTTCCGCTCTCAGGCACAGGTAACGCCGAATAATACTACTGCTACTACTCCTACTGCTACCACTTGTACTACTAATAATAGTCAAATGTTCGACATCTACTACTATTTTTTTATTAGGATTGCTACGTTCATTATGCTACTTTGTTGCTGAAATGCCGCCCTTTATAAGCGAATATATTATCATGCTTGAACACCTACTACATCATGATAAAATATAAAGCTCGTTTACAGCAAAAACAACTGTAACTATGATGATGGTAATGATAATAGTAATAATAATAGTAATAATAATAATAAATGAGTAATAATAATAGTAATAATAATATTTTTATATGTGACATTAAGGCGAATCCTTTTATCTCAGCCTATTGTTCAGATTCGCCTTAACCAACGTTCGCTTTCGCCTTACATGCCTTAAGTCACAGATATGTTTATAATAGTAATACTAACAACTATGATGAATAATTATAACAACAATAATGGTGATAATAATGATAACGACGATAATAACAATAATAATAATAATGATGATAATAATAATAATGATAACGATAATGATAATGATAATTAGAATAATATGGTCTTATTAACAGAGGGTATAGCCTCATCAGTATTAGCCCTGCCCTTCATGAGGACCCTGCAAGGTACACCTTGGTCAGGACAAACTTGGGTATTAAAAGCCCCTATGTAAGCAAGGATCGAACCCAGGAGTCTCTCATCAGAGTCAACAGCCTTCAACAATATACCGCAGTGCTCCCCCTGTCGACCAATAACGCCAGGACTCTATTTTTTGCGCTACTGGAAAGTCAATATTGGGCTTGACTACGTGATTTGGACGCTTCGCTACTTACCGGTGATAAAAATGAAGACATCGGCCACACCCATGAATAAATACTGCGGAATGAGGGCACCGAGTGTGAGGTTCGAAGCGACAATGGTTTGGTTGTTGATCTCCAGGGTGAAGTAGTCGCCTCGGTCAATGAACCTCATCCGAGCCGTCTCCACGAGAGCGGCAGACAAGACAGACAGCGTCGCGAAGACGATACCGATTACTAAAACGAAAAAAGTGCACTGTGTATTAAAGTCGGGGAGATGTTTGGAAAACAGCAGATATCGGACGTCGTGCTGTACCGACTCTGTAAATGTACAGGTCTGGAAATCCATTTTTAAAAGGAAAGCTAGGGATCACTTCGTTTGTAGAGGAATCCACATTCAAAATAGTGAAATCCACACTCAATACAGGAATTCAGCCATTACTTTGGAGTGAATTCCAAACTACTTTGAATGAATTCAACTCAATAGGGTGTAATTCCTAGTAATTATAACTCCTAAAACTAGATGATTTCCACTTTTCTGCATTAAGAGAGTACACAGGTGCCGCATAAGTTCATAAGTTTTCCGCTTCAGTTTGTTTATTTATAATTATATATGTGAACGTACTTTATCCATATTTATAGATTCTCTTTTCTTGTCCTCATTATTCTGTAAATATTTGTATTTTAACAGAATAAGCGAGACATATTTACTTGTTCTGTTCAGCATCGTCAAAGTAGTGAATCTTTTACTGATGTAGGGATAGATGTAAAGGTTCACGAGTGGAGCGAGTGTGATGCCTAGCAACGGGAGGTAACGCTGAAGGACAGATGGGCTGACAGCTTGCCCCAGAATTGCTGGCTTCATGCGCTCTGCCTGACTTATGAAGGATGAGGAAATCTAGGATACAAATGACAATAATTTTAAAAAGGGTTAATGATTAACATACGACTGTAACGTTTTACAGCATTGTTAATAAGAATATATAGCAACGGTATGGATAGTTATTATGCCCGAGCGACAATAATTGCTTCTCTGTCAATTCGAAACACTGATCGAAATCCGAACTTCAGCCCTGCACCAACCACTATACCTAGCGCTAACACTATCCAATTGTAACTAAATCCTAACAATAGTTCTTTGACGAAATGAGGAATATGTCGGATCACCACCATAGATCACCACATTATGACCGAGGCGTGACAGCCAGACACTTTCCATAGAGCCGCACAGAACACGTCGCGGCTGAAATGCCATGCATGTTCACTGATGCTGGACCCGTGTATTTATACAGAGGACATTCGCTGTTCTTCAAAATCGTCTGGATATATGGACTACATGTTAAGAGAATCAAACAAATTCGACTAACGAATTAGTCAATGAATTGAGTTTGGGAGCCAACTGACCTGGTAACGCACGATGCCATATGGAAATTCACAGGAGAGTAGTAAAATTGCGTAGCAGACCCACAGGGCATGGCGGACTGTTTCGGGAAGACATCCTGTACTTTCTGCCACGCACAGCTCAAGGGTTCCATATGCGGCAGGAGCTGGAGCTGGATCGACGGTCATGAATTTATCCAACGAGGCACTTCCCGAGGGATCGACTGCAGTAGACAGCGTCAGCAATCCTTTCTCCACGTCCGCAACATCTGCAGTTGTCGAGGTGGACTTGAGGGCGCTCTCGCTAAGGAGTTCCACGCTTTCTTCCTCGATGGCTTGGACGGAAGGGCAGAGACTGGGGCAACAGTTGCAACTACAACAAGAGCAACCCCCTGACAGTTTCGTAGTGACTTTGCTCTTTATGGCATGGGCTGCTGTTGTCGCGATCAAAGAAGCTGCTTTGCCCTCTGATAATCGGAAAGCAGCAGTAATTTTCTGTAAGTATGAATATGTGCTATCAACCAAGACACACACACACACTCATACATCCATCCATCCTCACCCACACCCATGCATACACAGGGAGGAATTAACTATACTGGGGGTGTTTCATAAAGCTGTTCGTAAGTTACGCACGACTTCACGAACGACTGGTGATCAGTTCTTGTGCTAAACCTTTGAGAATCTGATTAGTATAGCACCCAAGAACATGTTCCAGTCGTTCGTAAAGTCATGCGTAACTTTACGAACAGCTTTATGAAACACCCCCAGGCCCGTATTCTGAACTCCAGTTTAACTTAAACAGCTGTAAACCCAGTCTAAACCTGTCCTTTAAACCGGAATTTAAGATTTGATCACATTCTGCACTCTGATTTAACTTAAACTGCAGTGCAGTCTGGAATCTAAGTGTGGTTAACTTTGTACATAAATGTAGACTGCAGCTAGGGGTAGTATAAGTCCGGTTCAAGTTAGACTGGAGTTTAAGTTAAACCGGACTTAAGAATACGGGCCATACAGTTTAAGAAGAATCTGCACCCATGGTATAAGTGGGTAGAGAAAAGTGGCTTTTGAAATGGGAAGTGAAACGTTCGAAACCACATTGCATTCTCAGTGCGGTTTGACAAAGTCTGCCAAAATACAGACGGCTCTGGGCAAGACGTGTCCGATATAATTGGTACAGGTAGAGGTGTTGTGGTCTAGTGGATACGTCACCGGACTGTGGATCGCATGGTTCGCGGTTCGAGTCCCGCCACGGCACTAACGTCCTTTGGCAAGACATTAATCTACATTGCCACTCTTACCCAGGAGATAATGGGTACCTGTGAGGATTGCCAAAAGTCTGTATTTGCCATTGCCCTACATGCATGCATGTGAACGGTGCAAAATGGTGGGAATGCTCCCTAAGGAGTGGAGATGGTGCACACTTGTGTGCAGGCTTGAAATCCAATGACCAGGGGTAATAACAAATAACATTGTAAAGCGCATTGAAGTATTCACATAATGCGCTATATATTAAATGTAATATATTATTATTATTATTATTATAATATTCCCTTAAAGAAAAACAGAATGATCTTGAAGAAATAAAGACTAACACATATGAAGCAAGAAAATAAATTTTCAGTTCATTGTATGAAAAAGTCAGAATGGTAATGTACGATAAAGTCAAAATGGTTACACTAACTGTCAGGGGTTCCTTGTCGAAACTTGTCCCGGGCATACTTGAAGAACAGCATGGTAAGGATGCCAACAGCTACAGTGGACAGGTACCCACAGAAGAAAGATACATTGAGCTGTACGAAGGAAAGGCTTGTGAAAGCGATCAGAGGGGCACACTGTACCACCGTGTAAATGCTACAAGAGAAAGGAGTGAGGTAAATTGACAGCATTTGGAGAAATCGCAAGACAACCTTCGTTGTGTTTAAGTTAGTGGATCTGATAAATTACATAAAGATATATTGAAATAACTTTTTTCCTTGACCTGTATTGGTGCCATGTTAAAGAAAAAAGAATGAATTTTGAAAACTCTAAAGGTCATATTCAATATACAGATGTTTCTTTCTCTATGTCTTTTGACAAACTCTTTACGTATAACTTTTTCATAAGATTTAAAACATTGGTTTTACATCGTATGTATTACCTACTTTTATTGTTATCTAAAGTTAGGATAATCTTAAACACTCACCAGTGAAAGCAACTTTGGATGGACGCAATTCCATATTTCTCGATCTGCCTCGCCGCGAAGGGAGGAGCCGTCACACTGATTCCAGAGACCCCCAAGCTTATGACGATTCGAGCTACATAAAAGAAAACGCGGCGAGCTGGAATTGGTATCACAACAGAAGGACCGAAGACTGACCAGTCGAAGGTTAGCAGTGGTAGGATACAGGATCCTGAAAAAAAAATACATAGAGCAAATGAATCAAAATGTGTTGGTGACCAATAAGCATACATTCAGTTGGTGCATGTGGCAGATTTTAGGGGAAACAACCTGCTCGTCCCCCTTCATGAAACCAAATTGGGATTCCGTAATCACACATCAACAACAACAGCAACAAACATGCCCCTTAAAGGGAGCGACAAGTCGCAATCTATGGGCGGTTTTACAGTTGGCTGCTCCTTTCTCTGGATCAAAGTTCAAAGCGACTTCAATTTATCGCACGCAGCTAATAAAAGTTCGCACATTGACCCCGAATTTGAGTAAACAAGATCGCGCGTTCTTTATTCCAGTATTTGAATCTCATTGGTCGGTTACGTATGTAGGGATTCGAGTTAACGATCACGCGACGAATTCGGCAATAACATTCCTTCGGTAACGCACGATTGGACCTGATTGTATCCGAATTTCCCCGAGTCAGGCCAACTGGTCAGGCCCATGGATTACGACTTGCCACTCCCTTTAACTGTACAATTTTCGGAATTATGCCCCCTTCTTTAACAAAATCCTTGATCCGCCCCTGGTTGTACCCAAGAATCAGCTTCAGTCACATTAAAACACGTGAACAGAGTTAACATTATTTAATGTAAAACAAAAAGAAAGAAAAGGGGATACTCATTAAAATAATAATAAGAAAGGCCATGGAGGACGGGAGAAAGGAACAAAAACAAGAACAGCTAGTATAGAAGGAGAATGAGATGAGGTAGGTCATAATCATCATCATCGACAACAACAAGCGGGTTAAATGAAATACATGTATATTTCTAGTAGGCCTATTGAGAACATGGTTGAATCGGTCTCTACTGAATCGTGACAGCAATTAATGTCCAAGGCCTCAACATAATGAATGTTATTCTCCTACCAGCAGGATATCCAACTATTTGGTTTTCTCGAGGCGAATGCAGCCGCCCCAACCGCCCCCTGGCTACACGCCCGAGCAGAAGACAAACAGTGCAGTGACACCCTAAACCAAAACTTTTACTGGACACGAAGTACAAAACAAAGAATTATAATATCCACGAGAGGGAAGGAGCAAAGAGAAAGACTATACCGTGCCACTAATGATACCGAGTTTGAATATTAAAATTAGTTATGAAAGAGTGCGGGAATATTTTCCTCGTGGAAAACGAATGGAAGCGGGGACATTTATTGTACTTAATTATAAAGATACATATGAAGTTCAAATTAAATGACTTAGATCGAATGGTATGTTAAGATTATGTACCAAACACAAAATGTGTAATGGTACGTGACTTTAAAAAAAAAAGAAATTAAATAAACAATGTCTTACCAAAGTGCAGGAGCAGGAATTTGAATTTGAACCATTACATTGTGCTTCATAGTCAAGTTACTTATCCACTAGACCTCGACACCTCGACAATAAACCACGACAATAATCTCTCGAATACACGTTTTTGGAAAATAGCCGAGTTGGACCATAACAATGACATAACAAAAAACACAAAACTCTTGTTACTCCCGCTCAATTCAGTTATGAAAACTTACCCACAAAGGCAATAACACCGTAGATATGCATAGCTGAATAATACCCCCCAAACCAATCCGTAAAGCACCCGGTCACCAGGAAGAACACGGCATCGACCCCGGTAAATATCAGGTTAGATTTCTCGACGTCATCGCGGTCGTAATGTAGAAATACCTTTCCGAAGATGACGATGTTGACGATGACGGTGAAGGAGACGTACGCCGCTGCGAAGTCGCCGAATATGATGCGGGCGGTGTTCACAATGACTTCTTTCGGGAGGATCGTACCGTCGACCGTCGTCGTGTCTCCGTCAAGCATGTCGATCTTGTCGATGGTGTCGGTAATGACATTGGCTTGAAGGACTGGGGGTACGGGTGTTGCCTGCTCAACTGCAGGATCATTATTTTCGGCATCATCATTCGTAAGTTCTGCTGGTGTCGTAGACGAGGTTGGAAGTACAGCATCATCTACACTGGCCATGATTCATGTACATGTATGTTTTAAACCATGCTATAGGTTTATAAAATTTGCCCCTAAGCCATTGGTCGATACATCGGAAATTAAATTCAAGACCAAGCTCGCAAATATGTTCTTGAACAAGTATGACGGATTGTTTTCTAACTTTGTCATTGATACCTTTTTTAAAACTATCTCAAACTATCACACAGGCAAATAACTGAACTCTGAAGACTGACTTTCTCCACCCTCCTCCGTGAATTAAATCGTTCTTATGCAGGACGATTCCCAAGCTGTACAAATGCGACAAAATGAATGTAGCACGTTTATTTCTTGTAATATAATCATGTTGGACACGATGCATTAAGATTATATTTCATTTGCCCAATATGAATACGCATTAAGGATCTTTGAAAATCAACATACCAGCAAAATTGATACATGTATTTTCATATTCCGGGAGAATTTATCTTCTTTTAGCGACCCTTGCCAGCGTTATATCTCACATGATTATGTGAGAGCGTGTATCCGCAGTTCATAGACATTAAGAAGCTATTACAAAACCAAGGCTGTTTTCAGTGAGTTCAGTTGTACGCTGTACAACAATTTAACACTTTCAATCTAAAACCAACTCAAAACTATACTCTTAAACGCAAAAAGATTGATGTAATAAAAAATATTTTATTTCTCTGTGGAAATGGTTAATGCCAGTAGCGTGAATACAGAGGGAGTGAGCACAGGGAAGCGTGCCCCCCCCCATTGCATAAAAAAAAGATATATATATATAGAGAGAGAGAGAGAGAGAGAAAAAGGAAATGCGGGAAAAAGAAGATGATACAAGACCATGTCACACCATCCACGATCAAATGGCCTTGTTTAAAATTCGAATTTTGTCCCCGAGTAAGACAGGCGCCCCTGGTGCCGGTGCCCCCTAAATGTCAAACAGATTAGTGTTCAAATCTAAAGAACTTAATGATTGGGGGATATAAGAGATACTTCGAGTAAAAAGATAAAATTTAATATTCAGATTCGAATCGAGGAAAATAGATATTAAAAAAATACATCATTAAAACGATCATAGATACCAGCAACTAATTGGCTTTCAGATACTTTGGGAAAACGGGTACAAAAATCCAGTCCTATTTTTTAACATATCACGTGATACTAAAGACGCAGTTATTAGGATAATAAATAGTGACAAACATCAAAGTAATCCATTCACAGAATGATAAAAGTGCTTTTGATCTCCGTCTTCAGTCCCACGTAGAGGGCGTCATAGGTATCACGGGTTCAGAGTCATCCATACACAGAGTTTGGCCAACTCGGTTTCAGTTGGGCACAACATGGCGTAGATTCCTTTGTTACGTGTTTGCCTTACAAATCAACATGCCGCCATATTGTTACCCACTTTAGCAGACTTGGACAAACTCTATGTATGGATGGCACTACACGGGTTGAGGAAGCTCAGCAGGTGGATTATTACTGAGAGAAGTTGTAGTGGTGGTGGTGATGTCATCGTCATTTCAGAAGATGATTAGATCTAGTGTGGCTAAGCCTATGGCGGTCAAGACAAGGAAATAGTAATTGAGATGTCCATCGTTAATTTCACGTTGATACCACAAATTTTCTAGATTAAAGAGAATGTTGAAATATATATAAATATAGGTGGTGTTAACCAGGGGAATGATAAAGATGGTGTCTCGGTGTAGGATAGTCCCTACATCAAAGGTGCTAACCTGCTGAGGTAAGTAAATTTCTGTCGTGATGGCGTACGTATATTAATGGGATACAGCCCACAATACTAACAACCTATATAACGGACAGCCACGAGGGCGACACGTCGGTCTTATGTTCAGAGCCATCCCGAGACCGACGTTGTCTGTCTCATGGGTTCTCTTTTAAATGGGGTTTCCCCGTTTTGATAGGACATTGTTCAATTTGTTAATGTTCTGAATGGTCTTTATCATTGGGATGTCATAGATGTACATGATACAATTCCCTACATACAGCAAAGGCCTTAAAATCAGTCCTAGTCTAGGGTAAGGCTCAGCATTCAGGGATAAAGTCTGCTGTTATAAATATTCACAAATGAAAAAAAAATATAAGAGAGGGTGGTAATTGCGGAATCCATATGTTTTCAGTTATATGGCAGAACACTATCTGATAACTCATCCGGTAACATAAAGACACTTACTCGTGATATACAGGAAGACATCAGCTGCACGCATGAGGACATACTACGAATGAGGGAACCTATTTTAAGGTTCGAAGGGACATCTCCTGGATGAAGAACTCGTCTCGCTTATCCGAGCCGTCTCGACGGTGGCAGCAGAATATTTTCATATTCAGAAATCAATTTTGGTGTCTTTTATTTCTTTTCGTCATTAGAGAATGCGGATAGAATATCGATTCAAATCTCAATGGCAGATTACAAGTTGAAATTTAATCTTCAAATTATGAAATTAGATGATACGTACTTATATTCCCGAGTTTTTTAATATAATTTTTGTAATAAATATGATCTTCTACATAGACATATCTTCTGGCCATTTCTGGAGACTGTCTATATAATAGTAACTATTATTGTCTTCCACGAATTAACTTACTGATGCTGTTGGTCATCGTCAGGATGATGAACTTCTTGCTGATATTAGGATAGATGTAAATTTCAAAACTTGGAGTGAGTTCGATGCCTACCAACGGAAGATATTAGGGAGTTTTCGAATGTGTCAACGTGAACGCCGTCCTAGATCCTCCCAGCTACAATGGACTGCTTTGTGTTAACTGCATACAAAGTAGGTTTTAGAGAAGACGGCAATACCATGTTGGACGCGTTCTCGATCTGACTAGTGGACGAGGGAGAAGCCAGTGGACTGGTGAGCCGTTCTTGCACAAAGTGCGGTATGCAGTTAACACAAAGCAGTTCATTGTAGCTGGGAGGATCTAGGACGGCGTTCACGTTGAAACATACGAAAACTCTCTAATAATGGAGGAGGGAGGGGGCAACTGATTTTCCTAGAACCGTCAGCTTCATGCGCTATGCCTGACTTACGTAGGATGAGGAGATCTTTAATACGCACGACCATCAAATGAATAAAAGCACATAATATTACTATTACGGATGATGGTAATGATGAGGATGATGCAATTGAAATTACGATAATGATATTGTATAATTTAATTCTTTACGAAAATGATTATCACAATTCCAGGAAGGTGCGGTTTTACAAGTAAAGCTTTTATAGTTTATAGTTACATAACAAAGTATCAAGGAAAAGCTCAAATCAAAATTGCCATTTTTCAACTTTTGAAAGACTGTAAAAGCCGAGCTACCAAACAAGGCACTCAAACACTCAGTAAATTATTAGCTCCCGACTTCCTGTGCTCTTGCTACATGTGGGTAAAGGGTTACAATTATGCCCCCCCCCCCCCCCCAGCGACCACCGTGAACTCATAGTTACATACACACAAAACTGTGTATGTGAAGCCACAACATAATGATGTAACTCTATATGCGTGAAACGTAGTACACGCAGTAGGCCTACATGTAGAAGACAGTGGGCTGTGCGAACGAATTACACGTGTATTGTTGCGCCGTGTACATTGAAGCCATACATGCGTTGTGTGAACGAATAACACATGTGTTGTTGCCCATGCATGCGGATATGGCCACGCTGTACTATTTTGTTAAAATATTGACAAAGGACGGTAGTCAATGGTAGTGCCGCGGCTGGGATCAAAATCGGTAAATGTGATTCATAATTATACTGCGATCACATACCCACAAGACAACGACAAAACTGCAAACACTGCTCTTACCAGTGTAACCCACTTTCTCCTTATCCAAAAACACCTTCAATTGCCATATCTTTCAGGTAAATCATTTAATCAACTAATAATTACGTGTGAGTCAATTAATTAATTAGGGACTTTTAGAATTGCACGTCCACATAGTCGACTGGTACGCAAGGACATCATTCTACGCCACTGCGCATGCGCCACTCGCCCTCTCCCTGTCCTCCTCCCTGACTTGCAAAATCGAGAACGTGTTCACTTCGTTTTTGCGGTGCTCCGAAATCTTCGACGAGGTTCACGTATATGACGTCAGAACAGCTCAACTATTATGCTCATCCTCAAATTCGGATTGAGAAGGTAAGTTTTCAGTACCTTTTCTTGAAATCACTGTAAATTCAACGATGTTTTCTCTTTGTCGTGTTTTAAATTATCGTCTGAAGTCTGAAAGTTGTACTGGCAAGTTATAAATCTGGAATTAAATCAAGTGAAGTGCAAGCGTGCACAAGTTGAGTGTGTACTTCCGGTTGACGTCGACGGTACGTACACGTCGAGTGAAATCTAAAATGATCAGAACTGTAGTCAACATGGGCAGTCGACGACGTTGACATGCGCGAATTAGTCGACTGGGACGAAGGACTAGTCCACTTCTTCTAAAAGTCCCTATTGTGAATACTAGCCCTAATCTCACGGAGGGCAGGGCGTAAGATTTGTCAAATGCCCCCCTTTTATTGGCGAAGTTTCGGGTCCAGTACACTTTACAAAAATAAAGTATCGTAAATCTCCGAATACTCACGTCTCGAACCAGACACTTCGTCAATAAGAGGGGGTATTTCACAAACGTTACACCCTACCCTTCGTGGATTTAGGGCTTAGAGTATTCACGAAATGTTGTGTAACGTGACGACGTGATGTGAACGTGATCGTACGATGGTTCGTTGCAAGCCTATCATAACTGATACATCACCAAAATAACAATGGAAATGGCATCTGTAAAGGCTTTAAAAAGTCTCACAGGCCAATATAATCATTACAAATTTAGAATACTCCAAAAAATGTTTTTTTCTTTTTCGTCTGAATACCAAATTAGTTATCTGATACATTTTTGAAAAATATGATATTGTCAGCAAAAACATTATACACAACCTACGAACTGTCCATAATTCTGGACAACCATAAACAACTATTCCCTGAAGACAAAGAGATACATAAATGTCTCGAAACGACTCTATCCATTCAATGGCGTATCCAGATAAATATAACGGGGGGGGGGGGGGCGAAATATGCGTTAGGGGTTTGCTTCCCAAGATAATTCTCAAATACTCGGTCCTTTTCCCATTCCAGCAACCGCAAGACAACTTCTTCAAATGAGACTTTCATCTATTTTTTAGGGGGCAGGGACGTCGTTTCTATCTTCCATTCTATAGAGTAAATAAACCACTTGGTATTTTAGGTTTTGGGTATCATGTACATGATGTATTATGAATAGCATGATTAATTAAATTTCTATAACATCCGTTACTGTCCATAAATGAAATCATTTTTGGCACGATAGGTTTCTCACATACATGTATCTGGTAAAAACCAAAATATATCTTTATCAGAGATCTACACACGGGTATCGCCACTGAAATTGAAGAAGATCTACTTTAAGCATATCCTTGATTGTCTCAATATACAATTTATACGGTGTATGTTGTAAGTAATTTGAAATCTAAACAGTTTAATTCAGTTGTTATATGTTTTCAACATGGTTTCTTTCGGGATGACCGTACCGTCGGCCGTTGTCAGGTCGCCGATGGTCCCGAGGGTGTCGGTCAGGTTTCCTTGGATGACCGGAGGCATGGTCGATGCAGCCTGTTCGACCACGGTTTCGGCATTACCCGCGCCATCACCTGTTGGCTCGACTGATTTCGAAGAAGGGGTGGCAGTGCCTTCTGCAGTCTCCACGATTGTGCCAAGTTTCTGAGTAAACATAATGGAGAAACTGTCGCTATAGTTAGTCCTTTCGGTGACACTTGGCCACCATTGATTAACCTGGTATCACTGTTTTTGTTCTTGTCTTTTTTCTATCATAACGTTTACTACCTGTTTACTACATTGTCTATTCTATTATCTTAGAAATTAAAAAAAATGTATCTGTTCTGCCACACGCTTCCATGTATCACTCCCGTCCTTCGTCGTTTTTTTTTCAAAGGCACAGGCTACAGCAGTGTCAATCGACTCTAATGAAAACAAGATGACTGACATGACTGAGGCTAACATACTTCAGTTGGAATGGCACAGCCATGTGATATGACACCTGGACCCCGTTTCATAAAACTTATTATAAATAACAAGTTATACAATAATTGTTATAAGCTACTGAAATCCTTGAATCTGATTGGCTGAGAGCAAATTTGTCATAGAAATGGGGCAGTCGTTTATAACAAGTCTATGAAACAGGGTATTGGTAGGACCTGGTAGGACTTGGTATGAACTGGTATTGGTAGGACCATAGATATGTCAATACAAGGAGGGTATGACACCCCTCCCCTATGTAACCTCTGTTAACAATAAGCGATTTAAGATTGCCATTATTCGGCATGTTGGGGGAAAAATTACGGAACCTCATTTGGCGTATTTTTTCTGAAGTCTGGAGAGATCGGAGCCGGGGAGGGGGGGGGGGGGGGGGGGGGGGCGTTTCATCAAGTGTTTCGGTGATTTTTACCGACAAATTTTCTCTCAGCCAATCAGATGCAAGGATTTCAGTGGCTTATAACAGTTATTGCAACTTGTCATTGATGACAAGTTTTATGAAACAGAGACCTCTATTTGGCATTGTTGGCAAATTTGTCAACCTTCACCTTTTCGTTCGTTCTTTCTTGATTTGATTTGGGGAGGGGGGGGGGGGGACTTTTTTATTCATGTGATTTCAAGTGCTTGATATGCACATTCACCCATGTGGGATATATGGGTAAGTTGAGCCACATTTTGCATCTCATTAGCCTATCATTGAAAATTGAAGGTGGTCAGGGTTCGAAAATGATGGAGAAACATGATAAAAGAAAATAATTTTTTATCATGTCACCAGATTCTTTTCTATAGATCGTGTTATTTTTTGTTTTCATCAGTTTTTATTATTTTCTCTCTTATTATTTTCTCTCTTAAAGAAAATTGTACATAATTGGAAACATTTCACACAATATTACAAATAATCTTCACATAAATATAACTGCTAACTGAAGTCTCAAACAATAATACAAATACACTTTCATGTCAAATATATTTGCGAATACAAAAACTAATTTAAAAAAGAATAAGATTCAAATATTCAAGTCACACTTTTCATTACCAAAAAATAATGAATCTAAAACTATCCATGAACTCTTTCAGTTTGCTACTGAATTTTGATTGCCTCCTTGAAACTTATCCAAAATAATCTAAGTTCCGTGTCTCTATTAAAGTCACCTCCAAGTACTACTGGGTTCCCTTCTGGATTGTTCCTATGCAGCATTTCATTTAAATCATTTAAATATTTTATTTGCTCTAATTCATTATTACCAGTGGGAAACTAAACATTTCCAAGCAACATCTTCTGACCTTGAATACATTCCATCAATATATGTCTACCATTTACATCTACACAGGTGTCACTAATTCGAATGTCTAATTTACTATTTATCAACGCCATAACTCCTCTACTGTGGCTTGTGCCATGACTAACACTGGCGTAGACAGCGGGTGGTCAAAGGGGGCCATGGCCCCCTATGCAGCCACTACAAAACCCCCAAACTCCAGAGCACAAAAGCGGGGAAGTGAGAGAAAAAGGCATTGAAAAGAGCTCTTAAATTTGCTGAAACGTCAGAGGAAGCGGGGAAACTCCCCTCCCTGCACCCACCCATGTTACATACAGTGCAGTATTGCGTCCAAATAACTGAAAAGCAGTCGGGGTGTCGAACTAACATTCCGCCTAAAGAAAGTGTTACGAGCCCGTTATCTTTTTCTCAGATTTGCTGTAGCCTAAACCGAACTTTCGCGCTTTGCGCGGGAGGGGGGGGGGGGGGGGGGGGAAACCCTCTCATCCCTGCACCCATCCCTGTTACAGTGCAGTATTACGTCCAAATAACTGAAAAGCAGTCCGGACGTCGAACTAACATACCGCCTAAAAAAGTGCTAAAACGTCAGACTTTTCGCGCTTGGCGCGGTAAGGGGGAAACTCCTCCCCTCCCTGCACCCGCCCCTGTTACATACAGTGCAGTATTGCGTTCAAATAACTGAACAGCAGCCAGGGTGTCGAACTAACTTTCCGCCTAAAGAAAGTGTTACGAGCCCGTTATCTTTCTCTCAGATTTTCTGTAGCCTAAACCCTAAGAACGTTCGCGCTTTGCGCGGGAGGGGGGGGGGGGGGGGGGAACCCCAATCCCTGTTACAGTGCAGTATTACGTCCAAATAACTGAAAAGCAGCCCCGACGTCGAACTAACATTCCGCATAAAAAAAGGTGCTAAAACGTCAGAGATTTCGCGCTTCGTTAGGTAAGGGGGAAACTCCCCCCTCCCTGCACCCACCCCTGTTACATACAGTGCAGTATTACGTCCAAATAACTGAAAAGTAGCCAGGGTGTCGAACTAACTTTCCGCCTAAAAAAAATGTTACGAGCCCGTTATCTTTCTCTCAGATTTGCTGTAAAACGTAAGAGCTTTCGCGCTTTGCGCGGGATGGGGAACCCCTCCCCTCCCTTCCCTGCACCCATCCCTGTTACATACAGTGCAATATTGCGTTCAAGTACTACGAGCCCGTCAAGCCGTTAACTCTCTCTCTCTCTCTCTCTCTCTCAAATTTGCTATAAAACGTCAGAGCCCCCCCCCCTCCCTGCACCCACCCCCTGGGGTGCACGGTTTGTGTGCTCATCACCAATTTCGCACTATTCGCGTGCTTAAATGAAATCCTGGCTATGCGGTTGGATCCTTCACGTCTGCAGCCGCCTATTGAAAAATCCTGCCTACGCCTAGATACATTTCCTGCCCCACTCTAATTGCCATTTTTTTCTCTATATCAGGTGTAATATGTTTATTGTAAACATGTTATGTCTGAAATTTTTTTCCTAAACTAATTAATTTTTTCTCTTATTTCCCTCACATTCAGTGTGAGAAAATTACATGTAGAAAAATTTCTAATATTATCCATTATTTTCCTTTTGGATTAAGCACTTATCTATATATAAGCAGGGACACACAAAATATCCCAACCTTGTCTGACCCCCTAATATAGTAACACACTTCAGTAATCTCTTTTCGCTAATGAAAAATTTCGATGAAATAACTTCATGGCCCTCTACCCTATTAATATAAGAAAAGGAGCTAAGAAAAAAAAAAAGACAAGTGCACGTACATAATACAAACAGTCAATAACATACATTTGAGGAACAAAGAAAGAAGAAAAACAAAGGAAAAACAAAAGAAAACAAAGAAACGTAGAAAGACAACATGAAACGGACAAACAACGGAGTTTACGTAGTGTACCATGCATGTTAACTAATCAAACTGCCTTAGCAAACGTTGCATGACGGGGTAATCTCGCTAATCATAAGGACCGCTATTCGTAAGGACCGCTATCCATAACGCGTGACTAAATGAATAGCGGTCCTTCTAAATAGCGAGCAAACCATAGACAAATTGCCTCGCTATTCATAAGGGACCTCCATGCATAAGGACCTCCATTCATAAGGACCACTATCCATATCGCAGTGTTAAATGAATAGCAGTTTTGCATGAATAGCGGTCCTTATGAATAGTGAGGGGATCCCTGCATGACAGTCCCCTCCCATTCCCCCTAAAGACATGATAATGAGCGACTACTTTCAGTTTTCTATAAAATAATAACATCCGTATAAACCACATCGTGAAATATTGAACTTAATAATTCAACTTGGAAACTTAAGTATATAGCTGCGTGGCTGAACAGTGACAGGATAAGTTAGAAGTGAAACTCTCCGCCCTAGTTTGATTTACGATATTAAAAACAGGACCAACAGGGTGAGGTCTCTTGCTCAAATAGCGGTTTTTCATTTTTTTCAAGCAGAAATTTAAAAACGACAAAAAGACCACCTCACTGTCCAAATATGAGGCGACGGCTGCCCAGTTATTGGAAATTTTATAAATTCTCGTAGGGGGGGGGGGGGGGGATGCAGCCCTTCAGTAATCCCCCTCCCGTATGCCTATGAGTATATATTGACATGTATATTTTATCCATGGTTTCAGAACCAAGAACTTTGGGGCGTCATTCCCCACAAGCGTTAAGGGAATTACATAAGATTTGCGAAATTTTAGAAAAGCGTGACTGAGTGTTATGAGAGAGAGGGGGCACGGAGGCGAAAAGAGATAGAGGGGGGGGGGGGGGGGGGGGGGAGGGGAGGAGAACAGAAAGGAAGAGAGGTGGACGATAAGAAAAGAACATGATACGACAGGTTCTCGCACCCTCCTCCCTGTATATTTGCCTTCAATATTGCTTTGTAGTCTCTTCACCGAGCTAGTCAGAGCTGTGCTAATGCATTCAGTGCCCTCAATGGCTGTGAATGCATGGATGCAACCACGAAGCTACCGGAAGCTACATGCAACTGCGCCCTCAATGGCTGGACCCAGGCTCCGCTACCACCTCTGTGGCGTTGTGGCGTGCGCCTGTAATCCAGCTACCAGTGGAAGTTATAAACTGATTCAGCGGACCCAGGTTCGAGACTGAGTCACGTCTTTCGGATGGTGACGTTAAAGGTCGGCCCCAGACGTAAATAATCATATCTGATTGATACACGTCTGTAAAAACCCAATAGGGCGGTTTACGTAGTGATTCAAATTTTATGCATACTTTTGAAACAAAGGTTGCTCTTGACAACCTGAAAGCTTGCCCGAGGCTTGCCCGACATAGCAACAAGTAATGTATGCAAACTGGATTCCAAGTATTGTAGTTCATTCATTAATAACAGGTTAATGGAATACCTCGTTACTAGGTCCCCAGGAAAGAAACACCATAAATTTGAATCACTACGTAAACCGCCCTATTACACACACACACACACACACACACACACACACACACACACACACGTTTACATGGCTTTACTTCCGAGGACAACTATTGTTCCTCTATTGTTACTCGTCCTCGGACAGTCGACGGAATAAGGCATAAATTCATTGTTCGACGTTCGAGGACTATTGTCCGGCTTCCGAGGACCATTGTTGTCATGATTTTTTTTTTGTTCTCTGTCCGAAAATGTCCTCGGACATAATGCTAAACAAACGCACCTCTGCTAATGAGTGATATAATCATTGCAGGGTACACACACGATTACTTCGGGCTCCCATAGAAACACGTGTTATATTGAACCACATCATAAAGTGATATTTAAATATTCTCTCTACAAAAATCCTCTTAACTGACAGAGCAGCAACTACACTGATGATACTACAACATTTGGCCACCTATTTGGCTAAAATAAATACTCTGAAGGCTGAAACGAGGCTAATCACGAACTGCGACTTTTCACTGCTAGCTGTGAACAGTGGAAATGCACTGCAGATCAAATAATTCCTGTAAAATAGACCAAGGAGTCCAAGCTTCTACATACGGTGAAATTATGAAAGAATGTGACTACCAAACACCATTTCTCTTGAAGAGATTTACAGCCGACAAGTATTGGATTTTAAATGAATATTTTTGATCAGCTACCATTACATCATCTTACTTTATAGCCTGTCCATAATGATTCGAGAGCAGATAAATTACACATGACTGTGTGCCCTGTAGGGTTAGATGATAAATATCTCTTGCACGTGAGGTTCTAACATGAAAAGGATATCTCAAATGAAGTTATTCAGAAAACCTGGCATGTTTCGTGTTTTAACTTGCAAAAAAAAAACGATGCAAAATACCGAAACATACCAAACAAAAAACAACAACAAATAAACAATATAAAGCAAAACAAGCAAACGAGAAATAAAAATTCTGTTAATTAGTTTCAATAGTTTTTTTGTACAAAAATTAAATTAAGAACAAATAAAATTTGGAGAAATTGACCCGTTGTTTTGTTTTGTTATTTGGGGGGCAAATTTTTGGTTTGAATGGTCTGTTTCTTAGTGGAATTTTCGAGAATATCATGTGCTGAAATAAGACCTGACGAAAATATCTTTACAAGAAAACTTATGTTGCCGTCATTGATATTGCAGCTGCAGGCAAATACAATGGTAAAGGGCCTCTCTGTGATCGAGGATCTCAAAGACTCAAGGAGACTTGATAAAGAAAAAGATAGAAAACTCTAGTCTTTAATAAGGTTAAACAATCATGATTGAATCTAGCCATTAAATATATATTTGAACTTATGATGATGAAGTCTTCATCTATTCTGCCGTCTTCTTCACGTTAAAGTCTATAACTATACAGAGAGAGGGAGAGAGGGTGAGAGGATGAGGGCCGAGAAGGGGGGGGGGGGAAGCCTAGAAAGAGACGAATAAAACGAATATAGATAGAGAACAAAAAACGAGAGAGAGAGAGAGAGGGGGGGGGGGGGGGGTGAGAGAAGATGATGTAAGTCTTATGGGGTGTTGCAAGAAAGTTGTGATTGATTGCAAGTTGCAACTGATCGGTACTGACCAATCAAAATCATTGTTGCAAGCGCATCTTCTTGAATGGGCAGACCCTGAACCATTCAGAATGGTTGTTCTAATTTGATTTACAATTTGCAATTGATTGCAACTTTCTTGCAACACCCCACTATGGCAGTAAATCAGTGAGCAATTCAAAGCCTTGCAAAGCCACCTCCACGTAGCCAAGTCTGACGAGACGGGAGAGGTAGACTAATGGCCTATAAATAGAACATGACGTAGGTGCATGGCGCAATCATCCGCAAACACTCGTAATATTTGTACGAGCAATGTATAGTCTACGGACTAGGCTCGAGTTTCTCCCTTCCAGTACTGACTCCCCATTGAACTGTAACAATGAGTATAGACACATTATCATTAAAAAATTGATTTGTATATGTGTATACACTTATGTCTATTTAGTTTAGAATTTGCTTACAATACTATTTAGAATACTAAACCTAACTAAAATCGTCAACAATGGAATTTTTAAAGCAGGGGTTAACCATTAAAAGTTGGATGTTTTTTTTCTCCATTTTTTATGAAAAAAATTTAACTGGGCGTTGTGGCGTGCGCCTGTAATCCAGCTACCAGTGGAAGTTATAAACTGATTCAGCGGACCCAGGTTCGAGACTGAGTCACGTCTTTCGGATGGTGACGTTAAAGGTCGGTCCCAGACGTAAATAATCATATCTGATTGATACACGTCTGTAAAAACCCAATTACACACACACACACACACACACACACACACGTTTACATGGCTTTACTTCCGAGGACAACTATTGTTCCTCTATTGTTACTCGTCCTCGGACAGTCGACGGAATAAGGCATAAATTCATTGTTCGACGTTCGAGGACTATTGTCCGGCTTCCGAGGACCATTGTTGTCATGATTTTTTTTTTGTTCTCTGTCCGAAAATGTCCTCGGACATAATGCTAAACAAACGCACGTCATGGACAAAGTGAACGTTTGGTTTGCATTGTACTGTATTTTATAGTATTTATCAAACATCTTATTTTTGAAGAGAAATCGGTGTCATGACAATGCATGTTGTAAAATCATTGTGTATTGAGTATATAGTAGATTCATTAAAAACAATAATTTAATAATAAATAATAATTGACAAAAGTAAAAAAAAAGAAAAAGAAAAAGAAAAGAAAATAATTACTGTTGTCCTCGAACACCTTCCACCGTGTCCACGCAAGTATCAATCATTATCATTTCTTTCATCAGATTAAACAATTTTGACGAAATATTTTCGAAGTATATGACTAAAGTCAAGTACTCGAACATGACGACGGTTTAAAAAGAAAATAGATTCCCGAGTCCGGAAATCATATAAAAAGAGAATTGAGCGGAAGTTCCATGATGAAGGAGATCAGAAGCGTTACGTCATTGGATAAAAATTTTGAGTTTCTTTCAACGCCGAACATGGGCCTAAACCAAGCTCCTTGCCTAAACGGATATTTCGAATTAGGTTCCAGGGAGCTGCTAATTGAGAATACATTCTTGCTTTTCAACATTAAAGGGTCTATTTAAGTTTTGAAAAAGTGCAAGCTGAAATTTAACCCAAAGCTGATGGAAAGCGAGATTAAAATCATGGTTAGAAGGAAACACAGTACGGTACTCTTTTACTCTGTGGCATAGCTCCAGGGGAAGAGGTGACACGTGCCCCCGAAATAAAATGATGAAAATTAAAAATTACTTAAAATTACTAAAAATTATTTACTTACTAAAGGAGAATGACCCCCCCCCAAAAAAAAAAATAAAAATAAAAAATAAAGAAGCATATCAGTGAAAGGTTGAGGAAAAACGGACAACTAACTAAAAAAAGTTATGCATATTTGAAATCCTAAAATCGCTACATGAATGGAGAGCTGAAATTGGCAATGTCCTCATTATGCTAATGAGATGCTGTGATGTAAATGTGCTATACTTTCCAATTGCCTTATACAAAAAATGTTGTAAAATCCACTTTCCTTGAATATATCTTAGAAAATTTGATTTCTTTATTATAGGTGGTGTTCATAAACTCATTCCTCACAATATATTTCAAGCACAATGTTGATAATTCAATTTTCATTGTTTAAAAGCTGAAATCTGATTCCCGAAATCATAGACGGGGGAGGTGGGGGGGGGGGGGGGGGGAGGGGGAGGGGGAGCCAATTCCTTCAGTCCACCTCTATCCCCTTTTTGAAATATTGGGTAAATTTGTATACGCACAGTTTTGTGTAAAATAGACAAATTACAGTCAAATAATTATATAACTGGACATCTGTATATTCATTTTATATAAAAAAACTGTAAAATTATTCAAGTTGGGCTCAAGAATAAATTATTATCCTCTTATTAGGCCGTTGGGCCGCGGAGTGTTTCTGAAAGAGAGGTCTGATTTGATTTCACATGCATAATGATACAGGCGTGTAGCCAGCGAAAAAGAAGGGGGGCTGGGAAGTGAGAGAAAAACCATAAAAAGGTTCGACTGAAAATTTTCGAACCTTTTCCCCAAGATGTTATGACACGTGTCTATTAAAAAAAGTGGGGGCTGCAGCCCCCAGCCCCCTCTCCCGTGCCATTAACTACATGACCATGATGATTGAGGATGAAGAGGTCATGCTATTAATAGACTACATACTCCGAAACTCGTGCTCTATTGTTCTCTGTAGTCCACGACTGAATCTATATAAGCCCACACACACATACTCCGGCTCACACGGGAACAACAACACAACGCTGATAGGCTGTTAGAAGATTTGACATTTGTCGTAGCATTTGTAACCAAATTTATTTATGACGGAAATTAAATTAACAATACGTGTAATATAACCCAGTTTATAAAAGAATATAGTGCGTTTCAAGCTTGTGCAAACGTACCGATCGCAGGCAAACTCTTTATTTAAAGTTTGAACTTTGATCAAGTCTTGCATGCAAAGTATAGTACTGAATAAGTCACTAGAGATGGAACGGCTGTTTACATTGTGCAAATAAATTGGCGATAACTCAACAAATACCTTCATTTCATCATTTGCAATTACATGCCATTTTAGTAAGGTGAGTAGGTACGCTACTCACATGACCTGTACCTATTAACGATTGGATTGTGACCTGCCGATTGCGCGCGCTTTTGGGAGCGAGAGATAATTTGACCAGACGATCACAGGTGACCATCTTGAGTGGACAGCATTACGCAATTTCGTGCCGCATGTCACAAGTTTATCCTCCTTGCTTGTTCCTCAATGGACTTGAACATTACAGGAATTCGTTATCATTTTGCTGGATGAATAAACCGGATGATTTCACCTTTACCGGAGTTCGAAATAAGGTAAGAAATATTCATATTTTGCCTCATATAGCCATGGGTTGTGAAACCTGAAGTTGAATACTTCTTCCAACTGATCTATAGGCTAGCCTAATTGTCGTGATTAACTTCATGGCATTCACATTCTTTTATTACATACATATTATTTTGTATCGACATTGACACAACGTTTAAAAAAAAAGTTTGTGAAAATGCGTGCAATCCATTACAACGACGGTGTATCAATTTCATGTAGATATTGAGATTATACCCCGTCGTGGTATAGAATAACTAGTGCCATAATATTAATCAATTTATTGAGAGTGGGCATCATCGGAAACGCAGGACATTTGTATTTAAATTCATTCTTTTCTTCTGGGAGTTCTTTCATGTTCCAGAATATCATGCGCCTAATGGGATAGACAATAAAAATTACAAAAAACAACCCCCCCCCCCCAAAAAAAAAAAAATCGCTTGAAACCGATTTAAAGGGGTAGAGGAAAAAATCCGTACATCCAGAGGCAGATTTACCTAATATTGCATATGAAAGTGAGGCAAGTTATTGATTTAATACTTATATTAAAATCAAATCTAAGATTTGTATAATTTCACTGAATATTCAGTGGTCAATGTGTGTGTGTGTGTGTAATTAGGTTTTTACAGACGTGTATCAATCAGATATGATTATTTACGTCTGGGACCGACCTTTAAACGTCACCATCCGAAAGACGTGACTCAGTCTCGAACCTAGGTCCGCTGAATCAGTTTATAACTTCCACTGGTAGCTGGATTACAGGCGCACGCCACAACGCCCAGTTTTAGTCCCAGCTTTTATATGCTTGTCTTGGTCTTTATGTTTGTCTTTTTGCCTCTGACGAAGATTCTGCTAGGATCGAAAGCTCAGGCCCCTTTTGACTCCATTTTACTCCATTGGCTCGCTATTATTGGATAAGCAGTTTTCAGCAGCTTGTTTTCAATATTCATGACAATGAAATGAATAGTAATGATTGTATCTGATAACGTGCGGCTTGTCTTCCATGTTAGGTTAAGACCGTGACAGCTGTTCACTATTTTTACGAAAGGGGGATAGTTTTGCTTTCACAGTGATTGCAAACTATGTAATAATTATATTATGAGAAAGAATATGATGGCATGCATGCTCATACCATGAATCTACAAACCATACAATGTATTCTGTTTTTTCAAATAGCCCATAACTATAACTATCATGTGGTAAGCCGTATACATGTATAAGCTGATATCTTGTAACAGTCTTTTTCTTTCTGTCATTCTGTCCAGCTGTCTCTCTCTCTCTCTCTCTGCTATCTCTGTCTCTCTCTGTATGCCTCTCTCTGTATGCCTCTCTCTGTATGCCTCTCTCCCCTCTCTCCCCTCTCTCTCTCTCCCCCCGCTCTCTCTCTCTCTCTCTCTCTCTCTCATATGGCCTCAATTTCTTCTACCCCGCTCTATTTTCAGTTCCTACAGTTCTTTAATATCTTATTTTCCAAAATTGCCCTAAATAAATTAAATTTCTACTCAATCTAATATAATTATTTAGATTTCCTCAGAGTGGTTTTGTTTCACATGTTCAATAATACATGTTCAATAATACATGTAATTATACCACAGTCACACGGCTAAACCGACCCCACATCGACGCTAAACCAATCGATTCTTGGCCATTGGTGTAGCACTATAATATTTTGTTCGGTCTGTTGTCGGTCTGAAGTCGGTCTTGTTGGCGTGACTGTCAGAAAAAAGGAGGCGGGCTGAAAAATATAAAGGAACGGAAGTTTTGGGGCAGAAAAACTTGGAATCAATTTGATTAAGGCCTAACATTAACTGGCTATATGCATGGTACATATCTAAACACTTTCTATCCATTCCTGTATTATCCGTTTCTACCACAGTTGAAACGATTTAGAAATGCAATTTTTGCCCACCATCGAACGAAACCTTATTTGCAGGTGGATACAACCATGAAGCTACAAACCTCATGATACAACGTAATCTTGTCGTACTTGTAAGAGTCTACTACTCTCTGAAAAGAAAGACTATCATGAAAACATTATGTACAAGAGAATAGAGCTTTTATAAACCAGTCGTATAGGTCAGTCACACATGGAAGACGCTGAATTATGCATTAATCTTTGTTAACAGGTGGAAAAAAAGCATACTAGCAAATGCCAATTTGCGTATCTTCCGCCTTTGTAATTATAATTATACAAATGTACAATATTTTATAAATTTAATTTTTGAGATATTTATTTCTCCTGATGTCTCTTTTTATTGGTGTATTTTGATTGTCAAGACCTTTTGAATATACATGTAGTCCTGAGTGTGTAAGCCTACATTTACAAGAAAAAGAGCCCCGAATGATCTCGTAGTTTGATAATACGTCGAACAACAAATAATTATCTAATATTCCCCCCAGGGAATTTCTGGAACACACTGAGGTTATGCAGACAGGCCCGAATGAAAATGTGTATCTTGTTACTGAACGCCTAAAGTCTGAAGTAATAGACTAACTAACTGCCAACTGCTGTTTTTTTTTCAGTAATCTCTTATTTATTCCATATGATATCAAAAACAATACATAAAAATCAACATATATATACATGTATATATATTAACAGAAATCAGCAGTAATAAAATCAAGTATGTTATGCTTCAAAACTACTATAACTTCTAAAAAAAAAAAAGAAAAATGAGCATAAAATATTGTACATGTATAAACAACTTGAAAAAAAAAGGAATCTATGCACTTGAGTTCGAACTACTCAGTGGTTCTATCCCCTATTTAACTCCTCGATACCCCCTCCCCTTGGACGATGGGCTCTGGGCTCTTCCTTGTTGGTTATTTAGGTTTTCCCATTTGGAAGAAATGGATAGTAATTAGGGTTCCCCTAATCGATGCCAATTTGCTCTCCTCTAACCTATTTCCTACAATATTATTTTTTACTTCATTAAAGTAGAACGTTAATGATTTTAAATATTGGCTTAATACTTATTATTGCATAGATGGCATAAATTAAACAAGGTTATCCAAATTCAACGCTTGGAAACATTTGAAGTAATGATTATTATCAATTATAAAACGGTAAAATACAGCCCCGATATAGCAGCTGAAGAGCTCCTCGAACGCTGCAGAGATATGTGACGACACACCCTGGACCAGTCCTGTCTAAGCAGACGATGTCCCATAACATCTTACACATTTTTCAGAGCCTATTTTGTCATCTCCTCTTCACTTATTTCTCTTCCTTCACTAGCGTCAGTCTTAATGTTAGTCTGTTGCCTCACTCTTAACTTCGTGTATGGTATTATTTTGATGAAAAATGCAGCGTTAAAAAAATAAAGGAATCAGTCACTTGTAAACAAAATAAGACGCCATTGTATTTTCAGCTGTTTGCACCGGGGCATGTTCGGCGTTTCAAGAGGGAACGAATACCATCCTGCTATTATTCGGAGGGCTTTTCAATTTGAAAGTGGGGTTTATTTCATTGATCATTGACCCTTCTCCTATGTATTTACAATCAAACGGTTTTAGCAATCAGAATCAGTTTCACTTTCCCTTTATAATGGTGTGAAATAAGGTTATGTTTAAATACACCAAACTCTTTATAATTTGATAAATAATTGCATTGCAATTACGTTCATTCATTATAGGACGTCGTCTGCTTAAGCAGGATCGATCCCGAGTGTGACGACATCAAAACATCGCTATATTTCTGGCGAATCCTCGGATATTCCAGATGCTGAGAAGAGCTTTTATTTGTGTTGTTTTTATAATCACCAGATACGCAGTTGACATAAAACTTATACGATTGCCATCTGTAAGCTTCCCAGTTTCTAGTGATACATTAATTGCCATATTTGTGATTTTCTTTGAATATCTACTTTAAAAGAAGGTGGTTTCTTATGCACTCTGTGATGGGCGGTATCGATTGATATACCATTTATGGAAATAATGGGATTCTTACGTAATCAACTCAGTGACCCTGTGAAGTCTGCAAACACAGACCCTAATTGGACACTTTATCAGAAAATCATTGTGTCTTGAGAGAAGCCTAATTCAGCTGCCTTCCTTTTTTTTTCTCTCGTTAAAGAATACCAATATTAAAAGGAGAAAAAAAAATGTTACGTAGGTCTACATAATTATGTATAGTGTGTGGTTAAAATAGTCAATTATGACCGATTGCCAAACAAAAACAAATCAAGAAGATGTGTCAGGAGCAGCTACAGTACATGGCCTATGGTAGTCTTACAGCGCAGACTCTCTTTTACTAATGACCAGGATTTGTGCCTGCAAACTAGACCCTGTTTGTTCCGGCGAGCTTGCCTAGTAGGCCCTACCTCCTTGTAGCTTCATGCATGGGCGCCAATCCTCACAGCCAACGGGCTTGAATTCTATTCAAGTGGGGGGGGGGGGGGGGGGGGGTGGGGGACACCCCATTGTTGCATCCAGGTGTGTTCCCTCCACTTGAATAGCATTCCCGTGAGGATTGGCGCCCATGGCTTCATGGTATTAGTAACGTATGTTGCGATGAACCTAGTCTGCAAGCACATACCCTAATTTGGCACTTTATCAGAAAATCATTGTGCCTTGAGAGAAGCCTATTTCAGCTACCTTCTGGTCGTGTCAATACGGTAGTCTTACAGTGTAGACGCTATTTTATGACTGACCAGGGTTTGTGCCTGCAAACTACGATGAACCTTCCCGGCAATATTTCTAGGTAAGAGAAGCTGAATGGCGCCTCAATGCAATAGCCCTGTACGGAATAGACGCAAAAATGCACTATGCAATACTGCGTTAGGATGGAAATGATCACTGTGCTGCATGTTGAGCTGAGTCACTCCGTATAATTTTGTACAAGGAGGTAAGTGATGCCAATTTGCGAGGGAGATATCACCTTCTATTTACCATGTCATAGTTAAGCAATTTGCAGGCGTCCAGAAACCAAGGAGTTATATGTGATAACTTCGTGCAGAAGCGTCCCGAGAAGCATAGGCTTACGTCAATCATGTCAATTCAATTGCATTATACTTGCTGTGATGAATCCCGCAGCATAATTTAGCTGCCTTGCGTAGCATCATCATATTATCAATATCATTATTATAAGTCTAGCTTTAGTATAGGCCTATAATGTGCATACATGTATCTTGTTCTGTGATTTTATGCACATTTGTTTGAATGTGTGTATGTGTATTGGCCATTGATCTTGCATATTGTCTTAATATAATTTCACATGGGCTTACCATGCAAGCGTGCTCGACTCGTGTACTGTCATGACTGTAGATGCCAGCCAGCTCGCTAGGTCTCTGCTGTAACATTCTTTTGCTGGCATCAAATCCTATGCCAGATTATCTGATTATATACTCGAAGGACTATATATATCACGTTGGTTAACGTGGTTTTGCTCTTTCACTTTGTACTATATTCGAAATGTAAAAGCTTAACCCCCCCCCCCCCCACTTTTGTATGTCATAAACAATTTGGTTATATACCAGGGATATGATACAAGCAGTAATGCATGCGCAGACGAGAAAGAAAAATAGGATTTGCTTTTATTCTTTGGGATATACTCAGGATGGTGGTAAATTCTATCCTGTTTATACCTTTATTATTTTGTTATTATTTTGTTATTTTTTCCTCGCCATCTAGCTGTCTAGCAGTCCTCACAGTGTACACAGATTATAACCCGAAATGACTTTCTATTTGAAATTTGCTAAATGATTTATATGTCGCGTAGATGGTTTTGAGAGTTTCATCAGATTCCAAATGACACAGTCATAATTTCCGCATAATTATGCTGTATACTTATCGCAATATTGATTTGTTATCACTGCTATGAGCTAATAATAGTAACTCACTTAACACTCATAATAACACTCACTTTCGTCTGTGGCGTTGTTGTCAGTAGTACGTGTACTACTACTTATCCACTATACCTTCAACCCTTTTCATAATTTTTTTTATTGGGACAATTATTATTGTCAAAAAAGCAGGACAGCGTGTAGTGAGTGAGGATCGCCTCTTCCAAGCATAACAAAATATCGTAAACTCTTTGTTACCTTCGACCCACTTTTTCTGTGAATGAAAGAAATGTAGTTTCACGAAGAAGAATAATGAAAAAGAAAACACTGGTGAATCCAGGAATTTATAATAAAAAGGGGGAAGGGAGGTGGTTCATTACTCATGAATGTCTCAGAGAGTGCTGACTACAAAAAAAAAACAAGAAGAGGAAAAAGAAAAAAGTCCCAGGCATTTGAGAGCAATTTTTTCGCCCTATAAAATTCTCTGACGAGCAAAAACATGGCCAAAAAATAACAACAACAAACAAACGAAAAGATAATAAAAAGTTTCTTGGGGTGTTTTTTTTTTTTTTTTTTTGAGGGGGATAATGATGATGATTGATGGAGATGATGATCATACTAATAATAGAAAATGAAATTCATGATAATATCAACAGTAATAATGTTAGTAAGAATGATAATAATGATAAAATTATCATGATAATAAAAACAGTAAGTGAAGATCAAAGTGGTCTGAATAATACCCTAACTTTGGCTGCAAAGTTGATCTAAAGTGAAGTAATATACAAATCATGAGAGGCAGAATATGATTGTAGCTTCTCTGTCGTGATCCAAAATGAACCTTCTTCATTTCTTTTCAAGTTTAAGCGTTGTAATTCTTTAAACTGATCAGAGCTATTTAGCGTTCGTTTTTTATCTGAAGGATTAACACTATCGCACATTTTTCCTTTCCACTCGTGACTCTTACCTGCACTAAACATGCCTGTCTTGACAGGGATGACACGGATAGGCGGAAAGCATTTGCATTTTAAATTTTTCATTCCAGTTGCCATGGTTATACGTGCTAAAACCTACTGATCAAGGAGGTATTAGTGCCTACTACTCCGTGCTAAAACAAGGTTTGATAATCTCGTGATCATTTCTCTATGCCGCATCTACTGATCTTTACGGTGGGAAAAAAATCCGTAGAAATTAGTGGCCGCATTGCTCCACTTCAACACACGCTTTCATTTTACATAATACACTGTAAAAACTAAAGTGCTACTTTTAGGGGCATGTATAGTGACTGCACCTGAAATGCTGTTTATAGCACTTGTTAGTGTGCTAATTTACCAGCAAAAAAAAATGTGACCGTGGCGAGCCTCGAACCAGGTTCCGCTGATTGAGTGGCGCTGACGTTACCGATGGACTAACGAATGCTTCTTGCAATCCAGTTTAGTCATGGGAATCAAGTAGATAACATGAACTATGTGGTGTCGTAAATTCATTATATGTAACAATATGATCTGCTCTAAATCGTACGATGTGAGTTAGTCTAGCGGTAATGCCAGCAATTCTCGATCAGCGGACCCTGGTTCGAGGCTCGCCAAAATCATTTTTTTAATGAATGTTTAAGGAGCCGGTCCAGCTCCCGTGAAAGTGCTGAAATAGCACACTGTGTGCATTCAATAGCACTCTGAGTGCATGCCCTCAAAAAGTGCTATATACAGCACTTACGTTTTTACAGTGTATAATACAAAATACTAATAAATCGTTCTTGTAAAGCGCATATCACATTATGATATAACGTCCCTATGCGCTTCCAAATTATTTGGATATCATTACATAGGATCAGATATTCTTGTTCACTACCGTTTTCTAAAATAAAATGATAATGATCATTATATACAGGCTATATTTTAATTCTAATAAATAAATGTCTTTTTTAATTTTAATTGACCATCCACCATTTATAAGCGTAGTCAAGGGGAGGATATGGTCCTACTTACACCCATCCCCTAACCATTGGATTTTTAGAATGTTTTTTTTTTCACAATTTATTAAACAATCTGTCACAACATTGTAACATTCCGTTGGCAAATGTGAGCCTATCCGTCCAAATTGTCGAAATAAAATTATGAGCTTTGGTTCCCCATGAAGTAACACATATTGTTAGCAATATCCATAGAAAACAAGAAAACACAAACTCAAAACAAGTATATTTAAATATTCAATCCAATAATCGTTTCATCACTCTATAGCCTATAAAGGCCACCGCGCACCTTACGATCGGTCTGCGATCCGATTTGTGAAATAAATCGCTGTGGCATTAAATATTGACATTTTAACAAATGAAATCTACCCTATTCAGGTTCTGAAAAGTAATATGAATACTAAACATAGGGTTTGGGTGAGCTGTCAGCTTTCTACAGGGAATAAGGGCAAAATTAGTTTCAAATCGTAGGCAGTCGTACGATTTTTTGTGACGTCATTACGATTCGGAGCCGATTTGGCCACTTCACCGACTAGAAAACTTAAAATTATCGATTAAATATCTGTATGACTATTGAATATGAATATATGAATATGAATATCTGTAAATTGACGGTATTGTTTTGAAGGATCAAGTTTATGGACAGAATTTTATCCTGCGGGTTACTGTACGTTTAATTACACATGATCGAAATGTCTTATATCAAGTAGAATTATTTTTCTTTCTTTTTACAAAATTTAAAATGTGAAACGATTTATAAATTGTTTGAGATCTCAATTGATGATTGTGTTTGAAGGATTGTAATTAAGGACAATGGTATCTCACTAATTACTTTACTAATTGCCTGAGAAATGGGAGGGTTTCCTTTTTGTATATTTGGAAGATTGCCTTTTTACGAGTTAAACAAAAAAATAAAGAGGATATACAATGAGACAGTTTCTTAAAATAGTAAAGTAAAGGTATTCGGGAGAAGCCGCTTAAAGATCAACGACAGAATTTTATCTCGCTAGTTAAAGACACGAGTGAGAGGTCAATTATAAAAGGGATGATTTCCTGCTTTCTTTTTTTTTTTTTTTTTTTTGTCCAAGAGTTAAAAAGGAAAGAAGATGATGGAACAAAGTGGTTTGCAGGACTTTATCATGCTATTTACTGTATCTATACATGATCAAACTGCCTTAGTAATGAGTAGATTTATCTTTAAAAAAAAAATTAAAAATGAATTGTTAAACGAGTCATAACTTCTCAAGCAGAATTCGATATATTTGGTTATTCAAGTTTGTATCAGAGTAACAGCAATAACAAAGAATATGGGAGGGGGGAGGGAAAGAGAACAGTAACTTCATCCAGAACAACATAATCTGAAGGGGGTATTAAAGAAATCACCAAACCTGTAGTCATTGTTACAAAGAGAGTATTAAAATAGCAAGGTTCAATTATGCATGATGTAAAGACAGGCATGCTGGTTAATTAGACGATCGTTTTTGTGGGTCTGTAGCGTACAAATAATAACATGGTTACTTTTAAATGGATGTGATGATTACAGTTGTTTAAGATGCAAGTACGTCGATTCAAATAATGTACTCATTGTCACATAGATAGTATTGAAATAGCAAGGATCATTTATGATGTAAAGACATGTATACTGGTTAATTATTAGATGATCGTTTCGTGGGTTTACATAGCGTACAAAGAATCTCGGGGGTACGCCCATCGTTTTTTTTAAGTGGATGTAATGATCATGTAATAATTACAATTGTTTGAGATGCAAGTATGTCGATTGGCAGGTAGTTTTGTTTTGTTTTGTTTTGTCTTGTTTGCAGATGAAACGGTTAAATATGCCAACATTGGTAGTACTCTCATAAGCCAAAGTACAATTGATAGTTGTGAGAAAATAATAGATTTTACAATTGTCACTGGTATACACAAGGGAAAACATGGGTAGAATCGAATACTGTATCTATTGTTACATAGAGTATTGAAATAACAATGATCAATTATGAGGTAAAGACATGTGTGCTGGTTAAATGATTGTTTTGTGGGTCTATAATTATAGAGTAAAAGGAATCTCAGGGATACGCCCACTGCTTTTTAAGTGGAATTTGACTGGAATGTTTTTTTTTTCTGTTTGCAGATGAAACGGTTAAATATGCCAACTTTGGTAGTACTCTCATAGAAGCCAAAGTACAATTGATAGTTGTGAGAAAATAATAGCTTTTATGTCACTGGTATACACAATGAAAAACATGGATAGAATCGAATACTGTATCTATTGTTACAGAGTATTGAAGTAGCAAGAATCAATTTTGTAAAGACATATATGCTGGTTAGATGATCGTTTTGTCTGTCTATATAGAGTATACAATTAAGGAATCTCAGGGATACGCCCACTGCTTTTTAAGTGGATGTAATGATTGCAGTTGTTTGAGATGAAGTATTCCAATTCACAGGATGGGTTCTTTTTTTTATGTTTGTAGAATGGGGTGGGGGAGATGAGGAAATCACCAAACCTGTATTTAGTGTTATAAAAATAGTGTTTAAATAAACAAGGATTCATTATGATGTAAATTTATTATGTTAACTTATTATGTTGGTTAATTGGTTATGCCAAACAAAGTCCGAAATGTAATAGTGAAAAGCATTAGCATATAAGTAGAAGTAAAGGGAGGGGGAAGCGGGGGTAATGGGATTTGTTTTAGACACGTCTTTTCTTGGTATGTTTTCCTTGTTTTTAATGTGTTTAGTTTGTATTTTATGTTTTATATATTCTTTCTTTCTTTCTTTGAGGGTAATTGGTAGTGGCCTTTTGAGCTGGTCAGCTTTACGCGCCGCGAATTGTGTTCTACGGCCCGTCCGCTTCTCAACCCATTATATATATCTTCTTCTCCACACCCTTATGATGAATAAGACTAAATTTTCTGTATGCAATTTTATATCTTTAAATGTTAAGGGTGTTAGAGAGAAAAATAAAAGACGGAACATTTTTAGATGGTGCAAAGAAAAAGGAGGGAATATTATTTTTCTACAGGAAACATTTAGTACACAAGATATAGTTAATAATTGGAACTCGATGTGGGAGGGGAACTGTCTATATAGCCACGGTACAAACCACGGTAAAGGGGTTATGATATTATTTGACAGGGGAGTAAATATTAAATTAGAACATACAATTACTGATACAGAAGGTAGATACATTTTCACAGTTGGGGTTCTGCAAAATCAAGAGGTAATACTAGGAAATGTTTATTTTCCAGTTGGAAGCAAGGAGGTGGAACAATTAGAGTTTTTGCGCACTATTATACATATCCTAGAAAAAGATGAATTTAAAAATAAGCCTTTTATTATAGGAGGGGACTTTAATATGGTTAGAGTTAGAGATGTACATCTAAATTACATGGGAAATAATATGCATAAAAAGCAGTCTAAGCTCAGTAATAAGTTTTTGAAAACTTTTTAATTGACTATAATGCAATAGACATATGGCGATTAAGAAATGCCATGCACTAAGAAACAATTTACGTATCACCAAGAAAATCCATCTATGCAAAGTAGATTGGATTATTGGGTTATTTCCGAAAGTTTAGGAGAGACAGTGTTAAACTGTAAAATACTACCTTCCATTTCACCTGATCACTCAGCAATAGAGCTGAATATTAGATTGAATTCTATTACTAATCCCGCGATATAGGCAGGTTATTGGAAGTTTAATAACAGTTTGTGTAATGATGAAGGTTATGTTCAAAGTATGAAAGAAGAAATAACACGTTTGAAACTTAGGTTATCTGAAGAGATTACAGATAGCAGAATATTATGGGATTATATGAAAATGGAAATACGCAGTTTTACAAGAAAATACTCCAAGAAAAAAGCCAAGGAAAGAAAGGAAAAAAAATTGCCAGTTTAGAACAAGAAATTTTAAAATTAGAGGAAGAACTACAACTACCAACAAATATTAGAGACAATGGTTTGATTGACAATCTGGAAAGAAAAAAAAGTGAATTGAAAACAATTTATGTTTATATAAATGAAGGGGTAAAAATCAGATCTCGAGCGCCATGGTTTGAAACTGGATAAAAGGAAACGGCATATTTTAAGCAATTAATAGCTTCCAATGGGAAAAAAGTGTTATTAAAGAGCTAAAGGTGAATGAAAATATAATTGATGATGAAAGTGATATTTTGCAGGAAATCAGAAACTTTTATTCAGCATTGTATGCTGATTCAGAAGTAGGATTATGTGAGAACATTAACTTTTTTCCCCGGGAGCTTACCCAAATTAACCGAAAATCAGAGAAATCACTGTGAGGGAAAAATTAACCAAGGAGATTGTATTGATATTCTAAAAATAAATCCCCAGGGAATGATGGATTGAATGTAGAATTTTACATCACATTCTGGCAGGTAGTCGGTGACTTAGTTGTAAATGCTTTTAATGATATTATAAAATTTAAAGAATTATCTCCTTCTCAAAAACAAGCAATTATTACACTTATACATAAAGATGGTAAAGACCCAAAATATATTAGTAATTATAGGCCTACACTATGAACACGGTGACAAAGAGAGCGGACAATTTACGCAGCTCCTCATTGTACCCTCCACAATAGCTCTAGTAGACAAAAGGACATCCCTTCACTGCTATTATGTGACACCTGTTCTACATATTTTTACAGGATAGCAATGAATGGATGTTCTTTTGTTAACCAGTGCAATTGTGAAGGGTACAATGAGGAGCAGCATCTTTGTTCGTCATGTTCATAGTGATCTCCTTACTCAATGTCGATTACAAGATCCTTACTAAGATACTTTCTAAAAGATTAAAAACGATTTTGAGTAATATTGTGTCAGTCGATCAAGTAGGTTATTTAAATTTAAATAGAAAACATTGGTGAAGCAATAAGACTAATTTAAATTGAAATTCTCTCAATTTATTATCCAATGTGCTTAATCTAGGACGACAAAAAATCTTTTCAGTTTGTTTTACCGACATATTATATGATAATTGTAAATTCTGAAAACTAACAGGAGTGTCGGCCATTTTTTGTATGCACGCTCTATACAAATTCTTTGAACAAACTGATTCAAATTGAAAAGTCTTCTTTGAAAACATAAATTATATTTTTAGACCGTCAACTGAAGTATGCTTTCTTAAATCGATTTTCCATTCTTCAGGCGTATCTGCATATATTTCTTTAAGCAATGCTATTTCCTCTTCCTCTAGTCCCATACATCTGAAATAAGTGTCTGACTTCAATGTTCCTTCTTCATCTGTAATATGGTACAATTTATGTATGTTTTTTAAGAAGAGATTTTCATGAAAATATGTTTTTCCTTTCTTCTGAATACACCTATTATTGAAAAAAATTTCATTTCTTTTATTAGTTGCATCCTTCTTAATAAACGTATTCATATCAAACCAAATATTTAACATTTCCTGGTAGTACTTTGGTAACTGTATGTTGATCATGTTAGGTAAATAATTACAATAGAAAATTAGATTTCCTCCAATTGGTCTCAGTAAAAATTTGAAGTACTTTTTCCATTTCACTTTCTGGTCTCCAGTTACAAGTCTTTTGATCCACATCACCCTTTGCACCTTCACAAAAAGTCTAAAGTTAAGCATTTTCAATCCTCCCTGTTTGTAATCAAGATACAAAGTACTTCTTTTTATCTTGTCCTTCCCTTGCCAAAGAAAATTAAAGCAGATCTCATCAATTTCTTTGAAAACCCATTCCGGCGTCGGAGTCAAAGAGCTCACATACATCAATTTTGAATATGCGTATGTTTTCAACAAGTGAATTTTCCCAATCAGAGTGAGATCTCTTTGTTTCCACCAATTTAACAATTTCTTAATTTTGCTCAAAATCTCTTTATAATTCATCTCTTGGGCAACGTCAGGATCTAATGAAAAATAAATACCTAAAATTTTTACAATGTCAACTGCCTTTCCAAAAGGATAAAAAGTTGCAGCGCCAACAGATGGCCCCAGAGGCAAAATAAATGTTTTATTTCCATTAATCTTAAGTCCGGATATTTTCCTAAAGCTCTCTAAAATTACCTCCAATCTATAAATTGAGTCTATATCGCGTACAAATATTGTCATATCATCTGCAATCTGCATCTGCAGAGGCAAAATAAATGCTTTATTTCCATTTCACCAACGCGAATACCCTTTACCAAGTTATCTTTTCGAATGCAATGAGTTAGACATTCGATACATAAGATGAATAAATAAGGAGACAGCGGATCTCCTTGTCTTAAACCCCGTTCTACTTTAAAATAACCGGTTGATTCCCCCCCGTTGAAAACACAACTTTGAGCTTTAGTATATAGTATTTTAACCCATTTACTAAACATTGGTCCAAACCCAAATGAATTAAGCACCTTTTGAAGAAAAGTATGTGAAATTGAATCGAAGGCTTTTTCAAAGTCTATTGCCAATATATATCGTGGTTTATTAATATTTGACGTGTGAAAAATCATATCATTAATTGCTCTATAATATTATATTTGTGAACCATCATTTATATAGGTTTCACTTCATATCAAGTGATAAATGCTCATTTTGTGGTAAAGATGAGGAAACTTATAGGCATATATTTTTTGAATGTGAAATGGTAACAAAATTATGGGAACGGTGTAGTAACATCTTAGATTTTCCCATTCTTAAAGACCTGATTTGGAAGGAAGTTCACATTGGATTAGAGGAAACAACTGAAGATAGGCAAATAATCAATCATGTTATTTTATTAATTAAATATTTGATATATCTTAGTCTGGAAAAAAAGAAGCCTCCAAGTATTGAAGAAATAAGAGAAAAACTGCTTAAAAGTAAACAAGAAGAAAGAAAGATTGCTACCGAACGGAATACTTTGACACTACACTATAAGAAATGGGAACATTTCAAAGTGACACACATAGGAGTGAAACGAAAGCACACAATTGGTCATGATGGGTGAGGAGCGGAGGGGTCCGCCTGTATGGGGCGCCAAGTGTAAAGTGCATATTCCGTTACAAAATTGCCTCATTTCGTGACAAAATGAATTTGGAAAGGTTATTCTGTAACAAAATGATTCTGACCATTTTCATTCTGTAACAAAAATTTATTTTGTGACAAAATATTTTACACTCCCATTTTATTCTGTAACGAAATCATTCTGTTACAAAATTGACATTACAAAATAATTTTGTCCATTTTCATTTTGTAACGAAATCATTCTGTTACAAAATAGTAAGGACGAAATGATTTTGTCTATGTCGTTTTGTAACAAAACTATTCTGTTACAAAACTGACAGGACAAAATAATTTTGTCCATTCTATTTTGTAACAAAATCATTCTGTTACAAAATTGACAGGACAAAATAATTTTGTCCATTCTATTTTGTAACAAAATCATTCTGTTACAAAATTGACCGGACAAAATAATTTTGTCCATTTCATTCTGTAACCAAATTATAGCTGTTACAAAATGGACAGGACAAAATGATTTTGTTCATTTTCATTTTGTAACAGAATCATTCTGTTACAAAATTGAAAGGACAAAATGATTTTGTCGTATTTCATTTCGTATAACAAAATCATTCTGTTAGAAAATGTATAGGACAAAATAATTTTGTCCATTCTATTTTGTAACAAAATCATTCTGTTACAAAATTGACAGGACAAAATAATTTTGTCCATTCTATTTTGTAACAAAATCATTCTGTTACAAAATTGACAGGACAAAATAATTTTGTCCATTTCATTCTGTAACCAAATTATAGCTGTTTCAAAATGGACAGGACAAAATGATTTTGTTCATTTTCATTTTGTAACAGAATCATTCTGTTACAAAATTGAAAGGACAAAATGATTTTGTCGTATTTCATTTCGTATAACAAAATCATTCTGTTACAAAATGTATAGGACAAAATGATTTTGTCTGGTTGTGGGTGGCATACAAAATGTTGCCACTGACTCGCCATTGAAAGAATTACAAAGTCTCTGCTCACGATGGCCTGTATAGCATAAGTGCTTGATAGTATAGTTTCAATAACACGAATCACTTCATACTTTCGTTTTCCCGAAGGTACATAATTCCGAAGGTTCGTTTTTCCGAAGGTACATAATTCCGAAGGTTCGTTTTTCCGAAGGTTCGTTACATACTCCGACGGTTCCGCTAATCCCGAAAAAGAAATAGGGTTCATGATTCCGAAAATGAAAAAGGGTTCATATTTCTAAAGGTTCCTAAAATTTCGGAAAAGTTATGTAGGCCTCTATTGCTTTGTCGGAATTACGAACCTTCGGAATTATGAACCCTTTTTCATTTTTGGAATTACGAACCCTATTTCATTTTCGGATTTACGAACATTCGGAATAACGAACCCTCGGAGAAATGCATTAAATGTTCTGAATTATGAACCTTTGGAAAAGCGAACCTTCGGAAAAACAACTTCTGCCCCCTCTTGTTATCATGGCAACATTGTCCTGAGTGAGTGTTGAGATTCCGATGATGATAGGTTCTGCTCATTATCTTTATGTACAGATTCAATGGTAAACGGCTTCCATTATTCTTGAGTCTATATTCTTGGATTGATGCTCATAATCAGTGGCGTAGCATTGCAGCTGCAGGAAGGGGGCACGGGGTACATGCCCCTCCATTTGATTGACGAAGAGAGAAAGATAAATAGAAAGAAAGCGAGAAGGGAAATGGAAGGAGATAAAAAGGAGATAATCGTCCCCCGTCCCCCGCCCACCCCATATATGGCCTTGTTGATTCGTATTCCATCCACCTAGCAAAACTAGTGCCCGTGAACCCCCAAGAGCTGGACCCTCGCTACGCCACTGCTCTTGATGATTATGATAACACCAAGACCATCTTAATATCTGTTACTTTCGAGTTGATTGTTCATTTGTCATATTGGGTTTCGTTTATTCTTTCAATCATTGACAATATTAACTCCAAGCATGTCCTTCAGCGTTACACATCAAACCTGTTATTCGTCCAGAGCAACACTGACATGGACACGCAATTATACTGGCTACTTGCAATAGAGTGGCTGCAAGGGGCACGGGCACCATATACTCCCCCCATCGAATGGCGAGAAAGTAGAGGGGAAGAGAGAGAAAGAAAGGGATCGGGGGGGGGGGGGGGGAGGTGAGGGGAGACAGCGTCACCCACTAACCTCTTGACAGCCTTGTTTTTTGTAATTCATATATTTACAAGTAAGGCCGTTGACCCCCCCCCCCCCCCCACATCACACCAGTCCCATTCAATGACTGGACCCATAGTACTGGCTGCTTGGTCATCATGCTGGTAGGGGTTGGCGCAGTCAGTTAGGCCTATTATTATGCAATCTTACAAAAGCAATATCCGAAGTTTCCCTGGGCTTAGAACATCTCTCTTCGAAATACATAGCATCAATATTTTAGACCAAGATATGTTTTTTACAAAATACTGAATGACATTTACGTTTTAGCTAAGCCCATCACTGCCCACTGATCCCCTGAGTGGCCTTTGTCAGTCTATAAGGTCCGTGACACAGGGTCTGAAGTGTAAGACTAGACTGCACCCTTCAGTCTAATCTGCCAGAAACAATTTTAATTCACTTTAATAACATTTATTTCCAACTTTTCAATTAAGTGTCCGGACACTTATCAAAAATAAGCCTGTCAATTTTGCCGTCAGATTTTACGAAAAATATGCACCGTGCAACACTAAAATCAGTGAATATATGCAATTCACATGATTTTCAACCTATCCTTGAGAATGGTGACAATTTGCATGAATAGTTGTTCAATTTACAGGTTAAAAATGACATGTCCGGATGACCAACCTGTCCGGACACCCAACGTCTGGGTATACATGTATTTTAATCATAGAACTACATATTCAGCGTATGTAAATCTATGAGGCTAAAACAAGTTAGGCCATTCTCCAGTCTTTATGGAGTTTTATGAATGTATGATATGTCAGATGGATCGATCATCATGAATTCAAGGGCATAATATGATCGAATCTCTTTGAGTAGACTACAATGCATAAAACATTGTCTGAATGCGACTCTGTTTCAATTTTGTTATGCGCTTATCATGTGTGCTATGAATACGCCCGAAGCGCGCGCAAGTAAGTGCAGTAATACAAGTACAATTGCAATATGATTATGGGCCGGTGATATTATTTTCAAAAATGATGTTGCCTTGATTAGAGAATGAAAATTATTAACACAGCTCTGTTGATGAACATGATTTGGTAAGCATGCATTTATTTTTTGATGAAATTTTAGCCTATATTGCTATATTTCAAATTATTATTTACTTAACCTTCCAAGACATTGTTATTATTAGACTATGTTCAAAGACCGATGAATTTATCTTATTCAATATTTCCATAGGCATAGTGTATCCGGACACTTAACGAAAATTAACCTATCGATTATGCTGTGGGGTTTTACGAAAATTATGCATCATATAATACTAAAATTGGTGAATATTTGCAATTTATCTTTTGGTCAACCTTGTGACAGATTCATGATAGGTTGTCCGGATAAGCATTGTTACTGCAGTGATGCAGAAATGATATATTTTATTGTGACGCAATAATGATTGTTCAATTTATGAAAACGCGCGACAGTCTTAATTGCGTACTCATAATAATATTAATAAGCGCGCTTAATTTCTGATTTGTTTTGAAAAGATTACTTTCCTCTTTTAACGGTTATAGTTTAAGTTTTCAGTTTCTTCGATGTAAACGTGTTTTTATCGAAATCTGTGTTTGGACGGATAGCAAGTTGTTTTTACATACAGACTAGAAGTCTTGGAACTCAAATTCAAGCACCAAAATAGTAAGTAGAATAATTTAACTCAATCACTTAATATTATTATACTCCATGTTTTGATTTATCGATTAAGCATCATATTATAATAATAGACACTGTGATCCTCGTATGTAGAATCAATGTTTAAATGTTCCATGTATTTTGTTTCTTTATACTTTATTATTACAGATTGTCATCTCACTCCATAGTCTGTACTCACTCCATAGTCTGTACTCACTCCATAGTCTGTACTCACTCCATAGTCTGTACTCACTCCATAGTCTGTACTCACTCCATAGTCTGTACTCACTCCATAGTCTGTACTCACTCCATAGTCTGTACTCACTCCATAGTCTGTACTCACTCCATATTATAGTCTGTACTCACTCCGTAGTCTGTACTCACTACGTATATACCGCATTCCTATGTTGATTCATGTTAATAAAAGTTATTAACACTCATTTACAAGTACAATCGGAGTGTGAATGATGATTTCATGGTGACACGAAACTCCTCTAAGTTGAGGCAGCCACAATGACAATTATTTTGTAAATTCAACTGAACGTATGTCCCGTCCCGTCCGTCATAAAAGTTACGCAGTAAGTTCTGCATAAAAATGGAATCCTCGACGAAAATGTCAGGACCCGCCGCTCCTAGTGTGAAGAGCAGAGTGAGTTCAAAGTCAATCCGAAGTGAAAGAATGAAAATCAACATCCAACGAGCAGCATCACAATCTGACAGAAAGTTTGAAGAAGAGGAAGAGTTACTCGAATTAGAGATGCGAAGAAGGAAACGAGAATTGATGAAACAGAAGGAAGAAGCTCGCTTGAAGGCACAGGAAAAAATAATCGAGGAGTTCGAGAGTGACTGCTCGAGTGAAAATCGTCTGGAAATTGACGAAGAAACCAAAGAAGAAGGGCTGAATAGATTCTTCCAATCACAAGATGGAAAAGAAGCGCCTCCAATACTCCAACCTGACGAGCCGCCAGTGATGATCAACTCAAGTCCCCTAGCTGCAAGTAATGATTGGAATAATATAGCAGCATCGCTGGAAGCATGCATGGCTCAACTGACTAAAGTAAACATGCAACAAATACTCAGTGCCCAGCAGTCAGCAGCCTTAAACCAGTTGCCGAAGGTTGAAGTTCCAATCTTCTCCGGTGATCCACTCCAGTATCCCATATGGCGAAATGCGTTCGATGCGCTGGTAGACTCCAAACCGCTCGATTGCTCCACGAAGTTGAACTTTCTTAGCAGCTTTGTAACCGGATCGCCCAAGGAAATAGTTGAACATTATCAGCTACTCAATGCCACTGATGGATACCAGAATGCACGTGAAGCTCTTGCTGAGAGATATGGGAACCCAAGTAGCGTCAGTGTAGCGTTCATGGAAAGACTTGGCTCATGGCGAAAGATTGGAAATCGAGACGCCAAAGGTACGAGGGAATTTTCTGACTTCCTTCACAAGATTGTAGCAGCGAAGAGAACCATCCCAAGTCTGGGAATCTTAGACTATCCGCAGGAAAACGTGAAGCTCGTTGAAAAGTTGCCGAACTACATGGAAAACAAATGGAGAGATGAAATCCAAAGATGGCGAGAAAGGTTTGGCCCGGAAAGTTACCCTCCATTTGAGAAGTTCGCACACTTTGTGAACAATGCAGCAAGCCTGGCAACAATTCCAGAGTTGGAATCTCTGCGAGAGACACCCAAGAGTACAGCTCCAATGGCCAGACACCAAGGTACCGGAAGTGCAAAAGCCCGAACATTCAGTACAAGTGGCAAATCTGAATCGCAAGGTAAAAATGGAAACCCAACCCGTACCAAGCACGGGGTGTACTCGGAATGCCCATTCTGCAAGGGAGACCACAACATCGACGTATGTAACCATTTCAATCGTAAGCCTATGTATGAGAGGAAATCATTCTTCTTTCAGCGCATGTTGTGCCTGGGATGTGGCATGACTGACCTTCATCAAATCAAAGACTGTCCAGATAGAAAGACCTGTAAAGAATGCGAAGGTCAGCATCTCACTTGTCTTCATTACCCTAAGAGGGCAACTGCAGCCAGAGACGAAGGAACTGCCCGATGTACAACTGTATGTTCCATTCCAGATCAAAACGGCCGAGACCATTGTATGATCGTTCCAGTTTGGGTGAGACATACAGAAAAACCAAGTGATGAGTGCCTTGTGTATGCAGTGCTTGATGACCAATCAAATGTCAGTTTCATGTCGGAGAAACTGCGTGACAAACTCAAGGTAGAAGGAACTACAACCAATCTGCAGTTAACTACAATGCATGGGAGATCCAACGTTGAAAGTAAGAAAATCAGAGGTCTGGAGGTACTAGACTACCACAAGGAACATGAGATCCATCTTCCAGTGACCTTCTCAAGAGAGGAAATACCAGCCAGTAGGTCACAGATACCCAAGAAGGAGGTGGTGAATCATTGGCCTCACCTGCGTCAAGTTGCGGATGAAATGATGCCATATGATCAAACCATAGATGTATCACTCCTGATCGGAAACGACTGCCCACGAGCTATCCGGCCCCGACAAGTAGTCACCGGAGGGGAAGATGACCCCTATGCTCAGAAATCTCTCCTAGGATGGGGAATTATCGGAAAAGTATGCCTGACATCTGAAAGTTCGGATGCTGTTGTGTGCCACAAAACTGCAAGTCGTGAAAGCGTGAAGTTCGCGATCCCGACTTCGGTGAAGGAAGTCCTCTGTCCGCAGAAAGTCATAGCAACTCTCGAAAAAGACTTTGCTGATGAAAACAAGGGAGGGACTTCTCTCTCAGTGGAAGACCAGAAGTTCCTACACATCATGGAAAAGGGAATCAAGAAGAGGCCTGATGGACACTATGAGATGCCTCTACCCTTCAAGTCACGTGACGCCTCTCTTCCGTTCAACCGCCAAGTAGCAGAAAAAAGATGGAATCAACTCAATGCCAGATTCCGGAGAAACCCACAGTTCAAAGAGGACTACAGAACGTTCATGGCAGATGTCATATCTACATGTGCTGAGAGAGCACCATCTACGTTCACACCAGGGAAAGTCAACTATGTTCCCCATACGGGTGTCTATCATCCACAAAAACCTGGAAAGATCCGTGTGGTCTTCGACTGCTCAGCCAAGTGTGAAGGTGTATCACTCAATGATCATCTCCTGCAAGGACCCGATTTGACGAATGGTTTGCTTGGTGTACTATGCCGATTCAGACAGGAAGACGTCGCATTCATGGCTGATATCAAGGGAATGTTCCATCAGTTCTATGTCTGTGAAGAAGATCGGGATATGCTCCGTTTCCTGTGGTGGGAGGATGGTGACCCAAACAAAGATGTTGTCGAATACAGAATGATGGTACACCTCTTTGGAGCCACAAGTTCACCAGGATGTGCAAATTTTGGCTTCAAGAGAGCAGCAGATGATGGCGAAGTCGACTTTGGATCTGAAGCAGCGTCTTTTATCCGAGAAGACTTCTATGTAGACGATGGAATAAAGTCAGTCTCAACAAGCGAAGAAGCAGTCTCTCTCCTGAAAGCAAGCCAAGGGATATGCGAAAAGGCTGGTTTGCGACTTCACAAGTTGATGTCAAATAAGAAAGAAGTGCTCCAGGAATTTCCAGTTGATGACAGAGCCAAAGGAGTAGCCAACCTTGACCTCGAAATTGACCCCTTACCAGTGGAACGCGCACTTGGAGTAGTATGGTGTACTGAAAATGACACTCTTCAAATCAGGATTGAAATCAAAGATCGACCCCTTACAAGACGAGGAATTCTATCAACCGTTTGCTCTATCTACGACCCGAATGGATTTGCAAGTCCCGTGACGCTCAGAGGCAAGCAGATTCTGCAGGACCTGTGCCGTCGAAGGATTGACTGGGATAGTCCTTTGCCGGATGATGTCAGACCCAAGTGGGAGAAGTGGATACTAGAAATAGGAGAATTGCGAAATCTTGAAGTACCGAGATGCTACAAACCACCTGGATTTGGTAAGGTAAGGTCCGCAGAATTGCACCACTTCTCTGACGCCAGTTATGATGGATATGGACAGTGTTCCTATCTACGCCTGATCAATGACAAAGGGGAAGTATCATGCTCACTCGTAGTGTCAAAGTCAAGAGTAACCCCGCTGAAGCCAGTGACGATACCCAGACTTGAGCTGACTGCTGCCACTATCTCAGCAAAGATGAGTGCCTTCTTGAGAAAGGAGCTGAGATATGAAAATCTCCAGGAATTCTTTTGGACCGACAGCAAGATTGTCCTGGGATATATAAACAATGAAGCAAGGAGATTCCATGTGTATGTGGCAAACAGAGTGCAGCAAATACATGATAATTCAAGCCCAGAAAGTTGGTTCTACATTAACACTGAGTCAAACCCTGCAGACGAAGCCTCACGTGGAATGACGGCCAAGGAACTTTTGCAAAGTACCCGATGGATGAGAGGTCCAAAATTTCTCCAAGAAAGAGGAGAGTTCCAGAATCCAAAACAAGACAACAGTTCCACATGTGAAAGTGATCCTGAAGTGAGGAAAGTACATGCCTTCTCTACCGTGACCAACGAGACCAAAACTTTCGAACCCAGCCGATTGGAGCACATTTCAAGTTGGCAGCGTGCCAAGAGAGCAATTGCCATTTGCTTGAGATTCAAATGCAAACTACGTAACAGAAAAGTCAAAAGGCACGCAGATGTACAACGTCCACTCAAAAGACTTGCACTAAGTGTTGCCGAGCTCGAAGAAGCCGAAAAGGAAATAGTGCGAAGTCTACAAGCCAAACACTTTCATGAGGAATTGAAAGTCCTAAACAACTTGAAGTTACCCGAGAAGAGTGATAGAATGGCGACGAAGCAAAAGAAAGACGGTATCAAACCAGTTAGTGCCTTGTACCGACTAGATCCATATGTTGACAATGACGGTATTATGAGAATCGGTGGAAGAATAAAGAGAGCTGACGTCCCACTGAAGGTGAAGCATCCCATGATAATGCCGAAAAGTTCTCATTTGACGACACTCCTTGTGAGACACAAGCATGTGAAAGTAATTCACATGGGGCGAGGAATCACCCATAATGAACTACGACAGACAGGATATTGGGTGATCGGAGGATCCTCAGCTGTTTCAAGGGTCATCTCCAAATGTGTCACATGCAAGAAGCTGAGAGGAACGTTCCAGCAGCAAAAGATGTCAGATTTGCCCAAAGACCGACTTGATCCTGCCCCGCCATTCACATACTGTGCCGTTGACCTTTTCGGACCATTTCTGATCAAAGAGAAGAGGAGCAGTGTAAAGAGATACGGCGTGCTCTTTACGTGCATGGCATCCAGAGCGATCCATCTGGAAGCTGCAAACAGTCTCAGTAGCAGCAGCTTCATAAACTGCCTAAGACGCTTTCTCAACCGACGAGGATCGGTGCGACAAATCCGATCTGACAGAGGTACTGCATTTGTTGGTGCTAGAAATGAATTGCGACAAGCCATGGCAGAAATGGATCAAGAGGCAGTTCAAAAGTACCTGACGGAAAATGGTACAGATTGGATACCATTTCAAATGAACACACCCCGATCGTCACATATGGGAGGTGTGTGGGAACGACAAATTGCTACAGTACGAAGAGTACTCGAACCTCTCCTAAAATCTTCTGGATCCCAACTAGACGATGAATCGTTCCAGACGTTCTTAACCGAGGCAGAAGCTATCGTAAATGCCAGGCCCCTTACCACGTCAAATCTCTGTGCCGCAGATGCCCCAGAGCCACTTACCCCAAATCATCTACTCACGATGAAGGAACGTGTTGTCCTGCCACCCCCTGGAAAGTTTCAACGCGAAGATGTCTATGCTCACAAGTGGTGGAGACGGGTGCAGTATCTCGTCAATGAATTCTGGGTCAGATGGCGACGCGAATACCTCCAAGAGCTGCAACAGCGACAGAAATGGGTTCAACCAAAGAGGAATATCGCAGTCGGAGACATCGTCATCGTGAAAGAAGACGACTCTACCCGCAGCCAGTGGCCTCTTGGAAGAGTAGCAGAAACCTACCCGAGTGATGATGGTTCAATACGTAAGGTCAAACTGCAGATAGCAAGTCGAGAACTGAATAAAGATGGTATACGTAAACGCTCTCCAACCTTTTTGGAAAGACCAATACACAAAGTCGTGCTTGTTTTGCCATCTGAACTATAGACATTAACGCATGCACGCAGAAGACCGTATAAGGGGATTCCCCCTCAAGGAGCCTTACGAACTCTAAATGAAATAATGTTTATTTTGCTGAACCTGCATGATATTTATATTTGATAGAGTCAGAATAAACAATGCTATGTTATTCATTTTATGTTATGAAATTTGACAAATTCTTTGAAATTCTTTGAAAAACTGGAAAATAGTTTTTTCGTTATCAGATTATAAACACTGAGAAAACAGTCAATGCAAGTAATAAAATGCGACTCTCATAACGCATTTTAAATTGATTGTAGAAAACTTATGGAAAGTTTATTGGATTGCTACATTTCAGGATATGACATTCTTGAAATATGTTTGCTGTTGTAAATATTTCGATTTATTGAAATCGATTTTATGATTTGTTTATCGTTCTAAATTATTCAATTTGATTTTATTATATATTTTTGATTCAACTTTTATTTTAAAGTAACTGCATTATAGTTAGCAGTTAAAGGAGCCATGTTACTGCAGTGATGCAGAAATGATATATTTTATTGTGACGCAATAATGATTGTTCAATTTATGAAAACGCGCGACAGTCTTAATTGCGTACTCATAATAATATTAATAAGCGCGCTTAATTTCTGATTTGTTTTGAAAAGATTACTTTCCTCTTTTAACGGTTATAGTTTAAGTTTTCAGTTTCTTCGATGTAAACGTGTTTTTATCGAAATCTGTGTTTGGACGGATAGCAAGTTGTTTTTACATACAGACTAGAAGTCTTGGAACTCAAATTCAAGCACCAAAATAGTAAGTAGAATAATTTAACTCAATCACTTAATATTATTATACTCCATGTTTTGATTTATCGATTAAGCATCATATTATAATAATAGACACTGTGATCCTCGTATGTAGAATCAATGTTTAAATGTTCCATGTATTTTGTTTCTTTATACTTTATTATTACAGATTGTCATCTCACTCCATAGTCTGTACTCACTCCATAGTCTGTACTCACTCCATAGTCTGTACTCACTCCATAGTCTGTACTCACTCCATAGTCTGTACTCACTCCATAGTCTGTACTCACTCCATAGTCTGTACTCACTCCATATTATAGTCTGTACTCACTCCGTAGTCTGTACTCACTACGTATATACCGCATTCCTATGTTGATTCATGTTAATAAAAGTTATTAACACTCATTTACAAGTACAATCGGAGTGTGAATGATGATTTCATGGTGACACGAAACTCCTCTAAGTTGAGGCAGCCACAAGCATACTGTCAGGACACACGACGTGTGGGTAGGTGTACATCCTCCAAGAGCGAGTGCTTTTCGGGAAAGAAACAAAATAGGCGACTTGATGGCGTTTAGTATGATGCCTTTACCTAATACCGACCTCTTAAAGATGTTTCCAACGACTACGGCAAAGATTCTTCATGAAACGAAATGAAATTTCATCAGACTATTACCCAAATACTGGGGAACAAGATCCAGGTACTAACGAGCGATAATACTTGCGCGTTCTTGTAGAAATGACGTTGCAATAGAGTCATCTCATTTTACGCAGTTAGAGGGAGAAGTGCGTTTTAATTACCGACCCCTGCACATAGTCAATGGCAATTTATGAAGAGATTATTTTAATGAAAATATGAAAAATTAACAAAAAAATGATAATAATTACGTTTTTATTCCTCATCTTGCTCTATTTTGACTGTTCTCAACGTTGCTAGGCATTCTACGCGTAGTCCCATGGGTTGATTTGCAAGACGCGCGCTAGATGCCATGATACGCTCAATGGTCGGTATTATGACTGGCCGGTATTAGGTGAAGTGATCATACCGGTATTTAGTTTCTCAATATATATTTATATGCCAGTTCTGACTTCTACTTTTCTCAATTGCTTTGCTTTTGGCGTGAGTGTTTTTATATGGCATTTCTTATGATCGCCTGAACCAGGCGTTCTGTGGCGTTCCATACAACTTGGATTTCTTTCTATGTAATTGACTAATATTGTCATAATGGTCTTCATGTCATTGGAGGGTATACAATTCCAAGAGCGAGCGCGTTTTTGGAAATAAAATACAAATTATAATTATAAATAATATTCTGTATGCTGTGATTCATCTCAGTTTCTTATCTTATTTGCTACATTATATCGTCATCTCAAGTAGTTTACCAACGGGTTTATCCTCAGTTAAACCATTGCTGTGACGTCACACTATTTATTAAACTGTGGATTATTTTCTACGAATCAACACTTTCTGCATAAGAATCAACACTTTTTCTATAAGAATCAACACTTTTCTGCTTAAGAATCTACAGAATATGACTTGGAAGAGTTGAGTCATTCTGTAGATTCTTATGCAGAAAAGTGCCGATTCTTATAGAAAAGGTGTTGATTCTGATGCAGAAAAGTGTTGTTTCGTAGAAATCAAAATATGAGTTGGAAGAGTTCATTCATACAAAACAATGTTAATAATGTAGATATATGATGCACACATTTTATACAATAAAATCAAACTAGACATTTTAGGCCATGAATAACAAATTGTATTGAACTTATTTCCAAATATAATACCATTTGATACGTGTATACTTGCAAATTTAACATTAAAGGCATGCACATTCATTTCACATAAATTCTGCCCTCCATTTCGGTGGATGTGTCGATTTTTGCTTGGATACAATGTTCAAGTCATAATTGAATAATGAAGAATTACTTGCCTTTTCCTTGATTTAATGAAAACCTCAGCCTCTGATACCGGCTGCCCAAAGTGTTTGTCGTAGTCCTGATCAGCCTCTTGAGTTGCCGCCATGAGAGCATCATCAATACGTCAGAAAATGCAACGCCCAAAATTTCCTCATTCCCACTACTATAATCACCCCTGAAAATGGACTGGGTGAGGAATATTTCATCGTCTGAATCCATGATGAATGTTGATATGGAGCACAGTTGATGTGCGAATAGGCAATACACGAATTCGACTTCAGAACACCATAACTGGGGGGTTTCCAAAGAGCAACAAAAGCACTTTTCAATTGGTCATGCACTGAGCCAGGTGCGTTGCTATGTTAGTGCATACATGTTCTATTGATAAACATTCCTGAAGCCCCCCAGTTATAAATTAGCATAAAAACCAGCACCCAAACCGAATCGGTCTATAGGCAAGAAGCAATTTTGTTCCAATGCTGTCGATCGAAATATTCAATATTCAAGAACCTACAGGTGAAAACGAACACTATTGATGAAAGCGACCATGCATGTAAAACATCAATAGAAGAACAAGAATCCTCAGTTAAAGAAATTCGATAATAGGTAATAATGTGTTTTCTGTTCACTCAACTGGGGCACACGTGTTGTTGTTTTATTGTAAAGCAATGGTTTAAGTCGGCGAATGCACTCGAAAGTGTTGATTCTTTGATTGAATCCACTCGGCGCTACGCGCCTCGTGGATTCGAATCAAAGAATCAACACTTTCTCGTGCATTCTCCTTAACTGATATGACGATTCTTTTAGTTATCTTGGAATGAAATAAACTTATATGGTATATCTGCATTTCTATATATCATAATTAGATGGTATTTTAATTTTTTCGAGCAAGTTTTGAATTTTAAAAAACACTTTTAGCACTGGAAATGGTGGGCCTATTTGCTTTCGGATACTTGCATGCATGGCCAACAAAACTTTCGACAGATCGAGTCGGCCCATCATGTAATAATATATTTAACAGTTAAAGCCAGTATAAGGCATCAATTCTGTTGCCCGAGTTCTTCGAATTAATAAAAAGGCATCCAAATCTTCCGATAATAAACTTGACCCCCCCTCATCCTCCACGTGGGCAATTGCATACATTTTGGTGCAGCTGATAGTATCGTCATAATTTGATTTGATTTGGAAGTTGATTTTACTCATATTTTGATACCAAGAACTCTTACAGGAAACTGCGGATAAAACGTCCAAAGTCCACGACCGGTGTGTCATAGTTTAATGTTTACATTGATAACCTCACACGCTCATGTGAACTCCGATTCGTCCTTCCGAGTCTCCCGACATTGTATTATGACGAAATCGGACACATTGTTTCCTATATAGGCAATTGTACATTTCTTTTGCAATTCAAAATCCGGATATTTAAACGCCGCAGCCAAGCTAGCGCTCAGACGATACAACAAACACTCTAGAAGTCCAGGGACCTCTCCATGCATGCAGTTATGACTTTTTTGTGTCTTTGTTTGCCCTAAGTCTAAGCTCGTTTACATTCAGCTATACATATTCCTCTGGGCATGAAGCTACAAACCAAGGCACAGATACGCGCCGGGAGTTACTGTGGAATATTATAGTCCTGCTTGAATCTGAAGGCCATTTCATAGGAGAAGTGCAAAAACTCATTTGAAGTAACGGTGAAGTACACCACTAGGAAATAGGAATCATCACCTGTGTTACGTCAGCAATGGATTACATCTTTTTGATGGAATTGTGCTTTCCACTGATTTATGACTACTATTGTATTCGGTATAACCAAGGGAGGTACTACATATAGGCAAGCATACTTCCATGGTATAACACAAGGAGGGGGCTTCACTACATGAACTCATAGGCCTATCTCGAAAGGTGTCGGCTCCAGAAGTTATAGCCATGGATAAACCAGGTTATATACTAAGTTTGTTGATCTTTGTTCTATGATTTCTATTATCATAATTATTCTCTTGTTTGATCATTTGTTTTAGTTTTCTTTAAGAACTATTCTCTCTGTATCTTCAATCTGGTATAGTTGCTGTTATCCTTCATTTTGTCTTCCTTACCCCCTCCCCCTGTATGTATCTCACTCCGTCCCTCAACTTTTTTCTTCATCTGTATTTAAATATTTTCGTTATTTTCCGTGTTTTATGATTATCTGATTCCTTTGCGTGTCTTAACCCTAACTTAACATGGATCTCAGTGGTGGTTACACCAAGTATACCGTCGGGATTATCATTATGTGTTCATTGTTGAATATAGAATAGATTAAATACTAATTTGAGTAAATAAGACTTGCACGTACATATCTTCCATTACCGTGATCTTGTACCTATACTATTGTAATATGTAAGGGGGCGGCGGCGTTGGGGGTAGGGGTGATTTCTACCTGTTATGCCAAGCATCGATCTATCCGAAAATACATTTCTCCCACTTCAAATTCAGTATTTTTTACTGTGACTCTTGTGCCGCCCCCGATTATTCAGCACCGTTGGTGTAGTTCTAACGTGAAACCATTTGTGGTAGGGCCTATGGTGAAACACTAGAGTGAAATCAGGTTTACTTGTTGCCCTAATGTCAACAAGGTTACAAGGGTGGCATGAATCATGAGGGAGTAAAAAGTGGTGAGCTATACAGGTATTGCATTCCACGTTAGGTACGCGTGAGTAAGAAATTACCTTGCAATATAATCTATTTCGTGAAATGCATTCATATCACAGGCAGTGTCGTCTACATTAATACGTAATTTTATGGTGCTACGCCAGATAAAGCTTGCACAAACTCTTTTTGCCTAGACCGATATTTCTATTAAATCGAGTGAAAGCAAATCGAATCCCCAGAACCCTCTACTGCAGTAAATGTAAATCATTACATTATTTAATGGAAAAGGAAACTGTGGCGATGAATTATAGAACACACTATACTAAAAGTTGCTACATGTAATTAATACAATGGGAAATGTCGAACAAGTTCTCAGGTCGTCATGAGCAACAGGAAGCCAGACTGGCCTCGAAAACATTCACACATGGTGACTAGACAGTGCAAGAATGTATTCATGTGGTTACTAGGGAAGACCCTTAAAGGTAAAGTCGAGTTGTGGTCATGAGATTGAATTGTGAAAGAAACTGTCTCAAAGCAATTGGGAAAGGTTGATTGATAGCACATAAGTATTATTGGTGTATGGTGTAAGGTTTGGAATCACCAAAAATGATAAGAAATTGACTCAATCCTGCAAAGAGTCACATGCACTGCACACAGAAATGGGTATATGGGACTACACACAAATGTTCGGCCCGAACATTTCAATTGTTTCTTGTCATAATTTGAATGTGAGAGCATTTTAATAGCAATCCTTCTCAGGGGACATTTCTAATTATGATGTTCTTCCAAACTGACTTAAAAGAAATGAGAAAGCTCACAAATTATTTCTTACCTTTCCCAGAACTCAACCTTCAGGGGAAATAAAATCATGCTAAATAACAAGAATTACGTAATATGTTACAGGGACTAACCTCAATATTCTTTTACCTTTACCAAAATATTCATACACTGTTTATTCTTTTGTTGTACATAAATCATGTATTCATGTCATAAACATTTTGATAGTAATTAGTAAAAGAACAAATCAAATCAAAATCAAATCAAGTATGACTTATATCGGAAGAGATATCTTTGAAACTTGTCTAATGATGACGCTACCTTTCAAGCCTTCATGTAGTAACCTCCTCATTATCATTATCAACAGCTGAACCACGCGAGAGAACTCCTCTCCTTCATCAACAGAAAATCCGAGCAGCCGAACAAAAGACGAGATTAGCCGAAGAGAAGCCAAAGAGTGCCGGGATGGTGGTGGAAAACGGAGATACGAAAGGCCTCGACGGCACAGAGGTCGACTTCAAGACCGGGAATTACGGGGCGACCAATGGACAGGATGCTGTCAACGGGACTGTCGCTGGAGAGGAGAAGTAAGTAACTGATTTTTTTTTAAATCATCATAATTACTTTCTTTTTCTCATTTCGACGATCAATTTGATATTAATTTGACAATTAAATATGATTTTAGTTGTGATATAACTAACTTGAATGATTTTATCACTGATGTAAATGTAGCAGGGCACTTTTTTCCCTTTTATATAGAGTCAGATCGACCGAAAGTTCCCCAAATAATCGCAATCTTACTGGCGCCTGTTTATTTCGTTTTGGATAGCGACTGGTATTAAACTAGAATTCTCATCCATCGCAACTCATCCTTAAGCCCGCCTCACACTGTGCGATTTTTCAAGCGATCACTTGCGATGCGATGCGATGCGATGCAAAGCGATATCGCAGGCCATCGCAGGCTACCACAGGATCTGCGATGCATGTCTCACACTGTGCGATTTTAGCATTTCGCGCATGCGTACTTTATTACTGATAACGCGATTTGTAGTAGTATTAACTGACACACGTAAACAAAATTCCTAAAACTTGAAAGGTAATTATGTTTTTTAAATAAAAATGACATGAAACGCATGTGTAACGAATGTGTAGCCTATGTAGTAATTGAAATTAGTATAGAGATTTATATGAGGTAACCAACATTTAGGGGAGAGATACATTTTTATGCTACTTAAAGTTAGATGGATTGGAAAAGAAAAGATGAACTGCGGGTTATTAGTTATTTAGTTAATAAAGTTATTTTTTCCCCGACATCCATTTGACTTCTCTTGAACTCTGTTTATTTTGGATTCACCGATTTGTTGGTTTTTTCTTGGCAGAATGAAATATTGATAATATGAATCAGGGGCGGATCCAGGATTGAGTAAAAAGAGGGGGCACGCAAATGAAAGTTTGTCAAAAAGTAGACCCTATTTTTTTTGTTCTCGCCAGCTTCTCGAAAAGTTGCTCAGTGGAGGGGGAGGCGACAAAGTTTCGCCAAACCTTCAAAATTCGCTCAGTAAGAAAAGGGCGGATCGTCTATGGTCAATAATAGAATATAATAGAATCAGTTCATTGTTTTAATTAAGCGGTGATCCGGCATTTGCTTCTGTGACAATTGCTCTGGGCGTTATTTCATCAGAAGTATGGGTTTAATAGGGTAGTTGTTTCCGAGCATTCATCTTTTTAAATTTTGTCTTCTGTTTGATTGTCAGGTATTTTCTGTGTGTGCCCCGCCCCTTTAAAAGTTTGGATGTGCCCTGATCTTTGCCCCTCCCCCGTTATCTATCTATATCATTCTTTCTTTGCTTCTCTTATCTTTTCTCAAATCTCCACATCACTTTCTCTCTCCTGTCCCCCGCTATTGCTCTCTTAATATTTCTCAATGACTATTAGAACTATAATTATTTCCACCCCCTCCCCCTCTCTCTCTGGAACTCTCTCACATCCCCTCTCAGTAAACAATATTCACATAGGACTGAGTGAAACACCGAGCTGTTCGTGACATAGGTATCATGCATCTTTATTGGAGACGTGCTGAATATCCCTTACAATAGAAAGATGAAAGCTGCATGTTAAAGAAAAGTTACTCTATTTTATGGGAAATACAAATGAAATGATTTTGATAAAAGAAAAGAAAAGACAGAAAGAAAGAGGGAAAGGGAGAGAGAGAGAGAATGTGCTTACAGTGGGTGATTTCACGCTCGGTGTTGGTGTTTGGTGTTAGTGTCTATTTTGCCCGAAATCGTGATCTAACACCGACTATGAAATGAAAAAAAATCAGTCGGTGTTAGGTGTTGACCTCTGATTTTTTTGACGTAGTTCCGGTTGCCGGTGTTTGTTTTTTGTTAATAATCGTCTACTGAACCGAGCTCGGCCGTCGGTGTTTAATTTCATGTACAAATTCCCATTCACTAACACTATACTCCTAGGGATTAAGAAATACCGATTTCACGGTCGGTGTTGGTGTTGGTGTTTCTAGCTATGGGAAATTTTGCTGATTAGTCATGAGAAATAAAGACAGTAGGCGCTATTCGAAGTGTAATTTCATAGGCGTTAAGAGGTATTATGTTCATATAGGCCTGATATTAGATCTAGGCCAGCATTTGGTCTAACGTTCGATCTAGAGCACACGGAAAGGAACTACTTTTGCTTTTTAATGGGTTTGAAGGAGTGAATAAAAATTCTGACCTAATTTTCTTTTTAAGATAGATTTAATAAAAATTACGTTAGATATTCCGTAGTTAAAGACCCAGAGAATCCACATCATTTATCAGGATGAGATCTAAATCAACATTTACAATACAAAAGCCATGAATCTTCACGGCTAATCTGTGCGAAGGCCTGAAATTTGGCTGTTTTCCCTGTACGCGCTACGCCGTCCGATCCGGCGTCTAGCTGCATTAGCTACCGCAGCATTTTCTGCTGCAAGTGAGAAATTCAAGAGAAATCATATCTAAACTTACTGTTCCTGTCAAGACCATCCATTTCTGTGAAGTTTCTTACAACACTCTAGATCAAATAATTATTTATTTTAGAATTGCCGGACTACTCGTGTAATTTAAGGATATTCTAGACTAATAATTAAATAGTTTTAAACAATTTTTTTCCCTTCGTTAAAAACGGTGCTGACGCCATTACCAGTGTTAAGCTATCGATGCGCTTTGTTAGGATATCGGTATCGGCTCCTTAATCTCAATAGCGGTGTTTGAGCTCGATTTTAGGATAATTTTCGCTCTAAACACCAACACCAAACACCAACACCGAGCGTGAAATCACCCACTGAGTCAAGCATAGTTCCAGTAAACACACAAGGTCCATTTTCCTGAAATGAAGACACAACCCCACCTCTGTGTATGTATACATTTTAACAAACAAACCATGTGCATTACATTTAGTGGAATATCTGCTTAATAGCAAATCAATACCTCAAAAAACATTACCAATTTTATAACAAATATTAGTATACAAATTACATGTATAGTAACATAATTGTCTATCTGGGGGAGCATTTCAATACATTTGTCATTGTCAACCATTTTTTACTTGTTTTATGCACATCATGATCTTAAATAGTATCTTAACACAAATTAGCTATACAAATATAATATAATTTCTTGATCAAAATTTACATAACATGTATATTCACTTTCATGAGAACACACCATATATAATCGTAGTATTAAATAAAATTCCTTCATATGTTTCTGTATCCTTTTCCCCCTCTCTCACTTTTTTCATTCTCACCTTTTTCATTATCAATGATTCGAAAATATCAAATTATATTTCTGCACAAACATGATATAAGCAATCATATCTTATGTTGACATTTGGAGAGCACTTTTTTGAGGTCTTCTATTAGAGCGAAACTCTAAATAACCCAAATAAGGTACAAGCGGGTGAATAATACTGAGTGGATTTTTTGTTTTTTCTTTCTGCTAAAAACCAAATTGGAAATTGATGACATTTAACAAGTTATATAAAAATATTCAGTTGTTTGTTGAAGTTGTGAATCCTTATTTATATAAATATTCTGGTTATGAATGAAGAAAAAAAAATCGACAATTATTTATCAAGTCTATAAACATGTTTTTTTGAAGTACAGTTTATACATACATAATAGTTAACCTATTATTAAATATGAAATACAAATTTTGTATTTTGTCACAGTGATTCCAATAAACCCAAATTTAAATTTCATTTCACAAGATTGTTAATAATTGTTAATCATTATTATACTTGTCTGATAACTAAAGAATTACAATTCGCACTTTCTTTTTATAGCAGAGGCTAAACAAAATGCATTGCATAGAATGCCTTCCAGTCATTGTATAAAGGAAGTGCAAGCACACTAGAATATTTTTTTCTTCTTTCAGCAATACAAACAGAAAAGAAATTCAGTAATTATTAAAAACCTGTAACATGTAATGAAACCATAGTTTACCCCCCCCCCCCCCCAACAAAAGAAAAATACATGTAATTGAAAGACAATCATTTTTCCCCTGCTCATGCATGGATTTGGTGTTGTTGTTTTTTTCCATTTGAATCACAACTAGCTGAGACAGAGAGTTGTACTATTAGATGTTGTTCCTGATTGTACATTTATTTCATGGATTCTCAGTAGTTCACATGATTTGTTGAAAATAAAAACGTTTCATCTCCCAATTTTCAAGTAACTGCATTTTTCAAATGCAAATTTTGCTTGAATCATCAATATATAGTATACTGTATAACAAACAATACAATTATCATATAATAGAAAGGTTTCCGTTCTAAAAAGGGAGGCACAATGCACATTTTTCTTCCAAAAAGGGTGGGGGTACGGGCCAGATGTGCCCCCCCCCCCCTAAATCTGCCACTGCTTCTGTTAGCTATGATTGCACCAATGTTTACAAGTGGGTTTTTACAGACACATATTAATCAGACTGTTCAGACATGATTATTTACTTTGGGGGAAATAAAAATGCCATCTGAAAGACAGGATTCAGTTTTAAACCAGGGTCCGTCAAAGTTGGTTTGGAGGCTGTTGATCAGGACAGTGGAATCGTCTCCAAATAGTTTGAGCCAAGGGGTATAGGCTTTCACCATATGCTGGCTATGTCACTGTCTGTGTCAAGAAAACCTTTAGTATAGGAAAGCCTTATGAACTATGAGGGGTCAAATCTGGATATTGAATTATGCTAATTGACAAAGTTTTGTGCCTGCAAAGTAATTTAACTGTAAAGTTAGTAATCACAATTTGAATAACAACTAGAATCTCACTATTTTCAGAGATTTCATGTCCACATACATAAAAAGCTTTGAATAATGTCTCAAAAACTAGTACCGATTTTCGAAAATCAACATTGCCCTGTTTGTGAATGCCCCTATACTGATAGTTTGCACGCAGAAACCCTGGTCAGTTGTAAAAGAGTGTCTGCACTGTAAGACTACCATATGTTATGTACTATAGCTGCTCCTGACATGACCAGAAGGTAGCTAAATTAGGCTTCTCTCAAGACAATGATTTTCTGATTAAGTGTCAAATTAGGGTCTGTGTTTGCAGACAACATAATTTCCAAGTGTGGGGGTGATTGGGTGGGGGGGGGGGGGGGGGGGGGGGATTGAACGAAGAAAATACCACCTTCAATCCATATGATCTGAAGGAGACGGCTCAGATATTAACGGTTTGATGTTGTAACAGTTCTGAGTAGGTATCACCAGGTATGGGATTGTGCTCCAAGTTGATTTCTTCAATGACAGACATGCCAAAGAGTTGCTTGCATCCAGATCTGCAAGGTAATCGAGGGATCAAAATAGATGTTCTTATTTATCAACACATTTGCTTGAAATTCATGTACGGTATTTAATTTTTCATTGATAGAAAAACCAAATGTATTGTCATTTCATTTGTTCTTATTAATATTCAAATATGGATTTTAATTTGTGAATCATGAAATTATGGATGCCAGTATTACTCAAACATACATGCAGGCAGATTCATGGGGTGAAGTGAAAACTGAAGAGGCCAACCCCCCCCCCCCCCACCCTTAGAGAAAAACAAAGACATAAAAGGGCTTTTAGAGGATTTTTTTTTCCTGCAGCCCCCTTTTGGACTAAATAATGTTATAAACCTGGATGTAATTTACCTGGGAAGGGCTGGCAGCTGGATTCCAAAAATCAAAATTACCGGGAATAAATAGGGAATTTTGTTTTGCTCGATACAAGACAGAAATCCAGCAAAGTCCAGCACAAGCTGAATTCATTCCTGGTTTTCAATCCTTATTTTTCATGTATTCACATTTCATATTTATTCAGACATATGAGTGAGAAATAAGAGAACATACCTGTGATTTCATTGTCACTCAAATCTAAAATTCTGAGGGATGACAGTTCATAGGGATGACAGTTCATAGAAACTCTCTGGCAAGGTGGATATTGGGTGAGGCATTTATAGCTTCTATAGGATGGTCATCTGGTAGATTTCATCTGATGTTTACAGCTTCATTAATAAAACATGAGAGGTACAATGATAAGTAATAAAGAGCTAATAATAAAAAGAAACAAAGGGTACATTAACTAAATCCATCAGTTTAGTAACACCCTTGATTACTCTACAATCAAACTCATTCTCACTGGCTTAAATCAGGGAAATGTAACTAAGAGTTAATTACATTTCCCGGCTTAAATCAAACAGCAAACAAATTATCAGCATTATACTGTACTTGAATACACTTTACTGGATAGATGTTTGACAAAGAATAAAAACTGATTAAGAAATTTCTTTGCTTCGCTCAGCCTGAATGCAAATCATTCAAAATAATTTTGTGCAATTGCAATTAAAATGAAAATCTATTCATTGATAAAAATATGTTTTGACAGATTAAATCAAAATTAAGCATTTTATTTGAATGAAAAGTGTCGTCCCTATGATATCTGTTGTGTTCATGTCATTTCTCTGCAAATTATACGACTATCTTTTTGAACAAGTAAATTCAATCAAAATAAAAGAAAAAAGACAAGGTAAAAGTTAAAAAAAGGAACCTGCATGACAAGTTATAATTTTCTTTAAAAGTCTGTTTTCAAAAACAATTCTTACCAGTAACTTTTCCAAGGCAATTTCTTTGACATTACAGTGCGTGCATTGTGGGAAAGATCGAGGGTTGATAGCACTGCGTTTCTCATGGATGGTATACTGCTTGCAGAACAGCTTCCAAGAGACAGCTTGAAAAATCCTATGAAAAGATAGTAAAATAAGTTTCAATTAGAAAATGAGCTATGCCAAAAAATAAGTGGGGGAACAAAAGCCAGAAACATGTTACAAACTTTCTTACATTCTTGACATCAGTAGCCAGCTTACTTGTGATTTATGAGTGACATTTTAAAATAAATTCTTAACTTATCAATATGAATATTCTGAAACAAATAGTACAACATAATCATGATCATATAAAGTAGATCTCACAATAACTTTCAAAGTATTAACATGTAGCTGTTGACTGCTGAATTCTCTTATTCCCTAAAGTTTGCTCAAAACTTGATACAGGACCCACCTGATTCAAGAAGGCAATGGGTTAACTGAAAAAGAGATTATGTTTGAATAGTGGGAAGTAAAATACATTACAGCTATAAAAGTATTTAAACACTTATTGTTATGCGAACAAGGTAAATGATACCCAAAACCTCACTTTCAGTCCTAACAAATTGAATAATGAAGAATTCTTTGATCCTTAATCATAAATTTGAGCAAAAACCTGAAATAAATTTGCCTGTCATCTCAACTCAGCTTAGTATTGGGTGAGCTGTGGATAATAGTACTTAGTAGAGTGCAAAAACTGAGAGGCACAATATATATCGGCCTATTAATTAATATAAATAAAATCCATTTATCCAGCATGGCAAAGAATCCTACAGTAGAAGAGGGGAAATTTTTAAAAATATTATAGATCTAATACATCTAGCCTATATATTGAGAAAAAAAATACCGAGAAAAGCAGCTACCTAAAATTTGTATGCTGTTTACGACGCATGTATAAAGCACTGATGGACATGGCTGCCGAGCCCATATCTCAGGGAAGTTGAGGTACCGAAACGAGGCAAGCGTCGGTCCAGCGCCCTAAGGGCCAAATAATTTTAATAACCGTACATCCCGTACTTCTTCGGCCAGCTGCCAGCTGCAACTCTCTCTCTTCTAACTTAGAGTTAGACGAGGCAACTATGAACAACTTACATATTATTTATTCTTGTGCCCACAACGTAGACTAGACCTAGAATACTAGTAGGCCTAGTACAACTCATGTCATAGCCCTACCAGACGGCGCGACAGGGATGTGTAGGGTTACTCTTGTCACTGCTTCTGCCGCTGTTGAGTGTACTTTGTGGGTTAGAATTGAGATGAAAGGACTCCGAATTTCGGGGGAATAAGGACCTTCAAATAGTAGTCCCTAAAAAAGTTAGACTTAGGCCTAGACTGTTAGAGGTCAGTAATATGCATGGGGTTTTTACATTTATTTATCTGTGTAAGTAATTTAAATCTAGTGCCGTGTAACTTTCTTTGTTTTACTTTAATTTGTTTTACTTTACTATTATAGTTTTAGGTTAATTAGATTCCTTTTTAGATTTCAATTAGATTTAATTAGAGTTACAAAGTAGGCCTAAGTAGTAAGTCAAAGCGTCCCACAATTACCTAGTTAATCTTCATGATCTTAGGCCTAGATAATTTATAATGTACAAATGTGTGCATCAGACTTCAAGTTCTGGTATGATTTGGCAATGAGAATCCCAGACCAAATGAGGTTCGCCAAAACGATAAAGTTAAATTTTCAGGGTAAAATTCCCATCCAAAGTGACAGCCATACTCCAGTCAGATCTTCGAGTTCCACCCATTGCATTCCTGCACTGCGCAAAACGATGAAATCACACTCCAATTAAATCCTATGTACGGGACTACATATGCAAAAAATTTGTGCGATAAAAAATGCATAGTGCACAATTTCATCAAATTACTTACGGTTATATCCAATCTCGTAACATGTTTCCGTCTTCATTCTGTCTTTTGTCACGCGATTGTGATAGGTCGGTAGGCTGATGTTAAATAATGATGGCCTATCCGGCTATCCTGCCACATTTGAAGGAGAACCTCCTGCCCTTTATCGGTTGTTCCTCTGTCCACTAGATGGAAATCGCATCGCATCGCATCGCATCGCAACAAAATTTTTGAACATGTTCAAAACCCTGCGATGCGAGGCGATTGCTTGCGATATTGGGAAAATCGCAAGCTGTTGCGTCGCAAGACCTCTCACACTGCACGATATCGTGCGATTTCCTGCGATGCGAGGCGATATCGCAGGAAATCGCACAGTGTGAGGCGGGCTTTAGACGGGACCCTCTTCGGCCTGAGTGAGAGATTTTGATATACAATTTCGATGTCCATCTCCCGTCTGGGTGTTGTGAAAACAAAAGTGATGAAGCTTCAGAAACAAAATGGAGCTGTCATGAGTGACATATCTTTCAGAAGTCAACAATGTCAATGAATGATTTTTTTAAGAATAAGGGGCGAGTTTTATATTTTGATCTTGGTGGTTCTATTTCAGGGGTGATAAGAAAGAGAAAGAGGAAGAGAAGCCACAGGTGCCTTTCACGAGATTGGTGAGTATACCACTTTATATGTTCATCATCATCATCATCATCATCATCACCATCATCATCATCATCACCATCATCATCATCACCATCATCATCTTCATCATCATCTTCATCAGCATCTTCATCAGCATCACCAACAACATTACCACTATCATTACAATCATCACCATCATCATCACCATTCTCATCCACATCCCTCATCCTCCTCCCCATCCCTCATCCTCCTCTTCCTCCTTTTCCTCCTTTTCCTCCTCCCCCTCCTCCTCCCCCTCCTCCCCCTCCTCCCTCTCTTCCTCATCTACCATTAATGAGGGAATGGGCGGCGTCTCCACCACATAGGTCAAAATGTCCGCCGTGATTATCCCAATCGTCTACTCGCATCACCTACTCTCAGACAATAATAATCGATCCATCACTCTCTAACGAGTCTGCCTTCAATACCCGTACTTCCTGGGGGGCGTTTCATCAAGTGTCTTGTCGGTGATTTTTACCGACAAATTTGCTCTCAGCCAATCAGATTCAAGGATTTCAGTAGCTTATAACAGTTATTGCAACTTGTCATTGATGACAAGTTTTTATGAAACAGGTCCCTGTCCTCGTCTGTTGTGCTATCCAAGGAACAAACTTTCTCTTTGCCATTTTTTCATGTTGGGAACAGCAGTTAATAAGCAGACGCTTCCCCACCTCTCTCTCCATCTCTCCCTCTCTCTCTCTCTCTCTCCATCTCTCCCTCTCTCTCTCTCTCTCTCTATCTCTCCCTCTCTCTCTCCCCTCTCCCTCTCTCCCCTCTCGCTCTCTCCCCTCTCGCTCTCTCCCCTCTCCCTCTCTCCCCTCTCGCTCTCTCCCCTCTCGCTCTCTCCCCTCTCTCTCTCTCCCCTCTCTCTCTCTCTCCCCTCTCTCTCTCTCCATCACTAACTTCTAATTCATGATTCAAACACTTCCATCTGATCTTTCTTTTAATTGTATCTATATGCCTTACTTCTGTAAGTATGTTCCCCTAGTCGCCCCTGACAAGAATCAACGTATCTTTAACTTAACCCATTTTTCACTTGTTGCCATGAGATAATGTAAGAACAGAAATGAATGGGGCTTTAGTTGGGGGAGGGGGCTAAAAATTTTCGGTGGCCTAGTCTTTAAGTCTTGTGTAAATTTTACGGTTTTCTTTGAAAATGAAAATTCTCACCGGCAATGTATTATGTTCTTTTTCAGCGATCCATTATGTGAAGACGTGTTCCCTTGTCGACTTTTAATTTCAAATATAAGTGGTATTTTTTTCTTTCTTGTGTAATCATAGTAATAATTAACAATGTTTAACTTCAAGAGCAAATTATTTAGTATCGCGACAATTTAGGTAATTCATCAAAGGTTTAATGAAAACTTTCTAATTTGTCAGGGCTCCACAACAACTTTTTTCGTAGGGGTCGGAACTGCAATTTTGAAGGTCTGTATGTACAGGCCTTGTGTGAACATTCTGAATTTCGGGGGTCCGGACTGATATTTTGGTATTTGGATATTTTACTTATTATACCTTAAATAACATTCCTTCTTATAACAGTTTCGCTATGCTACTGGTCTCGACGGCCTCTACATGTTCATCGGCTGCCTTGCTGCGGCCGGGCACGGCTGCGCTTGGCCCGCGCTCAACATCGTCTTCGGAGGTCTCATTGACGAGTTCGTCGATTTCGACAGGGGCTATAATTTGACGGTGAACGCGACGGCGCCTCCGATCACCTTGGCGCCGGATTTTGATCCGAGCAAGGAGTTCGACAACCAGATGCAAGAGTATGCCGTCATATTTTCGTACATCGGTGTTGGAGTCATGGTGGTGGCCTACTTACAGGTGAGTGGAAATACTACGACACTGTTTCGGCGGCAATTGCTCTGTAGTCGATTTCCTCTCCAACGGAATTGTAGACTTCAACCCCGGACCAAAAACACGATACCCAATCCTAACCCGATACCCAATCCTAACCCGAAAACCCACTCTAAAAGATAATTGCAGCTATGACCAAAAAGTCTGCAAGCACAGACACTGTTTTGACACTTTATCGGAAAATCATCGTGTCATGAGAGAAGCCTAACCCAACTACCTACTGGTCGTGTCAATATGAATGTATGACATTTGCTCCGGCGGCAATTGCTCCTGCGACAAATGCTCCTAAAAATACGACAATTGCTCCGCGAGAATTGCTCCGCGATAATTGCTCCTGCGACAATTGCTCCGTCGACATTTGCTCCTGCGATAATTGCTCCGACGACATTTGCTCCTGCGACAATTGCTCCGTCGACATTTGCTCCTGCGACAATTGCTCCGTCGACATTTGCTCCTGCGACAATTGCTCCGTCGACATTTGCTCCGTCGACATTTGCTCCGATCGAGCGACAATTGCTCCGCGACAACTGCTCCGTCGATAGAAATGCATATATGCGACAATTGCTCCTGCGACAATTGCTCCGTCGACATTTGCTCCGATCGAGCGACAAATGCCCAAGATAAAGAAAGAAAGAGAGAGAGAGAGAGAGAGAGAGGGGGGGGGGGGGGGGGGAGGGGGAACAAAATAATAAAACATATAGATGAATAATTAATAGGTATAGGCAAAATCACAAGGGAAAGTGGTAGAAAAAATCTTTAAAAAGGTTTATTTCCAAATCCCGAAACACCAACAACAGCTATTGTTCTGAATTCGTTGTGTTCGCTTTTGATGAGGATTTTATATAAGGTTGTCGTTGGAGCAATTGTCACATACATAAGCATTAACGACGGCCAACGGAACAGATGTCGGCGGACAAGTTGTCGCATGAGCAATTGTTGCGGAGCAATGATATTGTCACATATTCATTTTATTTGACGGAGCTAATGTCGCGAAGGAATTGTCGCTCGAATGAAACAAATGTCGGCGGATCGAGTGCTTTCCGCCGGAGCAAATGTCGACGGAGCAATTGTCGCAGGAGCAATTGTCGCATATATGCATTTTTATCGACGGAGCAGTTGTCGCGGAGCAATTGTCGCTCGATCGGAGCAAATGTCGACGGAGCAATTGTCGCAGGAGCAAATGTCGACGGAGCAATTGTCGCAGGAGCAAATGTCGTCGGAGCAATTGTCGCAGGAGCAATTATCGCGGAGCAATTGTCGCGGAGCAATTGTCGTATTTTTAGGAGCATTTGTCGCAGGAGCAATTGCCGCCGGAGCAAATGTCGGTTCCCCGTCAAGATAGCCTTGGTCTGGAGCAGCTATCTAGTACAGGGCCTATGGTAGTCTTACAGTGCAGACACTCTTTCACGACTGACCAGGGTTTGTGCCTGCAAACTAGCTCTGACCCTAACCCTATGTTTTTGACGTATTAAAGCCCAGAGAAAATGTCGTCTCAGCAACAAAAACATTATGTATGCATAAGAGCCTTCAGATCGTGCTTTTTATGAGCCTGTGATTTTTATTTGAAAAGCGATTTGCATTGCTACTATATTTACCATTAGCAAGGGCGGATCCATGATTATCTGAAGGTAAGGGGAAGGGTGGCGGGGGGGGGGGGGTACTTTTCCCGACTGTAATGCTGCCTAGGAATATGATTTCGGGAATCCTGTCCGCCCATTCAAGGGACATTTAGAAGGGAAGGGGTGGGGTATAGTAACAGAAAATTTTAGTCGGCGTGTTTTGGTCCGACATCCCACTTCCTACTTCGTTTTTTTTCTTCAAAAATGGTTTGGCAACGCCCGTGATTTCCCGTAAAATATAGAGTGCGAATCCGATAACTGGAAAAATGAATATGCCGTAGGCCCTACTTAAAATGATTTAATCAATGATAAAAATGGGTTATTTATAAACCAAGTAAGAGCATGGATAATTCTCTGATGCTGACCATTCTTCAACCACGGAGGTACTGGGCAAGCTCAACTAAGGTTTATAATGTTTTCTTTTCCTTACAGACATCGATGTGGACTCTTGCGTGCGAGAGGCAGATCTACAAGATTCGTCAGGCCTTCTTCGATGCCATCTTGCATCAAGAGATCCAATGGTTTGATGTTCACAAAAGCGGTGAGCTCACTTCCAGGCTGGCCGAGTAAGTATACAAGCCGGGACTTTATTTTCTCTTATCTTTAACCCTTTCAGGACAGGAATTATTTAAGGGCTAGGTTAATCACATTTTGTTCTTCAAATTGGGAACAGTAATATTTTTCTTTTAGTGCTACAAGGTAGTAATAAGTTGTAACATCTTTGAAATCAATATACATGGTCACAAGCTCTGTCAAAGAGTTGAACAAAATTTCGATTAAAAAAGCTCTCAATGTGTTGCCAATTTTAGGATTTTAAAGATTATTCTCGTTTTTAAAATTCATGGCATCAAACGGAATATGGTCATGCAACAAAAATGGAAATGGTGTTGCAGAAATATTTGCTCTTTCTACTCATGCATCTGATTTATTTTTTAGAGCTCTGAATCAAAAGTTATTGAGCCAAACCACAGAATGTGGTAAATTGTAATGCCTCGAAGGGTTAATTCCACAGTTACACTGTCATACCAACTCCCAACCGACTCCCAACCGACGGACGCTTGGCCATTCGTTTGATATAAGATTTTTTATTTGGTCTGCAGTCGGCTGTATGATAGTATTGATAGTTAATATTTCAAAACCTGGGCCCTGTGTCATAAAACTTGTTTTCAATAACAAGTTGCAATAACTTTTATAAGCTACTGAAATCCATTGCATCTGATTGGATGAGAGCAAATTTGTCATAGAAATGTTGCAGTTGTTACGTATTGGAATTTTTATGAAACGGTGCCCTAATGTCGTACTGGCAATATTAGGCCTTTTCATCGAAGCGCGACTCGCCGAATGTAGATCTATACTGATTCCCAACCTGACATATTCCCATTCGATCTTTCTTTAATTCTTTCCTTCTTTCTTTTTTCCGTTCTTTTTTTCTAGCGACATGGAGAGAGTGAAAGAAGGGCTTGGAGACAAGATCGCTCTTTGTCTGCAATATCTCTTTCTTTTCTTGGCTGGTGAGTGTCATTTCATATAAAATATTGGTGTCGGAGCAGGGGCGAAGGGGGGGGGGGGGGGGACCGGGAGGGGATGGTGGCTTAAAATGGATATATACTGAGGTATAATGATCATAATATTGTAAAATATATATTTTTTTAGATATTGAATGAATTGTTATATCATTCTCGAAATAGCCTTTTATATCATTTGATTATTCTATTCTAATGCACATATGAGTAAGGAAATATTAATATCCTGGGGATAAAAAAAATAATGATACATATATGAAAAATAAAATAAAATAAATGGCTTCATTATTCGTCAAAGATTTTGCTTCACTGATTTCCAATTCAAGGGCAAGTCCGATGTATTTTGACCTGTACGTTACCCATCATGTATTGTTCATATCGAGCTTTTTATGAGGAGCATGGACTAGCATCATTTGAAATTATACTTTCAATGTGATTTTATTTAATTTGACTCTTTATAGCTCGGGCAAAATAATGAATACTTATGACTTGCCATAAAACACTATGTATACACGCTCGTTAGACTTACTGGTCTAATTCAGTAAAAACCAAAGTAACTGCTTTACCAATACCCATAACCTACCATGTAGAGCATCTTTCGGTTGAATCTTAATTGGCGTCCACAATGATTGATGGAGTTTCTCTTAGATGTTCTTTCACTGGTATGGAGAACATTTCCTTCCTGACTAGTTTCTAGGCGAGACTGTATACATTACACGTCATACAAATATTTATAACACGTCAATGGGAGGGAGATTCATCCTTCGGCGCTAGCTAGACAGTTCCTTGTGACGATATCAGTCTTTTCAGGGTGGGGGGGGGGGGGGAGGGGTTTGCTGCTCATGCAAGGGAATAATGACCCCACCTAAAGTAGTTGACTAACATGCATGGCAAAATGTTCACTATGTACAGAAGAGAGTGAGAGAGAGAGAGAGAGAGAGTAAAATGGGAAAGGGAAAGGGTGTTCACCCTAACCCCTCCCAGACCCCACCCCTGGCTACGCTAGTGGATGAGATGCTTTACACATGCACGGTATGTGAGAGAGAAAGAGGGAGAGAGAAGGGGGAGGGAGGAAGGGGGAGGGAGGAAGGGGGAGGGGAGGTGAAATTTAATGTGTACCGTTCAGTGGCGGATCTAAGATTTGGTGAGGGAGGGGCACAATATTCAGAAGAAGAAAAAAAAAGGAAAGAAAGTTCATCAGCGCCATTTTGGTGTCATTTTTCTCCAAAATACTCTGACAAGTAAAAAAGAAAGAAAAGAGAAAGAAGGTCATTAGCGTTTTAGGGCGTCCTTCCTTTTGCCAGGGGACGGGCTCGGGCCCCGCCCCGCTGGATCTGCCCCTGGTACAGTTTATCGAACATATTTATAGTGTTAGTATCAGATTTGATCACGTTCATGATTTATAATGGCACAATCCTTTGCAGAACCTTTAATGATATCATAGTTTTGTTTTATTTCTTTATTTGTTTATTTAGTTAATTCTCACACTCTTATACCCCACACGAAAAACACACAACAGCCACCTGAACAGTGTAAAGTCAAGCGGAAATTCACTAGAGATTTACCATGATCTTTTATCCTCCCATACGGCAACTGTATGCGCATGCTCACAAAATTAACATATTCATGAATATTCATGATAACATGAAGAAGATTAATTCTCTACAATGACTTACATGTATTTCTCAGCTAAAGATATATTTTTTTATGGAGCATTAATCTTCTATTTTTCAAATATTTCGTGTCTAAAACGTCTAAAATCCAGCAGTTATATAATAATAGGTCGTGATGGCCAGTGAGTGTAAAGCCGCTGTCTGTGACCTTTATAGAGATATATTCTGTGTAACTGGTCTTCCCTCGAAAATGACTCATAACAAATCATTGTAATGCACTTATTCAAAGTAAGCAAAGAGACAATGCTTCCATGCCTCATTCATAATCGGTAACATTGCCTAATATCGTCATCGTATGACTTAATTGATGTCTGCTAATCACCATATATGGCAATCCGATATAGGATCGCCAGCTTAGTGTGGTGGTACGTTTGCATAGAGCGGGAAGGGAAGTACACAGAATAGTTTGGTATTATTTGACGTAGCCCTGTGATTGTTTCTTGCATAATATGTAAACGGACAGCTTCAGGATCATAATAGGAACATTTATTTGCAGTCTTTGAAATGAATGGAACAGTCATTCTCCGAAACCCAAATGATAATTCAAATACCGTTGTAATTATGTATACCCTTCTCCCTATTGTCCTGTGTTCAATTTTTAGTGGACATCAGCTTTTAGCTTACTGACAATGCGCTGTTTGAAGATGATTATAATTATTTTACACGTCTTTGTTGTGTCCATACTAGTTTTTATGCTGCCTGTTTTTCACTGCTAATAAAATGTTATTGCGGCGAAATAGCTCACAGGATTATGGTCAAAGCGACGATGTGAAATTATCGGCATGCTTAGAAATGCAACGTAAACACGCCCTCTATATGGTCAGCAAAAGTCGATCGAGTTTTAAGTTTAATCAAATTAGGAAAATTGAAATGTGAATAAATATTCCGAGATGTTTGTAATATAGTATGTTTTGATTATGTATTTATCAGGGTGTCATTTTCTCCATTATTTATATAGATGAAATACTTAATAACAAGAGAATGGATCTCCATTTAGAGTAAATACTTAATACCAAGGGAATAAAAGTTGGTATATAAACGAAGCCAATATCATTGGTAACGTGAATGCTTCTTATTTGTGACCATAAATTGGGATCTGTTGACAATGTGTCATAAAGTTGCGCAAGAACCCGAAATGGTTGCTCGATATAAAGTTCGCAAGCGCAAAGTCCACCCGATTAAGATCTTGGTGAGTTTTTTGGCAAGATAATAGAGGAGATTACATTGCTCATTAACTACGCAAATTACGCATTAAACTACATTTGAAGAAGTTTCGGTTTTAAGAAGGAAGGAAGCCAGTAGAGAATTGTTTGTACGAAGAGAAGGGGCGGAAGATAAATTATGATCAATGAATAACAAAATAACCTGAGAAATATTAAGCAAAGCTGACTTGTACAAGAAGAAACTTGTCGAGAGAAAAAGCAAGATAAATGAGATAAGACATTTATATTCATAATATTAGTTTCTCTCTTTGTTCATTCTTCTAAGGGCAATTTTTGCGTATTCCATTTGTTGAAAATGCATATTTTTAATGTTAACTTGTCATGTTCAAAGAAGTTTGGGAATATTATTTTTAGACGAAGCAAACAATATAAACTGTAAATAATTCTTCTTCCGGTGTTATTCAGGGAGATAGATTTATTAAATGCAGCGTTGCCACCTTTTTTTAGGGAAGAAAATACTTATTTCAAACAATTTGTTTTATTTTCGGGAATGCCATTTTGTTACGTTGATAACTACAATGCAAATACATGATGCGATGAATATAATAGTTTGCTTTTCACCATACTTTCGAGTTATCCATGCACGGATCAAAATGTATAAAACAGCAAAAACATATAGAATCGAAAGCAATGTCTACCATAGATGTCTACATTGCACATGTGTCGACATCTCACCGACAACCCGTAAGACCGACAGCCAACGCGAGATTGTCTCGAAGAACCCTCAGAAAAGTTGTCTGTCTCGTGGGCCGTCGTTCTCGCGAGAACCCTTTTGATGGTTTTTCAGAGGCTTACGATTTCGTGGGCTGTAGCTGTGTTAGGTAACCAATTATAGGTAACCAAGTTGCGCAACCAATGTTGCGCAACGAATGTTGCGCAACGAATGCTTTGTGGCATCTTATGGGATACACAGCTCCAAAGTGTGAAATCTATGATGTTTACATAAAGAACTATATCAATAATTTATCTAGTTACACTTACAGAACCAATCACCCCCCGCAAATGTTGCTCTGACTGCATAAGCAACTATTTTGATGAATATACTCTGTAAAAACTGAAGTGCTACTTTTTCGGTGCTCGTATAGTGACTGCACCTGAAATGCTGTTTTAGCACTTACAAGTGTGCTAATTTACCAGTAAAAAAAAAAAAATGTGACCCTGGCGAGCCCCGAACCAGGTTCCGCTGATGGAGAGGCGCTGACGTTACCGATAGACTAACGAACGCTTCTTGCAATCCAGTTTAGTCATGGGAGTCAAGTAGATAACATGAACTATGTGGTGTTGTAAATTCAGAATGTAACAATATGATCTGCTCTAAATCGTGCGATGTGAGTTAGTCTAGCGGTAATGCCAGCAATTCCCGATCAGCGGACCCTGGTTCGAGGCTCGCCAGAATCACGATTTATTTTTTTTAATGAGCCGGTCCAGCTCCCGTGAAAGTGCTGAAATAGCACGCTGTGTGCACTCCATAGCACTCTGAGTGCAATCCCTATGCAAGCCCCCAGAAAGTGCTAACTTCAGCCGTCCTGGTGCTGAAAACAGCATTGAAGTTTTTAGAGTTTAATAACTGAAATGGTTTGGAAAGTTGTTAGGGAAGCATCAGATCTATTTTCAGAGCTCGTGTTTATTTCATGACTTTCAATTTTTTAAATAGATAATGTACATTGTCATTTGGGTGACCTATCATGTTAGAATGATGCAAGTGATGAATCATATAATTTTGAGATTGGCTTGTTAAAAAGGCCTCAAACAATTTCACAAATTTAACGCATTCTTTCCATGAAATGAGTGGTCATGCATTCTCAGAGAATTACGTTCAACACATTATGTTCCTCATTAGTCTTTTTATCGCATTTACCCCACCAGTTTTGATATATTTTGAATATCACTTTCTTTGTTTAGTCATAAAATAGTGTCAATGAAAATGACGTAGTCATCTCAACTCATTCCCCTCTCTCTCGCTCTCTCCCTCTGTCCCCCTCTCTGTCTTTCTGTCTCTCTTGTTGTCCTGTACGTATTTCATTCTGTACTTCTTTTACTGGTATTCTTGGTATTGTCATAATTTGTGCACCCATCGGTGCAATTGAATACGCTTCTATGCAACATGTCGGACTGTATTTGTATACCTTTTAAACAAATTTCTTTTAACAATGTTTATGACAACGAATACCAATTAAACGTAATAATAGGACTACAATCAATTCACCAATTTCATTGATCGCAGGTTTTGGTATAGCCTTTTGGAAGAGTTGGGAGATGACCCTCGTTCTTCTCTCCATGACCCCTCTACTAGCAGCAGCTGGGGGCTTCATGGCTTACGTGAGTAATCAGGGGCTACACGATATATTTCTTAAATTATTTGAAGTTGTATTTTGTAATAAGAATATTAATCTGGTCCATGCAACCCAAGTTTAATGAAATTATAATATATGTCTTTATTTACTTGTTTTTTTTTGCACTCCTATGTTGCTTACATTACATGTTGTTGATGTTATCTATTTCTTTGTATAGTCGTGCAAGTAAATAAACAATATTTTATTGAGTTTATATCAATTTGCATCCCAGAAGCACACAGTAATTATGAAATCAGGGCCCCGTCTTATAAAGAATTGCGATGGATTCGAATCGATCGCAACTTGAAATCAATCGCAACTCCTATCATTTAAAAATGTTACATATACGAGCAATTGTTATGGGTTTAAAAATTGCATGGATTAAAAGATTTTTAAATGATGACAACAAAGGTAATTGGAAATGCTTTTTCAGATTGTTTATGAAGGGTCTTGGTGAAGATCTTTTCTGGTATTGCAATATTAAAAATAACGAGAAATCTCTGCAGTTGAATAATACTTTTGTGAGAGAAATATTACAATCTTGGTGTGAATTATCATTTCATGAAAGTCCCCCAAAAGAATATATTCATAATCAAATTATATGGAATAATTCATGTATTAAGGTAAATGATTCTATAGTCTTTAAAAAGGACTGGATAAACAGAGGTATTAATCGAATTAATCATTTATTGAAGAAGGATGGTAATTTCCTTACATATTCTGAGTTTGTCGATAAGTTTAACTTGCATTGTAACTTTCTTGATTATTATTCAGTTATATCTGCTATTCCATTTAAGTGGAAAAATATTTGCAAAGAACCTGCTACAAAAGATGTAAATTACCAGGAAGAAATTATTCATAGCATAAAAAAGGTGACAAAAGTTTGTAAATTTATACATAAAATATATGTTGATAAAATATTTAAAACTCCAATTTCACAAAATAAATGGGAAGGTATTGTTTCAGAGCCCATAGTTAACTGGCGTAAAATTTATATAATTCCTTTTAAATGTACTTTATCCACAAAGCTACGGTATTTTCAGTATAAATTAATCCATAACATACTCGGTGTTAATAAGTATCTAAAGCAAGTTGGCATTTCCCTCTCTGATTTATGTACTTTTTGTTCAGCAAATACTGAGACCATTGCTCACTTATTTTGGGAATGTCCTTTAACTCGTAGGTTTTTGGATGATTTTGAAAAATATACCCTTAAAAATGAAATTAAGTTAACTTTTAATGATTTTGTCTTCGGCATACCAGTTGGTAATTGCTCTGCAATCATTTTTGTTATTTTGTATGCAAAATATTATATATTTTCAACTAAATATTTAAACGGCTCTTTATCATTTTCTTCATTTCAAAAGAAATTGGAATATCAATACGAGATAGAAGAAACTATGAATATGCAACATGATAAGTTTATCTTAAACCTTGATGGAGAGAGGCGTATCCAACTCATTTGAATTCTACATTTTCTTTGTATATTATAAAGTTTTATGTATTATTGACATTTTGCATTTGTGTATATTGTTTATGGAGAAATATTGAATAAAGACTTGATTTGAAAAAAAAACAACTCCTATCACAGTTACGATTAATTTTAAGTTGCGATCGATTCGAATCAATCGCAACACTTTATAAGACGGGGCCCAGCTCTTCGTAGATATATTAAAACGGGCAAGCTTACGTAATAACTTTCTTTGAAAAGATGCCTATCCTAATGAAAAAAGGGAAAGGTCATTTGCAAAAAGTTGCTCATGGGCCAATTACGAAATTGCTTATTCATAAGGACCGCTATTCAGAGAAAACTGCTATTCATTTAACACGCGTTATGAATAGCGGTCCTTATGAATAGTGGTCCTTATGAATGGAGGTCCTTATGAATAGCGAGGTAATTTGTCTATGGTTTGCTAGCTGTTTAGAAGGACCGCTTTTCATACAAAACCGCTATTCATTTAGTCACGCGTTATGGATAGCGGTCCTTATGAATAAGTGGCCCTTATGAATAGCGGTCCTTATGAATAGCGATGTTACCCCCTCCTGACAAACGAGGGAGTAGGAACATGCGCCCAACTACCTCATCAGAGCATGAGCCCTCCCTGATCATGCTGATAAACCCACACACTGCTGCCATTATTTTAGTAATGCATCTGCATCTGTACTACATGGAGGTGTCGTGGTATAGTGGTTCATTCACTTGACTCTCAATCCAAGAGTTGAGGGTTCGAATCTCAGCCTGGCACTAGCGTCTTTTGGCAAGACATTAATCCACATTTGCCACTCTCCACCCAGGTGTAGTAAATAGTAAATGGGTACCGGGCAGGATTTATTCCTTGAAATGCACTGTGCGCTGATTACGGCTGCCGGAGCCAGGGTAATAATATCCAAAACCCTTTGGAAGCGCATAGGGACGTTATATTATAACGTGATATGCGCTATACAAGAACAGTGGTATTATTATTACTTAACGACAAATTGGCAACACCAGTGATACCAAAAATGTCTCACTGATTATGTTTCTCTACGTAGTTCCTGACTTCCTTCTCGAAGCTTGAGCAGGAGTCCTACGCCCAAGCCGGGAGCGTCGCCGAGGAGGTTCTGTCTTGTATCAGGACCGTCATAGCATTCGGAGGAGAACAGAAAGAGGTTGCTAGGTAACGGATTTAAAGAGAAAATATTGGTTTTGAAACTTATTTGAAATTATAAAGAAGTGTCGTTATTTTGTCACTTGGTCAAAATGCGTTTGTAAGCAACTGGCAAATCTGAAAGGGTGTGTAAAATTGGTTTAGAAACTGTGGTAGAGACAATATGTAATTATAATATAATTTCTACATGATATTACGTACTTATTGTTTCTGAGAAATTTCAAAATTCTATTCAAGAAATAAATGAACCACTTATGAAAAAACGACATTTTATGAAATAACGACACATTTTATTTCATATAGATATCATTTTGAGCTTTTTTCATATCACACCATGATTTGTCGTTGAAATGATAACAATATACATTAAAAAAGAGTCTAGTTTGAATAGAGAAACTTCTTTGAACCTTTTGAGTTTATAATGTGCTTCAAGAGTCACCTGAAATAATCATACCTCATGGATTTCAAAAGGACCTCTTAATTTCTACTACCCATCTCTTGCCCTCCATTAATCTTCCATCTTGTTTTTCTTCCTTTTTGTAGGTATGAAAAAGAGCTGAAGGGGGCCAGAGATGTTGGCGTCAAGAAAGGCATGGCTTCTGGGATCGGGATGGGAATCACCATGTTCATAATGTTTGGATCCTACGCACTCGCTTTCTGGTGAGAATCCTCTTATTGCTTTTCGATTTTTATGAAGTAATTCTTATTTGATTGGGTTAAAATCAACAGTTTGTTTAGTCGTCGTTCGTGTGTTGAGAGCCAGAAGGGCGTTAACTCTGTGTTAAAACATATGAGTTAACGCCCTTCTGGCTCTCAACACACGCTTTATTCTTCTACAAAAATTGCTTAATAGGTTTATATAGATCATTTGACTCAGACAACTATTTATATGCAATAGTCTATCCTAAGTCTTGAACATGTATCTATCTGTCTGTTTGTTCATTATTACCCAACAGTGTATGTATGTATATTTCCATGTGTAATGCATGTAAACAAGACGAATTTCTTTATATGGACAATACAACATAAAGCATATTTAAAAACATATATTACACTGTCATAATAATTATCAATTAACAAATTAAAAGTTTTGGAAGGTCGTGATATAGTTGCTGAATTGTATTTTTGTAAACCGAACTTTCAATACAGAATCATTTCTCTCATTCCCTTGAAGGTACGGGCCGAAACTCGTGGCCGATGGGCGTCTTACCGGTGGTGACGTCGTGATTGTATTCTTCTGCGTCATGATTGGTTCGTTCTCCATCGGTAACATCTCGCCTTCTATGACGGCGATCACCGCGGCAAGGGGTGCGGCAGTCACTCTCTTCGACATCATCGATGCCGTGAGTCCCTGGTCTTGCCAGTTTGTACCGTCACCTCCCCCCTCTCTCTCTGTGTCTTTCTTCTTGTCGTTAACGCGCGTAGAGACATAAAGAATTGTGTTATGCGATATACAAGAATTGCATTTTGTTATTATTATTATTATTATTATTACTTGTATGCTATAATTTCCTTCGTTTTTATGCGTCTCCTTTCTCGCTCATCATGCTCATATTCCCCCTTTCTAACTCCATTTCTTTTCCCCTCCGTTCTCTTCTTCCCATTTTCTCTTCTCTTTCTCATTTTCCCTCTTTCTCCTTTCTCATTCACCCACAATATCCCTATCACTTTCTTTTCCCTCTTTCTGTCGTTCTTGTAAAAGATTCTCGTTAGATTCTTTACATTCTCCTGGTGAAAACAACCCTGTACTACCAGTATTATGAGAAACGATGCAGAATTACTATGGTGTAGTTGCTGTCGAAATTCCATTTTCTGAAAAATTCAATTTCAATTTAATGGCATTTATTTCCAATTTTCCGATATAAGAGTACAAAGTAATAAATGAACAAAATAAAGTATTTTAACAAAAATATGACAAAATATACATTCATGTGGTACATACATAATAGTTGGAGGACACACCCCTGAAAGCAACAACTTGGGGCGAGGGTACCCTTAGGCGTTAGAGGACATAAATATATAAAAAGGAAATAACTAAAAAAACAGACAAAAAAGATAACATTCCTAGACTGCTGAGCTTGATTGGAGAAAAAAAGAGGGGGGGGGGGGGGAGGAAAGGGGGAGGGGTAGGAGGTGCAAAATAAAAGGACTGACTCTAAGCGCATCATAATCTATGTTGTGAAATCGTTTTGGAAGATGTTATTTGGTCAAACTAAAACAAAGACGGATCAAACTATAAAATTGGAATGGGCCATCAGCTTTGCCTGTAATCGTGCAATGTACCTAATTAATTAACGTTTCATACATGGATAACACAATCAATTTATATCTTATCTTTCTTTCTGTCTTTCTTTGCTTCTTTCCCCAGACACCAGAGATTGACACCCGCTCCAGGAAGGGGCTCAGACCACTAGAGATGACGGGTAACATCGACTTCCAAGGGGTGCAGTTCGCTTACCCCACCAGGGCCGATGTTCCCGTGTTGAGAGGGGTAGATTTGAGCATTAAAAAGGGGCAGACTGTAGCTTTAGTGGGGTCCAGTGGATGCGGCAAGTCTACCACCATCAACCTGCTCCTCCGCTTCTATGAGAAGTTAGGTGGCCAGGTGAGTGACGAAGACTGGTGTTCACTTTCGAATCTTTTTGAAGTGTGCAGGTGGAAAGTTTAGTCTTTAAATTTCAATATTATAATTGCCAAAGACATTTTTATACCTCTCCTTTGCTCTGATCATCAGATTAATGAAGATGTTACATATAAAAAAACATTGAAGGACCACCCATATTTGTTATCTTTCAGTGATCAGTATTGTTTTCCTTCACCATTTTTGTGAACCATGTTACAATTGTCTCTTCATTATTTTCTTCTGAGTTCGGCTCTTTACCCAATATGCCTGTCCTGGACAAGGCACTTCATTAGAAGTTTTTTTAAAACTCATGTTTAGTAAGTAATACATTCCTAGAATACTTTGAGCGAAGTAATGGCGAACTGGAAGAAATTTACATTTTTTAACGCCTGAAGCGACACTGCGTGACGAAATGAACGAAAAGCCAATTCTAACATTTGTCCCGGAAATTCATATTTTTCTCGTTTGATATTATTACCATAAAGTAATTGACAATTTATCTTTTTTTTAAAATCTCTTCTCATCGTAAGATCCTAATCGACGGACATAAGATCGAAGATCTAAACCTCCGCTGGTTGAGGGAACACATGGGTGTGGTAAGCCAGGAGCCGGTACTCTTCAACTGCTCCATAGAAACCAACATCTCGTACGGACGAGATGGTGTCTCGAAGGAGGAGATCATCAAGGCTGCCAAGATGGCCAACGCCCATGACTTCATCACAAAACTACCCAAGGTGGGTCTGACGTCGTCAAGAAAGGCTGAAATGTACTTCTATCTAGTTCATCTAATAAAGGAAATGAAAGACAAGATCCGTATTTGTGGCTTGAAGGTCACATAAAGTACACTGATGCGAAACTTATCTCGGTAACGGAGGACGTCCGCTGTCCTCCAGTAATGGCCCCGTCCCTGACTGGTATCATGTTATTAGCTTACTTCAAGCATGGTTGCCGATCCATCCTCAAGATGGGAGGGGGGGGGGGGATGGAGGGCAAACAAATTAATAAAAAGCATATTACTTTTCATATGATACACAATCAATTCATTCATTATGTAAATATTAGGGGGACTCTGCCCCTCACCCTCCTCCGGATCTATTTCCTTGACTCCAATTTTCGTGAAGCATTGATATAATCTTGGTCAAATCCTAATAGTTCATAGTTTTTCATAAGTTCTTTTCAGTGGGGGCATTATTTGTTTTCTTCTTGCCAGGTTTCATACTGTTATACTATTTCAAATTCTATGACGATATTTTTTTAATGAAGTATGGACCCAATTACCAAGGGTCAATTTCCATATCCCTGGGGGGTGTTTCATAAAGCTGTTCGTAAGTTACGCACGACTTTACGAACGACTGGTGATCAGTTCTTGTGCTAAACCTTTGAGAATCTGATTAGTATAGCACCCAAGAACATGTTCCAGTCGTTCGTAAAGTCATGCGTAACTTTACGAACAGCTTTATGAAACACCCCCCTGGTCAGGTTTGTAATAGAACACGTTGTCACCTTATTGAATATAAAATTAATGTTTGTAATTCTATAGGGTTATGATACAATGGTTGGTGAACGTGGAGCCCAGCTATCCGGTGGCCAGAAGCAGAGAGTAGCCATCGCCAGAGCTCTGGTCAGAAACCCACCGATCCTTCTACTAGACGAAGCTACATCAGCCCTTGACAGAGAGAGTGAAAAAGTCGTCCAGCAAGCTTTGGATAAGGTAAAATCAACAGCTTTTAAAGCAAAAAGTACCGAAACATTTGGACAACTAAACCTGAGGGATATATAGGGCCCAATGACGGATTGCTTTTGAGCTTTTGTTAGCACATTAAATATGCTGCCGAAACATGGAACACTGTGTCGGCTAGTGTATTTTTGTTTTGCTTTGTCGGCGCTGTCGTCTGGCTTACCCCTAAATATAAAAAAAATGGTTTGGCTGGTTTGATAAATACATACATGAAGGATTTACGTAGGTATTGAAACAATGATTACATGTTGATTTTATGAAGGTTTATGAGGTCCATTATTCCGAAGGCTCGTAATTCTGAAAATGAAATAGGGTTCATAATTCCGAGAATGAAATAGGATTTATAATTACGAAAATGGAATATGGTTCATAATTCCGAAAATGAAAAAGAACCATTTATCATTTTCGGAATTACGAACCTTTGGAAAAACGAACCTTCAGAAAAAACGAGTGCCCCGAAACAATTATTGCTACTCATAACCTTTGTAATCCGCAGAACTGTTTATGATAGTAGAATATCCAATTATTACCAAATTTTTGAAGAATTTGCATTGAGTCTTTTTGTTATCTTATCCTGAATCTCTAGGCTTCCGAGGGTCGGACGACCATTGTTATCGCTCATCGTCTGACCACTATCAGGAATGCCGACGTCATCTACGCCTTCGAAGAGGGGCAGATCGCTGAGTACGGTGATCATGCTGAATTGATGAAGAGAGGTGGAGTCTACAAGCAACTTGTCACGCTACAGACTCTCGATGGGACAGGTAGGTGACATAGGCAGATCTTGAGAAACAAAACATGAAGAAAAAAAATGTTTTTTAAGGTTTAAAATAGTTATACCGGTATTCCGAGGGAAATATTCACCAACCTCTTTAACTTGGGGGGGGGGGGGGGGGAGAGGCGACAAGATTATCAAATTCATTCTCTCATTTTTGCACCCAAAATGATAGAGGTGATAACATGTTCCTATGGAAAATAATATTTGGGCATATTTTCGGCCCTCCTCTTCTAACAATCCTTTAGGTCAGGTGAGGAGTGGTGTCTTGCGTTTTGTTCTGTCGCTTCAAGTGGCATTTTACAGCCACTTGGTTTTGAATAATTGTCGTTTTTCTTGGGTGTTTTTTTTTGTAGGTGAATCAACATCAGCAGCGCATGAAACTTTCAAAAAGGAATCTATAAAGAGACTACCATCACGTCAGATGTCTCGTCAGATATCAAGACAAATGTCCAATGTCAGCTCAACTAAGGATGGGAGTGTCAAGGTATTAAAATAAAGATTTCTTTAGCCCGTTGTACGCGAGGGGTCATTTTGATTGCGTCAGGTCCTGCGTTAATCAAGACTTTGGATGCAGTTTGTGCAATTTTAATACAATGGAATTAGTAATTTAATACAATTTTGCACTGTCCATTTTGCACACACTTAGTAAGATGTCACTTTCGCATGGCGCGTCAAAGACTGTGACAGCGACTGTGACAGCCGCCGACGCAGCTCCTCCGTCAGCAGAGTTATGTGTATCGGGCTTGACCGTTTTCAATGGTTCCTCTTTCTCATTTTCTTATAAGTGCAGTACACCGTATGTTACCAGCGTGTGTAGCGAACAGCTTGATCTGCTGCACACGAGACCTCCATTTAAGGTCATATCCGAGAAACGATGACATCAGTCATCATTGTGAAATGCAGGATTTCATCTGACACCAGTATTAATTGATGATAGAACATGTAGAAGATATCCCAAAATATTATATTGGCTATACATAGGAACACCACTGCCCTCTCATGTATTTTTGATAACCACCTTCATATTTTTGTTGGTTACCATGGTTACAGGCAGAGGAGGAAGAAATTGAGGAAGAGCCAGTGGAAGAAAGAGGATATCTTGAAATCCTGAAACTGAATGGTCCAGAGTGGCATTTAATCCTCATCGGCTGCATCTTCGCCGGGATCCTCGGAGTCGCCATGCCAGCTTTCGCCATTCTTTTCAGTGAGGTTATTGCGGTAAGTACACCCCCAAATGTGTTGGAATACCTTGCCACTTGTGCCAAATTGGCATCGCACGGAGATGGGCCTAAGGTTTCCAGAATTTAAGTGAAAACTACAAGCCGGATCTCTCGATAGCTGTAAGTTTGTATTTGTGGTTTTTTTTTCATTTCATTATTATCTCTTGGGTAAATATTTTTAAAACATTCCTATCAAATGATCTTGAAAATGAAGTTTTAATAGACGTAGATTAGCACAATGAAATTCTATTCTGCAAATGGACAAAACTACAAAATCAATCGACCGAGAATTCCAGAGGTATATTTACTGATTTCAAATTTTGAAGTCGGATTGCAACGCACAGAATTAAAAAAGATCATAGTAAAAAGGCAAAAGAGCTGAATCAATCACAAATACTTGTGCGAAATTTTTCAAATTCAGGTTATATGGTTAATATCTCAAAAATGAAGATAGGATGTCAAGTTTATTTTTTTTTTCATATATAAATAATTATTGTTTGTGTTCTTCAACAGATCTTCAGTCTGCCCGATGATGAGTTGAGAGAAGAATCTGTGTTTTGGTCCCTGATGTTCCTGGCTTTGGGAGGAGCGTTCTTCGTGTGTAACAGCATTACCGGTATCTGCTTTTCAATTTCTGGAGAGGAGTTGACCCTCAGACTTCGCAAGAAAGCTTTCTGGACCATCCTCCGTCAGGTAGGCCTATTTATCTGTTGAAAGCTGGTATGGCGTGAAATATGTGTGAAAGTATATGAGTTAATGTCCTTCTGGCTCTCAGCAGACGTTATGTTCTCTGCTGATCTTGATTCTGCCTTGCTGGAGGTTTGCGATTGATCGTAAATTGCGACTGATTGTTACTCTTTAAGAATAAGCGTTACGTTACATCCAGTCGTCAATATTGCGATAGATTGTACTTGCAAGTGGTTGTAACTCTATATGAACACAAAGAGTTACAATCAGTCGTGAGTTACGATCAATTTCAAACCTGGAGTATTAGCCAAAGAGTTACAATCAATCGTAAGTTGCGAACAATGGCAAACCTTCATTGTTAGCCAAAGAGTTACTATCAGTCACAAATCATATACGATCTTGTAAAGAGGCTCAGGGAACAATTTAGTTTGAAATCGTTTGGTATTTTTTTTTTTAATTTAGGAATATATTCATGCACTATTCAGTCGCTGAAGCACATTTCCTAACAGTTCAAGTGGTAATGATTGTACAAGATGACAGTCTTGATCATACTTTTTTACATTTGCTTTCGTGTTCAATTTTTAGGACGTTGCATATTTTGACCAACCGACACACAGTACTGGTGCCCTGGCTACGAGATTATCAGCAGATGCATCAAATGTCAAAGGGGTAAGTTAGAAGTAAAAAAATAAAAGTAGTAACGGATCCAGAATTTGAGAAATTTCTGACGATTACAAAAAGAAGAAGACAATAAAAAGATTATCGCATTTTATGATGTATTTTAAGTCTACCATTTGAAAGCGATGGCGGAGGGGGGCACAAAAATCCTGTTAAAGGGGGCAACAAGACCCTGTTAAAGGGGCCACCAAAACGGTGGGTACAAAGTGAGTACATTTTTGGATGTACTCAAGGCTTAAGAGTATGCACGATTAACTTTTGAAAGGGGTTAAGGGTCGGTAATGGCCCCTCCCTCCCCCTAAACTCCCAAGTGGTCTCTAGTATTTCCCCCCTCCTTCTACACAGGCCACCGGAATACGCATCAGCACAATCGTGCAGTCTCTGGTGACCATGATAGTAGCTCTCACCATCGGCTTCATCTTTGGCTGGAAGCTGGCTCTCCTCATCTTTGGTTGTCTCCCGGTCTTGGCTCTCTCTGGAGCTCTCGAGATGAAGATCCTCCAGGGTGGACATCAGAAGGACGCCGCTCTCATTGAAGAAGCCGGCAAGGTACTCGTGATCCCCCGAAACATCTGTTTTTCCTCCATGTAATATTGGTTCCCAACATTAACCCTTAGTAATAAGTTGATTTTATTAAAAAGTTTTTTTTTTAAAGAAGAAAAAAAAAGGAATAAAAGAAATCGGTTGGGTGTTTTCGAGAAAATCTAAAATCTAAATTTGTATCCCTCTTCCTCTCTCTTCTCACGTTTTAACACCAACTCGTTATATTTTATACAAGAACAATACAAGATACAATTTCTAATAATTTCAAAGAGGCTTTTTTGTGCATTATGTCTATGCTCGTGAGAGTTTTAAAGATTATTTTTGTAATATAAGAACCAAAAAAATATCCAGAATTGAAACTGTTTTGGCGGTTAATCCATTTAACTTTCAACAAATCGACTCACAGTTATCGTTGATGTCACCGCTTCTTGTCTCTTAATTCAACAGATCGCGGCTGAAGCAATTGAGAATGTTCGTACTGTAGCCTCTCTCAACCTAGAAGATAGAATGATCAGTAATTATTCAGAGCAGCTAGAAAACCCCTACAGGTAAATCCCTTTGTTCCTAATTGAAAGTCACACAACTCAAACAGATCTTGGAAACCAGATAAATGTTTTTTTTTTACGTTTTCGATCGGGAGGCTTTGTAAACCAACTCTTTTCGTCATCCATCTGTTTGTGTGCGTCATCATTTTGCATTTTGGTATATTCAAAGTGTTAACTAGTATATCAGAAATTAATCTACAATTTGAGCTTCACTGTTTTTTTCTTGTCTTGATAAATTGTAACAGGCAAGGAAAGATCAACAGTCAGGTTAATGGACTGGCATTCGCTGTATCCCAGGCAATGATCTTCTTCATCTATGCCGCATCCTTCCGTCTTGGGGGATACCTGGTATCCATTGGGGATATGACCGGTGATGAGGTGTTCAAGTGAGTATAATTATGTGATAAAGATGATAAATCTTGTCTATGTAGTGTCTTAAAGACCTCAGCCTGACCGAAGTTTGAAATATGCACTTTATTCATCCACGGGGAGCTATATATTTTCTGAACAAATTGAAACCAACTTCATGAGATTCCGTTTCCTGTGGAATGAGTAACAGCGTCCCGAATGTTGAGCCCCGGTGGTTTTTCTGACGAGGGCCCCGTCTCTGAGGAACGCTACTTTGCGGGGGGTGAAAATTTGATGACGACATATCTGTAGACGCACTCGGAGCTGTATACATGACATGTCGTCACACGTATAGCGACCCCCTGCAGTTTCCTCTCTTGTTACGCAATAGGGAGGGGGCGGACCAAAAAAAATTATCTTTTTTATTTTTTATGGATAAACGGAGACGAAAATTTATGAATACCCAGGGTAATTATATTCTTTGTTTACTAAGCTTTACGTCAATATATGGTTGTTTTGGGTCAGGCTGAGGTCTTTAACAAGTAACAAGTAACCGACCAAAGTACGTAGCTACTACTACCTCGGTTACTGGATTCACTTACGATTCTGCAATTTTCGGTGCACATATTGCACTCTCCACTCTTCCGAGGAGCATTCCAACCAGTGGTAGAAGATATATATATATATATATGGATTAAATAGAAATATAGTTCAGCATGAATACATATATTCATTTTGAGCATTTCGTCTCAAAATAATTCATAAACACAGAGGCTAGAGGATGGTTGGATCTGGGACACCCTCCCCTCGTTTTTTTTAGGGGGGGGGGTGTGCCCATATGCAATATCAAGACCTTGTTGCTAAATGGAATTTATAAAAAAATGTTCAGGGTAGAATGGAGAGGGAGGGGGAGAGGGAGGGGGGTCCCACACCCCCGTCTGCACAAATGATTCAATTGGAATTATATTCGTTTTAGAAATTGACCGGCAAGTTTTTGTTGATTGAGTTGGAGTCGTAGAATCTAATCCACCACCAATCTTTCCTTTGTAATAGAGTTGTCTTTGGGGTTGCATTTGCCGGCATCTCAGTCGGTCAGTCGATGGCTTTCCTGCCAGACTATGCCAAAGCTCGCCACTCGGCAGATCTTATTCTCCATCTGTTCAGCACCAAGCCACTCATCGATAATTACTCCACAGATGGGGTTCAACCGGTAAGCGGAATAGCGGAAGGAGTAGGAGTAGCAATAGTAATGATAACAGTTTTAACTCTATTGGTATCGGTAATGTTTGGTTGTGGACATTGGTAAAGAGGGTTGTTAGTGGCAATGGCAGTGGTATTAAAGGGAGCGACAAGTCGCAATCTATGGGCGGTTTTACAGTTGGCTGCTCCTTTCTCTGGATCAAAGTTCAAAGCGACTTCAATTTATCGCGCGCAGCTAATAAAAGTTCGCACATTGACCCAAATTTGAGTAAACAAGATCGCGCGTTCTTTATTCCAGTATTTGAATCTCATTGGTCGGTTACGTATGTAGGGATTCGAGTTAACGATCACGCGAGGAATTCGGCAATAACATTCCTTCGGTAGCGCACGATTGGACCTGATTGTATCCGAATTTCCCCGAGTCAGGCCAACTGGTCAGGCCCATGGATTACGACTTGCCACTCCCTTTAATATAAGTGGTGCTAGTGGTGACTGATGGTGGTGGTGATGGTACATACAGATGGTGTTGATGGTAGTGGTGGTGGTGCTGTAGGGGTGGTGGGGTGGGATTAGAACAGCATTGATAGCCTTCAAGTCTAATGTTTACTCTTCAAACAACATTTTCTGGAGTACTCGTATCCCAAATGGGATAATGGCTGTCATGTCAATTACAACATTTAAATGAACTTCTATTCTACAACCAATTTGTCTTAATAATAGCAAAGTGTTAATGGCAAAATCGAGTACAGCGGTCTCAAGTTCGCCTACCCAACGCGTCCTGACGTTACTGTCTTGAAAGGACTGAGTCTCACCATCAGACCAGGCCAGACTGTAGCCCTGGTAGGAGAGAGTGGGTGTGGTAAGAGCACCCTGGTGTCACTCCTGGAGAGATTCTATGATCCTGAACAAGGCTCAGTGGTAAGATGCAGAAACCTTTCAGCTCATAAAATGGTTTTTAATCTTCACCGCTTTCACAAATATTGTTAAAAGCGCAAGTCGGAATTGATACAGCGAGTTATGAGTTCAGATACATACATGTAGTTGAAATCATACATGCAGTAATTAAGTGATTTAAAATTTGTTTCTAATAAAAATCAAGATTAGTAACTGGATTGAATTGATAGTGTTGGAAAACTTTGCTTCGTACACGTATAATTTTATTTTAATAATTTACATCTGTGCGATCATCTATTATTACTCTTTGTATACATAATCTTTGTGCTGTGATGATATTTGAAGACCGGTCATCTATAGGGGTGGCCCTCGACCTTGTTGAATGGGGATACTAAAATAAAATTTTCCCAACAAGCATGCACACTGAAAAAAGTGGTCATCAATTGGACAATTTTCCGACAGGTTATGCAATTTCCAAATTTGCTGAGAGAATTTTGTTGTTGTTGTAACGGGGGATGTCACCATAAACCAACTCCTATGGTCCACTAGCGAAGCCCTCGCTATTCCGCAGTATTGAATAAACAGTGAACAGATATGAATTACAAAACAACAACAGATGAATCGATAAAGTTATTTAAATTGAGGAGTGTTTTAAAGATATTTTAAGTATAAACTTTCATTCAATAATACTATGCATATATGATCGTGCTTTTAAAATGTTATATTTAACCTATGGTTAAAATGTAATGATTATGTGAGTTTGCATATAATATGATTCTGGCATGTGAATATATTTGTGTATTTTATCTTACCTTGATTCTTGTGGAGATGTTATTTTGAAAATGGGGGTAGTAAAAGAATCATTCTAAAAAAAAAAATCATTTAACATAATAGGCACTCGATGGGAATTCGGTGAAAAACATCAACATCCAGTGGCTTCGAGCAAACATGGCGATCGTGAGTCAAGAACCAATCCTCTTCGCCTGTTCTATTGGAGAAAACATCCAGTATGGTGTTGAGAAACCCATGGACATGGCGAGTATTGAGAGAGTCGCTAAGATGGCCAACATCCATGACTTCATTGCTTCTCTTCCTCTTGTAAGTATTGCCTCGACACACACTCTATCATTTGTGACTCGTTTACTCTGCCTCTTGTTATCCGCATTCTTCTCATGTATCCTTTCCTCTTCCTTGTCCTTTCCCCTTCCTTGTCATTTCCCCCTTTCTTATCCCTTTCCCCCTTTCTTATCCCTTTCCCCCCTTTCTTATCCCTTTCCCCTTCTTTGTCCTTTGTTTCTTCTTCCTCATCTTTGTCTATGAAAAACATTTTTTTTAATTTTGTGTTTTTCCCGGAGTAACGCTTGTCAATTTCTCCCCATGTTTCACTTCATCTCTGTCTGCTGTGGTGTTAGTCCTGATAAAGTCATTATGGATGCAAACTGGTAGAGAATATGATAATATAATAGAATTACTTATAATTGTGCCATGCATCTAGTTAGACATTTTAAGGCGCATTACTCCGGGAATGATAGCACTGATAAAAGAGTATAAATTTGTTTTATGCTCAGGGTTATGAAACTCTAGTAGGAGAGAAAGGAGCTCAGTTATCTGGAGGTCAGAAGCAGAGAGTAGCCATCGCCAGAGCTCTGGCTAGAAACCCTCGCATCCTTCTTCTTGATGAAGCTACCTCAGCACTTGATACAGAGAGTGAAAAGGTAATAATCGTCCTTCTTTTTTGTTAAATAAAAGCTTAGAGGTTAATTTTATTGCTTTCTGAGTAGTTTCTTTAAATAGAACTGGAGTTATTCCATTCTATTTCCCATAATGCCCGATGCAATTATTACTAGTCTATGTCCGTCTAGTCTAGAAAGCGGCAAGAATGAAAAATAGTGCTTATGGCACTGAATTGACTGTCATTTTTAATTTCCAGATTTGGATCCTCCAATGTCAATTTTTTTTGTTGTCATGAATTCGACTTGTTAGAAACTAGAACAAAATTATTCTAACAAGTGTCGATAGTTACCCAAGAAACTTATATTTTCATAACCACATTACAGATATGGCAATGTGTCTGTGTGTACGAAAAATGTGCTTTCCGCCATACCGGGTCTCGTTTTGTATTGATAATTTGCTATAATTGTTCCTATGACAATCTAATGAACGACCACCCGAAATATCACCACAATAAATGTCCATGTTCTAATGAACATGTGCTTTTTTTTAGTATTTAATATTTCCCGTCCTACTCTTCCAGGTCGTCCAAGCAGCTCTCGACAACGCCATGCAGGACCGGACATCCATCGTCATCGCCCATCGCCTCTCCACCATCCAGAACGCCGACGTGATCGCCGTCATCCGGGAAGGAGTAGTGGTCGAGAGCGGTAGCCACCAGGAGCTTCTCCAAGCGAAAGGACACTATTTCACATTGACAGGTGGCAAGTTCGATGTTGAATAGGAGAATAGCCTCGGGGAACTCAGATATTGTTTCTTAAGAAGCAAGTCTTGATACACATATCAAAAGCATTATATTATTCGCTCGTAGCAGATGTTTAAAAGAACAAGTTACCTTTTCCAGATATGGTGTTATTGATTTACCGATCAAACCTTTTGAAGAATACTGATGCATAAACTTGACATGGAAGATATTTATATAAATTCTTGAATGGCCAAAATAGCATATAGAAAAGTGATTTGTATTGCATAAAAAAAAAAAATTAATGAGAGTGTAGTACATGTATATATATACATTTTAAGGTGTAGGTGAAAGTGGAATTATGACGTCGCGCGGTGTGCATTTTCATGATTATTGTTTTTTATGCGGATAATTTAAAAAGAACTATACGGTGCCTCATATTCCAATTAAATACTCACTACACATGTGTAAGGGACTGCGAGATCCTTGCCATGCCCCTCAGAGCTTCTTATCACGTAATTTTCTTATTTTCGTCCTTCCGAATCTTGGGCAACTTTTGACACCAAGTTTATGAAAATCTTGCATACTATTATTCCCCTCGATATGAGCTTTTGTAAAATATTTCAGGCTTTTTAGTACAAAACGAGTGGGAGCTTCGTTTCCTTCTTTTCTTTATAATTTGCATGTATCTGTAGAGTATTGTGGCTATTAAGTACTAAAATCACTGCAGGTCTACTTATTTCTTGTATTTCTACAACTTTCTGCATGCATTTTTACACTTTAATATGATATAGCCCCTTTCACATCATAAATCAATGCGCACACCAAAGATTTTTTGGAAAGGTTTGTACGTGGGAAAAAGGTGCCTTGTGATATCATTTTTTCTTGTGATTGATCTGTATATCGCTGTGATTCATTGATATGTTCATGTCATACAGGTAACTTGAGGGGTCGTACTGGGGAGCGTTTCATCAAGCATTTTGTCAGTGATTTTACCGAAAACTGTTATAAGCTACTGAAGTCCTTGCATCTGATTGGCTGAGAGCAAATTTGTCAGTAAGCATCACTGACAAAACACTTGATGAAACGCTCCCCAGGTTGACCTCATCATTTGCCCGTTTAGTGGACTATTAAAAGCTAAACTTGGCTCAAATCAGTTTCTTTGATTTACGGATTGCCAAGGTTGTCTCTTTTTAAAGCAATTCTGTAGCCTTAAATTGATAGTAAAAAATATGCCATTCCTTAACCATAATTATGTTGGTGAAAATAATTAAAGATTTTATGAGACACCTATGCATTGTTAGTCCGGATAATAATTCGTTATTGTATTAGTATTATTTTTGGTCACATATGTGGGAAGAGTCATGTCAGTCAAAGTCAAACGAGTTTAGCTGTTGAAATAAACAGACCATGTTTAATCTCTTTGCATGGAACGAAATTCATTTATTTTTAAAAATGTATTCGTGTTAAATGCGGAGATCCTGGATATCTGTATTATTTATTTTCATAAGTGTGCATTGTACAACACCTATGTACATTCTTTTTTTCGCGAAGTTTCATGTCTTACCTGTATTTCACTCGTTTAATAGTGAAAGGAATTCTAAGAACCAAATCAAATTGATTTTAATCTCTGGAGGAATGCATCCAATCATTAATCAATATTTCATTGTTTTACCAAAGTTAGGAATTTCTCACTTTCTTTATGTATTATACATGTATATATTAAAATTATTCATAAAACTGATATAATTCAAATAAGTTTTTTTTATTTTGGTCGATTTGATACCAAATCTGTTGTTTATTTCCAAATGCATCATGATGAAAAATCCTCATAATGTGTGGTAGAATTACTAGATAGCAAGTATGGTAGATATTATAGGCCTGGGTTCCGTCTTATAAAAGAGTTGCGATTGATTACAAATAATTTGCAGTTGTTATCAATCGCATCTCCTATCTCTTATTAGTACAGATTTGCGATTGATATCAATTGCAAATTATTTACAATTGATCGCAACTCTTTTGTAAGACGGGGCCCCGGTGTAGTTGCATGACTTTATAATTTGTTGTAGGCAATTTTATGTGGCATTGTCAGTTTACTTTTTAAGAAGTGTTCATTAATTGTTATATCGTTCAAATCAGTTATATTTTCTACTTAGTACTTCATCAAAGATATTGTGTTGTACAGAAGTCGATTATGTATGATTATGAAAGTTGAAAGTCGATTGAATTTCAAGGTCTTGAATATTATAGGTTAGCTGGATCCAAGTCATTCCTGTCCATTCATACCTCCTATAAAAACCATTTGCAAAGTTTGTTTACCCCTGCGTTTATAAAGTTTTGTTATTTTATTGGTTATCATGTTTCTGACCATATTGTGTTATTTGTCGATATATCACATCGCATGATATTTACTTTCACTTTGAGGTTCATCATCATTCGAATTCCATGATTACGTACATATCATTGTATTCATTTTTATTCATATTAATTTCATAATTTCATAATCGATCTCATGAAAAATTGTATATCTCCTTTAATCATTGTAGAATCACATTTATATGCAGGAACGTCACGTGACCAATTTAAATGTTGGAGGGGATGGATTGTCCGACCAAATTGTCTTAATATTCATGAATAATTTTAGTGATTACAGACAAAGCTTAGAAAAATTTAGTTGGGGAAGGGGGAAGGAGAGAGAGAGGGGGGGGGGGGGTGAAACTCCAGCACCCTCTCTAACCATACCCCTGCACCTTTACATTGTATTCGAGTTATTAATATTCCAGATTTCAATTTCATTCTGTGATTCGTCACGCGTTATCGTATTCATAATCTCCTGAGGAAAAAAAATATATGTATATTTTGTCTACGTGATCACATTTTGTGTGTGAACAGTTGATAATACTTACTAAATAAAGTATACTTCTGTAACACACGTTCATCTAGGCTGAATTGAACTATTCATTATTCGGGGTCGAGTGACAGTCGAAGGATATGAAATTGCGTCATAACATTGGCACATATTATGTTTCCTTTGATTTTAATCCACAGTATGCCTGAAGCACCGACTCCAAATGAAGACATGTCACTGCAGTTTCCAGTCAACATAGACAATCATTTAATTAGTTGAACATATTCATACAGGACAAAAATGATCAGAACAAAAGTCCTGTTTTACATGAAAGTCCTGATAATTTCAATACGTGAAAAAGAGGGAAAGTATAAATAAGAGAGAGAGAGAGAGAGAGAGAGATGCTGGTGAGGGAGGGAGAGAGAGAGAGAGACTGGGAAGCGGGGGGGGGGGGGGCAGTTTTATCTTATCTCAGCCACATTGAATTTCGATCACGTTACACAAATGCATGCTCTCCTTTTCTCTTTTTTTTCTCTCTCTCTTCCTCTTCGTCACTTTGTCTTTTTCTTCGTTTATTTTTCTTTCTTTTTCCATCTCTTCATTAGGAAAAGAGACGAAACATCAGTTTTACATTTTAAAAACCCAACTAAGTAGATGGTATGAATCATTAATTTAGGAAAAAGGAGTACTAGTCATTATTACATCAACTGAAGTTTAATTAAACCAACGGGTTATTTCGTGTCAAATCACCCATTTCAAAAGAGAAAAGAAAATGGAAGCATCACTTTACACCAACAGAGCTTTGTCATCCCTGGCTCATTTTTCCAGACTGAGGTGTCATATGACAGGGCAGAAAATAAACTTTTAAAAAATCTGATTATCCCTTTGAAATTCAGATATCGTTCGCCAAACGACTGGGATGCACTGTATATATATATATACATGTATATATTATGCCTTAGTGAGAGAAATGTTCCTCGAACACAACGCTCGTATACGGTCACTCATATAGTTGTTTAAAGTATAGCGAGAGAATGATCATTGTGAGACTTTCGTAGCTTTTATCATCCTTTATTCGCAGTCAAGCTGTGATCTTCATCAGGACTGTATAAAACACAAAATGATTGCTATTTCATGCAGTTACATCAGTTACAAATAATTATTAAAAAATATGATTTATTGTATGTAATTATAATTGGCTAAATATGAACATATTCCAAGGTAATTGATACAGAAAATTTATGAAAAGTGCATTTGAGTTGAAATGACTTGTATAATCAGGGCCTGATTTATAAAACGTTTTTATTACTAACAAATGCAACAGGACCCTCTTGCATAAAAAGTTTCGTTTAATCGCAACTCAAATAATTAAAGGCAGGTCCAAAATACGCGATCCTGATTGGTTGAAAATCAAGTTGCTTTTAATTTTTCGAGTTGTGATTTAACGCAACTTTGTATGCAAGAGGGCCCAGGTCTTTGACAATTTTGCTCTCAGTCAATCAAATGCTATGATTTTCATTGTTATTAATTTGCATGAAACGAGCCTACAAGTAGTGCTATAAGGCCTGATGGATTATGCTGGAAGTTCCATAAGACATCGAAGACATCTATGACTTTAAAAAAAAATTGTAAGGAATAAGATGTTGGCGAATCCCACTGTTATAGAGACATCAACGGATGAAGACTAAAACCTGACTCGCGCAAGGCATCGTTGGTTGACGTTCCGACCGCGTCAGAGTATAGTCTTTTGCGCGTCATGAAAGAGAGATATCATTTAAATAGTGATTGCAAAATGAACAGTTCGAACAATACTTTTGATTACTAGTACTGGGTTAATTGCCTTCACAGCGCAGTTAATGACGCAGTCGAAATGACGCCTCGTGTGAGTCGGGCTTGAATCAATTGCTATGAGTATGCACGTAATACTCCATCATGATTCGATAGGTATCTGCTGTTCAGTGCCATCAACGACTAGTCCCCCAGTGAGAGTATAGTACTGCCCTCTCTTCTTAAGGAGCTCCTGGTGGCTGCCGCTCTCGACCACTACTCCCTCCCTGATGACGGCGATCACGTCGGCGTTCTGGATGGTGGAGAGACGATGGGCGATGACGATGGATGTCCGGTCCTGCATGGCGTTGTCGAGAGCTGCTTGGACGACCTGAAATAGTAGGGCGGGAAATATCAAATACTAAGAAAGCACACGTTCATCAGAACATGGAAAGGTGTTTTACAGTCATTATGAACGTGGGGAATTAACATCTGGAAATTAAAGACAGAAGTAAATCCAGGGCCATATTCATTATTCTTGGTTCTTGATTTTCAGCTTGGACGGACTGAGACAAGAGACAATGGCACTAGGCATTTCCTGTAACCTTATGATAATATTCATAAGCAAGATATTTCGTACACTGTGGCAAAATTGGCTTCGAACTTTAATTCAACAAGGACCGAAATTAACACCTTTTCACTCTCTGTATCAAGTGCTGAGGTAGCTTCATCAAGGAGAAGGATGCGAGGATTTCTAGCCAGAGCTCTGGCGATGGCTACTCTCTGCTTCTGACCTCCAGATAGCTGAGTTCCTTTCTCTCCTACCAACGTGTCATAACCCTGAGAATGAACAAAATATACTTGGTTATCATTGCTACCATCCCTGCCAATACACGATTCTTTAATATGCCGCTCTCGACTCAGGAGAAGTAATACAAATTTGCTCTCAGCCAATCAGATGCAAGGATTTCAGTAGCTTATAACAGTTATTACAAGGGGGTAATGCGTTTGTGCGAGATGGATGGCACAATATAAGTGTTTCTGTCATATTTTGATATTCTATACCAACTTATATTACTAAAGAAATGACAAAGTGAAACATGGGGCATCGGGCGTTACAAGGGCAATACTTACAAGAGGAAGAGAAGCAATGAAGTCATGGATGTTGGCCATCTTAGCGACTCTCTCAATACTCGCCATGTCCATGGGTTCCTCAACACCATACTGGATGTTTTCTCCGATAGAACAGGCGAAGAGGATAGGTTCTTGACTCACGATCGCCATGTTTGCTCGAAGCCACTGGATGTTGATGTCCTTCACTGATTTCCCGTCAACATTCTGACATAAAAGAGAAAAGAAAAGTACCCCTTATATCATGCATATTCCGATGACATTCCCTTCAAAGAGGAAGGAAGACAAGACGTGTGTACTAGAAAAGAGCCTCGTGAGATCCTTTACTTGCGAATGACTTGTTCATTTTTACGTATTTTTATCGACATGCAGTTCCATCAAAAACTTACTGCATATACCACAGTCACACTGCAAAACCGATCACACACCGACTCCAAACAGACCTGTTGTTGGTCTGGCGTCGGTGTTCTTGGTGTGACTATGGTATTAGTTTCAATCCTTTAAGGATGGAAATGTTTACATTACCTAGCAAATCGATTTTTAAAATAAAATCACTGAAGTGCAACAGGACAGACGAATATGGATCAAGTCTTTCTCAATTGGCGCATGTAAACATGGTTAAAGAAGACTTTTATTAAAGGACTCAGAAAATCTTTTCAGGAGTATTACCATAACCCATTTGCAACTAGAACGTATGACTTCGCTTGTCACGAGTTTTACTGGCCACAAGTCATTTCAGCATTTTCACCATCAACTTTAGTAGCATAAATATATAGATTTACTAGCAAGACCATACTGACATCTTACCACTGTGCCTTGTTCAGGATCATAGAATCTCTCCAGAAGTGACACCAGGGTACTCTTACCACACCCACTCTCTCCTACCAGGGCTACGGTCTGGCCTGGTTTGATGGTGAGATTGAGTCCCTTCAGAATGGTGACGTCCGGTCGCGTTGGGTAGGTGAACTTGAGACCGCTATACTCGATCTTACCTTCAACTTGTTTCTGTTTGTTTCGGATGTAAATTAGAAAGATCACCTGTGTTCATTAAGATCAACAGGCCTACATCACACATGTCTTTTTATCATTAGTGTATTGATTTATTGTTCAGAGAGGCCCTTATACGCAAGACCCTGGATTATTCCCATGAGAGCTCCAGACAAGTTTCATTCGTGTATACTACAAACTTGTAGGAAGACAAAAGCATGTTGTACTGATAGGTTTATTTTTTTCAGAAATTAATATTCTACGGACTATTTCGAGTATCACATTTAGTACACATATCATCCCACCATTAAAAAAAAAAACCATATGGGATGGATTGAAACAAGAGAGAAGATATAATTAAGATGACCCATCTAAAATATAATTGGTCGCACCTAGAGACCCAGTCAGGATGGTTTGACTTTCAAACATTCCAATCTGCCAATGGTAAAGTAAGACTTATTACATGAAACAAAACTAGTATTCAGGTTTTCCTGGGGGATGTTGTTTAAAGTAGACATACCCAAGATTGTCTCAAACTAAAAATAATAAAATCTCACCGGTGTGTCTCCCTCTGTGGAGTAATTATCGATAAGTGGCTTGGTGGCGAAGAGATGGAGCATAAGATCTGCAGAGTGACGAGCCTTTGCGTAGTCAGGGAGGAGGGCCATAGCCCGACCAAGAGAGATACCCGCAAAGGCCACGCCGAAGATCACTCTATATTGGTTGGAAGGATACAGCCGTCATAGGTGGATAGTAATGAAAGTCGTAATGAACAGTTACATTCATGATCAAAACGCAGCAGGCTAACTAAAATCACACTTACTATTAAAGAGTACAAGTGTTCAAAACAGTGGCGGATCTACATGGGGGAAAAACCGGCCCGTGCCCCCTCTTTTGGAACACTCTTAGAAAAAAAGGTTTGTTTGAGCACCTTTTGAAAAGGTTTTCATCGACACCTTTAAAGGTGCTCATCACGAGCACTGGAAAAGAGCTAGCCTACTCTTGAGCAATATTTTATCGTCCTTCGAAAAAAAATACAATATATCCATAGTAACTGAAATCAATAAATTATAACAACATGCAATAGAACACATTTATACAATTTGTATCGAACCAAAGTATTTTGAAAATGACGATTGTAGATAGATATTATCATGGACACGTTTAAATAATATCTACAGATTATGATAAAGACTAATAATAATAATAATAATAATAATACCTGGCATTTATAAAGCGCCTTACCAAAACTGGCTCAAAGCGCTGGATATATATAATTACGCATAACAAAAGGTGGAGAAATCTAAGCTCAATGGCTAAAGGCCCGGTCACACAGCCAGAACTTTGTTTGAGCGTTCCTTGAACGGTAGGGAGAGGGGGCCGAATTTCGACAACGCTCGTCACCGCGCACAAAATGGGGAAAAATCGAAAACACGGGCGTTGCCTTAGCGGTGCACCGCTGAAGCCGGCGTTGCTTTAGCGTTGGTTTAACGGTAGCGAGCGGTAGCGAGCGTTGGTCCCGCTCCGGCACCTCCATACCAACGCCAAACCAAAGTTCATCACCGCAATGGATCGCTGCTTCAACGCCCGACACCGTTCCAGCAATCCCGTGTCCGCTCGTAAAACGCTTACAACCGCTCCACCAAAGTTTGTGCAACGTTTAATCACCGCCCGGGCAAAGCTGGCGAAGCAGCGGTGGTCCAGCGTTCAAGATTTCTGCGTTGGCCTAGCGGACCCAAGCGTCCACGAACTTGCGTCTAGCGGTGCCAAACTTTGACTGGGCGTTGTTGGAGCGGTCGTGAACTTTGCCGGAGCGGAAAATTGCCCGCTCCTCACCGCTCGCAATATTTTTTGCAGCTCAAAACTTTCGGAGCGGTAGGAGGGACCATCAGCGGTGGCCGAGCGTATACGGCGTTGCCTTAACGGGGGCCAACTTCTGTTAAACGGCGGTGAACGGTTACGAGCGGTGATGAATTTTTTTCACCGCTCCAGGAACGCTCCAGCAAAGTTCTGGCGGTGTGACCGGGCCTTTAGGTCCTTTTAATGGAACTTGTAGACACCTTTTCAATCCGGCACTAGTTTGGAGCTAATGAGTACCCCATAAGCACCATTTTTTCTAAGAGTGAACCAACCTGGCATACCGTAAGTACACAATGAAAAAAATGCCCCCTTAATTGTGTACTTTTCCGGCTCTGTGCCCCCTCTTTTACAAAATCCTGGATCCGCCCCTGGTTCAAAATAAAGGGATATCATCATACTAGTTCTATAGCCATCATGTGATCAGTCAAAAAAAAATCATCAGGCAAAGTGCTCTTCACGATCCTCAAATTTGGGATCTGTCCAAACATACCAATATCTATTCATTTATCGTTCATTTGTTCGTCTTCACATATTTCTATGATTCTGTCTATCTATTTTTAAAATCTATCTGTTCGTTGATAAATCCATGCATCTAGCTATATATTCGTAAGAAATATATATACATATATATAAGTGTAAGGAAATAACATATACAACAGCTTTGGCAAATCTCGTGGAAATAAATACAAATGTGAAAGAAATTGCGAGAATAACGTTGCGTAGCTCAATCAAAGTTCCCCAGAGCTGTCCTCCCTTTTTTGAAATCTAGTGGTTAAGGCATTGGCGTTCTAAGCCAACGACCCGGGTTCGATTCCCGGCGGAGACATTTTTTCAGCCTTTGCAAAAATTTCAAAAAAGGGAGGACAGCTCTGGGGAACATTGATTGAGCTACGCAACGTTATTCTCGCAATTTCTTTCACATTTATATATATATATATATATATATATATATAGTGGAAGAAATTTCCCAAGAGCAAAACACTGGCGGTCACTCATAGTTGTGGAATGGAATACAGCGAAAGAATTGGACTATGAAATGGCCGTAGCTTCTATACTTCTCTTTTATTCAATCAAGCTTTCGATCTAAAGATCTTCATCAGGACGACTGTGTAAACAAAATTATCGTTCCTGATGAAGATCTTTAGATCGAAAGCTTGATTGAATAAAAGAGAAGTATAGAAGCTACGGCCATTTCATAGTCCATTTCTTTCGCTATATATATATATATATATATATATATATATATATCATTGTATGCCCATCTATCATCTAATTATTATTTATCTCCTAATTTCAGTCTCTGTCTGTCTACTCATCAAAAATCCATCTACCCATCTACCCATCTACTCATCTATATATCTATCTATCTCTCTATCTATTTCTCTATCCATTTATCTTCATTTCTTTCTATCTCACCATACACCAATCCAGCTTACATTACTCACTTGAAAACATCATCTCCACTCATCTCCCCGATGGATACCAGATATCCTCCAAGACGGAACGACGCGGCATAGATGAAGAAGATCATTCCTTGTGAGACCCCGAAGCCCAATCCTATCATCTGACTGTTGATCTTCCCTTGTCTGAAGGAGAAAGAGAGAGAGAGAGAGAGAGAGATAGAGAGAGAGAGAGAGAGAGATAGAGAGAGAGAGAGAGAGAGATGGGGAGCGAAAAAAAATCGTTGTAAAATTAGCACTGATCACAGGGCGGAGCTGATGATAATAATAATAATAATAATAATATTAATAATAATAATATTAATAATAATAATAATAATAATAATAATAATAATAATAATAGTCAAATATACCTTGCACTGCGAGGATCCAGTTGAAATTATGGATACTAGAGGAGGGTGTGGGGTTCCCCTATTAAAAATTGCTGTATGCGAAATGGGACTTTTATACTTACTTGTCCGCAAATCTAATGACTTTTTACCCTTGTCATCTGATCTTAACATCTTTGGGGTTTTTTACCGTCTTGGAAATTTTCGACAACCTTGTCGGCAAATTTGGTCTGGAAAACATTCTATTTTAATAAATGTATTTTTAGTTTTAAATCATAGGACCTGATAGGTAATTCATTTTACAAAAAGCACACATTTAATACAGATACATAGCGAAAAGCAACTTTAAAAAAATGTATTTTGAGTGTACTTGTAAGGTTGTTCCAGCTGTTCTGCATAATTCCTGATCATTCTATCTTCCAAACTGAGAGCCGATACTGTGCGTACATTCTCAATCGATTCCGCCGCTATCTGTACAAAAAGTAGAGGTAATAGAAAAGAATCTCTTAAAAATAAAGCCGCAAAGCCGCAAACGATTACAATTTAAATGAAATATTGTGTAAAACAAGTTGTAGAATTCTGCAGTGTATATTATTCAAATATCGAATTTAAATCGAAATTCACCATAAGTTGATCAGATAATTGTATATCAATTGGTTTTTTTTTTTTTGTTAAGCATAATCATCAGTAAAAAACTTTTTTCAACTACTTGAATCTTTGAATCTCGAATCTATTAATCAAATCACAGGATTCCCCACCATCACTCTACCTTTCCACTCTCTTCAATGAGAGCCCTGTCTCTGGCCTGTGCTCCTTGTAAGACTTTCATCTGAATGGCTCCCGTTGCCGATAGCAACGGAAGACAACCGAAGATGAGGAGAGCGAGCTGCCAGCCGAAGATGAAACCTATAGCTAAGGCAGCCGCCATCGTCACCAGGGATCGCAAAACGGTACTCAGCCGAACTCCAGTCGCCTGAAAAAGTAGATAATAATAATAATAATAATAATATCATAAATAAATTTATTCAATTTGTCTCCAACGGCCCACAAGGGGGTGACACACGCTACTGCTGTGTGATAGGTTGCCCGGGTGCTGTGAAAAATAATAATAATAATAATAATAATAATAATAATAATAATAATAATAATAATAAATGTGGCAAATGTAGATTAATATCTTGCCAAAGGGCATTATATAACAATAATTATTATATAAACATGTTGGAACACCGTGGTATATTTGTAAAAGCTCTTGACTGTCATACGAGAGGTCCTTATTTCGGTCCTTGCTCGGTTCTTACATCCTTGGACAAGGTTAATGGCTATATACCTAGCAATACTGGGGTAGCAATGACTTCACTGCCCTCAGGAAAGCAGAATTAATACTGATAAGGTTATACTCCGGTAAATAAGACCATGTTGTATTATATGCTCATTCTCCAATTTATTTCGTGAAGTTTTTTTTTTCAGTTAAGACAAGTAAACATGTGAAAATAGGAAATTATGTAGTATCAGTTTAATGATTTAGGGTCACTTTAAATTGTATTCCCTTTTAAAAGCAAATATTCTCTTTCTCTGCTGTTAAGTTTTGGTGAAAGTATCCATTCTTGTAAAATTCGCTGATATTCGCATTGTCGGTTTTAGATAAATTATTGTGTATTTTCTATAAAAATTCATGATTTGGTTTCGGGTTTGTGTGGTCCATGTTTTGATGTTGAAAATGATATTTCATTGTAAACCTGACCCCTTTCACGTTAGACGCATCCGAGGAGAGTCGTGTTGCCAGTGCACCAGTGCTGTGACTAGGTTGGTCAAAGTAGGTAATGTCCTGTAGCAAAACAAAATAAGTGAATGTCATTTGGTTTTTAAAAGGGATTATAGAAACAGAGGGACACATTATAGATACATACCTCATCAATAGGATCCCTACACGGAAGATCCAAGGGGCCGAACAGCCGCTGCATCTATTGACACCAGTTTTTATCCTGCCTTCACCCCTCCCCTTCCCCTATGAGTAAATCTGGGAGGGCCGGCGATATCCCCCAAAATTCCCGAAGTGAAAAACCCCACAAAACCCACAGCCATTTCTTATCAAATAACAATTAAATATGGGAATTACCATAGATAATTAGCAAGTGTAAAGAAACATATTTTTACTTTTTCGTATTTTTTGTAGTACGGTCCTAGGTATACAATAAACCAGACAGAGTGGGTATAATAATATTGCTGACACCGGGCATATTGGCACATTAACCCATTGCCTACGTTAACCGGGTCGATCCTGTATTAAGCCCATGGGAAAGTGATAATTCAGTAGTAAACGGGTTAATAAGGGTCAGTAAGTGATGCCCCTGTATGGGTTACCTGTCGTAGCATGGTCCAGAATGCTTTCCGTCGGAGCCGGAGGGTCAGATCCTCTCCGGACACGGCGAAACAGATACCCGTCATACTGTGAGCAACGAAAAGGATGCCACCAAGGGCCACAAACATGAGACTCCAGAATGTTGCCTCTTTTTGTATCTGATCCGGGGGTAGACTAAACACCTGGAGCAAGAATGATTTTAATCGAGATTTGGTTTGATTAAGGTAACATCTAATAGTAACAGTATAAGGACATGAATCTGTAGTAGTAGTAGTAATAGTAGTCAGTGGCGGATCCAGGATTTTGTGAGGGAGGGGGTCCAATATTCACAAACTTTTCTGACAACCAAAAAGAAAAAAAGTCATCAGCTTTTTGGGGTATCTTTCTAACTCAAAAAATAAAATTTCTGACAAGCAAAAAGCATTTTTTTTTTGTGGTTTTTTGTTTTTGTTTGTTTTGTTTTGTTTTGCTGTGTTTGTTTGTTTGTTTGTTTGTTTGTTTTTTTAGGGGGGAGGTCTTTTGCTCTCCCAGGGGAGGCCCGGCCCCCTCCCTGGATCCGCCACTAGTAGTAATAGTAGCAGCAGCAGCAGTAGCAGCAGCAGTAGTAGTAGTAGTAGTAGTAGTACTACTTCTATAGTACAAGTTGTAGTAGTAGTAGTAGTAGTAGTACTACTTCTATAGTACAAGTTGTAGTAGTAGTAGTAGTAGTACTACTACTACTACTACTACTACTATAGTACTAGTAGTAGTAGTAGTACTACTACTACTACTACTATAGTACTAGTAGTAGGTGTAGTACTACTACTACTACTACTATAGTACAAGTAGTAGTAGTAGTAGTAGTACTACTACTACTATAGTACTAGCAGTAGTAGTAGTAGTAGTAGTAGTAGTACTACTACTACTACTACTACTACTACTACTACTATAGTACTAGCAGTAGTAGTAGTAGTAGTAGTAGTAGTAGTAGTACTACTACTATAGTACTATAGTAGTAGTAGTAGTAGTAGTAGTTACTCTATTTACTGTAGTAGTAGTAGTACTAGTATTAATAGTAGTAGTAATAGTAGTAGTAGTAGTAGTAGTAGTAGTAGTAGTAGTAGTAGTAGTAGTAGTGGTAGTTATTATAATAAAAGACGTTCAAGAAGCATAACTCGAAATCATATAAAGGGTATACTTACCGCTACAACTTCGCTGAAGAGGATAGCAAATGTTGGCATGGCAATTCCTAGTACACCGGCAAAGAATGTACCAACAAGGATGTAGAGCCACTCAGGTTTGTTTAGCCTCAGGATCTCCATGTAACTAGCTCTTTCAACATCTCCTTCCTTGATTTCTACCTCCTGTATATGGATACAATGAAAAAGACACTAATGAACAAGGTCATGACCGTTTTCAGGTATCTTTTGATCATGGTTATTCCAAATTATCTGATAAGCAAAAGAAAAAAGAAAAACAAAAGAAAAAAAAAACAACCAAAAAACCCCCACCAAAACAAACTATTAATTTATTTATATATCTATTTATTTATTTATTATTATCAATATTTATTATTATTATTTTTTTTTTAATTTCATTTTTCAAAATTTATATATTCATTTATGTATTATTATTATTATTATTTATTTATTTATTTATTTATTTTTTTTTTTTTTGGGGGGGGGGGGTAAAATAATTGATGTCGAGGTGGGACAGGGACAATATAAACTATGGTCACAACTGATCGTGTGTGTCCGCAGCTGCGATTCGTTCGTCCTTCGTTTGTCATGGTCACAGCAGGTCGTGCATCCCTCTCAGAATCTCCACTTGCGCGTCTTGTACCCTCCTCGTAAACATACCCCCTCTTACCACAAGAACACTTGAGGCAAACGTAGAGCCCCCGTACAGGTACCGTGCAACTGGCGCGCGATATGTTACGGTTCCGTATGAAGACATGGGCTTCGTGAGACCTCTGCAAGAAGCCTGTGCAAGAAGTACGTGTCACTTGCGTTCATCAAAACACTAGCCACACGCAGAGTTGGACATGTCCAGCAGCTCCTTGCGTGTCCTGTGAGCTCCTGCGTGCTTAGAAAAAACGTACAGACACGTGCGTGCGACGCACCAATGATCCACCAATGCGATTACTTTTCTGAAAGTGGCGAATAGTCCCCTTTCAAAATGGGATATTATGTATTTTTAAAAATCCAATAAGATTTCATAACTATTTTAACTAGCCTACCTCTTCGAGCTGATGTCCTTTACCGCTACTGGCGTTGGAAATTTGGCGGGACAACTGTCGGGATATCTGTCTGGATGCCTGACGGGACATTAGGCGGGAAGGCGAGCTGATGGATGCCATCTTTTCTTTCAGGGCCTCAGATGGTTCTCCTGTTCAAGGGTAAGATAAAACTAAGGTCTGCAAAAGGACTTTCGTCGTGACTGAGTTGGGTATTTTTCATGACCACATGCATCTCCTATTTATCCCCCTTTTGTAACGTCATTATATTAGGACGAAGGCAGCAAATTATCGAAACGCTTATTGCATAATTTCATCAGTTCATAGTTTTGATACTTCTTAAAAATCGTAATAATGCTCTCGTCCTGACCGTAGCCATCTACGTTGGTAGGGGAAAATATCCCTTTACAATAGATATTTCTAGATTTTGCAGACACGTTGAATATTAAAACATTCAGTTGCTATACATGTAATAGTCGTTCATAAAATGTATGGCTTAATGGCTTGTCGGCACATTCCTTATTTCCACCTGCCCCCCGCGTGGCGAACTACGGATACTCTAATGGCTCCTGTTTTGTGCAAATATGAAAATCATTCTGTTTAGATTGTCGATAAAGAAACCATTAAATAAAATCATATTCCATGAAATCATTATCTACCTGCCCCATCGAGCGTCTGTAGCGTGACAAGTTGTTTGTAGACACCGTCTCTCTTTATCAACTCGGCATGATCACCATATTCAGCGATTTGCCCGTCTTCGAAGGCGTAGATGATGTCGGCATTCCTGATGGTGGTCAAGCGGTGGGCGATCACGATAGTTGTACGACCCTCGGAAGCCTGTAACATTGAGATTAATGTGTCACCGATGTTGATCTTATCCCTAATTCATGATTTAAAGATTTATGAAAGTAAAGTGTGTCATACACATTTATGTACGCAAAGCATATATACAAGTGCTCATTGACAAATAACATATCTTACTCCTTCATTCATATACATGTCCGACAATGAGGCTGCCAGAAGAGGGACAGCAATAATTTATTGTCGGCAAACCAATAATTCAGTCCAGTATTCCCCCTCTCTCTCTCTCGCTCTCTCTCTCTCTTTTCTTTGCTGGCAAATTGTAAAATATGAGGAGATATTTGTTTTCTATGTTTTAACATTTCAGAACTTTTCATATATTAAAAAAAAAATGAAATAACTTATCGGGCTTAGGCCTATACGATAAATCTTGAAAAATCATCAATTTTTCAAGGATTCCTCCATTTGTTCCGCATTTGGCAAATGCTGCTTGGATATCGGCAGTCTTTGAGGCAAATTGTATCCAACAGCCCCCTTCAAAATATCCAAGTGACAAACCTTATCCAAAACTTGCTGTACGACCTTCTTTTTTTTCAAAAAAAATCTTGAAAAATCATCAATTTTTCAAGGATTCCTCCATTTGTTCCGCATTTGGCAAATGCTGCTTGGATATCGGCAGTCTTTGAGGCGATTGTGTCCAACAGCCCCCTTCAAAATATCCAAGTGACAAACCTTATCCAAAGCTTGCTGTACGACCTTCTTTTTTTTCAAAAAAAATCTTGAAAAATCATAAATTTTTCAAGGATTCCTCCATTTGTTCCGCATTTGGCAAATGCTGCTTGGATATCGGCAGTCTTTGAGGCAAATTGTGTCCAACAGCCCCCTTCAAAATATCCAAGTGACACACCTTATCCAAAGCTTGCTGTACGACCTTCTCACTCTCTCTATCCAGGGCTGAAGTAGCTTCGTCTAGTAGAAGGATCGGTGGGTTTCTGACCAGAGCTCTGGCGATGGCTACTCTCTGCTTCTGGCCACCGGATAGCTGGGCTCCTCGTTCACCAACCATTGTATCATAACCCTATATATAGAAAGATATGATATACATGAACATAGTGATGTTTTATCCTATCCATCGAGGCAAAAATCCTATACTTTATTTAGTGGCGTAGCCTGGCTCCAGCCATTACAAGGAAGAGGGGGGGGGGGGGTAAATTTAATGCTTTTCAAAGACATTAAAAATAGACTTTTGTACAATTGACAAAGAGCAGTGTCAAGAAAGTCTGTACGTATTCAAGACATGACAGCCTACCTTAGGTAAGTTTGTGATGAAGTCATGGGCGTTGGCCATCTTGGCAGCCTTGATGATCTCCTCCTTGGTGACACCATCTCGTCCGTATGAGATGTTGGTTTCTATGGAGCAGTTGAAGAGTATCGGCTCCTGGCTTACCACACCAATGTTCTCTCTCAGCCAGCGGAGATTCAGCTCTGTGATTTCATTCCCGTCGATTAAGATCTTACAAATAAAAACGAGAGTGCAAAATGATAAGACCCCATTACTATGATCATATTGACTGAAATGATAGATGCTTCTATCAATGTATAGCTACTATACAAAATATGACACTTATTACCTCGGCTTTAGCTGAGTATCCATGATAAGGCTCTAAAACGCTTCAAGGAATTTCTCGCACAGGGTACCCTTCTACCTCACCTGGTGGAGAGTGGCGTATGTAGAATAATGTCTTATTAAACGACGTTAGTGCAGTGGCATGGATTCGAACCCCATACCTTATGATCCACAGTCCGGTGATTTATCCACTAAACCTCAGCACCTCCAGAAGAGAGACAAAATAAATGACCCCATGGCTATAATTCAGGCTCATTAAGGTTGGGGTGCGACAGATATAAAGAGTAGGTAAACATGGTAATGTAGAAGTTATATCATGAATTTCTCAGTGTGGGAGAGGGAGGAGGGGGAGGAGGGGGTAGCGCAGCAATAATTGTGCAATATATAAAGGAATTGTGCCCTGCCCCCATTTACAAAATCCTGCACCTGCCGCCGCTTAAGACCTTCTCAAAGGCTTTGCCAAATAGATGTATGAAATGAAATGAAATTATGAGAACATTATGTTGTAAATTGTTGGTGGCCTACCTTTCCAGCTAATATGTCGTAGAAGCGGAGGAGCAGGTTAATGGTGGTAGACTTACCACACCCACTGGACCCCACCAAGGCTACCGTCTGCCCCTTTCTGATACTCAGATCCACCCCTCTCAACACGGGTACATCGGCCCTGGTGGGGTAAGAGAAATGCACCCCTTGGAAGTCGATGTTACCCGTCATCTCTGGTGGAGTGATACCTTTCTTGGAGCGAGCGTCGATGACTGGAGTCTGGTATAATGTAAATCATGCCGATAATATATAAATTGCTGTAATCGCAATACCTATTAAAAAAACGGTATAAAAAATGGATAAAAAAGTAGGATCCAACAGGATGGTAGTTATTAAGTCCGACCAACTTTTATGACAAATTAAGATAATAATTAGGGTCAAAATACAGACTAATTACTTCAAAACTGACAAAATATTACCTTAGCTAAATTGTCCAAAATTGAATTGAATTGAATTGATTTTATTTTACACATCTCCATATAAAAACATTCATAAAACATGTCAAATATAAAATTATGTACAAACAATGACATAATACAAACAAATATACAAAGAATTAGTCAGACACATTACAACGATCGTGATGGGCGAATCTGTAGCCCCTCCCCCTTTTTGTACAATGAAAGACATTTTGCAACTGACCTATTGATGTAATGATATGCGCCTTACCAAAATATATCACTTATCTATTCTATATTGATATGATCTGCTCATAGTTCTAGAAATAAGACACGATTGTTCAAAAGGAATGCCAAAGCTTTTTGACTTTGACATTTTGATAGGCAATACAATGAAAATAGGGTATTGAAGCTGCCTTTGAGTTTATTTCTTGAAAGTCTTTGCGATCGTGATGTCGGGATCCCCCGTCCCTCCCCGGGGCGGATCGCGGGGGGGGGGGGGGGAGGGGAGATTGCGATGGGGTGGGTGGACCACAATTCACAAGGGTCCGACCCCCACCCTTTTTGCTTGTCATAGTTTTTTGTATATTGACCCCTTTTATTCTGACAACCTGTTTTTTCTTGCCAGATATCTTTAATGGGGAATTGGATCCTCTCATTTACAAAATTCTGGAGCCGCCCCCCTCCCCATTCCCGTTGAAAAGCTGACTACGAGTTTGTATGGACTCACGGCATCGATGATATCGAAGAGAATCACCGCTGCACCTCTGGCGGTGGTGATGGCAGAGATCGATGGAGTGATGTTACCGATAGAGAGAGCTCCGATCATGACGCAGAAGAAGACTGTCAACACATCGCCTCCACTCAGACGCCCTTCTGCCACTAACGTGGGACCATACCTATGTTCGACAAACACCATTGCAAAATAGCAGTAAAGACCTTGTTTTTCCACCGCTGGAAATTACACACGAGATAATAAAGTTCTTATTTTTAAAGTAGTAAAAAAAGAACACCACCATCACCACCAACAACAACAACAGCAACAACAACAACAAATTATTACTACTACTACTACTACTATTAACAATAATTATGATAATATTAACAATAATAATTTTAATGATAATAACGATACTAATGATAGTAATATTAATAATAATAATGATGATGATGATAGTAATAATAATAATAATAATAATAATAATGAAAGTCTGTCGAAATCGACAATGACGTCAGTGACGCCGAAGGTGGGAGCGGAGCCCAAAGGTGGACGCGCAGACGCGGCCACATATTGGGCACGCAACAGCAGAAGTTGGGTCGGGGATCCACTCTTTGCGGGCTTGTCGCTTCTGGTCCAGGCTCTCGAGGCGCTTTTCCTCGAACAGCCTAACACGCTTGTGGACAGCTGGGCGCCAGGCACTGCGGTCAGAGGCAAGTGATTCCCATCCAAGGGCTGAAATTCCGCAGGCCTCGAGGGAGGCTTTCAGGCAATCCTTGTATCGCTTCAGTGGCCTCCCAAGGTTTCTTGCTCCAGATGCCAGCTCAGAGAAGAAGACCATCTTTCGTAGACGCGTGTCGTCCATTCGCACTACATGTCCGACCCACCGGAGCTGGGCTTTCATGATGAGAGCTTCGATCCCGGGCATTTGGGCTCTGCGAAGCACTTCAGTGTTGGCGACTCTGTCCTCCCAGGAAATTCCCATGATTCGTTGCAAGCAGCGGAGGTAGAACTGGTCAAGTGTGCGGACTTGCTTCTTGTACAGCGTCCACATCTCACATCCGTAGAGCAGAGAGGTGATGACAACTGCCTTGTAGACTGCCAGCTTGGTGGAAAGTCTAATGCCTCGTTCACCCCAGACACGTGTCCATAGCCTGCCGAAGGAAGCTCCTGCTTTTGCAAGCCTGTTGGAAACTTCTTTGTCCATGCTTCCATCCATGCTTTACATACCTTGGAAGGTTTGTGAGGTTCTGATAGAACAACTCCTTCTGCTCCAGATTGTAGGACATGGTGGGGGCGTAAGCACTGATGAGCGTCAAGTGCGTCTTGCCTTGTAGCAGAATTCTCAAAACTATCAGGCGGTCGCTGATTCCTTTTGGGAGGGACTCCAGATTCTTGACGAGGGTGGTGCGAATGGCAAAGCCAACTTCTGCTTCCCTGCGTTCGTTCGGTGCCTTCCCTGACCAAAAGAAAGTGTATCCAGCTCCAACCTCAGTGATCTCCCCTGTGTCTGCAAGGCGTGTCTCACTGAGGGCAGCAACATCAATGCTGTATCTCTGCAGTTCTCGGCCCACGAGTGCTGTTCGACGTTCTGGTCTGTCGCAGTTCTTGTTATCCATGAGTGTCCTGATGTTCCAGGCTCCAACACATAGAATGCTTTTCCGGCGGGAGGATCTTGAATCCTTCTTTGATGTTTCCTTTGTGTTTCGACCGCGAGGTAGATGTTCAGTCAGCTGCGGTATGCTGATAGGATGAGATGAGGCAAGCTTTCTTTAGGTCACCTTTTCTAGACCCTTCCCCATGAGGAGGGAGCAGTGCTATCCCTGAAGAGGGCTGCTCCGCCGTCAGAGTGGCTACCGAACTATGCCCTTGCCCCGGTAGGCTGTAGAACGACCATCCTGCCCTGACCGCCTGAGTGCATGTCCATGGGTCCATGGCTAGCAGCTCCCAGCACCATCTTGCACCTGCCACCGTCACCACTCGCCCATCGCCTCAGGACTTGGAAGAAGAAAAAGTGGGAAAATGGGATCACTGAAACCCCCCTCTCGGTCTAGCCGATCTATCCAGGCGATCTAGCCACGACTGGACTGCAGGCGCTGCCGGAAAGATGATGAAATTCATTACCTAACCGCCTTAGGGGCACCGCTCCGGATTTGGATAAGGTTTACCACCTAGCCTTTGGTTAACCAAAACATGCCCGCAAGGCAACGGGAGACTCGTGGAGGGCGGAGATGTCTCTCTACCCGTACATATCCAGCACGGACCTGCCCACTGCCCATAATAATAATAATAATTATAATAACAATAATAATCATCATCATCATAATAATAATGATTTTGTAATAATAATAATAATAATAATGAACCATAAGATAATAATATAAAGAGAGGGGAGAGAAGAGAGAGAGGAATAAAGAAAGAAAGAGAATAATAGGAAGAAAGAAAAGGAGGGAGAGAGAGAGAGAGCTGTAAACAGTAATATATAGAGAGAGCAGATTTATTTTTCAAAATTTATTTTATGTCAATGACGCCAAGAAGGGCACGTACACAATCATGTGGTAAAACGCGATCTTTTGCCTTTATATGAATTCACTAATTCAAGCACCAACATGAAATAAGTTGAGCGATAATTCAGGAAACCAAGTAGCAGAAAATTAAAGGTTACGTTACATTTTCATTGAAGCCAGGCTATATCAGTAATGTAAACACTAGATTCACGATATACATGTACGTTGCTGCAGTATAATAATGTTTAGAGAACAACAATTCGATAGCTTGAAATGACTGGACAAGGTAAGCTAACCACGTTACCATAATAATGATATTCCATAAATATTAGTGCATGTACAATATCAATGTGAGTATCGATGTATTAATCAATATTATATCTGTTAATTCTAACTGTACATGTGTTGGTGTAATATGACTCCTTTGACTGTACAGTGTATCGGAGCAACCAGTTCAGGAATTAGGGGATTCCCCTACGCGCACGGTATATGGTACTATATAGCCACAGTGTAGGCATACGGTAATATGTGATGACGTATACAAATTGGCTGTACTAGTGTACTGTAGTCCAGGTACATTTATATGTAAACTATACTGGTAGTCGGTATGATACTGAGAAATCAAAGGTGATTAAAAAAATAATGTAAAAATCTTTACTATCCAAAATTTAATGTTCTGAACATGACTTAAAGCACAAACGAAAGCTATACTTGAACAAATTTAAAGATTAGGAACGGGAAATAAAGCAACTCTTGTAGTTGTACGGGCTTTTATATTCCATTCTAGAAAACAGAAAATACTGAACATTATAATTATATAGGCCTACACACGATTGAAATTGCACTTCACCATATTTCAGAACTACATATATGCTTGACGATATTGATTGCCGCCGCGAAGGACAAAACTTCAGACTTTTAATACGACTATTCGTAGAGGTCACGCACTTTTCTTCTCGGGTGATTGATGGGGGAAAACTCCGTTTTGTCACGTGATTAACTTTTGACCAATTATACAGCAAACTTCTTCGTATGTGGAATATGAATTGAGATATACGTTTAAATGTATTTCCAATATTATATACCCTGTCCCATTAATTTACAGACGTGGAATCCCATTGGAATATTTAATTTTTTGTACTCATTGTGATCATGTATAAACCACATATCCATAAGTATCATTATGATTGTTGACATAATACGTGTAGCCATGCATGCAGGGGGCACAATAAGGGGAACAGGGTTTTCTGTTTATCCACTTAAAAAAGTTCATTCTACTTTGTCCCCCCCCCCCCCCTTCTCTGCCAGTGGCCGCCTGTTAAACTAGTCTAGCTACGACAGTGTGTATATAGGTATAGGATATATATATAGCTACGCATCCACCAACCTCAGACAGCTCGTTCTGCTTTTTAGTACTGTAAGTACATGTATTGTACATTGTATATGATCAAGGAGTCTGGTATGATCATGAAGATTGTAGCTCCATGGTATGATCAACTCAACCGTAGAATGCTCGTAGTCTTTAGACTCAGACTCTATTCTGACACTTGAAACAATTACATAAAGCCTTGACAGAGCCTAACTTCGTCAGGTTCTGGTTGTGCCAAAATAAAAGGAGCAGGTATAGTACATGACAGGGCCTATATGGTAGTTTTACAGTTCAGGCACTCTGTTACGCGTTTCGACTGACTAAACATTTGTGCCTGCAAACGGGTGATGTTTATTTAGCCTGAAATTGAACTTAACCTAAGCCATAAAAATAGCGACTGTGATTTTGAACAATGAAATCAAAGGAAGGCATATTGGTTAAAACGAAATGAAATGATAATGATTTACTCCACACACAAGCATATATATGACATTTCAACCTTGGTACAACTCTAAATTAACGGAAAACCATAATCAATTACAGTTAAAAGTACAGGTTATTGGAGGATAATGAAACGACACAGCTTTATTATTTCAATTAAAAACTAGGTCTGGAAAGGAATTCAAACATGGAAAAGCACTGGCTTTACAAATGAACGAGGAAAAGAAAAAAAATTACTGAAACGATCTCTTTTATTACTATATACATTTTATTTTGGCAATATGAAGGCGCAATATACACAGACACAGATCAAATGATAACTAAAAGTGATTATTTACACGATTAAAATATTGAGTAATTGTGACCAAATACTTGATACAATTCCCCCCCCCCCCCCCCAAACATGCATGATCCCTTTTTACCCAATACTGGGTTAAATTTTACGCAATTTTGTTTTAGAGTGAAGTAAACCGTTTGAAAGTCTACGGTGTAAGCCAACTGACAAAACAACAAATTATATATGCTGAGTTATGTAAGGGTACAACTTCAATATTAACCACTTTACCTTTTATAATTGCTTTTTTCTTTCTAGAATATAGAACGATGCGATCTGCTGGATAATGGATACCTAACAAGAACTTTTACGTAGCCACAGAATGGAATATCCGTGGCTATAGAGGGGAACCCGTCTAATTTTAAGGAGAAAAAAAAACAATTCTCGCGCTTTACTGGGTAATGTGTAACAATGATGCTTTCCTTGGACCAAAACAACTGAGCCTGAATTATAAAGAATATTTCCATTTTCCCAAGCATCACGTCTGAATCCATACAACTGCCAGACTAGTCATCACGAAGACATCTCCCGTACGTGTCTCTCTGGAGAATTATCTTTGTCATAGCCATCTAGTGAAAAACTTTCTGCAAGATCGGATATCCGCATCAGCCCAAGTTGTTAGAACTCCTTGATCTGCCATACTGTGACCGGAAAATGGATATACCTTGGGTATGTGATGCATATGGATATGCAATACTCATGATACTATTGCTGTATTCTTTGTGTCATTCTTACTGGAGTGGAGTTTTGTTTTTCTTTGTTGAGTTTCTCTGGTCAGTGTTCCTTATAAAGCGATTGTTCATTAAAAAAGTTGAGCTCAAAGAAACAAAATGCAATCTCGACGAAACACATAGATTGCTTTCAAAAGAAACGGGAAAAATAATGTTGCAGGGAAAGTGTCTAAGGATCAGCGAGAAAAGCGTACTCAGACTCAGGGCACAGATCGCAGGTTTGCAAAATATACTACAGATCGAAAGTGCTAGTCATCGTGAGACCAAACAGAAACTCCAACAATCGGACACGAAGCTCTGTGAAGCTAAATCTTTGTTTCTAGTTACACGAAATGAATTCAGCAAACTGCTGTTCGAAACCCAAATATCCTTCAACAAACTTCGAGTACAAATTTCCGAAAAACAGACTGAAATAAGTAAAGCCGAGAGAAAACTCTCGGAAACTCAGAAGGAACTCGAGCAAGTGCGAATTGAACTGATCAAGTCGAAAGACACAGAGACTCGAGTGGCGCAGATGAACGCCACACTTTGTGGAAGGACGGCTAAATTCACTGAAACGCAAAGGAGGCTCGATGAAACCGCAACAAAACTCACAAAAACGGAAACAACACTTGGTAAGACCGAAGCTACACTCGCTGCAGCACAAAAAGCCCTTGAGGATTCCCGAGCTAAGCTAGACGAACGTGAGACAGACACTTCTTGCAGTGTTTGCTTGGATTCTGAAAGGAACTCGGCTCTGCTACCATGCGGACATACAAGCACGTGTTACACTTGTTCATTGAAACTGCATGCAAGGGACAATGCAAAATGCCCAGTTTGTCGTAAATTGATAAAACAAATTGTTAAAATTTACCTATGATCCCATTTAAGGAGAGAGAATGTATCAATTTCCTTGGTGACTATGCCAAATTATCGTATGCATTGGTCACGTTGGTATATAGTAATTACTTATACTATTAATTACTAGATCAATTACTTACAGGTACTATTATCATCTGTGATTTTGTAACAACTTTGTCCTGTTTTCTCTTAATTCCATATTCAGAGGAGCCTGATCACAGTACCTTCCATAATTATGTATAATTCGGGAATTCAGTGAACAGAAGACCATCGAAGTCTATACTGCTTGAAACTTCGAGCACCCGTCAGCTCATATTCGCGCTGTGGAGTGGTCTCGCGTAATTAAATTTCATATCTTATCCAAGATATCTTAATGACGACAATTTAGCAAATGACTACGATTATTATAATTTGCTCTGATTTACTCAGGGTAGCCATATCAGCATCAATAGTGCCCTTCCTGTGGGCTCTGCAATTGTTATTTACCCCATCGTTGTCAGGCATGTCAGGTACCTGTTTAATAACCTGGGTCGAAAACACCTTGTCCAAGGATGTAAGCACCGAGCCGGGATGGAGCACAGGACCTCTTGTATGAGGGTCAAGAACTTTCAGCAATGTACCATATAGTGCTCCCGCATAAAACAATGCTTGCACACCCACTTGTTTTTCACAGTAATAGTAACAGTGTTTAAAAGCAACAGAAATACGCCTTACCAGAAACCTAAGCCATATGAGCCATAGAGGATGAGCATGGTGACACCCATTCCCACACCCGTCGTCGCGCCTTTCTTGACCCCGAGGTTTCGGGCTGTATGAAGCTCTTTCTCGTACCTGATGGATCAGGAAGAAAATGGGGTTATCATTTCGTGATTTACTCAAATATCATGTTGAATGTTAGCTATAATGTTGCTTCTTCATAAGATGATTTAAAAAAGGTCCACATTTACATAGCCTGTCATATTTTTGGCATAGCGGCGCTAACATGGTGCACCAATCATGCCAATGATGATGTCACCCTACTGTTGTTATGTTTCTCTTAATTTTATTTCTAAATCATAAGATGAACCAACAATCACGTGAGGACTTTATATATAGGTTTATTCTACAGTCCAGGGTGTGCCCCTTTAAGCCAAGATAGGTAATACTTTGATCATTATTAAAGAATAGGCTTTAAAAGTAATCTGATATCGTTATTATTTTGTTTATAATACATGCAGATAGAATTTTCTATTATAATTGTTAAAGTATTTCTTTTTAATTATTTATGAGCATGCTATGTGGTTACCTAGCAACCTCCTTCCGCTCTCCTCCGAATGCAATGACGGTCCTGATACAAGATAAAACCTCCTCAGCTACGCTTCCAGCATCGGCGTAGGACTCCTGTTCCCTCTTCGAGAAGGAAGTCAGTACCTGGATTAACGTGGTGGAGTATAAGATAGATTGGTGGGAGAGGCAAAAGTTAATTCAAAATAGATATGAACTATGGAGGAGACGGAGACGGCTAAAGCCCAAGAGACCGACTGCCAACGAGACTGGCATGTTGGTCTTTGTGGCTGTCGGTCTCGTGGGACATATTAAATATATGGAAAGAGTGGGAGAGAGGAAGAGAGAGATAGAGAGAGAGAGAGAGAGAGAGAGAAAGAGTGAGATAATAAGATCGGTGGAAAGGGTGAATTGATTTAAGTTCACAAAAAACATGTACATTACATTCTTCTGTTACAATCGCTTTATTTTCCCCCCAGAAACTATTGAGTTATAGGTCGACATTATGGTCTTCTTTAAGATTCCAGAGTGATAAATTATAAGTAAAATAAGCACGGGGAATGCCCCACCCTCATTTAGTCTAAATATATGAAGTTGGAGAAATCAGTGGACTTACGTATGTCATGAAACCTCCAGCAAGGGCCATGAGTGGTGTCATGGAGAGGAGTACCAGGGTTAACTCCCAACTCTTGAAGAATGCGATACCAAAGCCTTTTTTTCATTGGGATAACAAAGTAAAAGGTCAACATCATAAACATCTTATAGTTTACTTGATAGAGACGTCCTGTAACGTGACGTCACTAGACTGTTTGAATGATGGTGGGGCATCAGACCAAATTTGATGACTAATTGCCCCCCTCCCCCCCCCCCCCCCCAACAAAAAAAGAGCAAAAAATAAGACTTCATCTAGAAAACAAGAAGGATCATTAATTTATGCGCTTTGAAGCAAGGCTCTAAAATTCAAAATTTGCCGACAAATTCTAGCCACGCCCCTAGTCTAAAAAGACTGACTTTATACCCCATATACATGACGGATTATTATTATTTATTATTTTTTCCCCCTTCGGATTATTTTGATTATTTGATTATTTTGACGGATTATTTTGATGCATTTTTATTCTATTATATATATATATATATATATATATATATATCACTGATCACTGATCACTATAGTAAACATGTTATGTAATCATTCAATGAGACAAAAGAAAGTATTCCAAATTATTGAAATACCCACAAATCCCGAGGGGGTGTTAAACTTTTGCAAATGATGGTATATATAGAGAGAGAGAGAGAGAGAGAGATGATTTACCCCTTAATTAACATGATCATTGATTGAGACTAATATTAAAAAATTTTTTTTAACAAAATCCAGGAGCCGCCCCTGCAGCTTCATATACATAATAGTAAAATTCCACTTATTAACATTTTAGTAATCACATAATAGCAAAAGTGAAATAAAAAGCCATGAAATAGAATGTAAGTCGACTCTGGCCCCGTTTTTAATATGGTGACGGTCTATTTCATCAGTAACACCATGCATGCAGATAAGACGGGAAAATCTACCAAGAGAACCGTTTGAGTATTTCATAATTCCATCGAAGGACCTTTGGACTATACAGTATCTTCCAGAGTGTACCGTTGCTAAGTATAGGGATGATTTCATAATTATTCATATTAGAAAGGCCTTCACGGTAAGGTACTTTACGTCTATAGAAAAACAGACTTTGGCATCTTGATTATGCAAGCTGACCATTAAAATCATGTTAGCACGGGCCTCGCAGGGAGGAGGGGGGAGGGGGGTGAGAGTGACAGCGTCATGTAGAAATCTATCTGCAAATGCATTTTTTAAAATCTTGTAGGCAAATCTCAAAAGCTGACATTTTTTTTTGCTTGAATTAAAAAAAAAAGAGAAAAAAAAAAATCCTCTTTGAGCAAATTGGATATCTGAGGACACTTGTGCATACCCAATGATTATTTTAAACATCTGCAAATTGGTCTACCCCCCACCATTTGAGAAGGTCTAGCGATGCCCCTGCCTGTGTGGTCATAAAGAAAACGTAACATGTATACAGTGGGAATTTGTGCACCTTTGAAAGAAAATCAACGAGTCAATGAAGATAAAAGTAACAATCCTTATTATATTATTATTATTATTTGCTAATAGCTATTTACTCCTGTGTTTGATAACGGATTGGGGCATCTTGGAGATGGCGTAACTACAGGGCCACTGAAGACACGTGCCCCCCTCCCATTCGAATTGTGAACAAAGAAAAATAAAAGAGGAAGAGAGAGAAAGACGTGAAGGGGAGGAAAGTCGACATGGAAGAAGATTATTTGACACCATTCCAGACCCTCCCCTAACTCTATATGGCCTTGATCTCTCACATTTCATCCATTTAATATTTCTGCCCCTCCCCATGAAGCCAGTGCTGGACCCACGCTACGCCACTGTATGTAGGTGGTGTTCATTTTTACCAATTTACTATTATAATCCTACAGAGGCATGGATATTATATGCTTGCTTTTGATTATAAAAGAGAAGGTTGAGTTCGGAGAAAGGTGAAATATTATTTGTGAGCTCTCTCATTCCTTTTATTTCAGTTTTGGAAGATTATCATATTTAGAAATGTCTCCTGAAAAGGACTGCTCCTCAAATGTCCCCATGTTCAAAATATGATGAGAAATGTCTGACCTGTTTGGAACGAACATTCATGCCACATGCGTGTGCAGTCCCATATTTCCAATTTTGTGTGCAGTGCATGTGCTTTTCAGCGAGATTGGGTCAAATTCTTATCAGATTGATGATTCAAAAATATCACAGTGTACACCAATTATTATGTAGACATGATCAACCTTTCACAATTGTTTTTAGGCAGTTTATTTCACAATGCAATCGCATGACCGGAACTCAGCTTTATCTTTAAGTATCTGGTATCAAAATCAATAATTCAAATGAGAAAGTTGATTTTACATTTGACATACATTCATACACATAAATTACGAAGTTTTCTCTAACGCAGCTATTCATTCGCTGAACTGTGCATAGGATAATAAGTGAATAAAATTTGTTGATAGTTATCATGGAGGACCTTCATCAGCTGGATTCATCTTGCGCTGGATACACTACTGAGAGATGAGGACATAGTCCAAATTTCAAAACAAAAGTGAAATGGTTTGAACGTCTCTTAATGACTGGCGCGCGTGATATTATTAGGATATCATCATTATGAAAAGAAAACAAATTCTTTTCATAGTTCCTATTGGACCTAATTTATTATACACATGTCTCTTTGAAAACACAATCTACTTTTTAAGGAAACAATTTATACTGTTGAAATGAGAGCATTACATTAAAATTACGTGCTTGAAGATACACCCTTAAGAGAAATCATATGTTTCAAGGGTCGCACTGATGATTAAGAGACCGTATCCAATGAAAGTAAAACATAGGACATTTAATCAGATGGCGGATCCATGAATATATGACCGAGTGGCCAGGGGGGGGGGGGCACATTTTTCGAAAAAAGATGCCTTTGTGGGGCTAATACTAATACTTAATTTAGGAATGTCAGATTAGAATTCACCCTCCCCCACCCCGCCCCCGCCCCTAGATCTGCTTTGCCGGTTTGTAACTTTGTGAAAAATATGAGATAATCGGAAGAAAACTAATATATAAAAAAAAGACCAAACCACCCCCCCCCCCCCCCCCCCCAAAAAAAAAAAAACAACAACAACACACAAATAGCAAACAGACAACGACATGCATTGTGTACATGTGGTACCTGGTGAAAAAAACTGCAACACATAATGTTATTATTGCATGAATAATTAAGCATTATCATTATGAACTAACTTGAAAGACAATACAATGTGTGTCATGGGACACCAGGGGCATATTCAGACCTTCATCGACGCAGGGTGGACTGAGTTGGGGCAAGGATAACCCCTTGGTTGGGGCTGTCCTTCCCTGACGGGAGAGGCATCTAGGGCGGCTTTGCACGCCAAAGACCTACGGCAAGTAGTTTTTTTCTGGGCCTTTATAGGGGGGGGGGGGGGTCGTATGCCCCCTTGACCCCACTGGATCCTTATAGAATACGCCTTGAAGAATATTTATATTCCTTTTGAGAAGAGAGTTATTTAATTACATGTACCTGCAAAGAACATCGCGAGATACTGCATACTGATTGAAATCTTGTCTCCTAATCCCTCTTTCACTCGCTCCATATCACTGAAAATGATAACATTAATCAGAGGAATGTAAAAGAAAGTGAGGATAAGCAGACAAACAAAGTTTATATATTATTGATGAGTATTATAATCATTGGCAATAATTTGTGTATCATTCACATTTGCAGCTGTAGGAAATAGTGTAGGGGCACCAGTAAGCCTGAATGGTATTTTTTTACATTGATGTTTATTATTTATGTATTTAACGGTTTTTTTTTGTTCTTTTTGTTTTTTGTTTACTTGTTTGTTTTTCAGTTCCTCATATTTTCTACTTACGCATTCTCTACTTGGAAAAAATAAAGAATTAATATTCATATTCTAGAATATATATGTTCTACACTATAATATGAACCTAATACATCAAAGGAAATCAAATTGATTTAGATCTAAACCAATGAAAACAAATCTGTAAGAAAATAAATGAAATATATCTAATTAGGAAGGTCATATTTTGGTCTTGTGTGTAATATTAGAAAATGATGGCAGCCACTAGAAAGTGACAGAAGTCACCGAGGATAATGATTATTTGAAATCTTACTCGGCTAATCTTGAGGTGAGTTCTCCGCTTTTATGGACATCAAACCAAGCTATCTCCTGGTAAAGTATGGCATCGAAAAACACCTTGCGAATCTTATAAATCTGCCGCTCAGAAGCGAGTGTCCACATAGAATTCTAGAAAAATGTAGATAAATATTACTGTAATTACAATGACGATAATATGTTTATTTCCAATCTGAAAGGTTGATGTAGCATTTTTCTGATTGCATATAGGAAAAAACGAGCAAACTGTATACTAACTATATGTTAGAGAGGGTCATTTATCGGAAATATCATGCTGATGATCTATCAATGGAATAAGCATAAAAATATGGACTCGTTTGGATTTTGAGAGGGTCTTTATATAAATCAATCACTTTATAGGACAATTTTTGTTAAATATTTATCATTTTTCAAAGTACATGTATATAACAATATGTATTATGTAATCAACAATATTGACAATACAACTTAGTGCAGAAACGTTTTTGATCATTACAAGCAAAATAATGTGCATTAAAGTTTGAGTTGTAAGAAAAAAGTAACAGTAATGAAGACTACATTAGATTAATTTTATGAAAATGATAATGAAAACAGAGACCAGCATAGAAGCATAGCTTGTAGAAGCGCTGGTCCCTGGCAAAAGATAAATCATGAATACAGCACATAAAAAACTAGTCTGGGCAACCATGCATAAAATGCCCAATAAAAGGGAAAAAGAAGAAGACAGATACATGGCCATGGAAAGCAAACAAAATCATAATCATAACACACTTTCCATCGAAGAGAAAGCATTGAGAAATAATAAAGCTGGCAATATAATGGAAAGGAGTAAATTTTACAAACGACAGAAGAAGGACAAAGGGACAGGGGGGGAGGAAGGGGGGGGGGGGGGTGGAGGGGCAGGATCTGGAAGGTTTCATTTAATCTATAGATTTTGCTACACAGGTAAACAAGAATCACCATTGAGGGATCAACGTTCATAAAAAGCAATAAGTGATTTTCTCAATTTACGTTTGAGTGTACTTAAACTTATACTGTCTCGTATATTTAAAGGGAGTGAATTCCAAAATTTAGGAGCTGTATATGAAAAAGTATTCTGGGTTAATGCTGTACGAGTTCTTGGCAAGTGATATAGATTGATTTGTCTGGTGGGGTAATGATGGATCTCATTACTTGCTGTAAATATGTTATTGAAGACAGCTGGCATTTCATGATTATGATTATTTAATTTTTATTTATTTATATTTACTTTTAATTTTTTAAATTTTATTTTAAATTTAAATTTTTATTTATATTTTTTGAGGGGGTCAAAAGGAGGGGCTACACCCTATGCTCGATACACGTCTAGTGTTTAGATAGATGGATAGATAGAAAATGCAGAAAGATGTCATTCATAAAAAGTTATTGCGTAAACTATGACTTATCCTCGTTCAAGACTTAAAACTTTTAAATAAATGTGGATTAAAAACTATTGATTACACAAATAAAATCAATGCAGGAATGAATGAACAAACCGATGAATAAATACATTAGTAAATCAATGAACAAATGTCAAATCATATTAAAGAATTACCTGTACATAAGCAAAGCACACTGTGGCTACCCCTATGAGTGAGAAGATCACGGCATACGTCTGCATCTGGTCATCAAAGTCCTTGTCGGGATTCGAAGACCCTGTCGGCGACATCGTTGCATTGGTGTCGTTCTTGGCGAAGTCCGTGAAACTGTCGACGAGTTCGCCGAAAATGATGTTGAGTATCGGCCAGGCGCACCCGTGCACGATGGCCGCCAACGAGCCTATCAACATGAGGAACCCGTCCAGCGATGTCGCGTAGCGGAACTACGAGAGAACAGTCGATTTTAAGACATCTCATATTATACTCATCATAACTCATGTATTCCAATTTGTTACTGGACGAGTACAGGTTATTTTGTCCAAAACGTTTATACGCCTACCGACCACATTCTTGTATCTGATTATCTTATTATAATAGCCCTATTCTAGAGTAAGATTATACCTAAAAAAATGAAGTAAAAATGACATAGTGTCAAACTATCTTCGTTATTTCACAATATTGAGTAATCTGTGGGACACCAAATTAATACAAGATCACCTTTTCACCTGTTCGTGGTATTATCTGTAATGAATCATTTTTGTGTTCATTTGTTTTTGCAGTACATGTATATCGGCCGTCATCTGCAACATGCTTGAGCCAGCGGATAAATCTGTCCTACAATATGAACATAGTTTACATAAGTCATACAGCCGAGCAGGGGGGGGGGGGGGGGGGGGGGGGGAAGGGAAGGGGGTGGCGACACCAATTTTTTTTTTTGCCGGACCTCCAAAATTCGCTCAGTGGGGGGGGGGGGGGGGTATGGGGGTCCAGTTTCCCTCCATAATTATCTGATAAGCCAAAAAAAAAATGCATACTTTTCTTCCAAAGGAGCCCCCCCCCTGGATCCGCCAATGCAGCCGAGTATGAACGTCATTGAGAGGTATAATTTTGAAACAGTTGGTTTTGCAAGTAATGTATCCAAGGTGTATAAACCAGTCGTGATTAACGATGAGAATTCTATAAATAAAATAACTATAATGGATATATACATAAAGGGCTATTTTTGAGGGGCGTCGCTCCGTCTTCAGGATTGGGATGTATAGGCCCACAATATTTGCATTAATAGGCTTCATATAGGATTATACACAGTTCATTTCGAAATTATTGGGGAACTGCCCCGTCCCAGAAGTTACATCCCTTGCTATAGTGTTTATACAAGATAATATTTTGAATGTTTATGATTATTGGAAATGACTATAACATACCAGTCTTGTCAGTGGAACTTTGGGTTTATCTTCTTTTTTCTCCTCACTTCTAGAAAGAAAGAGAAAGACAGAAAAGAAAAGGGAGATATGAGAGGATGGAGAATGTGAGAGTGAGTGAAAGAGAGAGAGAGAGAGAGAGGGTAAGGGGGAAAAGGCAGTAAATGAAAATCATAATAATCAACACATACTTACGTAAATTATTTTATATCCGTTTGTTTGATGCATACTTTATGGTAATCTGTGAAAGATATTTACAATTATTCATAATTATTTATTCTCGAATAAGTATTGATATCATAAATGATATCCATGTCGTTCACCACCCTTGTCTTCACTTACTTGTCATCATCGTTGTGCCCGTCATTGTTCTTCTTTGTGTCGGCCGCAGTGACCTTCCCATTCACCGCTTCGTGTTTTCCATTCGTCAACGTCGGCTTGAACTCCACGTCGATCGCGGGTTCGACTCCATTCGATTCCTCCTTCTCCATGCCGGACAAGTTTGTCTCTCAGCAGAGCAGGTTATTTCCGTTTCTTCAAATTCCGACGAATATTTACTGTATTAAAAATGTAGAAAAGAAACTAACACATAGGCCTATTATATGGAAGAAATCGAAATTCTGTGCCTGCTTTGCAACTGCAAGAATAAGGTGCTAAAGGCCTAAGATCAAATACTTGGATTGAATGGCGATGAAATAAAATGGCACCCTCCTATAATTATATGTGTAGCTGGTCAACAGTAGTCTTTGAAATATTTAAACGTACAAAAATGAAATCGTCATATGCAAATCGCGAGAACAGAATGGAATAAAATTTTGCAAGCGATCACATAAACTATGGCAAAAGAACAGCATGAACAGTGAGAGGAGTACTTATATACAGTCTGAATTATTTCGCAATGCCACTGAACAGGCAACTTCATAGGCTAGGTATATGATCGATTCAATCATAAATCTAAACAAAAATGATGACGTACCATAACCGGTCATTGTAATTTATTCACTAAAAGTACTCTTATGTATATAGGTAAAAGTTCATTCTGGTCTTCTGACTCGAGAAAAAAAACCCCGCAGTGCACCATGAAATAAAATGATGCATATAAATACAGTTAAAACAATTATTACAAACTAGCTCGATCGCTTCACTCAAAAGTAATATTTTCCTGCAAGCTTGACCACTCGGCTTTAAACTATTTCCCGCTATAATTAGGTTACTGTGTAATAGAAGATTATCTGCTTACATAATATGACGATTGACCTTTACATGTATGTAGGTACTTCCAGCAAACGTACAGTCTAATTATTGGCACGGTATTATAAAACCCCAAGTCGGCAAGCTTTTTATCTAATTTGAATCGGTAAGGTCCACAGAAATGACAGAAGAGTGTTCGAATCTTGGCTTTGGTCGATCGGAAGTGAGGGGGGGGGGGGTGGTAGGGGTTGGAGGGAGTGCTCAATACGACTAAAGCTATCATAGTGAGAAAAGCCCATCCTAATATGCCCTGGATCGAAATGGGGGCTTCTGCGTTTTATGCGCAAAATATAAGGAAACCATTAACCCTCTCGTTACCACAAGACTAAAATACTATTCACTTTGTACATAGTGTTGTTGACCTCGGTCCTGATAGGGTTAGGGATCGGTTGGACAATGGAACCTTTTATTGACCAGATTGTAATTTTTTGTTGGACGCATACATAACATGATTACGATTATCGATAACATACCCCAGTGATAATAACAGTATTGGTGGTTGCTTTATCTTTTCATACAGATTATGAATACAGTATTCATGGTAATATCCTGCGAATTAATTGCAATGCATTTTCACATGACTTTTGTATCAGAATGAGCATGATGAAAAAAGCGCCCGACAAATGCTCCGGCGGCAAGTGCTCTGGACTTGTCGCCGCTTAGGGTTAGATTAATTTTGCAATTAGGTGGTGGGGTAGGTTTAGGGTTTAGGGCTGGGAATTTTTAGAGAAATGTTTGGGTTATATAGATAATAGTGTATAGTCTATGGTTGAAGTTAGGAATTTGGTTTTCAAAGGAGCATGTGTCTGTCATTCTCAAAAATTGTATAATTATTTGTGTTGGTGTTGGGTCGAAATTTCGTCCGGTGGCATTCTGCAGAAAAATTCGCTCATTCGCTCCCCCTCTAAAGGCCACCGCACACCTTACGATCGGTCTGCGATCCGATTTCAGAAGAAAATGTAATATTAAATTACCAATTCATTTAAAAACGAAAATATTTTTTGATTGATTGTCTGAATAGTCATATACAGACAGCAAAATCGATAATACGGTCTTTGCCGAGGTTTCTAGTCGGTGGAATGGCCGAATCGGCTCCTAGTCGTAGTGACGTCACAAAAGTCGTACGACTGCCTACGATTTGAAACTAATTTTGCCCTTTATTCCCTCTAGAAAGCTGACGGTTCACCAAAACCCAATGTTTATTATTCATATTACTTTTCAGAACCTTAATAGGGTAGATTTCGTTTGCTAAAATGTCAATATTTAATGCCATAGCGATTTATTTCACAAATCGGATTGCAGAGCGATCGTAAGGTGTGCAGTGGCCTTAACACGCTAATGATTCGGACCCTGTATAATGAAAATGCGTTATGACTGACATTGTGAATTGCGCCTACAATTGGCTTCTGATATCGCAATTTAGAAAGCCAAATATGTTTACATTATACTTTATGCAAAAAAAAAAAATCTTTTCTTGCCGCAGGCAAAAGATAAGATTAAACATCTGTTGTCATGGCAATTGTGTTGCAATAGTTCGGGCGGATCAAGGGTCTAAAAGGGAGGGGGCAGATTGTAGATAAGTGTATAGATAATAATGATATCAATATTCCGTTCTTGTGCAGTGCATGACGACCCTATGCACTTCCGAAGACCTTTGGAAATTAGTACCCCGGCTGTAGCTCAGACAACCGTTTACAGGACATTTGCTCCACCCAGTGGCGTATCTAGGGGGGGGGGGGGGGGCGGCACGTGACCCGGGCAGCACTTGGAGTGGGCGAAAAAAAAAGAGGAAAAATTAAGAAAAATCACAATCCTTAAAGATTATGCACTCCCCCCCCTACAATCGGTATAGGGTAAATGCATTAGAAATACAGTTTTGACGCTTTAAATGCGATTTTTTTTTTAAAGCTCGGTCGCTTTGCTCCCTCGCATAATTATTGTCTTTCAGGATCTCGTAATTTCGCGCCCCAGTATATAGTTTATAAATAGCCTTTTTTAAAGGGTTCAAAATTTCAAAAATAAAGATGAAATTGTCGTTGCTTTGCTCGCTATCATGTAAGTTTCATCTGCCTCTTGCTAAGTATTGCGCCCCCAATCATGCCAATATAGGATAAAATGTTAAGGACAATGTGAAGATTAGGATTAGGGTCAGGATTGGGGTTATGACTTTTAGGGCAAGTCAGTTTTGTTTTATCAGTGGGATTAATCATGTTAAGCAGAATGCCCTGCTTAACGCATCAAAATTTTCACTCAGAATCAAGTCGATGGCAATTATAGTTCATAGATAATTATATACGCATTCTCCTCGCCCTGCTTTTCCTTTCTTTTATTTCAAATTGTCATTTTCGTTTGATTTGGTTATTCTGACGGGTATTACAATTGTATAATTTTTTATTGTAAATTATTGATTACTCTATGCCTTGAATATACTAACATAAACACAACGTCCTACAGCGGGTGTAAATTATCATTATTGTCATCGCCGTAAATATTATATCTATGCCATCATCAACATTACCACTACAACCACAATCACTATCGCCACTACCACCACCACCACCACCACCATCCAGGAGCGGATCCAGGAGGGGGCCACCTCCCCTGGGAAAAAAGACACACCAAAAATGCCCCCTCCATTTTTTGTTGTGGCTTGTCTGAGATTTTATTGTGTGAGTTAAAATGAGACCCCAAAACGCTGATGACCCTTTTTTTCCTTTTTTTTTTGCTTGTCAGAAAATGTGTTGAATATTGTGCCCCCTCCCTCACAAAATCTTGGATTCGTCACTGCCGCCACCATCATCACCAGCAGCATTATCATCATCACCACCACCGCCACCATCATCTCCGTCATCATAAAATCATCATTATCATGATGATCATCATGATGTTCTCCATCTTCAACAACAACTCGAATCAATGCATGGTTACGTTATACCATCAGAGCCTTTACTATCACAAACTTCTGTGTTGTGCCAATGAAAACTTTCATAAAAATGGCAATCACATGATGATACAGTGTAAGTTTTCACTGATAGCTTTGAGAGCACACTGAGTTTTAAAATAGCGCACTAACTTTTTTTTAGGGACAGAAATCTTCAGACCTTTTTTTTTAGATGTAAATTAATGTGTATAAAATCCTCTTTATCCATGCAAGAAATTTCCAACCAGCATTTTTACAGTCATCATAATTCTCATGATTATTGATAACAAAGAGATGAAGACATCTGCTATAGGACTTTGATCACAAGGAGAGGCGTTATCATAAGATGGCAGTGGGGTCCGCTCGCTATTCATTGAAAACCGCTATTCATTTAACACGCGTTATGAATAGCGGTCCTTATGAGTAGTCATGAATAGTGGTCCTTATGAATGGGAGTCCTTATGAATAGCGAGGTAATTTGTCTATGGTTTGCTCGCTATTTAGAAGGACCGCTATTCATTTAGTCACGCTTTATGGATAGCGGTCCTTATTAATAAGTGGTCCTTATATAGTATGATGATTTTTTGCAATGAACATTTTACCTAAGATCCCACTCTGATAATAATCAGAAACAAAATAACGCCTTTTCCTTACCACCACTACGCCGCATTGTAACTGAAAATTGGCAAACGTCTCTATTCCCTGCCGCATCAGTGCCATCAGTGGCCGCATAAATATCACAGCTCGGCAGTGCCCTCCGTTAGTTCGAGGTCCACGAAATTCCAACTTAGGACAACGAGACCAATTACTGTTGAGTACGGGCTCTGTCCATGACACCAACGACACGTCGGTATTGGGGAAGAGAATCCTCTTGTACCAGGTTTGGGAAGAAAAAACGAATTATGCATTCGTTATTTGAGTTTGAAAACAATTATTGGTGGCTTATTTCAACTGGCTTTGTGCATTTCAATAGAAAAGTTGTTAATGTCAACTCAAACTCAAGAAAAGCCTTATAACAAGCAAAATTTATGCCATTTTTTGCCATGATGATAACAATAATTTGGTGACACCTTATTTCTTTTCGACTAAAAAAAAATCGCGTAACTTTTACATTAATTTTTTGACCGTTACTAGTAAAAGTAGTTTGCGTTGATTTCTGAATAGTTACCTCTGCGACAAAAGCAAGATTTTCATTTCTTACAATAGGAGTTATAGAACTTGTGACCTTGAAATTTCATAGGCAGTATCTACAGGATGTCTACTAAACCTATGCAAAGTTTCGCGGAATTTTTGTGTAAGTCCGCAAAAGGGATGAATTACCTTAAAGGTAAGCCTTATTATTGAATCATTCAAAAAGGGACAAAGTTTATTTGGGAAGCTATCTTTCTTTCATGAAATCTGCTATCACCATCAATTACTTTGGTAATTTTCAACACATGTATCCTTCCTTGTGTTTTTCTTAGTCTTTAACGTTTAAGGTCAGTAAGCCTTTAGGTTCATGTGCTATTCGAGAAAAACACCTTATAAATCTTATGCAGAAATGGTGCAATGGACAAATGAGCAGAGAGATTTTAGTTATCATAAGATAATTAGTTAGAAGACTGACTGTTAAAATAAATTAAGATTATCATATGGATTGAATCAAGGTCATGTGACAGCTTAGAGACACTGGATCACTTTAAACAATGAAACATTGAAGCACGAAGGAGAATTAAATTTTAAAAATGGTTTTAGACTAAAGTAACACATTCAAATGACTTGACCCACATTCGTTGAATTAGCCCAAACTTGGTACGTACAAGGAAATTTCGAAGCCACTTTTAAAATACCCTGACCAGTGCTCAGTCATCCGTTACAGAAAAGTCATAATTAGGTATCCCGAGAATAAGTTACTTTTCACCGTGAAATAAATTTCAAGGTCTGCATGGCGGTACCGCTGTTTAGTAAATTTATCTAAATTTGATTATTTTTATTCTTTTTAAGCTTTTAAACTTGCTGTTTCCTTTATGTATTGATAATTCCTGTTATGTAATTTGATGTGTTTTTAATGCAATCAATTTGTTCACTGTAAATTCTTTTATGTTTTTATACAAGAGACAAATAAATACTTATATTTATAGTTAAATGTGGTTATAACCTTTTAATTAGAAGTTATCACAGTTGGGTATACTATTTTTTTGCATAGGCAGTTAGTGCTTTGTTACTTTGTTAGTTTTTGTCATGCATTTCTGAATGACTGTATCTTCTCTTTTTAACCGTTTCAGATTAAAATTAAGAACTTCTCTGGACGAAAGCTTAATTACTCCGAGTGATCCTGCGTCATCCTTTGTCCTTCCATATTACTCAAACCAAATGAATGGCAGAAGTAAATTCAGCATCATCACATTACATGCATATAATTCCGTATATATCCCTCGCCCTCTCTATCTCTTCCTTCTTTTCCTTGCCCCCCCCCCCCCCCCCCACCCCTCCCAATCTCTCCATCTTTCCATTTCCGGTTCTCTTTTTGTCTCTCTGTGTCTCCATTTGAATTCCTCCTACTCATTTCATCTCAAAGACTTTCGATAAAATCATCTGGAGGACACTCGGGTAAACTCACCCAAAACGGCGTACGCCCAATAAATATCATGAATACAATCATACAGCCCTCATCGTTCAATCACGGGAGGAAGTGTGTACAAAAGGCATGGGGAAAAATCTTGCCAAGTCAACCTGTTTCAGTATAATCGTGAAAAGGAATTTCCATGTATTCTGATCAGTGAAAGACACCTTTTGATGTTTTGACATTTTACTTTTTGGTGAGTTTTTAAATTTAAGTTGGCTTACTCCGTCTACCATAAAGTTTTGATGGGATATATCACTGAGGACATTCAGAGAACAAAGTCTGTTCTTGCATAAATGACTTTTAATGATTAGAATATGAAATTTCTAAGCCTTTTTGTAACTCTCAACTTTGCTGATACCAGCCAGAACAAAGCCTCGTGTAATCCATGCATGATATTGGATTTCTTTTCATATTTTGAAATTTCTTTTTTCATGTAGGAAAACATTCATAATAAAACAAAGTAGTTAATTTAGCCACAAATTCATCAAAAATACTATTTACATCAGTCATAAATTATTATAAATATCATTCCACTGTATGATTAGTCTGTCCTTAAATGCATTAATATTTTCTTAAAAAAAACCCCGTTTGAATATTATAGAAGGGCATTGTATTTCAGGCAAAACAGGGAAATTTGCAAATATGGGGAAGTGATCCGTCAAGTCTCACGTCAGCTTTTGGAAAGGGATGAATATCTGTAAATAATTATATTGTCAATTAAGTGGAAGATTGTTCTACTATGCGACTTGGTTTATAAATAAGTGGTATGAGTTAGGAAGTGAGAAGCGTTCCATAGACTTCATGGACGAAATCATCAGAATAGTAGTTTAATAAATTAACATTGAAGTCACCCATCAAAAACAATCCTTGCCCTGCAGAATTGGGTTTGAGCACTTATACATATACAAGCTTATCTTCACAAAAGCTTTAACGGTTGAATAGGCATAATAGACTTTGTGTGTATTAGCGGGGATTGGTCCAGTCTCAGATCATTCATATATGAGAGGAAAATAATCATTTAAAATTTCACTTTCAACTCTGAAACCTCAAATTTGTAGCATAGTAAGAGTTGAAGAGTAACTGAATCCTGAAGGAAATGCAGCACATTCCAGTAAATGAAATCTTGCTTCGAGCGATTCCGTTGTCTGTTGAATTCGCGACACAGTCCCACATAGGTTTGATCGTATGAGTGGGTTTGAGAGGATATTTTGAAGTCTTATAAAAAATCATTCTGACTAGAATAGACCAGTTATTGATTCAAATTTATGGATGTTTCTTTCCTGGGGACCTAGTAACGAGGTATTCCATTAACCTGTTATTAATGAATGAACTACAATACTTGGAATCCAGTTTGCATACATTTCTTGTCATGGGCCTAGATGGAACTAGATAATTTTGTATGTATAATCAATGTTGTATGTATTGAATGCATGTCTTGTTGCTATGTCTGACAAGCCTCTGGCAAGCTTCAGGTTGTCAAGAACAACCTTTGTTTCAAAAGTATGCATAAAATTTGAATAACTTAGTAAACAGGTCTATTGGGAGGCCTATTTATTTACGCCAGACATGTGTGTGTAATATCCAACTTTCAAATGTATATTAACCCTTTGGCAACTGAATTCTTTAACTCTCATAGGCTTAATACAGGAGCCACCCGGTTCCCGTAGTCTATGGGCTAACCAGGTTTATAACTTCAAACTCAAAATGAAACTGATCTCACTTGAAAAGTCTTTATCAGGTATTATACATGAGGTAAAAAAAATTAAAATGTAATTTTTGACATTCTTCAAATTTTGAGCCAAAAATTGCATTTTTCGGAAAAATGCGTGTGGTATCGGCCCGTAACTTATTCCTCAGTAGTTTTGCATGAGTTTTAGCATGGATGCCGAGCATAACCCAAAAATGCCGTCGAATCTTTTTCTAGAGCCTTCTTGGATGTTTGGCTGGTCTACATTAATGAATAGCGAGGTAATTTGTCTATGGTTTGCTCGCTATTTAGAAGGACCGCTATTCATACAAAACCGCTATTCATTTAGTCACGCGTTATGGAAAGCGGTCATTATGAATAAGTGGTCCTTATGAATAGCGGTCCTTATGACTAGCTAGTGTAAAGGCTAAGAATTACCTTCTCTTTGTGTAAAGGCAGGCGTTTAATTCAGCTGTGTGCAAACAGTCCAGTCAAAGAGAGGCTTCATGTGCATGGTGTTATTGTGTTTAAGTGATATCCTTGTACATTGTACATGTATTTATGAATCACATTCACAGCTCTAATGACAACTCCTGGGGAGCATTTCATCAAGCGTTTTGTCAGTGATTTTTTACCGACAACTGTTATAAGCTACTGAAATCCTTGCATCTGACTGGCTGAGAGCAAATTTGTCAGTAAAAGTCACTGACATAACGCTTGATGAAACGCTCCCACGATCCTGCAACTCAGAAACTAAAACCAAGTCAACGGGTAATCATACTCGATAGATATACGATTCTCTCCGCCTTACTTTCGCTTTCATTTAATTTATTTCAAATTGTCGTTTGATTTGGCTAATCCGACAGGTTATAATTATGATAATCATCACAATACGTGTACTTGACTATTATGCCTGCCTTGAACATACACCATCATACAGAGGTTGAAAATTGTCATCGTCGTCGACTCGTCGCCGTCAATATCTTACTACCACCATCAACGTCATCATGATCACCACCACCACCACAATCATGATCACGATCATTATCATTCATCATCATCATCATCATCATCATCATCAACACCACCACCAGCGTCATCGTCATATACCACCACCACCACCACCACCATTACCATCATCATCACCACCATCGTCGTCATACCGGGCCCCGGCCCACCACCATCATTATCATCACCACCACCATCATCACTATCATCATCAAATCACCATCATCATTATTATTACTATCATTTTCGTCATCATCATCCACAAATCGAATCAAAAGCATGGTTCGAGATACCCGTCAGAGCCTTCATAATACAGTCATGAACTCCCATTTAGAGTCAGGGGATGTTCCATGGAAACACAGACGAAAGGACAAAATGAATAATTATGTTAAAAAGCATATAGCTGTAACAAAATACATCGGGACAGGGACAGTTATCTTTTAGAATTTTTCAGACGCACCAGTAATGTGTAGAATTCTTTTTATCCATGTAAGAAATTCCCAACTGGTCGTGTAATAGTTATCACGATTCGTGATAACGTTGAGATGCAGACATCTGCTATACGGACTTTGATCACATATGACAAGCCTCTTAGCCTAGTCTACGTTCTCACCGAAAGAAAACTTGACTTGTTAGGTGTTACATGTAAATACAACATTGTTATCCTTCCAGTTTCATCGCAGCTTTTCAGCCAATGCATAAAAAAGGAATTTGGCGGAGGAAAGCGTAATGTAATTATCTGATGTTAAAACCTAACTATGAAATACACCTTTAATTAGTTAAATATTTACAAAGTAAGAACAACAAAAAAATGTTGGCACAGTCGACGCGCAAATCCAGCATTTGCAGCATTTTTAAATCTGAAAATCAAGTTTTAGTTGCATTTTAGGTAAAATTTGAAGATCAAACTTTTTTTTTGGCTTTTTTGGGTCATTAAGTGGACGTCTAGTCGCTAGCGGCGGCGGGGGCACCCCTTGCACCCCTTGCACCCCTTGCACCCCTTGCACCTCTATAATTAAATGTCTGAAATCCTGATCTTTTCCTTGACCTCCCCCTTCCCAGGACCAGGGAAGTGGCGTGACCTCTTTTGGCCCCACCTTTCCCCAATACCGGTATGAATTATGAAAGGCTGACCTAGTCTTGGTAAACCCATGTGACATGAAATAATCAATATTCAAAAATACAGTACATAGATTTTGTATGTTTTCAACAAAATGTTTGGATGTGAAGAAGCCAAATATTTCTTGTATTTAAAATATTTATTTAGGCATATCTATTAGAGATTTATTTAAAATACAGGGTAGTTGCGTTGGGGTCCGCTCGTTATTTTGTGTAGCAAAAAAGGTATGTATGCTGCTCCTTTTTCTTCCAGTCTTTGTGATTCTGTAATTTTTGTTGATTTTTATTTGTTTTAAATCCTTTCCTGATGATGTTGATTGTTGTTCTGTCAGTTACTTTCAATAAAACGGAAAGACCCCCCCCCCAAAAAAAACAAAAAAACAAAACAAAACAAAACAAAACAAAACAAAACAAAAAACAAAAACAAAAACAACAACAAAAAAGAAACAAAAAAAAAAACAACCCTCGTATCTTCATAATCTGCTTCTTTGTGATGCTTGGCCAGGGGCTTCATTCGCGACAAATTACAGTATGTGTTTGGAGACTAGGCACAGTCCATGAATATAAAGGTATTTTTTTTTACTACGCAACGATGAAAGCCTTAATTTGTTTCCACAAATGGCACACGCAACTAACTGCCTAAACATCTATAACGTGTTCTACGTGCAATTTCATCCAAGGAGATAAAAGTTAGTTATATAGGGCGTCCTGACACACCTGATATTGAGCAGGTTAATCATCTGTCATGGTTTTTGTGCTGGTATTATACAGCCTACGTATATGATAAAATAAATCGCTTGGAAGAATTGAAGGATAAAAACGTGCATCCCCATCGCGCTTTGATGTGAAGATCCCTATAGCCCTGCGTTGGACGTGTATCACAAAATAACGTAAGTAATATTAATATTTGTAAACAAATTTTTAGGCATTTTACTCCCAGTGTTAAAGATCGTATGCTCGATCTGTAATGAAAAACACAAGTCAGAAAAAATGGAACCAGCGGGATTCGACCCTGTCATCTACTGCTTGCCGGGCAGCGACTTAACCACCAGGCTATTCTGGTTCACGGCCAAGTCACGATGAACTAGAATCAAATACCCAAGATCCTCTTCTTTCTGACTCATTAATATTCAACGGTCCGCCGTAGACAATGGTTACGAGCATACGATCTTTAACACTGGGAGTAAAATGCCTAAAAATTTGTTTACAAATTAAAATTCCTCCCATCAAGCTTCTTCGTTTACTAATATTAATATTGTTTAGGATAAAATATTACCATGTATTCGTCGTGTTTCCACCATGCATTCATGTTAAATGATAAAATATAGAAATGATCGTACAAAAACATGTAGCCTAAATGCTGTCTGATGATTATACAAAGACATGCATGCATAATGAAGTAAACTTCAGTGCTGGAATAGTGGAATTCCAAGCTTGGGACAGGAAGGTCGAATTACAGGCTGGTCACCTGAAATCAATTGTCTATAATCAGTTAGTGTGCATGCATATCATATGTCTGACAAATTGCTACGTTTGATTAGGTTATCTTCAGAATTATGAATTTAATGTTTTCACGATTATACCGACTTTCTTTCTCATTTTCTCGTTATCTTCTATTTCTTTAAAAAGATGAGTTAAATCATACATTTCGTATGCGTATATATCATTGTAGAAATTGCCGTTTTTCCAGAGTAGTTCTTTGTTGTTTAAAGTTTTTTGCAATTGCGAATGTTCCAACAGCCCTTGTATAGCTCATATGTCATCAGCCATTATTTAGTTATTTATTTATTTATTTATTTATTCCTGCATGTTTCACAATAATCAGTTTCATACATACAAACTTTGAAAATAGAAACACACAGAGGTCTGGCAATATAAGCTGGACGCTTGAAGTGTTGCCATACCTAAGATCTTACATATTTCATACTTTCTTAAAAGTAAACATAGATTAATAGATTAAATACAACAACAAAAAAGTGCAAATATAATACACTATATACAGATACAAATACAGATAAAGAATAAGATTGAAATGTCTACAGTACGTTCTAGAGCAGGAAAAATGTAGCAGGCATGATAAAAGGTGCAGTCCATCCATACTGAAGGAGAAACAGATAGAAAAGAGAGAGAGAGAAGAAAACGTAAGACAAGCAAGAGAGAGGGGAGGGAGAGAGAGAGAGAGAGAGAGAGAGAGAGAGGGGGTGGGGGCGGGGGTGGTGGTCTACTTCTCCTACTTCTACTTCGCCGCCATATCAACAGCAGCTAGAGGAGTACCGCCACAAGTATGATGTAGTTGTGGTGGGAGATAGTATGATCAAACATATTGATGACAGACGTCTCTCTCGCCGCAAGAAGGTGAAGTGTGTGTCCTTACCAGGAGCTAAAATAAGAGACATCCTCACCTCCTCACCATGTGAGTCCCTCAAGCCTGGGGGTCACCTCATCATCTACGCAGGCACGAACAACGTCTCAGAGGGTGCTACTGACGTCTGTCACCAGCTAACAGACCTCTGCAAATCTGTGTCTGCAGAGGGGTTTGCTGTCACCGTGTCAACAATAATCCATCGTAGACGGGAGTCTACTGCAGAGAGAAAGCGGGTGGACGACATCAACAGACTAACGGAGTTTTCAGCCAAGGAGAATACGTGGGGAATCATCTTCAACAACACCATAGAGGAAAAGCATCTTGGCCGTGACGGGGTTCATCTCAACAGAGCCGGCCAGCGTATCCTGGCAAACAACCTGAGCCGCATTATCAACAAGGATGACAACCCATCATCAGGAGGCGTATACCCATATCAACAGAGCGCCAAACTCCTGAACGCAGAGGTGACCGTCTTCCTAGAAGCAGCCCCGTCAGATCATATGCAGAAGTCGTTTCTGGACCGTCAGCAGGAGATTATTTGGATTTCAGCCCAGTCCTTCCGCGGTCCCGACTGAAACCAACATCCGAATCATCCAAGACAGACATGAAGGACTGGGAGAGATATCTCCACTTTATAAGAAGGGTAATGAATTAAATGAAAGTCTTACTGAATCTGATCTTCATCAGATTATCAAAAATAACGGACGGAAATATAGGTATCCTTGTGGCAACTGTGATAAGCCAGTAAAATGTAATCAATGTGGTCTTTTTTGTTCAGATTGTAAAAGATGGTTTCATATTCATTGCCAAGGTGTAAGTTTAATAGAGTATAAAAGGTTGTATTATGAATGCCCTGATGAAATATCGAATTGTCTAACATGTTGTTTGCCATCCTTTTGTGATTCATTGTTCACTGAAAATTGTTTAATGAAAGAATACCGAATTAAGGATAAACAAAAAGAAAATTATTTTAAAGAAACTGAAACTAAATCTGAAATACAAACGATGGCAAAAGCAATTCGGCCAACCCTCACAGATGATATTTCTCTTTATCAGGAATTTGAAGAAAAGTTCAACGTTAAAGGTCTCCATTTCATACACCTTAATGTGAGGTCTATCCTGAACAAAATATCGGAGCTTAGAATTCTCTTTAAAAGAAAAAGGTTGGCTATTATTGCTTTCACTGAAACATGGCTAAATAATTCTATAAATGATAAGGAAATTGAAATTGGTGGCTACAAAATCATACGCCGTGATCGATCCTTCGGCTCTGGAGGTGGTGTATGTTTCTATATTCGAAATGATATTGCATTCAATATTATTGATGATTTAAGCACTGGTGATTCTGAATCCCTGTGGATTAATTTGCTTCTTCCGAGATCGAAACCGATCGTTTTGGGCGTCCTATATATAGGCCTCCTAAAAGTAATTTGTTTAATGAGAAAATGGCAAATTTTCTTGATATGTTGAAGAAAGATGACGAGATTATAATTTTAGGTGATATGAATATTTGTCTCTTTCAGAAATCGCCACTGGCTAAAAAATATATTGACTTGTTAAAACTTCATGGATTTAGCCAACTCATCAAAGAGGCAACTCGCGTCACACCAACTTGTTCTTCTTTATTGGATCATGTTATCTGTAACACAGAAAACAAAATAAGTCAAAGTGGTGTTATTGATCTTGGTATTAGCGACCATTCTTTTATTTTCTGTACACGGAAAAATATTAGACTGGCTATAGGTCACCACAGAACCATTGATATCAGATCGATGAAAAATTATAACGAGGAGGCTTTCAATCGAAATCTGTCTGCCGTCAATTGGTCAAGATTAACTAACTGCACTGATGTGAATGAGGCTTGGTCAATATTTCAAAATATTTTTATCACAAATTTGAATTTGGTAGCACCTCAGAAACGAACGAGAGTAAAACAAAATTGGATGACTAAAAATATTCTTTTGCTCATTCAAGAAAGAAATATCGCGTACAAAAAAATATAAAAAATCAAAAGCAGAGGATTATGAGATACTCTTTAAAAGATTTCAGAAAATAAGAAATATGGTCCAAAGGGAGGTACAAAAAGCCAAACTAGAATTTTTGCAAAAAAAGATAGAAGAAAATAAACATGATTCTAAGAGGCTTTGGAAGAATCTAAAAAGCTTAGGATTAAAAGGAAAGAAGGGAAAAGACCAAGATTTTGTCATTTCAATCGGTGGAGAATTATGTCATGATAAGGTGACCATTGCCAACGAATTCAATTCTCATTTTACTAGTGTGGCTGCTAAATTGGTAGAAAAACTCCCTTCTTGCAAAGACTTTTTCAGTGCAGACAGTGAGATCATTCGTGAGCTTTATGAAAGAAAAGGGGTAAGCCAAGGCAGATTTGAGTTATTACCAGTCAGTGAACAATTTGTTTTCAATGAGCTGCGAAAATTGAATGTATCAAAAAGCACTGGCTTAGACTTGATTCCGGCTAAATTTCTAAAAGATGGTGCGATGATGCTATACAAACCCTTAACTTTCTTGATTAACTTATCTATCTTGACTAATACTTTTCCAAAGGAAATGAAAATAGCTAAAGTTACTCCACTTCATAAAAAGAAAGATAAAACTGATGTTGGAAATTATAGACCTATCAGTGTTTTAAGTATAGTATCTAAAATTCTAGAAAAGTCGGTATGTGTTCAGATTGAAAAATATTTTAAAGAAAATGATATAATTTATGAATTTCAATCTGGTTTTCGACATGACTATTCAACCGAGACATGTCTTATTCACTTGACTGATTATCTGAGAACACAAATTTCCCAAGGACAATTCGTTGGTATGGTACTCCTGGATCTTCAGAAAGCTTTTGATACAGTTAATCATGACATCTTATTAAAAAAGTTACAAAAAATGGGTTTTAACGAAGCTACTTTAGTATGGTTCAAATCCTACTTGTCTAATCGACATCAGGTAGTGGCTATTAATGATATTCGTTCCAATGTTATGCCTATAACATGTGGTGTTCCTCAGGGAAGCATCCTTGGACCAATCCTTTTTTCAGCTTATATCAATGACATGTGTGCTTGTATAAAAGCTGACTGCAAGCTGCTATTGTACGCTGATGACAGCGTACTACTTTGCTCAAATCCAAATCCAAAATTTGTCGAAGAAAAACTAAGCGACCAGCTGTCTACATGTGTCGATTGGATGACTGATAATAGGCTATCTTTACACTTGGGCAAAACAGAAAGCATTTTGTTTTGTCCAAAAAGTAGTACTAAAAAGTCATTTGAATTTCAGGTGACATGCAATAATCAGGTAATCCAGAGAAAAGAATCTGTGAAGTATTTAGGCATTGAGCTGGCCAGCTCAATATCTTTTTCAACGTTAATAGAATCAGTTGTAAAGAGAGCGAATTCTCGCCTGAAATGTTTGTACAGATATCAAAATTGTATGGATCAAAAGGCAAGACGTATACTCTGTTTTACTCTTATTCAATGTTTATTTGATTATGCTAACCCTGCTTGGTATAGTAGCTTAAAAAATCTGATCAAAAGAAGTTGAAAATTATTCAGAACAAAATGGTGAGATTCATCACCTACTCTGGTCCCAGAACTCACGTTGGCTACAATGAGCTCTCTGAAGCTGGTTTTCTTGAAGTCAACCAAAGATCTAAACAACTGATTTTGCACCATGTGCATAAGATATATCATACTAGGTCGAATCATTATATTCGATCAAACTTTAATCTTGTTAACAACTTACATAGTCATCATACAAGAAACAGCCGTTTCAATTTTAACTTTACCAGAAAGAGTAGGCAGTGTTGGTAATTCGTTTTATTATACTGCCATAAAGCATTGGAATTCTCTGCCTAATGACATAAAAGGAATAAATAACTTTGTTCATTTTAAGAGGAAATTGAAAGAATATCTTTCACTAGAGAGTCAGAGAGAAGAAGCAAATGATTATGTTACATCTAGGTAAAATATCCTGAATACGGACCATTTTCTTTTCACATGCAGGTTAATATGCTGTTTATTGTATATATTTATAGTTTTAACATGATGAAAGATTTAACGTAGTTTTTTTTCCATTCTCATCTTCGTTTCTCTCTCTCTCTCTCTCTCCATTTCTTCCTCTTCTAACTTCGTCTTCTCCTCTTTTTCCTTCTTTTTTCTTCTTCCTCTTTCTCTTTCTTTTTCCTCTCATTCTAACTTTGTATATATATTTATCACTATTATTTTTATGATTTACTTTTCCTTATTTATTCCTCAACGTGTAAATATATATAAATATGTTCTAACTCAATGATTATTTTATTCATACAAGAGGACCCCACTGGAAATAAGCTTTCGAGCTTTCGTGGGTTATCCTGTTCAAGCTTGCTAATTTGTTATTCTACTATGTACAAATTTATTATGTTCTGAATGCTTGGCAAATAAAATCAATCAATCAATCAATCAATCAAAACGGGGTGGGGGCGCACGCCCCTTGCGCCCCCCCCCCCGTCTGGATCCGCGCCTGGCACATTATCCGTCTTTACATGAACGAAAGCTGAAAAGAACTGAGTATAGGGACATAGACATGTAGTCCCTGCATATCATTGTGAAACGAAAAAGTTCCCAAAAGTGTGACTTTTTTTCTTGTCCCGACTGCAATAACACAATTTTCATCATGAAAACATAATCAATAGTTAAGAAAATTATGAAGACATTGCTTTTTGATCCAACGAATTTCATAATTTTTTTTACGGGAAACTACTATGTTACTTGTTAGCTCTGCAGCAATTTGAATAGCGCCATCTAGAAGTAGAACAAAAAGAACAAGTTTGCATCATATCAACAAACTTTTCGTTTCTTTTAGTTTAAATGTACCGGTACCGTACGTATCGTATGTACGCGTACGGTACGTAGCTAGCTAGCGAAACAAAGTTTCAGAAGTTTCAGAAGTCAGTGCACTAGGCCTATATATAGTGTCATTCTGCCACCTCTCTCGCTACTCGAGTGCATTATATTCAATCATTGACATAAATGACAGACAGACTGTCGCTGTCTTTCCTTCTCAACACTTTCTCATGACATTCAACTTCCATCATGTCTCTCACAGACCCAAACAGCGAGAAGACGCCTCTTCTGGGCGGAGAAAATCACCAAAACATGGGCCAAAAAGATGGAGCAACAAAAGGTGCTGAAAATGGGGGTTATGGTGGAGTGAAGCTGCGCTCCCCCAGTGGTCCCGTGGAAGTCGCCGGAGTGGCCGCCAAGGAACTTGACGGTGATAGTGTCGAAATCAAGTAAGTGAAATCATCCTTTTGTCTTTGTTTTGATTTATTTGTTGACATAGTCTCTTTGGCTTGTGTATACATTCTTTATTAACTCTTCACTATGCTTAGTCAGAATCAAAACTTTAATAATATTATTATTAAGAATCCTTTTGCCGGCAATCACAATCATCATCAGATCTAACTTAGACCGAAATTTTCTGTCTCTCGTTCGTTAGCCTCTTATTTGGATAGGGTCGGCCATTCACTTAGAGACAGAAACGCTCCATTCACTCGCCTGTGCAAACCGAATCCCATTGACTCACACACTAGGCCTATACAGTTTGAATACGGCTGGAAGATTTTCAAACGGAGAAAACCTTGGACCCTGAATTACCTGAAAAAGGAGCATTAAAAGGAATAACAGTCAAATTGGTAAGTTGAACATGTTCGTTTAAGTATACAGCCTAGGCCTAATCTATTTAATTTACACAAATATTGTTAAAATGTGAATAATACGATTTTCAAAAACGACATGCCTACTGTCAAGCGGTTGACAGTGAGTTTGCACAGGCGAGTGAATGGAGCGTTTCTGTCTCTAAGTGAATGGCCGACCCTATCCAAATAAGAGGCTAACGAACGAGAGACAGAAAATTTCGGTCTACATCAGATCATGCAAATGAAATTGGTAAGAAATACAATCTAGGCCCTAGACCTATATGGCAAGAGCCTAGAGTGAACCCCCCCCCCCCCACATGCCACACATGTAAACCAGTGCCATGTACACATCATTCTACCACTTTCATTGCATGATAGTGACATAGTGTTAACAAGGTCATTAAACTCCCTTGTTTTGTTTGTACAAATGTATTTTTGTTTAAATTTTCATATTTTCTCTCTATTTATTTATGCTTTGTTCAGGGATGGTGAGGAAAAGCCAAAGGTCTCACTAAGCAAACTGGTAAGTTTGGAAATAAAACATGCTTCCACCCTCTGCTACATACATTAATAGAGGTAACAGTCTTGGTAAAAGTGGCTATAATAGCTAATATGCCCAGTAATCCTCAAATTGGCAAAAATCCTACCTAGGATATCGAAAAAACAGTGAGCAGAAAAGAGGTACTGAATTTCTATAGAGATTAGAGTGGAGGTATAAAGCCTTGAGAGCAACGAACTGTACCGTCAACTGCTCGTGGTCTAGTGGTAAAGAAATCTGCATGGACTTCGGACTCGAAGTATCCTTATTCTACACCGCACGTTCTACAATGTTGCTGGTTCGAATCCCGCTCTTCTTGACTAAATTTTTTTCAGTTATGAATTCACAATAGCGCTTATTCCGTTGAAAATAATCAGAATTTCAATAATAAAAACACAAGAAACTTGACTAAATATTCACTTGGTCAGGCGGATTTAATGGCGGCTGGGCATAATAACGACTTGGCCGTAAAAGTTAAATGGGTCAGACATTGGAGTAGTTTAGTTTTCTAATTTTCTTGGATTCACTTATGGGAGTAGAAGTCAACCCACCCATGAACCGTTTGCTCTTCCATGCCTGCATTTCTGATGTCAAGTGAGAAATCACTTGCTAAGGTGTACCAATCATGCAGAAAAATAATATGTGTACAGCTAGAATGTGTCAAATCAATCTCAAATACATTGTAACTTTACTTTTTATTTTGTGGTTAATGGCTCAGATGTATGAGAGAAAAAAAAAGGATTAAATCCAGACATAAGGACCCCAGGTCGGACTTACATGTAGGTTCCGTTCTCACCCTATTCTATGCGAGCGCATACAGATGCATTGACTAGTCGACCCAGTAGTTGCTTTTATGTTTATTGATAACTATGTATTTGAACTCACACAAACTCTTTATAGAAGTTATAATTGAAGCTCAGTATAGCGACATGGAATCCCTGACATACAGAGCAAATATTAGTTGATGATGTATTGTACTCCTGTATGGATTGTTGATGATGTATAGTTTTTATATTTATTTTATTTAATGTCTTCTGTATATAAAGCAGGATAGTCCCATTCAAGGCGCAAGGCCTGCTTTCCAAGGGCGCCCTGCTGTAACAAAACACATACAATACAAATATTACAAACATATTATAAAATCAATGAATACAATTCATGAAAATGAGAAAATTATGTAAACAGAGCAAGGGAGGGGGGGGGGGGGGGGGGGAGAAGGAAAAATACATGTATTGCAACTTGCAAAGAAAAAGAAATCACTTATTGGATGTCGCAAACATTACGTTTTTAAAGGGAGTGTGAGGCGGAGCTTTGGGCAAGGACGGGTATAGTGAGTTGAATAGTTTTGTTGCTATGTATGAAAAAGACTGCTTTTTATACTCGGTTCTGGGTTTGGCTAGATACAATTGGTGCATCGCGACTGATCTTGCAGGATGTGATTAGCTCTCTGGGTTATAAATTGTCTTAAATAACCGAGAGCAAGACCATTCAAAATTTTATACATAAGTACATGGTATTTATATTCCAGTCTATGTTTGACAGAATGTAATTTTAAAGAATCTAGCATAATTTGCACTGGGGTATTATAATCTGCATCTAATACTAAATGACAATATTTGTTTTGGTACCTTCTGTAATCTCATTAAATTTTTCTTTGTCAGTGATCCCCAAACAGTAGAACAATATTCAATATGAGGAAGAATTAGAGTTATAATTGTATACAAAAAAATTTATAAAGTACAAGTTTTGTCAAACAACTTGCTATTCCTTTACATACACACAAAGGGAGTTCATAATCTTTTTGACAACATCATTGACCCGGGACAACCATTCTAAGTTCTGGTTTACAAGAACACCTAGATATTTAAACTTTATTTTCTACCAGTTTATCATCCATTTTGATCGGTAATTACTAATTTGACTGGATTCTTCTTTCTTCAACCTGAAAATAACATAACTTTAGTTTTGTGTGTAATAACAACCAATCCATTTTCGTTTAACCGTGTCATTTTGTCGCTGGGTTTGGACTGCCTGTACTCCATATCCTGAGGAGAAATTGGATGTGTCATCTGCGTACAAAGAATTACTAGAATGAAAAGGTACATTACATCAACATTAATGTACATACTCATACAGAATAATAGCGGGCTCAATATTGAACCCTGTGGTACCCCTGAAATGACTGGGAGAAAATCACTTTTCATGCCTTTGTATGACACACAAGTAAGATTCAAAGCATGATAATTCTGTACCATCAATGCCCAAATACATATAACTTATTTCTTTATGAGACGGTCATGGTTATTATAACATCAAACGCCTTTCTCAGGTCTAAAAAAACAGCACCAGGTTATTTCACGAATCTCTGTTAAAACTTAAACATGTTGGCTCGAATTCACAAAGGTGGTAATAGATTTGTACCATGGTTTATGCAGATTTTGTGGTATACATTAAGTGCGCTTGATTTCGCGTGTGCACTTAGAAAGATCCAATAATGAACGTGCGCGATTAGCAAAGTGCGCAAATTTTACGCTTGTTGCTATGGTTTATGTAAATTTACGCACAGTTTATTTCAATTAATTTACATAAACCATGGCAACTAGCATGAAATTTGCACACTTTGCTTATCACGCGCATTCATTATTGGATCTTTCTAAGTGTTCGCGTGAAATCAAGCGCACTTATACCACAAAATCTGCATAAACCATGGTACAAAATGAGGTGGAATGTTTACTCCTAAAACCAGACTGCCGATCACTCATTAATTCTTTAAAGTAGAACACTCAAGAAAATCACAAATATGGCAATTAATGTATCACTAGAAATTGGGAAGCTTACAGATGGCAATCGTATAAGTTTTATGTCAACTGCGTATATGATGATTATAAAAACAACATAAATAAAAGCTCTTCTCAGCATGTGGAATATCCGAGGATTCGCCAGAAATATAGCGATGTTTTGATGTCGTCATACGAGGGATCGATCCTGCTTAAGCAGACGACGTCCTATAATGAATGAACGTAATTGCAATGCAATTATTTATCAAATTATAAAGAGTTTGGTACATTTAAACATGACTTTATTTCACACCATTCGAAAAGGGAAAGTGAACTGATTCTGATAACTAAAACCGTTTGATTGTAAATACACAGGAGAAGGGTCAATGATCAATGAAATAAACCCCATTTTCAAATTGAAAAGCCCTGCGAATAATAGCTGGATGGTATTCGTTCCCTCTTGAAACGCCGAACATGCCGCGGTGCAAGCAGCTGAAAATACAATGGCGTCTTATTTTGTTTACAAGTGACTGATTCCTTTATTTTTTTAACGCTGCATTTTTCATCAAAATAATACCATACACGAGTAAGAGTGAGGCAACAGACTAACATTAAGACTGACGCTAGTCAAGTAAGAGAAATAAGTGAAGAGGAGATGACAAAACAGGCACTGAAAAATGTGTATAATGTTATGGGACATCGTCTGCTTAGACAGGACTCGCCCCTCTTGTGTCGTCACACATCTCAGCAGCGTTCAAGGAGCTTTTCAGCTGCTATATCGGGGGCTGTATTTTACCGTTTTATAATTGATAATAATCATTAATTCAAATGTTTCCAAGCTTTAAATTTGGATAACCTTGTTTAATTTATGCCATCTATGCAATAATAAGTATTAAGCCAATATTTAAAATCATCAGTGTTCTACTTTAATAAGGTATCCCATCAACTGAGAATGTATTGCTCTTTCAAACACTTTGGAAACAATTGACAGAAGGGAGATAGGACGAAAGTTGCTTAGTTCATGACTTGCTTTTATTGTTGGAACACAGACTACTTTAGCCATCCTAAAATCATAGGGGAGACGTCAGATTGTATTGATTGTATACGAACAATACGAATGGCAACCATTTGAGCACTAAGCTTCAATAATCTTGGGTGGAGGTCATCAAGTCCTACAGAGTTTGAACAATCAAAGTTACATTATGTTATTCTTTTATATCAGAATTCAAAGGTTATTGTGCTCTTTACTTGGTCTTTTAATAGCATTATCACCATTACCTTTTACTTCACCGGGGTCTCTGGCTCCGTGAATAGATTTGGAGACTTTGCTGAACATTGTTTTAAACTCCGTTGCTATTTTTAAAGTATCGGATACAATTTCACCATCAGTTACTAAATGTGGAGATTATTTCTCAAGGAAATGTATTTCTCCCACAAGGCAGTAGTTTTATTTTCATTTATCTAGTTTAATCTTATCTTATTGACATTTGTAATACCGGTAATCTCTATCCCTTGCTAATTCTTTATCAGCTGAATTTATCTTTGGAGACCCTTTAAGTTTTTTACGCACTGAAACGTGAGGTGCATGTTTGTCAGAAAGTTTCAAAAAGACATCTCTAAACTTCTGCGACATAACATCAACATCAGTAACATTTGAACACAATTCATTCCAATCAATGGAACCAATATCATTGAGAAATGCAGTTTCATTGATGCAGTGTCATATTGTAGTTGTTGTTATCGTTATTGATGATGTGTATCGAGTCTTTAAAAATGGCCCTGTAGTTAGTTCAAATATCAAGGAAATAATAGTCAATACATCTACATGTATAGATTGATTCTAAGTGGACGTTTGTATGGTGCATGAATCTTTTTTTCTAAGGTTTACAGAAAGATGTCTTATCAGTAATTCACCATCAAAGTCCATTCTCCTTGGAGATGAAGACCAAAAACTCAATTAAAAATAGATCAATATCAGCAGTAAATAGTAATCTTTGATATTCACAAACGTGTTTACCCGAAAGTCCTAAATTGACTGTTTAGTGGATGAAGAGTCCTTTTTCTTTTTTGATGTTTCATATTATGTTGAGTACATGTATGCAAGAATTTGGATAGGACCTGCCAGCGCCGACTTTGTTAAAAGTAGGGCTATGTCCATGGTTTTATTTCTTTGACTGGTCAATGATCTTTAACCAAATATGACTTGAGTCCAGACTCCAGGACATAATTATTGGTGATAAATTTAGAGAAGAAAAAATGCTTGTACATGAGAAGAATTATTATTTGAAGTTTGACAGATGAGAATTCAAAAGCAGCTTTGGGAAAAAATTGTTATGTTGAAAAACCTGCACCCTTTAAAATCTCTCTTTCTCTAGAGAAAGTGCAGACTTAGCTCTCATGAAAAACACCCAAACAAGCAACACGGAATCTACATAAAAGTCTAAGTGCATTATGGCAAATTCTGGTTTAATTGCTGTTATACATATTCATTCCCTTTCTATTGAATTTGATGGTTGAATGTTTCTTGCATGTACATGCTATATTTTTCAATCCATTGAAGTTGTTTTTTTTGTCAGTTGATAAGATTAATATCCTTATTCATTCTTTATATCGCACATATCGCATTAATTATGATATAAATGTAACATCCCTATGGCTATTCGCTTTTGAATTTCATACCCCGGCATTAGCTCCAGTAGCCAAATTATGTTATCAGTGCATGGTGCATTTCAATGGATAAAATGTGTCAGGCCTAGACTGAGAGAATCAACTGTAGATAAAATGCCTTGGCTGTCATGCACTGGGCAGAGATTTGAAACCTCATTAAGCCTTTTACTGTAAAAAATATCCAGTTGTTAAAGAATACAATTGATTTGCTTGCTAATTCATTAATGTCTACTTAATTTCTAGGTGTTTTTAGAAATTGATTTCATTACTGTTTTTACCAAATTTCCAGTTCCAGTATGCAACTCCTTTTGATTATCTGATCATGGTGATCGGTGGTATAGCTGCCCTGGTCCATGGAGCCGGCTGGCCGGCACTCAACCTCTTCTTTGGTGATCTCATCGACGAGTTCATCGACTTTGATACCAACTCCACCGTTCCTCTGCCCACCCTTCCTCCAGGTGTCACGTTTCCTCCCATTGATCCCATGGAGGAGTTTGACAAGCAGATGCGCAAGTATGCCCTCATCTTCACCTATGTTGGGATAGCGGTGGTGTTTGCATCATATATCCAGGTAAGAGGCTCTCCTTCTTGTCATCATCTTCTTCGTAATCATCGTCATCACCATCATCACCATGATATCATCATACTCCTAACCATCCTCATCATCATCATCATCATCATCACCATCATCATCATCATCATCATCACCACCATCATCACCATCATCATCATCACCATCACCATCACCATCATCATCACCATCACCATCATCATCACCATCATCATCATCATCATCATCATCAGCACCATCACCATCACCATCACCATCATCACCATCACCATCACCATCACCATCACCATCATCATCATAATCAGCACCATCACCATCATCGCCATCGCCATCGCCATCGCCATCGCCACCGTCACCGTCACCGTCACCATCACCGTCACCATCACCGTCACCATCACCGTCACCATCACCATCACCAATGAAGGCCATTTAAAAGGCTTATGATCTCGAATATGTGACCCGCCGCCTCAAAACCTACAATAAGTCGCACGGACCACAACGTAGCAAACAGCCCAAAATAGTAAATTTGCTTGGATCAGTCGATTTTCTGTTTTTGATAGAAATGGGTAGTTTCATTATCATTCTATCATGTCTCAAGTTTGCGAGTCGTAATTCGACTTAGAAATATGTTTTTGGGGCATTTTAAAATGACTCCTTTTTTCACCTGTCGAGCTAATGAATGTTTGGAGAGCTTTTGTAATACTTTCATTCAGTTCCAAATTACTACTTTACCTCCAAAGGTATTAAATTGATTTTTTGGAGTGAGTAATGAATAGGTCCTCCTGGAGCAGCTTGCCAAAATTCAGCCTAATCTGATAATCCCTTCATACCAGTTGCTAAGGCAATTTGAATACCCAGTTTTACTTGGGCGCACACAGAGAGCGAAGTTTTAGCACTCTTTTGTTCCGAACTTAAATGGCCATTTTCTCTGAATAGGAGTTATTGATTGCTGGTTACCTACTGATTCTAAATTTGATATTTAAAGGTGTTATCATTGAGTAAACTAGGCAAGTGATATACCATTGGAAAGCTGAGAATCTCTACTTTCAGAAAATGTATAAAACAAAAAAAATAATTTTGGCGACTTATTGTAGGTTTTGAGGCGTTGGGTCACATATAATATTGAATACCGTAGAACAAGCTTGGAATTTGAGGAGTTTCTTGGAATATAAATTACGAAGTTTTATATGTGTTATATAATTATGTTATTCTTTTTCTTACACCTGAATACACATTATAACAAGGGCAAGTCCAAGGTTGCCAAGGTTACACGTTGCCAAGTATGTAATTGTGAACGTAAATTAACATGAAAATATATTACTCGATATTTCATCTGATACAAGCTCTATTAGGGCTTTCAGCTTGATACAGTCATTACATACTAAAGTCTTAAATGTAGCTGAGTAACAAATGGGACAAATAGATTGGACATGCCCACAGTCAAGTTTGTTAATGACCTATGATGTCTTTGGTAGGTGTCATGCTGGAGTCTTTCCTGTGAGAGACAGAGCCATAAACTGAGGAAGGAATTCTTCAAGGCCATCCTTCATCAGGAGATTGCTTGGTTTGACAAGCATCAGAGTGGAGAACTTACCTCAAGATTAGCAGAGTAAGTGGTGTTTACACTAAGATTGTCACTAAAAGACGAAATATATGCATTAAAAAATGTATAAAGTGGTGTTAACAATGGAGATTGCTTTGTATGACAAACTCCATAGTGAAAGACTTGCACCTCGATTAGGAGAGTAAAAGATTTTTATACTTATTTGCCATTGCCATTAAAGGACATGTATCTGGACAACTACTCCCTGGACAATTACCCCTCGGACAACTACTCCCCGGACAACTACCCCCCGAACAACTACCCCCCGAACAACTACCCCCCGAAAAACTACCCCCGAAAAACTACCCCCCGAAAAACTACCCCCGAAAAACTACCCCCGAACAACTACCCCCCGAACAACTATCCCCCCGGACAACTATCCCCCCGGACAACTATCCCCCTAGAACAATTAACCCCAGGACAACTACCCCCCGGACAACTATCCCCCTAGAACAATTAACCCCAGGACAACTACCCCCTGGACAACTACCCCAAGGACAACTACCCCCCGAACAACTACCCCCCTGAACAACTACCCCCCTGAACAACTACCCCCCTGAACAACTACCCCCGAACAACTACCCCCCGAACAACTACCCCCCCGGACAACTATCCCCCTAGAACAATTAACCCAGGACAGCTACCCCCCGGACAACTATCCCCCTAGAACAATTAACCCCAGGACAATTACCCCCAGGATAACTACCCGCCAGGACAACTACCCCCTGGACAGCTACCCCCCAGACAACTACCCCCTGGTTCTGGTTCAGTTGTCATAGGGGGGGGGGGGGGGTAGTTGCAGGCAGGAAGTTTTTTTGCGTATCAGAGGATTTCTGCTTTTTCCTCCGATCCTAGATATTTTCCATGTATTTCACAATTCCACGCATACATCATCGTGTATACACAATATAACATGGGCATGAAGTGAAGACGGGATCGGAGGTGATCGCGGAGGTGTCTCGGTGGGGGGGGGGGGGGGTAGTTGTCCGGGGGTCAGTTGTCCTAGAATGAAAGGACAAAATAGGTAAGACATAGACGTAGAAAGCGGTGTTAACACTGTAGATTGCTCGCTTTGACAAACTCCAGAGTGAAAGACTTGCATCTAGATTAGCAGAGTAAATGGTGATTGCCACAAAATATGTATCTATAGACAAATTACTATACAAATTCATATTTCACAATATTTCAGCTTTTTTCTCAGCCTTATTTTCATCTTTAACAAAAACCTACTGTAATCTTTTGCATGTACTTACCAATTCATGATCCGAAATTTCTGAAAATAACTCAATATGTGATTAACCATATTTTTCCATAAAAATGTGTAATTTCGTTTATGGGTTTAAAAATGGCAATCTCGGGTCAAAATATCAAAAATTTTTTAGATGTGAACATTGTTCCATACAGTTCGAAATATGCGTGTTCAACTATAATAGAAGGAAACTGTTCAATTTACACTTTGTATTTTTACCAGAAGTTGACATTTTCGTGGAATTACCCACATGTGAGATTGTTCATTTTACTTTCTGTCTGCACTTTTTTTTTACAGTGACATGGAGAGGGTTCGAGAGGGTCTCGGTGATAAAATAGCTGTCTGTCTTCAATTTCTATCTCAGTTTGCAACAGGTAAAAGCATTTAGTAATGATGGATGTATTGCATGTACATACAATATACATTGTAGTTATAAAGTGATGGTATATAGATATAAATGGCAATCAGTATAGCTTTTATACAGAGATTGATATTTATTTTGGGATATATGAGGCATTGTGTTGTTTTTGTCTCGCCCACCGGAGGTGAAGGCGAGACTAAGGGATCCAAATGTCGTCCGTCCGTCACAAACGTTATGACAGATAACTTTGCAACCGTCACTCACTTTTCAACCAAACTTGGGTTGTAGATGCACTGAGGGGACCTGCATGTTGTGGTGCCGTTGGAGGTCACATGATAAGGTCAAAGGTCATTTCAGGTCAAACGTTAAAGTTTACCTGCAAGACTCTCTTATGACAGATAACTTTGCAACCGTCAATCACTTTTCAACCAAACTTGGGTTGTAGATGCACTAAGGGGACCTGCATGTTATGGTGCCGTAGGAGGTCACATGATAGGGTCAAACGTCATTTGAGGTCATACAAAGTTTACCTGCAAGACTCTCTTATGACAGATAACTTTGCAACCGTCACTCACTTTTCAACCAAACTTGGGTTGTAGATGCACTGAGGAGACCTGCATGTTATGGTGCCGTTGGAGGTCACATGATAAGGTCAAAGGTCATACGTTAAAGTTTACCTGCAAGACTCTCTTATGACAGATAACTTTGCAACCATAACTCACTTTTCAACCAAACTTGGGTTGTAGATGCACTGAGGGGACCTGCATGATAAGGTCAAAGGTCATACGTTAAAGTTTACCTGCAAGACTCTCTTATGACAGATAACTTGGGTTTTAGAAGCACTTGGGGGACCTGCATGTTATGCTGCCATCAGAGGTCACATGGTAAGGTCAAAGGTCATTTCCGGTCAAATATTATAGTTTACCCGCAAGACTCTCTTATGACATAACTTTGTAAACGTCACTTTCCAAACAGTAATGTAGATATATGCAAGCATAACTTATGCAGATTTATGCACTTGGGGGACCTGTTGCATGGCAACAGAGATCACGATATTTCTAGTTATCGCATGTGGGCGAAACACATTATCGCTAATGCCTTGTTTATTTTCATCATTTCTATTGTCATTACTGTTTTTTTTGTTCTTGGAAATTGATAACTAGATAGAATTATAATAGTTCCTGCGCCCTACATGTATGCTGCTAATGACTGCTGCTACTTCTGCATTATGTGTATGACACATACATTTTTGCTTTGTCATATATTATTGTGTATTTCTCCAACCAATGTGCCCCTCTTCCTACTACTGCTACTGCTACTGCTACTGCTACTGCTACTGCTACTGCTGCTGCTGCTGCTGCTGCTGCTACTACTACTACTACTACTACTACTACTACTACTACTACTACCACCACTACCACTACCACTACCACTACCACTACCACTACCACTACCACTACCACTACCACTACCACTACCACTACCACTACCACCACCACCACCACCACCACCACCACCACCACCACCACTGCTAACACTACTACTACGACTACTGCTATCACTAATGCTACTGCTACCACTACAACTACTACTACCACAACTACCACTACTACTACTGCTAACACTACCACAACTACTACTGATAAAACTACCACTACCTCAACCACTACCACTACTACTTCTAATCACTACTACTACCACTAACTACTACTACTGCTAACACTACCACTACCACTACCACTACCACTACTACTACTGCTAAAACTACCACTACCACTACCACAACCACTACTACTACTAACCGCTACCACTACCACTACCACTACCACTACCACTACCACTACCACTACCACCACTACTGCTACTCTATCTCTGAAAAGGACTTGAACTTTGAAACATCGTAGATGTAAAGGCATTACATAAATCTGGAATATTATCATTATTAATATTAATAATTAACTACTACTGCTATTGATTTACTGAATGATATTACTTCATTGTTCATTTCAGGTTTTGGTATTGGTTTTTGGAAGAGCTGGGAGCTGACCCTCGTCATCATGTCCCTCACTCCTCTCCTAGCCATAGCTGGTGGCTTCATGGCTTACGTGAGTATGCTAGGACAATCCTAAAGCCTCGGTCCCATATATGACATCATGGTAACCACCTCAAAAAGTCCATTATGCTTCACATTTCTGCATCTTAAAACACACAGATGAGAAGGTACATGTACATGTAGGGGCCCTTCTTTCCCCTCCTCACTTGTCATTGATTTTAAACACATAAAATGGAGGCCAGTTTACCATGGTAGTTTTTTGAAGTTATTCCTAAAGCCCATAATTGCATTTTGTTGAGGAGGGGGATATTAAAGATGACAGATTTCCAAATCTTTTATTATTTTTAATGTCATAGTGCTGTGCATAGGAAAGGCCGTAATGTGGTTATTGTAAGCATTTGATTCATGAAACAAAAAGTCTAGAAGTTTGCTATAAATCAGAGACATTTATGTAACTTGATGACACCCCCCACCACTCTTCTGTCTCATTTTTAGCAAATTATGGTATTGTAATCCATATATTTTTTTTAAAGGACATTTTGCTTCATGTACAAATTTGTAAGCAGAATGGGAAGAATTTGCAAGCTGAATTTCTTGTAGAAAAATTGTATAGCAATAATACCGGTATACAGGACTATACAGATTTTTTTCCCCCCTTTTTTTAAGGACACCATCTCTAGTTCTTAAACAATGTAACAGGTGTATGTGAGTCAAGTTTTGAGACTTGACCTTGAATTAGGGGGAACTAGATTGATACTGTTTAGCAACAGTGAACTGCCGCGCCTGCGCAATGTAGTGTCCCACCTCATTACCATTCAATAAGAATTAATTTGCGGATACGCTGTGGTGTAGTGGATTGGGGTTCTCGTCTTTGGATTTGAGGGTCGCGGGTTCGAACCCTACTATGTCTGGTGTTTATATCCTTGGGCAAGGCATTTTATCCGCTCGCTTTTTTTTTACCCATGAGTGATGGGAACCTTGGTCGGGTGTTAACTAAGCCGTGAGCGTCATTTGATAGCCTGGCTTGCATGCTCCCCGGGGAGTTGAGATTGTGCTCAAGATAATTGGGTAGGTTTGTATCTGATGACTATGGGGTAATTGTTATGCAGGGCCCGCTGGGAGAACAGTTCTTGGAACTGAAGTGGCTACCCCGGGTAAACAAAACTAATTATTATTATTATTATGTGTCATTTGATTGATGATGATAATAAAATATTATAAGTGCCATTGTACTGTAGATCTAGGTCTAACTAGATAGACCTAAAAGTAACAGTTAGATCTACACACGAACACAGAATGACAGATAAGTGATAAAATGTTGCGAGCAAGGCGACTACGGCCGACTACAAACATTTTATAGTCCTGGGGCGGTATTCTGAGATTCATTTTATCTTAGGTAAAATCTGAGATTTTAAGTCAGTGAAATAAAATACCCTAAAAAATATTTTTAAATCGGTATTCTGAGAACCATTTCAGCGAGATTTTATCTCATCTAAGACACGCCCATTTATATGCCTTAACCAATAACAAATGTCGTTAAATTTCACTTTTATCATGCTCAGCCAATAGAATTGCTCTCTGGCAGTCTCTTGGGCAAGAGAGCGCGAATGCGCTATTTTTACAATTTTCAATACGCGTGCATCAAAGCGCAATCGCGCTTTTTGCTAGGATTTCATGAAAACTGCTAGGGTACTTTCTGAGGTTTTAGAAGACCATCACAAGCATTATTGCAAGTGTGATATTAGTTGGCAAAAATCTTGTAATAGCATTTGATAATCATATGAGAATGTTGCTTGAGAATTTAGTCAGTACTCAGTATCTTTTTGTTTATTTTGATCGCACGACTAGCATTATATTAATAGATTGGAAGAGGTTCATCGTGGTGAAGAATAATTGAAGAGAGTTAATCAGTTGTCTCACGATGTGCGACGTTTGCACATCGTGAGACAACTGATTAACTCTCTTCAATTAGCATTATATTTGTCCAAATATATCGCACTCAACGAGTATCCTAGAGATAAAATAGCCCCTACCCTATTTTAAGTTTTATTTTATCTTTCCCACAAATATGATATGTAAGAGGTATAGGAGATTGAGATAAAATGTGAGATAAAATCCGAGATAAAATAAAAAATTTTAGAGATAAAATGATGCTCAGAATACCACCCCTGTACTCGGCTGTAGGCCAGGAGAAATAAATATTATAAAAACAACAATAAAAGAAAAAAGAAAAAACTAAAAATACATTACAGTCTGTGCTAGCCCCAGCAGTTTCTCCGATTGCGCTCTAATTAGACTATACTAGTCTCTCATTGCACGCGCGCGGATACGATAATTCAATAGATACTATATTGCGGTGCTTTTTCGTACACTGCATGCACAGTACAGGCCAATGACGGTACGCGTATATATATAAAGGGCTGTACCTTCGGCGCTATAAAATCAAAATTAATTAAAAAAATTAATTAAAAAAAATTAGATGCACCTGTGGCCGTGGAATTCAAAAGGAAATCGCATACTACTTAGATGAAGATTCGCTGAAAGTTCGGTGAACTGAAATGGAACCATTCAAACGTTAGAGCACGAACAAACAAACAAACAAGCAAACAAACATCGGGACAGAATCGACTAAAATTAGTACCGCCCCTTGCTTCGCGCGACGGTAAAAATATCCAGATAGTTTTGTAAGATGTATAACTTAGGTAAACAGGGATTTCAGTCATTAACAAAAATGAGATCATTGTAATGAGAAGTTTATATTGTTTATGTATGTTAAATTTTTTTTTGCCACTTCCTGGTAAGAAGTACACCCAACATCCTGAACATCCTGAACATCCTGAACATCCTGGTCTGGGCCCTGTTTCATAAAACTTGTTATCAATAACAAGTTGCAATAACAGTTATAAGCTACTGAAATACTTGCATCTGATTGGCTGAGAGCAAATTTGTCATAGAAATGGCGCAGTTGTTATTGATAACAAGTTTTGTGAAACGGGGCCCTGGTGTAGTGGACTCTGGCAATTAATATCATAAATCTTTTGAATGACTCAATGAGGAGGAAAGTTCACTCTGTCACAAGACGAAATAATTTTTTTCTCGAGTTGATGCTCATGTCATGAAAATAAGATCTTTGACATTTTGTTGATGTATATCCCTTCTTTATCTGTACTGTTTCTTATGACATTTGCATTGTTAATTTCCTTTTTCAGCATTCTTCTGAATGGCTTTCATTTGCATAATTTCATGTATTAATTATTTATTTACAATTGTTCACCTAAATATGTAGAATAGTGATTTCATGTTTTTTTTCCCCCAATATTTTTTGCAGGCCTAAGCCGCTATGATGCAGAATATTGCAGTGTATATTTACATGGAATTGATTAATGTTACAAAGCAGGCCTAGTGTTGTATTTATTCAAGCCTTTAAATAATCACAAAAGAGTTATTCTAGTGAAAGACATACTCAAGGCAAGAATATTGTGTCACACATCAAAGTGAACTCTGTCAGTGTATCATATAGTTTTATAGGAACGGGCCTGTAACATAAAGAGATACAATCAATCTTACGATCAATTGTAACTCTTCAGTACATGGTTTGCCATAGACTTACGATTGATATCAATCGTAAGATTGATTTCTACATGTATTTAGAAATATTTTGGAGTGTCAAATATGACACGAGGTACATTGAAAGTGTGATGACACCATTTGTTGACTTTAATACGACAGTGTATTTGTCCAGTGCAATCTACAAGGCACTGTTACATATCCACGCTGTCTTTTTGTTTTATGGATCAAAAGTCAACAATCATTTAGAAGATAAATTTCTTCTAAATACTGATCTAAAAAGAATGGTGTACAAAGTACAGTTCCTATAGACCAATTTGGAATAGATCAATTTGTACCATCTTTTTTCATCCAATGAAAGAGCGTGTATTACTGTATACGGAATATATTTCGTGTACAGATTATTTCACGATTTGGGACTAGGTAGGGAAATTTGTGAGGGTTTAATTTCGCGATTTTCGCAATGTTTTTGTTACTATATACAGCCATATTATATCGAAGTGGAAATTCTCGCGAAGGACTGACTCGCGAAAATCGCTAAAATAACCATTTATACAGAGTATATATGTATAATCTACTCGATATAAATGATGTTGATTTTATGTGTTGTGAGATAGCTGATTATCACGAGTTAATATCAACCCCTGATCCTTTGCAGTAGGAGAAAAAATATTCAGTGATTGGGACAAATATAATGTACCATTTTTGATAATAGAGGACCCTTCTCTATCCAGAGATTTCTACCTTTTTTCCCTCAAAAATAATTTTGAAAACTTTTATGATAAAATTGTACAGCGACTACATGCCAAAAATATGGTACTTACCGTACTGATAGAAATCTTTGTGTGAATGACCCCCACTTTAGATTAATTTGAGAGATAGCTCATCAAAGTAACCTTTGCCTCTCCTACTGACCCATTTTTGTTTGAACATGAAAATTAAATATTACACAAAGTATTACCCAACCTTTTTTGAAGTAAATTGATTAAATGAATAAGAATATTGTATGCAGTATTTCTATTTTTATTACCTTGATGAGCACAAAGTGACATTGCATAGAAAGAGTTGTGAAATATATTTCATCACCCTTTTGAAAGCATAATTAGTCAAAGCCACATTGTTGTGGTTGTTGATATTTGATATCATGATAGACTGACTTCTTCTGAAATGAAAATAAATTGTTGACTCATGAAAGTTTTTCATCTTGTGACTTGAAAGTTCATTTAACTTCTGAAGGAAGAGTCTAGAGACATAATAAATAATCAAAAATACATGTTTTTGTGAGAGCACGTCTGCATGACATTCAAAGCTGAAGTGTTTTACAGATACTTAATGTAATACATGCTCTGTACAGATGTAGAGGGTCAAAAGGCCAAAGTAATCTTTCATGATTTATTACCACTTTTGTACAGAGTCTTTTTCATTGTTCAAATGCTCAGAAATACAGTTTATCAGTTCAGATTCTTATGCTTTTATGTTTAATCTGGACTCCTGGGGTGGTATTCTGAAAACGGTGGTAACTTTTGTTGTATCTCTTGGAGATTTTCAGAATACCAATTTTGCTTTAATGGTCAAGATACATGTACATCAATATTAGAGATTAAACAAATTTCAGAATACCGCCCCTGAATATGAACTATCAGTTACAATTGCAAACCTCTACCTTTGTATTGGATGAATATAAATGATGAAATGACATGTGTATGTTACTGTCTCTTTTTTGTCCTCAGAAATTATAACCATGTAGTGGGTACTGAGGAGGATTTGTTCCTTCAAAAAGCATATCACATGTAGTTTATATTTGATAGAATTTGAGGTGATTATGAAAATGAAAATGATTAGCATGACATTTTCGTGGTTAAAATGTAGACCTTCTTCATCTCCCAAACGACTACAGCAACAAATATTGAATTGAATATGCTAGCTGCAATTTTTATCGAATTCACACAACTTTTCCCGACACAGCTCATAACATCATTCTCTAAGGCTGAGCAGGAGGCCTATGCCAAGGCCGGCAGTGTATCAGAAGAGGTTCTGGCGTGCATTAGGACAGTCATAGCATTTGGTGGAGAGCGTAAAGAAATCAAGAGGTAGTGTAGATATATTTCTACTTTATTCATATAAAGCTTTGTATAAGAGATATTTTGGTTTAATTTCTGTTGAATTACATTAATTTAGAGGAAAATGTAACAAACTCAGGTGTTATACATCCATGTATAGCTGTATAGCTCTGTCAGCCAGTTATATCTTTGATGGTAAATCTTTGATGGTAAATCTTTATTGACACTTACCATACGAATACAAGGAAACATATACCATCATTTTCAAAAGTTGAAGACCCTCAGGATTTGTGGGTATTTCAATAATTTGGAATACTTTCTTTTATCTCATTGAATGATTACATAACATGTTTACTACAGTGATCAGTAGCACAAGAGTAGTGGTATAAACCTATAGTTCAAGTATGATACATAGGTTTAATATGCCATGAAAATAATGTCTGAAAATTAAGTTTTTTTATTTGTTTGTCTTTCTTTGAATTATTGCATTTTAGAATAGTGGTCTTAAACGTTTGCAAATGATGGTATGTATATACAATGTATTTAGAATGCTCTAGGGAGACAAGAAAACTGGTTTGGCAGGTAGGTGGTCTCCATGTAAAGGCCACTCCCGTACAGATTTCAATAAGAAAAACTGCTCAAGGAAAACAAAAAAAGTGATCTTTGCAGAGCGGTAGTACAGTCCAACCTGCTTTAGTGACCACCTGTCTATAAAGACCATAATTTTCGTTTCCCTTGAAAATTGTTTCTAATTGAAACGTGTATTAAAGGAACCTGTACATAAAGACCACCTGCTCATAAAGACCACTTTTCTCGTCTCCCTTGAGTGGTCTTTATAGACAGGTACTGTATTTCTTTTATTATATTGGTGGCCTCTAAAGCATGTTTAGCTACATACGTACTTGTACATTCTCAAAGCAAATTGCTCAAACTGTATATGGGAATGTTGAAACCGCATAAATAATAATGGATAGAGAATATTAGGCCTTACTCCTGTTTATTTATGTTTCTCAAAATTATTATTATCTTTTTGTAGGTATGAGAAGGAGCTGGAGGGTGCCAAAAAAATTGGAATAAAGAAGGGCGTCATCACAGCCTTTGGTCTTGGCCTCACGTTCTTCATCATGTTCTCAGCATATGCATTGGCTTTCTGGTAAGGTCGAAGGTCAAAGGTTAGGTAATTGATTTTTTAATTGTTCTAGTAACAAAATACATCTGGATGGTAACCGATCATCTCTTACATATATTTGATATAGCTCGTTACGGCAAGCATGGAATGGATGTAGTGGTTCATTCACTTGGACTCTCAATCCAAGGGTTGAGTTTTCAAATCTAAGCCAGGCGCTAGCGTCTTTTGGCAAGACATTACTCCACATCTGTCACTCTCCACCCAGGTGTTAAATGGGTACCTGGCAGAATTTATTCCTTGAAATACACTGCGCTGATTACGGCCGTCGGAGCTAAAGCCAGGGTAATGATATTCGAACCCTTTAGAAGCGCATAGGGACGTTATATCATAATATGATATGCTCTATACAAGAACGGTTTATTAGTATTATTATCATAATGATCATAATTCAGCCTTTCCTGGATAGAAGAGATAGAAGAGAGAATGTTGATTAACCAGATGCATTCCTTTGTCAGAAAGCTGTGATTTTACTTCCCTCAGCATTTTTGTTAAGCTAAACGTACCGTGTAGTAAGGATTTCAACAGTGATTTAAACCCTTAGTCATTCTCTTCAAATTGTGGTTCTACATGTTAGACACCATTTTACCCCTTGGTTTCCTTCAGGTATGGGCCTAAGATGGTGAGCGAAGGTCGTCTAACGGGAGGAGAGGTCATGACAGTCTTCTTTTGTGTCATGATTGGTTCCTTCTCCATTGGTAACATGATCCCGCCCCTTAGTACTGTGGCAACGGCCAGGGGTGCGGCTGTTATCCTCTTCGAAGTCATTGATGAGGTGAGTTGGGTCATACTGTATAAGTCATTATTTTGTGAGGGTTTTATTTTTTGCAAATTTGGTGAATTATTGTAGTTTGTTAGAGACTGGAATAAGTTTGTCATAGATTGGAATAAGTTTGAAGATGGGAGTACATGTACAAACTGTTAGGATGTGAATATGTCTAATGTCTGAATATCTGGCTCTATTACAGGAACCTGTCATTGACATGCGCTCCACCGAGGGTCTGAAGCCTGACACCATTACAGGGAACATCGACTTCGAAAAGGTCCACTTTACGTACCCCTCTCGACCCGATGTACCTGTCCTGAAGGGTATCAGTCTGAGCGTAAAGACCGGGCAGACTGTCGCCCTCGTGGGTTCCAGCGGATGCGGGAAGTCGACCACAGTCAACCTGCTGTTAAGGTTTTATGATGTTCTGGATGGAAGGGTGATTATATCTTCTCTTTACGTTCAAGACATGTGTTGTGCTTGTTGCTTAGAAATGTTGTGAATCTTTGTGCAGAGGTGTTATAGATGGTGTTGTTGAGGTTGAGAAGTGTTGTAGATGTGAGCTGTTTTGTGGAGATGTGTTGTGTAGAGGTGATGTGTCTCAAGGTGTGGTAGGTGTTCTGAGAAGTTCTGTAGGGGTACTGTAGTCTAGTGAATAAGTCACCGGACTGTTGTACATGTAGATGACAACGTTCAAGGTCCCAGAGCCTTTCGCAATTTATGCAGCAATATCTTTCTTATGCAAATCCTTTCAATAGAAGTTGATTTTTAAAGGGATCCAATTCTTTCAATAAAGCTGAATGAAGCACAGATGAAGTAAAATACATTCAATGGCAACTCATCAGAAATCTGTATCCTTCCTCTTTCCATCTGTGCCATAGATCTTCATCGATGGCAACGAGATACGTGATCTCAACCTGCGATGGCTTCGTCAGCACATCGGTGTTGTGAGCCAGGAGCCAGTACTCTTCAACTGCTCCATAGAAACCAACATCTCATATGGACGAGATGGTGTCACCAAGGAGGAGATGGAGAATGCAGCCAAGATGGCCAACGCCCATGACTTCATCATGAAGCTACCAAAGGTTTGAGCAAAAATCTAATAATATGTCTTGTGTGATAAAAATGTAAAGGGATGCAGCAATGATAAATCAAGCATGCCAGTTTTCAGGCTTTTTGCCCGATTTCACCCCCTCTCATTTCTCAGTTTCAGGCTTCTCAGGCTTCATGTTGTACATCACAAATGGGCTCCAGCACATCTGGTTGCCTTTTCAGATCATCTTGCCAAAATTGGCTGGTATCCCTGATTAACCCGCAGTGAAGAACGGAGAGGGATTTAGCCCTGGAAAAGGGAAGGCTATAAATGAATTCTCAGGGTATCTCAACAAACCTTTGAAAAATAGAAAATGAGGTTTCCTGAGCAAAAGAAAAATCTTTGACTGATACAGTGTGTCACCACAAAACCTAGACAAATAACCCATCAAGAACATTTTCTCCTTTGTGTATTTTGTAATCTGTATTCTGAGGTTCAAATGTTAGGTGAATACAGCCATAATTTTTATTTCAATTCCACATTTACCCCCTATGTTCTCAGGGCTATGATACTATTGTAGGAGAGCGTGGAGCCCAGCTATCCGGTGGTCAGAAGCAGAGAGTGGCCATCGCCAGAGCTTTGGTCAGTAACCCAAGCATACTGCTACTAGATGAGGCTACATCAGCTCTGGACAGTGAGAGTGAGAAGTTGGTCCAGCAGGCTTTGGACAGGGTATGTTTTCATTAGATTAGGGGATGGTGGATGAATGAATAAGTGGATAGAAGGATGGATGGACGGATGAGTAGAGGGACTGATCGTTGATTAGAAAGATGTGCGTTAAGATGGTTGCAAACATGGATACTTCAGACTGGCAGTGGACAGGGCGTGTTGTCATTAGATCTGGAAAAGGGGATTGATGGATGGATAGATGGACATGTTGAGGATTGGTCATTAGAGAGATGTGTTATTAAAGATGAATTGAAGAATGGATTGATAGACTGACTACAAAGAAAAGCTGATGTTATTGATGCACGTCATGTAAGAAAGAGATTTGTATTAAACACCTTGTCTGATATCTTTCACAAATCAGGAAGAGTGATTTTTTTTTTTATTTGGTGACTTTTGGTCTTTAAACTAATGTTAGGGAACCAAGATTCTTCTCTTTTTCTGTCAACTTCCCTGGAAGAGAATACAAATTGCACTGTTATTATAATTTGCCTTGAGAGATGTGGTCTGGTATGCTCTTAAAGAGATTACACTCTTAGGTTCTTGACGTGACCAAAACTATGCCTTAATTGACCATTCCAGGCCTCAGAGGGGCGTACCACCATCGTGATTGCCCATCGTCTGTCCACCATCCAGAATGCCGACCTCATCTACGCCTTGAATGACGGGCAGGTGGTGGAGTTTGGGACACACGCTGAGCTGATGAAGGCTAATGGAACGTACAAGCAGCTGGTCACTCTGCAGATGATTGGCAAGGAGGAAGGGGAGGAAGGTAAGTCTAGAAAATATTAGGCTGACAAAAGTCTAGAAAATATTAGGCTGACAAAAGTCTAGAAAATATTAGGCTAACAAAAGCCCAGAAAAATATTAGGCTGACAAAAGTCTAGAAAATATTAGGCTGACAAAAGTCTAGAAAATATTAGGCTAACAAAAGCCCAGAAAAATATTAGGCTGACAAAAGTCTAGAAAATATTAGGCTAACAAAAGTCTAGAAAATATTAGGCTAACAAAAGTCTAGAAAATATTAGGCTAATAAAAGTCTAGAAAAATATTAGGCTAACAAAAGTCTAGAAATATTAGGCTAACAAAAGTCTAGAAAATATTAGGCTGACAAAAGTCTAGAAAATATTAGGCTAACAAAATCCTAGAGAAAATATTAGGCTGACAAAAGTCTAGAAATATTAGGCTAACAAAAGTCTAGAAAATATTAGGCTAACAAAAGTCTAGAAATATTAGGCTAACAAAAGTCTAGAAAATATTAGGCTAACAAAAGTCTAGAAAATATTAGGCTAACAAAAGTCTTGAATAATGTATACGCCATAAATTTTGGGAATAAGACCGACAAGACTATTTCGCGAGTGGTTGAATTTGTGATTGAGAAATTCTCAAATCTACAAACAGCAATGATGATGTACTTTTTTTGCAAAGCGAAGTGGTGAATTTCTGACCAGGAGACAACAAATTCAACTGACTTCTTATGTTGGTAATATTTTAGCATGTTGTTAAATTTGGGAAAATAACCCCCCCCCCTGCAAAATATATGGCACATGTTAGCTGCCTCCAATATAGCCATGTATTGTGAATGGCAGGAATGGCCTTTCTGCGGGAAGGCGAAGATTATTATCAATGTCAAATTTTCAGGCCCAGATACCGTCCATAGTTTTTAAAATTTTAACGATACAAGTAATTTTCTGTAGGGACTTTCAAAACAGTTCTGTATGCTATGCATTGTACCCTTCTGTGCCACACATTTAATATATATTTAAAAAAAAAATTATCAGATGAAATTTTAGAAGTGAAGTTGTAGTATCAATTTGTTGGTATTTCAGTTTGGCATACAATATTTTCCTTTGGAATCAACTTGACAAATTTGGGCTTCATGAAGAAAAAAAGTGCATGTAGCCATGCTTAGTCCAAGCCTGTCACAATAATATACATTATTGTATAGTGCAGTCCAACACTTTGTGGTCTCTTGTGATTTTACATGTACAGTGGGAATGAAATGAACATACAGTGTACATGTGATAACAAAAAGCAGATAATTACTTAGTGTTAATGAGGTATTAGAACTTTTCAAGTTTGTAGGGGAGAAATGCTGCCCAGAGAAGTCCTTGAATAGAGGTCAGCCATCCACTTTACCATGTGACCATTGTGATTTTTTACACTTTTACTTTATCTTCTCTGCAGATGATGCTGAAGAGGTTGGAGAGATGATGAAGCGTCAACCCAGCTATAACAAGATCGCCAGACAGCTCTCACGTCAGAAGTCACGGCATCTCTCATCCACCAGTGCCCAGGACGAGAAGAAAGACAAAACTGATGAGGTTTGTAAAGACGGTATTCTCGCTAGAATGTTTACACCTGGCAGCATTAGTGAATTGGGATTGTACCACTTGGGTGGGGGGGGGGGGTGAGAAGGAGGAATAGAGGGGAAAGAGAGAGAGAGAGAGAGGGAGGGAGGGAGGGAGGGAGGGAGGGAGGGAGGGAGGGAGGGAGGGAGGGAGGGAGGAGGTTGTCAAAAGTCTTGACATCTCACCTACATCAGTGCACAGGACGAGAAGAAAGACAAAACTGATAGGTATGTGAAGACAGTATTCTCACTAGAATTTGTTTTACTTTGGTGTTTGTAAGATATTGTACCACTGGGGGAGGAGGGAATGGAGAGAAAGGGGGCAAGGGGAGGGAGTGATCGAGAGGGATGGAGAGGGATGGGGAGAGAGGGAGAGGGATTGAGAGGAGGAAGGAGGAGGAAGAGGGAGGAAGAGGGAGGAAGAGGGAGGAAGAGGGAGGGAGAGGGATGGAGAGGGAGAGGAATTGGGAGGGGAGGAGGAGGGTGATTTGGGAGGAGAGAAGTATTCCTGCAATAGACTGCTTCTGTAATGTATACAAATTTATGCACATATATTCTCTTGAGCGCCTCGTGACGAGCTATACCATTAAGCTGCTTTTTATAAATGAGCCTCAAATGCTTGGAATCCAGTTTGCATACATTATTTGTTGCTATGTCCGGCAAGCTTTCAGGTTGTCAAGAACAACCTTTACTTGAAAGGTATGTATAAAATTTGCTTACATTACCGAAGCGGTCTATTTGAAATCATGGATTTACTAAATAAATTAATCACCAAATGTTGAGAGAAATTACCCTTGGTTTGATGTCCTTCTGAAGTCCCCCGTGCTTGGTACTTTTGCTTATAATGTCATGACTTTGTTTTGTAGGAAGAGGAAGAGGAGGAGATTCCCAAAGCAAGCTACTGGGAGGTGCTGAAGCTCAATGCCCCTGAATGGCATCTCATAGTCCTCGGCTGTATCTTCTCAGCTATCCTAGGTGTCACTATGCCTGTCTTTGCCATTCTGTTCAGTGAAATTATCAAGGTGAGACAATGAATAGTCCTTTACATCATAATGAACAATCCTCATCAGTGCACTCTTCTGTCTTTTTGCACTTTGATTTTTTATTTGAAAAATGCAACAAATTGCATTGCACACATGACGAGACAGGTCAAACCCACTTTCTAATTTGAGTTTATTCATGTTGCAGTCTGGAAATTGCTTTTTGTAAATATAAATAAAGTATTAAAATCTTCAAATTTGCAACTTGCAGTCAAGTGCAAAATTCAATATTTTCCTGTAAATTTACCAATTTTTCCTGCATTATATAGTAATATGCATTCACACAGTTTCATTTTCGATACTTCGTATTTAATCTGTACAATGAATCGGTAAAAGAATGACATTAAAAAGATGATCAAAAAGTAAATTTTTTGAAAAGCAAATCTAATCTTTTATGTCATTTAGAGGTCCTTTTTCTTTAAAGGGAAACTCCACCCTGGTATTAAGTTGATATGATTAAAAGAAGAACAATGAGAGCAAAAGATTAGTGCAAGTTTGAGCAAAATCCGATTAGAAATAAGAAAGTCATGAATTTTTGAAGTTGTAGTCAATCAAACACAAATTGGCAACTCTGTGACGTATCTTGCGAGGTCCTCTCCCATTTGCTCAATACAGAAAATTTCATAATTTTTAGTGTTTGATGAAGGAATAGATTTGTTTCATACAGGTTTTGTGTCAAAGCAAGCAAATGATTATATCTAAGATGCATGTATGATTGAATATTTTCTTTAGAGAAAATGGAAATTAGCGATTTTGGGGGTGCAGGGCCAAGGGAGTGGAGCTTGCAAGATACGTCACAGACTTTCCAATTTGTGTTTGATTGATTAATAATAATAATAATATGAACATTTGTATTGCGCCGGTATCCATCATGAGAGATGCTCATGGCGCAGAAGGAGAAGAAAAGAAAGAAGATGACAGGTGTATTAACGAAAAGCTTGTTTGAATAACCAGGTTTTAAGTAACGTTTTAAAAGTGCCCAGGGAAGAAATATCACGTATGTTTTGCGGAAGCTTGTTCCATAGGTATGGTCCAGCATTTTGAAATGAGCGATCCCCCCAAGAATTATGAGATTGTGGTATAGCAAGTAAAGATGAGCTAGCGGACCTAAGGTTACGGGAAGGATTGTATGGGCTTATTAAAGTACAGTTGTATTGATTACAACTTCAAAAATTCATAACTTTCTTATTTCCCTGTCGTATTTTGCTCAAATCTTCACTGATCTGTTTCTTTAATTTTTCTGCTTCTTTTGAAACAAACTTGTAATCAGGGTGGACTTCCCCTGTAAGTGTCCTATGCCTTTTTACACTTATACATATATTCTGATTTAGAAATTCAAATCGTCTCCAACTAACAAAGCTACGAAGCAGTTATTTTCAATGTTTACTGATTTTGCAATATGGAATTTCATGAAAAAAAACCAATGAGATTTTGTGTTTAAATCTTGTAGATCTTTAGTTTACCCGATGATCAGATGAGAGAGGAAGCTGTATTCTGGTCCTGTATGTTTGTAGCTCTGGGAGGAACCATGTTTGTTGGGTACTCCATCAGCATCACTTGCCTTGCGATATCTGGAGAAGAACTGACACTGAGACTGAGAAGTAAAGCTTTCTCTACCATTCTTAGACAGGTTGGTATTCCACTTCTCTTCTTCGGAATCAGTCACGTCATCGAGTTTCTCTTTCTTCTCTCCTTTGTGTGTTTTCTGCTTCTTCATTTCTATTTCTTCTCCACATGTTCCTCCTGCTTCTCAGATTCCTCCTGTTGTCTTCCCTCTGTCTTGCTCTCTTGCTCTTTCTTCTTCACTGTTTACTACATTTCTGCTATCTTTATCACAATATTTCATAGAGATTAGGAGTTAAGCTTTTTCTACCAATCTGAGATTTTTATGCCTCCGCCCACCGAAGGTGGGTGCCGGAGGCATTATGTTTTCGAGTTGTCCGTGCGTCCGTGCGTGCGTCCGTGCGTGCGTCCGTGCGTGTGTCCGTCCCACTTCTCGTTACCGCGATATCTGAAGAATCATTTGAGGTAGGAACCTCAAACTTGGTACTAGTATGTATCCCCATACGAAGATGAACTGATTAGATTTTGGGGTAAGTAGGTCAAAGGTCAGAGGTCACAGAGGTCAATTTACCTGAAATTACATAAAAATTCTTGGTTTTTAGCACCGTTACCACGATATCTCAAGAACTGTTTGAGGTAAGAACTTCAAACTTGGTACTAGTATGTTTCCCTATACGAAGATGAACTGATTAGATTTTGGGGTAAGGAGGTCAAAGGTCAGAGGTCAATTTACATGAAATTACATAAAAATTCTTGGTTTTTAGCACCGTTACCACGATATCTCAAGAACTGTTTGAGGTAAGAACTTCAAACTTGGTACTAGTATGTTTCCCTATACGAAGATGAACTGATTAGATTTTGGGGTAAGGAGGTCAAAGGTCAGAGGTCAATTTACATGAAATTACATAAAAATTCTTGGTTTTTAGCACCGTTACCACGATATCTCAAGAATCATTTGAGGTAAGAACTTCAAACTTGGTACTAGTATGTATCCCCATGGAAAGATGAACTGATTAGATTTTGGGGTAAGGAGGTCAAAGGTCAGAGGTCACAGAGGTCAATTTACATGAAATTACATGAAATTCTTGGTTTTTAGCACCGTTACCGCGATATCTCAAGAACTGTTTGAGGTGAGGACTTCAAACTTGGTACCAGTATGTATCCCCATAGAAAGAGGAACTGATTAGATTTTGGGGTAGGTAGGTCAAAGTTCAGAGGTCACAGAGGTCAATTTACATGAAATTACATGGAATTACTGGTTTTTAGCACCGTTACCGCGATATCTCAAGAACTATCTGAGGTGAGAACTTCAAACTTGGTACCAGTATGCAGTGTTGTAGCTAGAGCATTTTTAGTGGTGGTTGCAACCTCACTGACTTTGACCTGCGTGTGGAGCATAGGTGTGGAGTGAGCACAGCGACCTCAGCTTCACGACTATCGACCAGGGGTTCCGGGCAACGCCGCAGCGGGGGTACAGGCATGACAGGGGGCAGCGCCCCCTAAGCTTTTTCCTTATACAACATTTAAGGCCCACAATCCCAATTTCTAGATACCCAAATGACTTAAAAGAGTAGCACATGAATGGCTGTAACTGAAACAAATTCATACTGCATTAGTTAGTAGATATCATTATAACACTGTCTACAGTACAATGTCATTATACTGAAAAAAATGTGTGAAATGGATAATGAATTAAATGCAATAAAAAAAAAAACAAAATATAGCTGTGTTGTTTCATTCATTCAGCTGTACTACTTAGTACTTACTCACCTAAGTCAGCTTCACTTTCACTTTGTAACGCCTTTCCTTTTTTGTGCCCACAACTTGACCAAACCACGTAATACTAGTTAGTGGTCATATTGACCACTGCGCGGGACTAATGCAAAAATACTACTAATTTTCTATCGCATGTACTAAAGGTATGGGGGAGGAAAAAGATATTTAAAATACTTCCTATCAAATTCAGCTCTTAAAAATCTCACTCCTACCTCAAATTGCCGTTAGGAAGAACTTCTGATATTTCCAGCAAAATCCAAAGTCAAAATCATGTCCAAAACCGAAGAAATTCCCGCAGATTTTTTTTGACGATCGCATGTTGTTTTTATTCCGCCGATGTTTTAGACTAAAATCGGCCAATAAAATTTTGTCCACAAACGACCTCGGTATCGCGTGCAAACCATCGATCTCTACGATCGCGCATGCAGAAAATTGGGACTTTTACGTGTGTGCGAAAAGGACCGAATTTTTAATGACCAAATTTTGGAGGGGAGATGTCTGCGCTCGCGGCGATCAGGAAATGTACACAATGACCTCCAATACCCCGTTTCGCCATAATTGACGGTAAATTACGGATTTCATTTTTGAAATTACCTTTTCCAACATCGGTAAGTTGAATTTATTGTATTTCATGTATACGTTGGTGTCGGTTTTTGTAAATTAAATGCCGATTTTGAGTGAATGTTAGTGACGTTTGTGCAGTGGTATTTGAAAGTGTTGAGGTGTATGACTGCTTAGATTCTACACACGAAGTATAGTAATGACGCTTTGAGTGAATTTGACTGCCTTCGCAATAGGAAATCATCTTATTGCGAACCAACCCCACACGATATGTCCCCGGCCCCTTGGTCGCGGACGCCGCCGGAGATGCGGCCGGAGGCGTATACATAGCTAGCTATACGTTCGGATTACAATCAATTTATATTTGAATTTTCACGTTAGTTTCAGGTTATACGAGTGTATTATACTTACAAGTCAAGTCAAAAATAATATTTATGGTCAATATCAAAGCACAACAAGGTAATTTCTGCGCATTATATGTGTGTTTTGGGGCAATTAATACACATCAAGTTTGGGGAAATAGTGGTGGGCGGGAGACTGATTTTCAGCCCGAGTGCCGGGCGGAAAACGTGAGTGGTGGGCGGGCCCGCCCACCGCCGCCCACCGTAGCTACATCCCTGCCAGTAGTTTGTATCCCCATAGAAAAATGAACTGATTAGATTTTGGGGTAAGTAGGTCAAAGGAAATGCATGAAATTACTGGTTTTTAGCCTCATTATCAAATATTTCTAGAAGAGTTTGAGCCATCAACTGAATTTAGGCGGAGGCATATAGGAGACGCAGTCGCATTCATCTTGTTTTCATTGTATAGTCTTTCTTTCTCTCTCTCTTGCTTCTCTTCATCTTCTTCCTTTACCTTTACCTTTTCTATATCTTCTCCTACATCCTCCTACTCCTTCCCTTCCCTCTCTGCTTCCCCCTCTTTCCCATAGTGCACTCAGTTTTTTACAAAGTACTGCATTTTCACCATTTCTATGGCAACCTCTTTTAAAGGGAAGCTTGAGTTCTGGGAAAGGTAAAAAATAATTTGTGAGCTTTCTCATTCATATTATGTTAGTTTGGAAGATTATCATAGTAGATATGTCCCCTGAAAAGGACTGCTCTTCAAATGCCCTCACATTCAAAATATGACAAGAAACGGCTTAAAATGTTCGGGACGTGCATTTATGTGTAGTCCCATATACATATTTCTGTGTGCAGTGCATGTGAATCTCAGCAGGATTGACTCGATTTTCTTATCATTTTGGTGATTCCAAAACCTTACAGCATACACCAATTCTTATGTGCTATATAATCAACCTTTTCCACTCGCTTTGAGACAGTTTCTTTCACAATTTAATATCATGTCCATGCAGATCTCAACTTTATCTTTAAATGCTTATATAGAAAGGATTTGCCTTCTCATCCCTTCCACCGCTTCTCTCTCTCTTCCTCTCTCAGTCTCTACTTCCTCTAGATTCTTCTTCTTCTCCTTCTCCTTCCCTCCCTTAACTCCTGTTCTTGTCTTCCTCCCTCTTGATAATCCAACATTTCTCCCTGGCTGAATACCCCCCCCCTCCTTTCAGTATTTTATATTTTAAATATGTGGGAGAGGGGAATTAGTCCACCTTCTCCAGACTCTGTCAGCATGGCCTTTTATATACATCATTGGCATTGATTAGCAATGTACAGATAGACAAATGTACATGTTCTCAAAGAATAATGTATATGACATCTTGCCTTGTAGGGTTTACGCAGTGAAATACATTTTACTCACAACTTTCCTCACAATTGCAACTAATGAAACTTTGCTCATTGTTGTTATTTTTTATCCAGGACGTTGCATACTTTGACCAACCAACTCACAGCACAGGTGCCTTGGCTACTCGGCTATCAGCTGATGCTTCAAATGTGAAAGGGGTAAATCTTTTTTTTTTTGGATTGCTTGGATGTTCATCTTAAATGGATAAAAGGGGTATATTCTTTATAGTAATGGATTGACTGTTTTTATTCCTGTCCTGCAGTCCTAGGGACAAGGTTATTAAGGTAGCTGAAATGTGGTGGCATGTAGAGACACGTCCGCAACACAAAGGGTGTAATTATTGATGGCATCAGTGAATTAAAGAATTTTAGTTTGACATATGTGAATGACAGTTTTTGTTATATTAACCCTTACTGTACTGGGCTATTTCAAGCACCTCACTGACAAAGGGGGGGGGGTGGGGGTGGGGGTGGGGTGCCTTGGAGCCCCCCCCCCCCCCCCCCCCCCCCCGATCTTGGCCATGACATGACTGATCAACGCAAAAACTTGCACGGACCTTGAAAAGAACGCAAATCCATTGTTATTTTTATTTAAATCTTTATTTTTTTCATTTAATATAATTTATACAAAAATATACTTTTCCACTAATAATCTAGTAAAGAAGGGGCTTGGAGATAAAATTTTAATGCAAGAAGTTCTTTCTAAACCTTGAAAACATTATTACATAAGAAAAAATTTTGAAAGTGATTTCTGTTATGTATTCTATTGTTTTACAAATTTCTTATGTATTTCCTTGTTTTTCAACTTTAATTGTTTTTTTAAGTCTGCTGTTTCAAAATCATATGTTATCTGAAGCAATATTGAATTAGAATAAATGATAATTACAGCTTAAAGGGCAATTCAACCTTGGTGATAAGTTGATTTGTGTGAAAGCAGAAAACTAAGAAAAACAGGATCATGAAAGTTTGAGAGAAATCGGACAAGGAATGAGAAATTTAACTTTAATTTAACTTTAAGTTATGAATGTTTGAAAAATGAGATTACTACATCTATGCAAATCTCACATTGGCAATTTGGTGAGTCGATTGTGACATACTTGTGGACAACTCTTCCGTTTGTCGTACACAAAAATATCATCAATTTGCGGTTTTCTCCGAAGCGCCTTTACCCTCAGGGCAGTACTCAAAATATATTGGAAATAGCATATTGTTATAAGTCTTCATGAAAGAAAAAAATCCTACTGAGTAATACATTTTGAAAAAAAAGACATTTTAGCCATTTTGTGTGTTGGAGCGAATGGGGGAGTTGTCCGCAACTACATCACAGTGATGTTACCTATTCGGCCAATTTGAAATTCCCATACTGTATGTATAGTGATTAAAACTTTTAAAAATTCATAACTTTCTTATTGTTTGTCCGATTTCATTCAAACTTTCACCAATCTGATTCTCTGATTTTCCTCTTTCATTCAGAGCAACTTGCCATTAGGGTTGGATTTCCCTTTAAAGAAGAAATTATAGGTGATGAAGGAGAAACATGAGGAAATGCAGTTTCCCATTTGTTTTGTACACAAAACTCAGAACATCTCCGTTTTCGGGCTGACATGAGGTCACAAAAGGTCACGTGACTCAGTAACGGTATGACCGATTTTTGAAAAGATGCGCAAGACTTGAAAGAAAAAAGTCAGAAAGGGGCGTAGCGTGAAATGTAGAGGTTCAAAATGTGCGGCGATTTTTGTCTGGCGGGGGCCTCTGAGGCCCCCCCCCCCAGTACAGTAAGGGTCAAGCCTAGTTTTCAATGTACATGTAGGAGAGGTATTAACCAGCTCAATGTCCTGGCGATATGGTTCTACCGCTATGCAATAAAGTTATGATCCTTTAACAATTATTATGGATTTTAAGTTCCACATGTGTCTTTACGCACCATTACCTTTTGCTACAAAAGGCCAGCTGAGCATTGATACCAGAACTCAAGACTACTTTTCTAAAGGCAAGGCTTTGATACTATATTGTAATGCATACAAATTTGAAGAGAGTGAGCTAATTTGACCGTGAAATAGAGAGGTGAAAAATGTAAACGTAATCTCTAATATGGAAGACTGTTATTTGGATATTTCCACTAATAAGGGTCCGATTTTTGTGTCATTCTTGGTTTCCCGCTTACATGAGGAACACACAGGTTTTTGTGGCGCTGAGTGTTAGATGCCAATCGTGGAGTAAGACTGCAATGTGATTCTGAGCATGACATATTGCATCTTCACTGTTAGAATAGTACTCAATCTTACTCCATTATTTGTCTCTACCCAGATCCACAAAAAACCAGTGTGTTCCTTTATTGTTGCCCAAGCACGCAGCTCTCAGCATCTTCGCTTCTTAGAGGCGTTGTTCATTCAGTCGAGAGATACGCTATTGTGCTGAAAAAAGGAGTTTGTACAGGCTCTTCGATTATTTTAGCATGTCCGGATCATATCCGGGTTGCTGTACACTCCCTTCCTTTTCTTGTATTCTCTCATTCCTGCGTTGTGACCCGATGAGTGCAGGTCGAAAAGCTTTGTCACTATGAATTTGTTAAATGTTAGCTTTAAGTTTCGTAGTACCAATCGTCTGTTTGTGTGTTCTTTTAGTAAGCGGGACACTAAAGATGTCACAAATTGGGACCCTTATTTGTGGAAATACCCATTTCAATCCATCCAACTATCCTCAATCTCTACCCCCCCCCCCCTCCATCCTCTGCCAGGCCACAGGGGTACGTATCAGCACCCTCCTCCAGACAGCCGTTACACTGGCGGCAGCAGTCTTGATTGGTTTCATCTTTGGTTGGAAGCTAGCCCTGGTGGTGCTGGCCTGTGTACCTCTGCTTGTCGCTGCCGGTGGCTTGCAACTCAGGCTAATGCAAGGGACACAGAAGAGAGATTCGGAACTCCTTGAGGAAGCTGGCAAGGTAAAGATCTCTTTGCTCATTGAACAAAAACCTAGGGGAAAAAGGAATCTTTCATGTGTATTTCACATTATTTGCATGAAAGATGTCCAAATTATCTGTTTTTGCCCAAATATTTTTATCATACGATCTAACGAATGGTATTTTTTTTTTATAGATAATCAATATTCTACTTGTGTTTTGTTTATTACACCTTCATGTAGATTGCTGCCGAAGCCATAGAGAATGTACGGACGGTTGCCTCTCTTACTCTGGAAGATAAAATGTATCAGGGATATGCTGATATGCTGCAGCTACCTTTTGTGTAAGAAGCTCATTGTTATTCATTGATTGGATGTGAGATATGCATTCAGCATGTATGATTTTTGTCTCGATTCATGATAGGAAGATAAAAAAAGAGAGAGAAAGAAAAGTGAGAGCATTTCATGAGAGAGATCAGGTCCCAGTTGATATAATAATTCAAGGTATATGTATCATGAAGAACTAGAAAAAGATGAAGTTCATGTAAGTTATGGTTTAGAGCTAATAGATCTTGTCTTGGGAATAATTAGCGGTATGTAAGATAATTTATCAATGATATATTCTTGAAAAGGAATTAGAGGGCTAAAAAGATCCAAGTTTCATCGTTATTTTTTTTTTAAAAACACAATAGGTTATGTGACTTGGTAACAGTATGACAAATCTTTTTAAACTTGGTGTCAAAAGATGCAAAAAGTCAGAAAGTGGCTTGGTGTGAAATGCAGCGGTTCAAAATGTGCAGCAAAATTTGTCTAGCAAGGGGGGGGGGGGCCTCAGAGCCCCCCCCCCCAGTACAGTAAGGGTTAAAGGCTTATTTTGACCACCAGTAGAAGAAGCAGTCAGCAACTACAGTTGCAGGGGACTTATCTTCCTTGATAGAACACTAATCTTTTTACTTTTTTTTACTTTGAAACTTCATTCTTAAGTTTCCTCACAGTATAAAATGCTCAAGTAGCACCTAATATCTGCATCATCTTTGATTTTGTTGTTTTTCTGCAGCCAAGGGCAGATCAACACTCAGTACTATGCCATAGCCTTTGGTATTACCCAGGGTATGGTGTTCTTCTTGTATGCTGCAGCCTTCAGGTTTGGTGGTTACCTTGTATCTCAGGGAGAGATGACTACAGATGAAGTATTCAAGTAAGTTCTTATGTGTATTATTATATGTACACTGCTTGGGAGACTCGAGTTAAATTTATGAAATAGAGGTGACTGTTATAGTACTATTTCCTGACGAGAGCAGCCTTGTAGGAAATTATAATATTGCCGTGGCCGATACCTCATGAATCGCCTGTTATCTCGAATAAAGAGTATTGATTTATTTGTTTTATATCCCTCACCTTTGATTAGTTTAACTGCATTTTTTAATTAAAGTAAATGCATATTTATAGAAATGTGAGGACTTGATCATTGGGCCATTGTGATTTCACGAATTGCTCTGCCACAATATAGTGGCTGAGCAAAGAACCTCTGCCACTTTATTGCGGGGTAGCCATTGGGCATAAATTGAGGGGGGTTAACTAGTCTACTCAAGCTGCTTTTATCTTCATTTAGAGAGCATTTAACTTTGCAATGTCCTTTGACAGAAATAATATTTGAAGCCGATATTTGAAACATTATGTTCTGGGGTGGAACCCTAACCAACAAAATCAGTAGTTGTTGATGATTGGTTCTTTGATACTGTAGGTTTTCTGTTGACTCACATATTTAGCTTTTTTTATTGCAGGGTCGTCTTTGGTATTGCCTTTGCGGGTATCTCACTTGGTCAAGCATCAGCCTTCTTGCCAGACTACGCCAAAGCCAGGCACTCGGCTAACGTCATCCTCAATTTATTTGCTACACAACCTCTAATTGATAACTACTCAAAGAGTGGCCTCAAACCTGTGAGTCATCAGTAATAATTGTCACTTTTGTTTTTTAAAGATAAAACCTTTGAGACAGATATTTCTTGATTCTTCGATAATTTGCTATTCAGACAATGGATTCAAACAAAGAATTCTGATTTTAGGGGTAAAAGTAAAAACTTTGGAACCTACATGTAAATGCAATGATTTAGGGTTGGTTTCCACATACAAAACATTATTATGTTAATGTTGCTTTCAAGTATTAGTTGCCATTCAACCAGTATTATGAAGTGTATGATATTTCTCTTGATTGTGTTTGTTGCAGAGTAACCTAAATGGGGAAATTTGCTACGGTGCCATCAACTTCAGGTATCCTACCAGACCTGATGTTGAAATCCTCAAGGGACTCGATCTCACCATCAAACCGGGCCAGACCGTAGCCCTGGTAGGAGAGAGTGGGTGTGGTAAGAGCACCCTGGTATCACTCCTGGAGAGATTCTATGATCCTGAACAAGGCGCAGTGGTAAGCTAAGATACAAAAATGATTCAGCTTGTAGGAGTAGATTAGATTAGATAAGATTAGATAAGATTAGATTAGATTAGATTAAATTAGATAGAACCCATGTAACGATCAAACCAGGCGTCATCCTTTACTCTTTTTATTTTTCAAGAGCATCAAGGATCTCAACATGCATGGGCTTAGTTAAAATAAACTTCAGTAGTCAGTCAGGAGCCTCTTCTCTGTTATTGGCTCCCTTTCTCCCCCCCCCCCCCCACACCATGAAAAAAAAAGAATATTACCCTCATCAGCAAATTGAAAATCTGAGGACATTTTATATTTTGTTTTACTTGTCAGAAAAAAAAAATGTTGCTATTTATGCAATTAAAAAGTAGTCCAGCAACTTACTCCCCTCAGCATTTTTGTTTCATCTGTGAGGCTTCTGAATCGAATGATAACGGGTGGCAATTAACATAATGTAAACTGTATTTGGCAATTGATGCAAGTCATCCCATTTTTTTTCTAATCTCTCTAGACTGTAGACGGTAAGAGCATCAAGGATCTTAACGTGCAGTGGCTTAGAGCTAACATGTCTGTTGTTAGCCAGGAGCCCATTCTCTTTGCATGTTCCATCAAGGAGAATATTGAGTACAGTGTGGATGGGGAGATGGATATGGCGGACATTGAGAGGGTTGCCAAGATGGCCAATATCCATGACTTCATCTCAAGTCTGCCAATGGTGAGTCTAGTCCTAAGCTGGCGGGAGCGATTCCTTCAAATCATAATTAATCCGTCATAATTACCCGTCCACTTTTCAAGTGCATAGGATTATTATTTCATAAAATGATATGTGATATGAATAGAATATTGTATTTTTGATGTTGTTTTTAGTGTTATTATTGTTGTTGTTTTTCATTTGTTTTTAAAATCATTTCTATTATAAAATGAGGAGGAGGAGGAATGAAGAGTTATTATTAATATAATTATTATTACTATTATCATTATTGTTTTTTCAAGTGCATAGGATTATTATTTCATAAAATGATTATATGTGTTATGAATAGAATATTGTATATTTGATGTTGTTTTTAGTGTTATTATTGTCGTTGTTTTTCATTTGTTTTTAAAATCATTTACTATTATGAAATGATAAGGAGGTATGAATCAAGTCATCAAAAGCTACATAATTATGCATATCGATGTAGTTACTTATGTGCACTTCCCAATTTTGTTGTACACCTAGGGTTATGACACATTGGTAGGAGAGAAAGGAGCTCAGTTATCTGGAGGTCAGAAGCAGAGAGTAGCCATCGCCAGAGCTCTGGCTAGAAATCCTCGCATCCTTCTCCTTGATGAAGCTACCTCAGCACTTGATACAGAGAGTGAAAAGGTAACTTGCACGCGTTGTATGCCGTCTCAATTTCAGTTCCTGTTATGCCCTATCTTTCTTTTATCGTCTTTGATGCTGCAAATCTATTTCCAACCTTTGCTATCTTTTTCTTTTCTTTCCTTTTTTGATTTTTGGTTGTATTCTATGTCTAATAAATTACAGAGGTAAAATTACCGGTAAACCGAGTTACTTTACTAAATAATTATTAAGAAAGAATTAGTTGAGTCCAGTATAAGGGCCCAAATGGAAGCGCAGACAGTGGCTGTTCATTCGAGAAAAACGCTTTAATTTGAGCGTTCTCTGACTACATCTTCACAACACATTGCAATCTACATTACATATTGTTTTTATGCCTCCGCCCACCGAAGGTGGGTGCCGGAGGCATTATGTTTTCGGGTTGTCCGTCCGTCCGTCCGTGCGTGCGTCCGTGCGTGCGTCCGTGCGTCCGTCCGTGTGTCCGTCCGTGTGTCCGTCCGTGTGTCCGTCCGTCCCACTTCTCGTTACCGCGATATCTGAAGAATCATTTGAGGTAGGAACCTCAAACTTGGTACTAGTATGTATCCCCATACGAAGATGAACTGATTAGATTTTGGGGTAAGTAGGTCAAAGGTCAGAGGTCACAGAGGTCAATTTACATGAAATTACATAAGAATTCTTGGTTTTTAGCACCGTTACCACGATATCTCAAGAACTATCTGAGGTGAGAACTTCAAACTTGGTACCATTATGTATCCCCATAGAAAGATGAACTGATTAGATTTTGGGGTAAGTAGGTCAAAGGTCAGAGGTCACAGAGGTCAATTTACATGAAATTACATGGAATTACTGGTTTTTAGCACCGTTACCGCGATATCTCAAGAACTATCTGAGGTGAGAACTTCAAACTTGGTACCAGTATGTATCCCCATACGAAGATGAACTGATCAGATTTTGGGTAAGTAGGTCAAAGGTCAGAGGTCACAGAGGTCAATTTACATGAAATTACATGGAATTAGTGGTTTTTACCACCGTTACCGCGATATCTCAAGAACTATCTGAGGTGAGAACTTCAAACTTGGTACCAGTATGTATCCCCATAGAAAGATGAACTGATTAGATTTTGGGGTAAGTAGGTCAAAGGTCAGAGGTCACAGAGGTCAATTTACCTGAAATTACATAAAAATTCTTGGTTTTTAGCACCGTTACCACGATATCTCGAACTGTTTGAGGTAAGAACTTCAAACTTGGTACTAGTATGTTACCATATACGAAGATGAACTGATTAGATTGTTTGGTAGGTAGGTCAAAGTTCAAAGGTCACAGAGGTCAATTTACATGAAATTACATGGAATTAGTGGTTTTTACCACCGTTACCGCGATATCTCAAGAACTATCTGAGGTGAGAACTTCAAACTTGGTACCAGTATGCATACCCATATAAAGATGAACTGATTAGATTTTGGGGTAAGTAGGTCAAAGGTCAGAGGTCACAGAGGTCAATTTACATAAAATTACATGAAATTACTGGTTTTTAGCCTTGTTATCAAATATTTCTAGTTTTATATGAAAATGAAATGAAATAAATTTTTCTGTCTCCTGTGCATTTTAAGTGAAAAGATTTGTCATTTTGTTGGACCAGTCCTTTTTAGAGTGTACATGTATGCCATACATTTCCAATCTGGTGATGGCGGAGGCATAAATTCCGACCGCGCGCGGTCGAATATTCATCTAGTTTGTTTCAAAGGTCATTGGTCTTTATCTTTTAGATTCCATAACCCATGCCGTACGTTGTATACATTTGTATTTCCATCTTACTATTCTAGATTGTACAAGAGGCTTTGGATGCTGCCGTGGAAGGCCGCACGTCCATCGTCATCGCCCACCGCCTCTCCACGGTCCAGAATGCCGACATCATCGCCGTCATCAGGGACGGTGTCGTCGTCGAGAGCGGTAGTCACCAAGAACTTCTCAATCGAAAGGGTCATTATTATACCCTGACAGGAGGTCAGAGGTCATAGAAATAGTTGCCAGGATGAATTAGTTTGGTATACTAAAATGGCGGCAATCCTGAATACATGACGGGTACTTGCCGCCAACACTGCGCTATATTTTTCGTAAAAAATCAGGCATGTTAATATCAGTTTAGCTTAGTTGCGACCCATTCCTATTTTGGAATGATTCCTGTTTATCTGCCTTTCTTACTAATGTTCTGAACCTTAATTAAGATTGCACTATGTTTCTGAAACTATCCATGTAAAAACATTCCCATTCCGCTATATTTCTAATTTTGTCTTGAGAAATTCCTAATTTTAGCTTTGAAAGGTTGGCTGGTATGGTTTTTAGGACTACAAAAACAGAGAATAGGTATAACAGTACACCAGGGGAGCATTTCATCAAGTGTTTTGTCAGTGATTTTTACCGACAACTGTTATAAGCTACTGAAATCCTTGCATCTGATTGGATGAGAGCAAATTTGTCAGTGAAAATATCTGACAAGTATGAAACGCCCCTCAGATTACATTTAAACTGGCCGCCCATTGCCTAACTCCTATTTTTCTATATTCCTAAACAGTTAAAGTCAATCTGAATGAATGCCCCATGGAGTGCCCACAACACAGCAGGGTGTTGGCTGTGCATGCACAAAATTGGTGCCATTTCAGTGCTTATCAATACGATGCTAGGATATTCTTCAAAACCATATTATGAAATCTCTAATACAATACTAATGAACTTTGTGTATCCTGTTTTCTAATATCAGCCACAAAATATCACTCAACACCTTCAATGATCATAACTGTGGGCATTGTTATGATTATTGCCAGATACATCGCAGCAATATACACTGTGTAAGCACTTTGTTTTAATTGTGCGAATGCCTCTCAGAACATTTAAAATGTGTATAATGATCATGAAACACTGTGCATTTTTAAACATGTCAAAACTTGTCATCTTATTCTAAAGAGTGTAATGGTGGCATCTGCTTTCATTTATCGCACATGTTGTTCCGCTATAAGATCAGGGAATTGCTGATATGTCCATTTTGTATGTTGTTAACACAAAGTGTTTCAAGAAAATGTAATTATGTATAATATTACTCTCCTTAAATGTTAAAGGGATACTCTATCGCAGATTGTGGACACTTTTATGCCGTGAGAGGTCACCGTGATCGTTACCTGATCATGCAGTTGCCCCGCGGGAGCAAACTTCGAACAGGCTGTTCGCCGCGCAACATTCACGCTCCGCCTGAGCTCGAGCTCTCGTGCGAGATTCGGTCGCCTTTGTGCAGTCCGAAATGTAATCCCAGTAGTCCAACGGACGCGTTCGATGCACAAACTTTGTGTACGAGTGAATGGGTCTTACGCAATCCTGACTTTCCCCACGGCCGCCTGGTGGCGTTTCCCTTTAACGGAAATTATCCTTGTCAGGATAAATTCATTTATTTTATCAAAACATATTTATAGGAGAAATATTTTCAACGTATTTCAAATATATAATGTGTATATACAGTATGTGACGTCATGTTCTTATTTGAAACGGAAATATTATTAAAGGAATTCTGAACTACCAAGTGTTATTCTAGCACCAAAATATATCTTTTATTTTGATACTTCCATGTATTCTACATTTTAATTATGGATATCTTCATCTTACAGTATATTCCATTTTAGATCATTCTTGTAAAATCTGCTTTTTTATTAACAGAATTATTATAATAATAATATTATTATTATTATTTATTTGGCCATAAAAATCAGAAATTCATAGCATATACAAAGTCGACATATTAAATACAAAATAGAAATAATAGAGAAAGAGAAGGAAATGAGCAACAAGGAAAGAAATGGTTACCTATGGGCCAGGGCTCGCAAAAGTGAAATGCTTCGCTGTTACCCAGAGGCATGCGAACCCTCATAGGTAACCATGTAGAAAGATAGAAAGATATTGCACAATCCAATATACAAATACAAATATTAAACAGCACGACTAGAACTCACTCCTCCATTAACTGTCATACCCTCTAACTCACAGTAATAAAACTAATAATAATTTTACAATGTACGTACATTACTAGTATCAACCATTTGCAAATCCTGATTCCAAAATTAATAAAGCACAGGATAGAAAGTACAAGTACATGTATAATCAGGTGGATGTTTGTGTTGAAAAATGAACATTTGTGAAATAATAATACTGATACATTGTAATGTATTACATTTATATAGCGCATGATTGACTCATTTGACTCATATCGTAATTGTAATGTGAAATGATTATCACATTTATATTTCTTTTCATCGTCTTTCATGATTGACGGTACATGTGTAATGGGTCAGAAGATTTGGAGGTTTTGGGAAAATTATAAGAGTGTATAATAAATTTTACTGTAATTCTATAGCAATTTTATAATTACATCGGTTTCTAAACCATGACATTAATCCTCTCTCCATCACTGGACCCATGCATGCTACACATCAGTGTGTGTGTGCGCCCAGCAGAAAGGTGGTAGTAGTACAAATTCCTGTGATTAAACCTGCCTTGCAAACAATAATTACAGTGTATAGTACTTTGGGACCATAGACTGTTGGTCTTTGATAGAATTCATGAAATGCAAATTTGATAACTTGAAACATTGTTTGTACATTTATCGAGATACACATCACAAAAGATGAACCAGTGTCACACATTTCTCTCCTGAAATTATGTAGTGTCCTTTGGACTTGTGGGTATATAACATTGATTGCAATGTAAATATGAGAGAAATTTAATATTTGAAATATAAATAATAACATAATATTTCAGGCTATGACATTTGCAATCTGTTACCAAAATACTTCCCTTGAAGACTTGCACACTGAATCAAAGTTACTTTTATTTTATTTTCTTGAAAATAACATTATGTGGGTAGCTCATGAATTATTTGGAGAAGATAAGTGGATTTTCTTCATCATTGTGAAATGGAAAGACAAAAGGAGAAGAATAAGATGAAATTGAAAGTATTATTGCAAATTACTTCTGTATTCTGTGATTAGCATTACAATATTGATTCATCTGAATGGAATGTAATGTGATATAGAAACCAATAAATTCAATTCAATTCAATTCAATTCAAAGAAAGAAAGAAAATATTTTGTTCATTTCTTTTTAACATCACCAGTTCATGCTTTCTCTTTGTATATTTCATAGATAAATTTCAAAGATACTTTGTGCTAAATATATCCATATATAGTTTAGAATGTTTCAGTGCAGGCCTACCTAGCTATCTCCTGTAAGATAACAAATTTATCATTATTGTATCAGTATTACAGCCATGAAATATTTGCCAGTGAATGAATGATTATTCCATCTGATGCTTAGAATTATTAAATATTATTTTGAGACTTGTAGATTTATATTGTCTAGGAGAATGTCTTAGAGGACTGTCATTTATTTGCATATTGTTTTATTTTCTGGGTAATATATGCAAATAGAGCAGTCAATTTTTTTTTTTTTTTTTTTTTTTTTTGGGGGGGGGGGGGACCTTCTATGTTTAGAATCATTGAAGGTAATCTATGTGTATATTTTTTCATTTATAAAGTGTATTATCAGGGAATTTGATAAATTTGATAATGAATTAGAAGAATATATATTATATATTATAAATTGTTTATTTGTGAATGTGCGTTCTTATTATGAGGAGTGAAAGATGATTGAGATTTCAGAATTTACATTCACTTCGTCAGGAGATGACTGGGAGAGATACATAGTTACGAAGAAGCGATAACTCCATGTCGATAAACATGTAACAACTGCGATTCCCCCCAAACCCCCCCCCCCCCCAAAAAAAAAAAAAATCACATTTTTTCGGTTGTCGGGAAAATAAAGAGGGGGGAGGGTGCAATACACAATTTAAACATCAACAAAAACGGAGGTGGTGTCCAGAACATGCCTCCAGACAACTTGGAATTAATTTAAGGATAAAACTCATTTAATGACAAGGAAGAAAAAGAAATATCAAGAAAGGGACAAATGAAAGATAATAATTAAGTGTAATAAAGAAAAAGGAAACCAAATAAAGAATTTAAAATGAGAGGGGGAAAATGCAAAAAAGCTGCGTTGGCCGGGAATCGAACCCGGGTCAATTGCTTGGAAGGCAACTATGCTAACCACTATACCACCAACGCTTTCTCTGGCCGTTCGGGGACTCTGGAAATACATAAATATAAAAATGAAATCAGAAAGGACCGTATTCAATCATAAAAGGAATGCATCATTCTCACATTATTTGATACCTAAAGATTAACAGAGTGTTTTATTATATTTTGATAACGTCGTCCGTAAGCTACAGAATTTGCCAATAAAACCACGGTTTCAACGCAGTATATTTTACCCAGTCCCAAATACTGACTTTTGTGCTGCATTACGAACATTTAATACTTCTGACCCCAATTCACTGCAGACCTCAAGACAGATCGTCCCCAATCGACGAGCTACCATCCTGATCTGGCATTATGGCCGTATTGTTTAATATTCAAACAACTGTCGATCTGGATCCACTTTTGCGTATCAATTTCAATTAAACAAATGCATGGCCCAAGACTATGCAGTATGGTCTTACGTCTATATATGGAATGATCCCTTTTTCTCATTGCTATATTTTCCCTCTCATCATACACAATTCTCTCTACAATTTACGTTCTCTCTGAGGAACTGATCGTTGGAAACTCTAGGGGAGGGGCATGTTTAAACACAATTCAGTACCCATTTTTTTGTAAGTTACTAAAATTCAGACTGTAATATCTTCTCAAGACAAGAAAGAGACAGAGTTTTACTTTAAAAAAAAAAAAAAAGAGTAAAAAGATACATGTGGAATGAAATCGGACAGTCTGTTCATAAAAAAAACATTGTATTTCTTTCACGATCCTCTTAGACTTTTATTATACATGCATATAAGACATTAAGCAACAAAAAGAACTCTCACGACATGGTATTGCAGCCAAAATAGCTATCGACTTTATTAATATTTTTTTGTAAAAAAATGAAGTAAAATAAAGACATAAATTGTACCATTTACATATTCGCAACAATACTGACAAAATTATTTCATTTCAGACGTTCAGAAAACAAGAGAAAAAGGGTTACAGTGAATTAGGCCTCAATTATTTTTGTGTTTGAATAATCTTAATTCATATTCAACACCAGCATCCCTTTTTAGAAATAAAATGTTCTTTTCCAACGATAGCTTCGCCTAAATTACACTTTATAAAAAAATGTTGCAAGAAAACATTTTTTATATGTGTAGTTGAAAAAACGAGAACAACTGCAGCTGTAACTAGTGAAAAAATTACCTATTCTAAAGGGATATAAGCCTCACCTTTGACCATGCAGTTGAATTAAATAATATAGAGAAAAATGAGTAGTGCGGCATGTAGGCCTACAAATAACTGACACTTACCCAAAATATGTATGAGCCTTTCAAGGCATTAAAGTAGTTGGGTGAAGATTCTACAGGGCAGATAGTCAGTCCCCCATTTGTCATAGCCACTAAGCATTTGGTGACTTTTACTAAACTTTTGACAGTGTTTTCGCCTTACATTTTTTATTTTCATATACATGTATCTTATGGTTAATAGCATAACGATACACCTAGCAAAATCACACAACATACATTCACAAAAATCTGTTGAAATAAACAATCAATGTTCAGAAAAGTACCTGTACAAATAATACTGAAAAAAAGTTATACTAAAGATTAGAATCAGTGGTCACAGTATCTGCACTGTGAAATAATTGGGGGGGGGGGGGGGGGGGGGGGGGGGGGGGGGGGGGGGGAGGAAATTCTCCTATCCTGGCAGTAGTGATAAAATTTGTTAGTTACGCGGTAAAATGCCATTTATAGAGCACCATAATATATAATGAAACATAAAACCTAAAAAAAGATGAGTTTTCATAGAACTTATTTGGGGCTAGGACACATCATTCCAGAGTGCTTTGAATGGGAGAATAACTGAAAGAACAGAAAACCAGTGAATTACATTATTTCATTGAAAAAATTTCAATTGCTGTATGCCTATCGTAGAGCATCTAGAACACACACACAAAAAAGAAATTGTCGTCTAATTTTACACAAGTTTGATGACAAATGCATGTCTGCCGACTGGCAGATAATCAATTTCAAAATTTTCCTTCAACGTCAATAACAAACTATGTGAAAAGAAATTTCTGTACCATATATTCCACAAAAATATATGTTACTACCACATATTTTCTGCTTTTATCGTTAGTTTACATATACCAGACAATATTTGCCATTATTAACTGAATATACTAATTATATTTACGTATATGAAAACACATTTCACTTCTCAAAATTCTTCAAGAATTGTCAATACTTTCATAATTATACAAGGATTATCTCATTCTGACAGTGTCAAATTACTAACTAGACCTAATATATATTCTGCTCTGTATTATAAAGGTATGTCGTCAGCAAACTCTCTTTTGGCAAAACATTTGCAAAAAATAAATACAGCCAAAAATAATACATTGCAAAAATTCAAGAAATACATTTAAGTTCCTTCAAACAGATATAATACAAATTCAGTGAGCAAATGCAAATATATGTAAATGAATGAATTCTTTACCTAGAATTTAGAGGAAGCAAGGGCATGTACAGACATTTCTAGCAGAATATAGAAACATATTGAGTAACAAATATATTTCAACGCAACATGTTCTATACATACTGTAAAACAAGAAACATTCCCAACATGAAACAATAATGACAAGAGACTTTTGCTAATTCCGAAAAATGCAGTGTTGTGTTGGTTGTAATTCAATTCTTTCGCAGCAAGAAACTTTTGTGAGTCGAAACCACTTGAGAAATTCAAGAACATTAAATGCATGTGAAATGATTTGGTTTTACAGTATATCCAAATGTGGTTTGTACTCTTTGCACATGTAATATATAAAAGGCTACAGACAAAATAGAGCTATCATACATGGGAACACCTGAATATAACATCTTTAAGTTTAAAAATACAAAGTGTTAGAAATCATAATACTTCATATTTCTAATATGAATTCTCTGTGATAACATGAAAATTTTCAATACATGCCATACGTCTTGCTAAATGGGGTTGAATAAGCTATTGATTAACAATCTCGTATCATCTTGTAGGTGGACAAAGGCAATAAAAATTCTAAAAATGATATTTCACTTTCAGGTCTGTCATCACTCCCATGAAGCTAATACAGACCAAAATATAAAAATTATGAAATCATAAATTTGTTATCAAAAATAGTAATCCTTGCAAAACCAAATGGCACCAATCACAGATATAAGAACAAAAAAGAGATACAACCACTGCTCATTGCTTGGTGCATAGCCCACGAGTAACAACAAAATGACCAGGCCTATACAGGGGAAATGTCGTCATTTTTTTTGACCTAAAATTAAAGGGGAATTCAAATCGACACCGATTTTGCCTTATAAATAAAACCAGAAAATGAGAAAAACAGATAAGTAGAAATTTGAGAAATACAGCAATTATAAAATGGTAGAGTTCATTTTGATGAAACCAACACAAACTAGAAATGATGATTAATACCCCGCCCCGTGACAACAGCCTTTCTTGATTTTTGGTCGAAAACTGAGGAAGTGGTTCGATCCGCAAGATTTTTCCCTGATTTACTGTACTGCCATAGATATGCCATTTCCATGGCAACGCAGCTTCCGACACATCCAAAAAATATGTTGTACACATCTCCCAGTAAGACCAATGTGTGTACCCAAATTTCATGACTTTTGGTCAAAAACCGAGGAAGTAGTTCGATCCGCAAGGTTTTCTTGCCATAAATTTTTCTTGATTTTCTGCCATAAATATGCAGTTACCATGGCAACGCAGATTCCGACTCATCCGAAAAATATGTCTTGAACATCTTCCCACCAAGACCAATGTGTGTACCAAATTTCATGACTTTCGGTCAAAAACTGAGGAAGTAGTTCGATCCCCAAGGTGTTTCCTTGATTTTCTGCCATAAATATGCCGTTACCATGGCAACGCAGATTCCGATTCATCCGAAAAATATGTCTTGCACATCTTCCACCAAGACCAATGTGTGTACCAAATTTCATGACTTTCGGTCAAAAACTGAGGAAGTAGTTCGATCCGCAAGATTTGCAACGGACCGACCGACCGACCGCCCGCCCAACCGTCGACTGATTCCTATATACCCCTTCAAACTTCGTTTGGCGGGGGTATAATTAGGAATTCCTTCATTCCCCTTTTGAGATGCTCTTCATTTGGTTCATGAAACCAATTTCATACATTTTTCATGTTCTAAAAATTAAATTCTTTTTTCAACCTTTGCCCTTTAGCTATATATTTGTTGACATTTGTTTTTACACATCCCATGAAATAGATTCACATAAAATCTGGTATATACATGTAGTTGCCGGCCTACATTGTGTAATACTGCTTGCGGGCTTCCTTATACATGGGAAACTCAATATAACGAGGCCGTCGGGACCGAAGGATTTTTCTCGTTATAGCCGTTATCTTGGTACATCACAACATACATAAAAATGCACATATGGGACTAGATTCTACATGCACACTAATAATGAATGTACACATTCTTCTGCCGCCGCTTATGTACTCATTTGAAAGCTATGAAGGCATTAATATGTTAATTCTCGAATTAGCTAATAAAATATCGGATCATGTTCTAAAAATATGTTAAAAGCATTATTTTCAGACGCTAAGTTACCGACTAATGAGTAAAGTCCATGACACTTCTGCATTGAATATCGGGACTGCGCCTGTACTGTTAGCATAGCGCATACTCGTATGAAAAAAAAAACCTCATTCACACTTTGGGGGCCGGTCTAAAAAAGTAATTATTAACAGAGAAATCATATAAATTTATACATTGGCATACATTACATCTGATACCTGTATTATACATAACAATTGCACCAAGATATCTTACAATAGGATTATGTTGCCCTTTACATTTTCATAATGCCTTTATCTTATACAAATGCAAGCTTGAAATGACTTTTGGGCTATAGGGCTAAGATAAAAGGGCTCTTAAATCACATAAATGAATGGGGCCTTAGAACACATCAAACTATATTCAGGACACCAATTTGTTGTGATTTGCAGAGTTGTTCGGATATTTCAGATGGAATGGACAGAGAGGATCCGTTCTTCAAAGAGGGATGACTTCAGTCGTTCCCCTAGCTCATCTCTTCCTCTGAGACCTGGAAAATCATGCATTAAGAGAGAGAATTTATGTGGATCATGACAAAAGGAATAATTATAGTGAAAATACACCAGCAGAATCATAACATTTGAAAAATGTGGCCTTTCATTGAGGATTCAATTACATGTAAAATACCCTCTCGAATCTTCATCCCCACTCTAATACATGCAAAAGCACAAAGAGATGTTGCAAGTATTCTACAGTTTCCAGTTTTCTTTTCAACATCATCTATTAAACGGAGTGGATATTTTATTGATTGATTAACTGAATTTATTCATGAACAACAAAATCAACATGTGTACAGAAAATGTCACACAGTAAGGTTCGTTCATATATGCCACAGTAAAACGTGGCTTTTTAAAAATGTGTAAATGACAAATGGGGACGAAAGAAAGTAACTAGGCGCAACAAAGGTCCTATGCAGACTCAACTGTGTGGTAAAAGATACACAAATGTAAAGTGCAGTGAGCTTAAAAAAAACATGTGCCGTCTACCGCAGTTTATGTGCACTGGGCTATTAAAGAGAAGGTGGAGTTCTGGGAAAAGGGTACAAAACAAATTGTGAGCTTTCTTATTCCTTTTATGTCAAGTTTGGAAGAACATAGTAGAAATGTTCCATGAAAATATTCAAAGTCTGACGAGAAATAGCTAACAGTCATGCCACATTGTGTGTGCATTATACCGTTTTCTGTGTGTAGTGCACATGATTTTCAGTGAGAATGGGTCAATTTCCAAAACACAGTAGACACCAGTTCTTATGTGGACATGATCAACCTTTCAAAATTTCTTTGAGACAATTTCTTTCTCTATGTAATCTCAATGTAATTACAAGAACGGATACTCTACCTTCAATCTCTTAGCGGCTTTGCACTCTTCTTCGATATCTCCTACACGGCAATCTCCCTTGGAGTTTTCACACCTCTCCAGCATACGCTCGATGATCTCAAACAGGACGTTGCCTTTGACATAGTCGTTATCAACAAGATTGACCAGGTAGTAGGTGTCGTGAATGAACTGGATGACGTGCCAGGACGGTGAGCCTTCCTTGTAAAGTGCCCCCCAGGATTCCAACCACAACCCAAACGCTTCATCCTTAAAGCAGCAGTTGGGAAAAACATATAATCAGGATTTTAGTACATAAATGACAGCATAACTTATGTGACTCCATTCCATGAAAGATGCATTTCTACTTACAATTTGTTTTCCATATCATTGTCAAATAGAACTGACTCAATTCAATTCTTACCAGAGGCCCCATAGCAATAAGCTTTGTGATAGATTGTCCGATTCACTTTTGCGATTAATTGCATAGCATTCAATGCGATTGATCGCAAACATCAATTGTACGATCAATTGCTAAGCTTTGTGTTACGAGGCCCAGATGGGGGGGGGGGGGGTACATAAACAAATTATTTCAAGTCTTGTGCATCATGTGACATCAAGTTGACAAAAATCAGACATACTGTTGGAGAGTCATACAAATTTTAGTGACCTCATGTCAGCCCCATAATTGAGAATTTTTGTGTTTAATGTAAATTCAAACAAATGGAAATGTATTTTCTTTTTTTTACATAGTTTCTTTATAAATCACTTGTATTTCCTTTCCCAATCACTCAATGTCATGATTTCTATATGAATATAGATGCAGAGAAACTCCTCAAACACCACTAAACTAAAATAGAAATGAGAAATAAACAAGTACAATAAATATGATGGTACACTGACCTTCCATGACATGAAGCTGACCGGGTCAACTACGGTGGGTTGTTTGACTTCTGCCCCAGGGAACACTCCCCATGTCACAGCATTGGGCTTGAGACGGTCAGCATTCGTTATGGTCTCAGTGCCCTGTACAGTAAATGAAAAAAGCAAGCATGTAGATGCAAAAATCAAGGGTGCTGTTCTGAAAACTATGTTATCTTTTATATAAGTAAAAGTATGTTAATTATATTAACAAATCTAACTTAAGTCAAGTCATCTAAAGAAAGGCAAAAGCACCAACCATAAGTCTTTATTCCACGCAATTTCGATTAAATAAATCAGATACATGTACCTTTCACTAACAGAGTTTCAAAAATAAGACTCCGGATATCTAGAATCATAATACAATTTTACACTTTCATAGTGCTTTAAAGGTTGGTCACAACTGGTCGTGCACCTCCCTCTACGACGGATTTTGCAGAAAATCCTTCTGTCGCCGGCACGGGTCTGCACGTTTATTCCAAGCACATAGGAGCACGCAGGACACGCAAGGAGGCCGTTGGACATGTGCAACAATCTCCGCTTGTGGCTACTTGTTCAGATGAACGCACGTGACACGTGCAGCCATGGTACTTCCTGCACGTGTGTAGTATATTGAAAGTGCATTATCATATACACATTATTTGTATCATATCACCTATTGCTCTACACTGTCTTACTTTCTATTTCTTGGTACATGTATCTTCCTCTCTGTCATACTTCATTCTCAGTTGTTTACTATTCTGTATCTAAGTCACTAAATGATGTATATTGTTCATATTTGTAATGACAGCTTTTTCTGGTCTTGTATATGACACCCCATTATGAGTATCCATTAGACTTGACCCAAAGGTCATATGTCACTATTATGACAGTGATAATGACCAGCCGATTGTCAGGCCAAGGAGGAACTCCTTGGCCAGCTTGTGTATATAAAGTTACAGCTCTAAATAAATGGACACTTGTATTTCAGACCTCAACTAGACAAGTCGCACATCTCCTCTGTTCTAGTCTTCGTATATTCTTATGTACTAAGTTGATACTTTACACTGGCGACGAGGATATTTTGAACTCGCAAAATGGCTCTCATTGGAAAAATAGATGATTTTCAGGAGGGAAAGGAAGAGTGGTCGCAGTATATTGAACGACTGGACCTCTATTTTAAGGCCAATGACATCTCCTCAGAGGGAAAGAAGCAGGCAACCTTGCTGACGGTTATTGGGCCTTCTTCTTATAAACTTTTGCGTAATCTAATGTCTCCAGACAAGCTGGTGGACAAAACTTACCAGGAATTGGTGGAAAAGATGAACGAACATCATTGTCCAATGCCTAGTGAAATTGTGCAAAGATGCAAGTTCAACAGTCGATTCAGGATGGAAAATGAATCTATCGCGGATTTCATGGCATCGCTAAGATCGTTGGCGGAGTTTTGTAACTATGGGTCAACGCTTGACAACATGCTCCGTGATCGTCTGGTGTGTGGCGTCCGAGACGACCACATTCAAAGAAGACTTTTGGCAGAGAAGGTGCTTACTCTCCAAAAGGCAATGGAGATTGCCATCAGCATTGAGATGGCAGAAAAAAATGTTCGGGATCTTCAATCGACGCAGGCTCCGAGGGAGAGGGTACACAAAATCGCCCCTAGCCATCCACAAGAAAGCGGCAAGCAGAGAAAGGCAAAGCCTTGTTTTAGGTGTGGGAAGAGTAACCACACACCTGAAAAGTGCAAGTTCAAGGAATCTAACTGCCATCACTGCCAAAAGAGAGGGCACATTGCTACAGTATGCCTCAGCAAAAAGAAAGGAAACCCTCCGGCAGCAGCTGTGAAAGCTTTGGATGCCGATTACAAAGATGAAACAGAAGAAACAGAAGAAACATATGAGCTACATCAACTAACCGGGAAGACAAGTATGCCACCAATTATGACTTCACTACTCCTGGATGGTCATGAAATCGAAATGGAGATCGACACTGGAGCATCCATTTCGCTGATATCTGAGGCGACATTCAACAAAGTGTGGCCAGGGAGGCAGCTGAAGGTGAGAAAAATCAAACTTCGCACTTACACCCAGCAAGAAATTGACGTACTAGGAACTTTTGAGGTGAAAGTTACAACAAATGGGAATAACATGAATAAAGTCCACACTCTACCACTGCTGGTGGTGAAGCCGGATGGCCCTAGCCTCATGGGTAGAGATTGGTTGTATGCTGTGAAATTAGATTGGAATCAGATCATGCAAGTTAACTTCGTGAATCACAGTGATTTAGCCAGCGTGATCAACGATCAGCAGGCAGTATTCAAAGATGAGCTGGGCACACTGAAGGGCACCCAAGCAAAGCTCCATGTTGATAAGGATGCCACGCCAAGATTTTGTAAAGATCGCGTGGTGCCATATGCTATGAGAAAATTGGTGGAAGATGAGCTCGATCGATTGCAACAGGAAGGCATCATTGAGCCAATTCAATTCTCAGAGTGGGCCGCACCCATTGTGCCAGTGATGAAAGCAGACAAATCTTCGGTAAGGATCTGTGGGGATTACAAAATCACGGTCAACAAGGCTGCTAAGTTGGATAAATATCCAATCCCTAAAATAGAAGATCTCTTTGCCTCACTCTCGAAGGGTGAGAAATTCACGAAGTTAGATATGTCCCAAGCGTATCAGCAACTAGTGTTGGATGAGGAATCGCGCAAATATGTGGTGATCAATACACAGAAGGGTCTTTTCCAATATACGCGATTGCCGTTTGGAGTGTCATCAGCCCCAGCAATTTTTCAACGCGTCATGGAAAGTTTGCTACAAGGAATACCACACGTTACTGTGTATTTGGATGACATCCTAATTACAGGCAAGGATGATCGTGAGCATTTGGCGACGTTGTCATCGGTGCTCGGTCGCCTGAATGATGCCGGGCTACGTTTGAAACGTAGTAAATGTGTGTTCATGGCCCCGTCAGTGGAATATCTTGGGCACAAAATTGATCGAGAGGGATTGCATCCCACTGTGAAAAAAGTGAAAGCAATCAAAAATGCACCAGAGCCCAAAAATATCACCGAGTTGAGGGCTTACTTAGGATTGCTGGCATACTATGGAAAGTTTCTTCCGAATGTTTCAACCACGCTCGCGCCCCTGCACTCTCTACTTCGCAAGGATACAAAGTGGAAGTGGGAGTCGGCCCAGCAGGCAGCATTCGACAAGTCAAAGGAACTACTAGTCTCATCGCAAGTGCTTGTGCATTATGATCCACAGCGGGAGATCATAGTGTCATGTGATGCTTCGCAATACGGGATTGGCGCCGTCATCGCGCACCGCTTCGAAGATGGTTCGGAGCGACCAATCGCCTTCGCCTCACGAACTCTCGCAGACGCTGAGAAAAAGTATTCTCAGATCGAAAAAGAAGGGCTGGCATGTGTATTTGGAGTGTCACGTTTTCATGCTTACATCTACGGCCGACATTTCACGCTTGTCACCGACCACAAGCCCTTGCTAGGCCTATTCAATGAGGATCGACTCGTGCCTGTACAAGCATCCGGTAGAATACAACGATGGGCACTAACTCTGGCGACATACGAGTATACATTGCGCTTCAAGCCGACGCAAGCGCACGCGAATGCCGATGCATTGAGCCGACTGCCGTTGTCAGAGAAGCCAGCCTGTGTGCCAATACCAGCCGAGACAATATTGCTACTGGAATCAATAGATGAATCTCCGATTTCTGCAGCGGAGATTGCAACATGGACTAGGAGAGACCCGGTCCTGTCCCGCGTTCTCGGTTTCGTGGAGACCGGTTGGCCGAACGAACTTGGGCATGATGATGACCTGAAACCATATCAACATCGACGAGTTGAACTTTCCGTACAAGATGGGTGTATCTTATGGGGAAATCGGGTCATCATCCCACCCCGTGGTCGAGCTCGCGTTCTGCAGTCTCTACATGAAAGTCACCCTGGAATGGCTAGGATGAAGAGCTTCGCTAGGGCCTTTGCCTGGTGGCCCAAAATGGACAAAGACATAGAGTTGAGAGTAAAACGCTGTGACCACTGTCAACAAACTCGACCCTCACCCGCGAAAGAACCTCTCCACCCGTGGAGTTGGCCTAATCGGCCATGGTCAAGGCTGCATATCGACTATGCAGGTCCCTTCATGGGGAAAATGTTCCTGATCGTCGTGGACGCTCACTCCAAGTGGATGGAGGTAATGCCTGTTTCATCCTCCACCTCGACTTCGACTATCGAGAAGTTGAGACAAATATTCGCGACTCATGGCCTTCCGGACAAGGTCGTATCAGACAACGGAACTTGCTTCACGAGTAGTGAATTTGCGAAGTTCATGAAACTCAATGGCATCCGCCATTCGACAACCGCGCCGTATCATCCGGCATCAAATGGACTGGCTGAACGTGCAGTGCGCACATTCAAAGAAGCTATGAAGCGTACCGACAGTGGATCTATCGAAACGAAAGTTGCACGGTTTCTGTTTCGATACCGAAACACTCCGCACACTACAACTGGTCGATCTCCCGCGGAATTACTTCTTGGACGGAGGGTGAAAACACATCTCGACAATTTGCGACCCGATATCGCTTCCCGCGTCGACAATCGCCAGGAACAGCAGAAATTAAATCACGACATGCACGCTAAGCACCGTTCATTTCACGTAGGGGAGGGAGTGTTTGTAAAAAACTTTGCGAACGACAACAATCCCAAATGGTTACGTGGAACAATAGTAGGAAAATCGGGACCGATATCGTTCGAAATCGAACCCGACGACGGCCGTCTCTGCAAACGACACACTGATCACATTCGAAAGAGCGAAAGTGAGACCGAGATTTCCATTAGCCGTGCCAACGACATCGATAATGACATCGAAGATAGTAGCCCAGCTGCTACTTATGATGAAGGTCCCCCTGATCTTCCCCTGCCTATACGTGCTACGGAAAGACCTTGCGACCCCGAGCAACCGACTTCAGCTCCAGAGCGGAAAAGTTACCCGACTCGAGATCGACACCCCCCTAAACGCTATGGTCTTACTTATGAACATTAAAAATTGTTCACAAAGGAAATTTAATAAACTCACCCTTCATGTATTTGAAGATGCATGATTTACATACCATGTATTTGGACTCTAAAAAAGTAGGAGAATTTTAGACTTGCTTTTGGATACGAAACAACAAAGGACTGTTATGAGAAAACAAATAATGTGAACCCTACCCACATTTAAACTCAGTGAACTCAAGTTTATTACAAGTTTGGAAATTAAATAGTCTCATCTCTGTGTTTTACTTCAGACATTTTCTGTAGCAGCATGCATGTACAGTTGTTCATTTTTGTTTATATGTACAGTTGTTCATTTTTGTTAATCATTCATTACAAGTAGTTGAATCTTATTTTAAAAATCTTTTGTTAGATTTATTGTCTCTAATTATGATAAGCATTCTTTAGAAAGGGAGGAATGTAGTATATTGAAAGTGCATTATCATATACACATTATTTGTATCATATCACCTATTGCTCTACACTGTCTTACTTTCTATTTCTTGGTACATGTATCTTCCTCTCTGTCATACTTCATTCTCAGTTGTTTACTATTCTGTATCTAAGTCACTAAATGATGTATATTGTTCATATTTGTAATGACAGCTTTTTCTGGTCTTGTATATGACACCCCATTATGAGTATCCATTAGACTTGACCCAAAGGTCATATGTCACTATTATGACAGTGATAATGACCAGCCGATTGTCAGGCCAAGGAGGAACTCCTTGGCCAGCTTGTGTATATAAAGTTACAGCTCTAAATAAATGGACACTTGTATTTCAGACCTCAACTAGACAAGTCGCACATCTCCTCTGTTCTAGTCTTCGTATATTCTTATGTACTAAGTTGATACTTTACAACGTGCTTCTTGCGACCATCTCACTGGCTCTTTGCGGAGGTCTCACAAAGCCCATGGCTCCATACGGAGCCGTGACATGTGGCGCGTCGGTTGCACGTACCTGTACGGGGCTGTACGTTCGCCTCAAGTGTTCTTGCAAGTAACAGGAGTATGTTAATGAGGAGGGTGCAAGACGCCCAAGAGAAGGTGCAGAGAGGTGCACGACTGGTTGTGACCATGGCAAAAAGAAGGACGTACAAATCGCAAGAGTTGCTCCACAGCCGATTGCAGCTGCGGACACGCACAATCAGTTGTGACCATAGCATTATGCGTATAATTCAATGAGCTTTCATGTGTTATTATTACTCCTAGTTACTGGATTTTAAGCTTAAACACCAGTGTGCACAATCTTCACACTCCCTTTGAAAAAGCATTCTCATTACGCATCATCCCGGGTACATGCCATCAACACCAATACGTATCGTAAACCACCTCTATTTAAAAAAATACTACTGAAGCAGGATGTGATTATGTTTATCCCATGCACCATGCAAACACCATACAAACCTTGGCATTAACCACATGGTAGTTGACTAGAGGATAATCCTGGAGTATATGAAGCAAGGCAGCTACATTCTCTCTTGAGCAGAAAAATTCAAGATAAGCCTGAAGAAAAGAAGAAACAGTGAAACATGTTAGAGGATATCAGTAAGCATTTCCTCTATTTGGCAACGGGTGTTACAGGAACGCTAGTTGCGGTGTTTGGGAGACCTTAAAGAGAAGATTGAGTTCTGGAAAAGGTGAAAAATAATTTGTGAGCTTTCTCATTCCTCTTATGTCAGTGTGGAAGAACATCATAGTAGAAATGTCCCCTGAAAAGGATTTCTTTTCAAATGCCCTCATATTTGAAATATGACGAGAAATAGCTGAAACGTTCGGGTCGAACAGTCATGCCACATTGTGTGCAGTCCCATATACCAATTTCTGTGCACAGTGCATGTGCTTTTCAGCGAGATTGGGTCAATTTTTTACCATTTTGGTGATTCCAAAACCTCACAGTATGAACCAATTCTTATGTCGACATGATCAACTTTTCATGATCAACATTTTTTTTACAATGTAATTCCATGACAAGAACTTAACATTGTCTTTAATACTTTGCAGTATTGCCATTTATTGACTAACCCTTACTTTTAGGTATGCTGTTAAAATGCATTGTCCAACCAGTGAGGTGTGAGCTAAAATGCACAATGCACAGCATCATCGACTTAGGGAATGTTGATGAAAGAAGACCTTATGATGATCATTTCTGTGTTAGCTTTTAATGATAAATCTTTCTTGCAGCATGCTATACAAAAAGAAAATATTGGAACAGAATTCAATTTGATAAGGCAGAGTTAAAATTGGCAAAGTATGTTCAGGGAATTAAAGCAAGAATTAAGCAAATATTACTACACAAACTTGTCCTGCTTTAGCAGTATTTTTTCTTTGAAGCACAGCATGTTAAACCTAAAGAGGAAGTCTATTCTGTATTATTGTCAGAAGAAAGTTTTTAAAAATGAGAAAAAACGCAAATTTGTTATAAAGCATGTAAAGTATGTTTGTTATTTGGTCTAAAATGTCCTCAAGTATTGTGAATACAAGGGAATATAAGAAAGATGGATCGAAATACTAATTCCATGATCCCCAAATAATACAATGTTTATGGATATAACTATAACAAAATATAAATAAGACAGTGAAGGGGGCAATCGGATGGATAAAGAAAAGTCAGAGAGAAAGAGAGAAAGAGAGAGAGAAAGAGAGAGAGAAAGAGAGAAAGAGAGAAAGAGAGAGAAAGAGAGAGCCAATGGAGCCATTGTTGCAGGAGCATGTGTCATAGAACCAACAAAAAGGTTTATGCCAATAAGACAAGATTATCAGACAGGTGGTAAGTAGCATGCACTGATAGATGAAGAGTAGTATATTAGATTATAGTTTGGCTGCACTGCTACTTTACCATGTACCACCGACTCATTACCTGCATGCCAGTTTAAAGCCTCGGTCAACAGGCTTATGTTACCTTTTGGTAGACATAACCGTTAGCTGCCCCCCATCCTACCACCGGGTCTAAGGACGGTTCACCGTTGACGTTGGGTTGGGAGTTGATGGTGAGCACGCCACGCTTGTTGATGGACACCAGTTGGGATGACACCCGCATCGTCTCAGGGGACACCTCGTCGTCATTCCATGGGAATCGAGTAACCTGTGAATAAGGTAGGAAAATACAATGGCTTAATGACCAGTTTGATATAGTATGCTACAATAGCAAATGTAGCGAATGTACAGGGATGTCAGAGCTGCCCTTCTTTTGGCAAAATGAAGCAAGTGACAATTTGCAAGAAATTAACCATTTTGTTGTCAAAAGACACAGAATCAATTACAAACATGTTGTAGCCTCTTACCATAATGTATGATACAAGTATCAGACTGCCTTTCTGCATATAAAGCAAGGCAATATACGTTTTTGTCTGTGAATTTTAGGCATTTTCCCCATCTACAATGTGACATATGTCAGATGTCATCGCTGTGTTTTACTGAGTGACGTTAATAATAATAATAATATTCCGTTCTTGTATAGCGCATAACACGTTATGATACATACGTCTCTATGCGCTTCCAAAGGGTTTCCTAATAAAAACTTTTATCTGCTTAACTGGAGCTCCACAACATTTTTCATAGGGGGGTCCGAATTGAAATTTGTAAGCAAATTGAGGACTGTAAGCATAAACCCCTTGTAAAATTGAAAAATTATGGGAGTCAAGAGAATTGAAGAGCTATGTGTCCTAGATGGCTGCAGACCTTGAGCTATGGCTAATACCTTGTTGCCATATCTGTTGGGTTCTCCCGACAGATAGCAGCTAAAGATCTCACTGACTTCTTGCACGCAGGTGATCTCCTCGCCCCACATGGTTCGTAACTGCTTCTGGTTGGACTTGCTGACAAGATAGAACAGATGGTAATCCCTCAGCTCACCGAAGGCGGGGGACGAAGAATCGCCCCAGCGGCCGTTGGGAAACTCGTCCCACTCCTGAGTCCTGTAGACGTAGCTCTTGGGCCTGGAGGCCCAGAAGATGGGCCTGACATCCTCCTGTTTTCGCTTCAGGTTGGCAGTGGTCTTCCAGGGGAGTGGTCTCTTAGGCTCTCCACACCATAATCCCAGGGCAGTCAAGATCTCAATGGTTGCTACTTCTCGATTCAAAGTGTAGATATGGATTCCAAAAACTTCTCCACTAGAATAGAAATAAGAAAAACATTTGAGACATTGCTCAAAGACCATGGTATGAAGGGGGTTTATGGCCCATACATGTATAGATTGAGCTCACTCAAGTTAAGTTGGATCTAAGCACAAACAGTAACTTTTTCTGATTATTTCTTCTTTATTTTTTTGTCTTCACACAGCTACTAGTATGCGATATGAAAATAAATAAATGATAATGCAGTTCAAACAAACGTCATGCTGATAATAGGCTCAACTTAAGTAAGCAAAATGTCATATACAGTGAAACCTGTCTATAAAGACCACTCAAGGGAGACGAGAAAAGCGGTCTTTATGAGCAGGTGGTCTTTGTGGACAGGTTCCTTTAATACACATTTCAATGAGAAACATTGTTCAAGGGAAACAAAAATTGTGGTCTTTATAGACAGGTGGTCTTTCTATACAGGTGGTCGCTAAAGCAGGTTTGAATGTACATGTATGTCTCAGAAATATGAGTCTGTGCTTGCAGACTACAATGATCTAACTCGCCTTTCAAATAATTCTTTGCACATTGCGACGGCCTGATGAACGCCAAAGTTCCGGATTGCTGCATCGTTCTCTTTGATGGGTTCGATCACATCCATGATCTGCTGTGGAACATCCAGCTTAGAAAGCTTTACCAAACTCCTTAGAGAATGATAGCCCTGGAAAATAAAGAGAAAATATTACAGGGAATTAAATCAGATTTAATCAGAAACACTCACGATTTTATACCCCTTTTTTATATTCATAGGGTATACCTGTGATCATCTGACAAAGTTACACTTGCATGATAACCCTGGCAAAATAGAGAGAAAATTTAAAGGAAATTAAATCAGATTTAAGCAGGAACACTCACGATTTTATACCTTTTTTCTACATCATAGAGCATACCTGTGATCATCTGACATCAAAATTATACTTGTTATATCATCAGTGAATATCTTGATTGTATCATTTACTGAGAAGAAAATTTTGGAAGTTCCTTGGGCATATTTCATTTTCAACAATGAACCACTTTGAACTTGTATTTTAAAACGATAACTCTTTATAACATGAATTTGTGTACAAATAAAGCCCACCGCACACTATACGATCGGTCTACGATCCAATTTTGAAAGAAAATATAGCATTAGATATAAACAGTTCAACACATAAAATATGTTTTATTGAGGTTCTGAATAGTTGCATAGATAGTAAAATAAAAATTACGGCCTATTAGGAGAATTCTGGTAGGAGGAAAGGCCAAATCGGCTCCGAATTGTGGTGACGTCAGAGCAGGTCTGCGATTGTTAACGATTTGAAACTGATTTGGCTCTTATTCCGGACATAAGGCCGACATCGCACCACATTCATGAGTATTCATATCATTGTTCAGAACCTGAACCAGTTAGCTTTTACTTATTAAACTGCCTATATTTAATGATATTGAGATTATTTGCAAAATAGTATAGCGTGCGGTGAGTTTATGTCTTGTGGCTGATAAACTGATTACCTCTCTACAATGAGATGGCCTCAAGATTACTCCATAAATAACATTTACCACCCTGCAGAGATATGATTTAAAGAGAAGGTTGAGTTCTGGGAAAGGTGAATTGCATTCCTTTTATGTCAATCTGGAAGAACATCATAGTAGATACATGTATGTCCCCTGACAAGGAATGCTCTTCAAATGACCTCATATTCGAAATAGGAGAAATAGCCCAAGTGTTCCAGCCAAACATTCATGCTACATGTGTGCAGTCCCATATACCCATTTCTATGTACCGTGCATGTGCTTTTTCAGCAAGACTGGTTCCTTTTCTTTTCAATTTGATGATTTCAAAACCTCAAATGATAAACTTTTCCCAAACTTTTCACAATGTAATCGCATGACCAGAACTCGGCTTCATCTTTAATTCTATCTCATTTCTCAGCTCAGTGTGGATTCTCTTTAAGAGGGAAAGACAGATAATTCCAATGACTAGCCTTACTTGTATTGGCATGAGTCCAGGAATGATGGGCACGGTGATTCCGATTGCACGGCAGTCTCGGACGAACTTGAGGAATGTCTTGGCTTCAAAGAAGAGTTGCGTGATGATGAAGTCTGCTCCTGCATCCACTTTCATCTTCAGGCACTTGAGATCCTCCTCATAGCTGACAGCATCTGGGTGACCAGCTGGGTAGCCTGTCAAAAGATGAATTGGATCTTGATATTTATTTCGGGTCTGAAATAAATGTTGGTTGCAATAAACTTCTATGAAATAGTTTCTAGATGATGGCCTGTAGAACAATTCCTGAACCATCCTCATGATCACATCTTCAAGAGCATTTCCACAACCTTTGGCAAGATGTTAATCTCCATTTGCCACTCTCCACCCAGGTGTTAAATAAGGTGTTAAAAATTTCATAGCATATTAAAAAAAAAAAAAAATTCATAGCATATACTTTAAAACAGCCCTAGGGCAAAAAAGTATATGATACAGAGGGCATGTCCTCTGGAATGGGTTAAGCAATGATATTAAAAATTCTGCATCACTCCAAAGTTTTAAAAGGAATTTTAAAAAACATTGTTAAAAATGCAACTCTCTTCTCAGTGCCAACATTAATGACCCCCTCCCTTTACAGTTTTATATTACGATTATTAGGGGGATAACCCAGACAAGCAAATTTGCTTTTGTTATCCCCCTCCACGTACTACATTATGTAGATTATTAATTACTTTTTCCGTTTTATCAACACCTGTATGTTTGTTTCTCTTGTATTTTTTTTTCTCCGTCTTTTATTCTATCAAATGTAAATTGTGATTTGTATTTTGTATATTTTGTATGTCTTTTACTAGTACTGGAAAATAAATGAAATGAAGAAATGAAAAAATGAAATGAAATGGGTACCCGTTAGGATGCGAAAGTTAACGTCGTTTGCTTAGCAATGTGAGCGCCACGGCCCATTGCTGGAATACTCCCCAGGGAGTGGAGAATGTGCATACATTGTGTGCAGGCATGCCAGAATCCGATGACCAGGGTAATAATTATCTGTAGAGCGCTTAGAGGCATCGCCAATGTATTAGGCGCTATATAAAAGCGGAATATTATTATAACATAATTCACACGACCTCAAAAAAAAAATATTCTCTCTGTAATCCATGCATCTCAGTCTTTCACAAGATGGCTATATCCTGCACATGGCAACTACATTAGATCCTCAATATAATAGTGGGCAGAACAGCACACACCCTCTTCAGCATTAGGCAATCAACACCCTGGGGAGCGTTCCATCAAGCGTTTTGTCAGTGATATTTAACGACAACTGTTATAAGCTACTGAATTCCTTGCATCTGACTGGCTGACAGCAAATTTGTCAGTAAAAATCACTGACAAAACACTTGATGAAACGCTCCCCAGGTGGCATGCATCTTTCTGAAAGCCGTACCTGATTGGCTCAAACCAGAAAAATGTACATCTGACAGGCATTATTGCCATCCACTTTTCCCCTTCCTCTGCAGCCAGCTATCATACAGGTACCATTCAATGTTAAAGATTTTGCTTCTTATGATCAAGTCTGTTGAAATATCGCTTATAAGAATGATAGAATTGGAATAATTTTAAATGCTTATGCTCCTTTTCACGTATTATTATTACAGCAGTCAAATGATTGCCCGTCAATAAACACAATGTATGCACATAATGCCTCACACTGTCGTGGGGGGATACCTATCACATGTGTACCACTCACAATTTGCATAAATTATGCAGTATAACAGCATTTTTTCACTCACCTGCTACAGCGATGACAAAGTCATCCCCAAAGACTTTTCGTATATGTTTGACAAGATCCACAGCATAGTTGAACCCTCCTGGGGTAGGTTTCCATTCATCTGAATGACCTGGAACATCTAAGGGTTACAACATTAAAGGAAGTAAACAGCACCCTTTAAATGCACAACATTTCATATTACTTAACAATAACCGTATTGAGTATATTATAGGAGAGTACATTGTAAAGGTTATTTTCCTACAGCACCTTCTTCCATCTGTTAAAATCAGAATATGGAGCTAAATTTTTCTGACCAGCATTTTACTACTATAAAGCAAAAAACTTTTGTGACATAAAACTTTGGCGAATAGTTTAATGACAGCCAATTTTGCAGCAAGAAACTTTCGGGAATTGCGGTAATTTTGTGTTTCAATTGTAATTTGATGATTTTGCGGCATGAAACTTTCGCGAATCTCTACCACTCGCGAAATTTGCAAAAGTTTCATGATCGCGAAAATTTGTTGTTTTACAGTATACCATTTTCTGAAACACATAACTTATGTAGAGATGAACATAAATAGACTGCTCAAGAAAAAGAGAACTTGTGCAGTAGTCTAAATATGCAAGTACTTAGTACAAGCTTCAAAGAGAACCCCCCCAAAAAAAACTTTGGAGTTGTCACTAAAGCAGGTTTGAACGCATCTACATGTACTATTCATTACAAACAGCTCTTTTAGCACCACTGATTCTCCTCATCTCTTGCTGCTCCCTCCTAAATCTGCCTTCCATGATTTTAAAAGGTACATGTACTTCATCCCTTTGCAGACTTACACAAAATTCTGAAAAACTTTGCACAGGTACAGGAGAAATGAAAATCTTGCTTTTGTCACAGAGGGAGCTATTCAGAAATCATGATGGAAAATGATTTGAAAATTATGCGATTTTGTACAAATTGAAAAATGTTACCAAATTGTTGTATATTACTATAATCATTTTCACATCTGCACGTTTTCCAATTACAATTTGTTTGTGATTTATCGCATATTCACACAACTTTAGGGCCACAAAAGGGATGAAGTACTTATAAGGTTTTGATAGCTAGATGACCGCATTCATACCTCCACGTAAAGCTAAGATGTTGCGGATGCCACACTCCTTGGCCCACTCTAGATGTCTTGTAATAGTCTCTGCTGATTGGCTGACACAACACATATGGAGCATGGTATCCAGACCGCAGTAATTGAGCATTGTACGTGCTATCTCCATGGAGCTGGTCTCCTTGCGCCCTCCTGGGTTGCCAGCAGAGTGCCAGGTGATGTCACAGAAGAGTGGGCCTCCATGGAACATACGGTCAAATCTGATGATCGAAAGTATGAAAACAGGAAGGAAATTCAGAAAATAAGACAAAAAGACAATGAGTAGACAATATAATTTATGAACATATTTTAACATTTGTATTTCCAGGTACTATACATGCTCATCAGAACCCATATATGAAGTCGATTTAGTCACAAACTCTCCATTCTGCACTATTACTGTACAATCTGTTGGGGGGGGGGGGGAATTCCAGCCGGTAAACCTTTTAGACACACCATGCTAATTCATACCACAATGTACATGTACAAAAATGCATCAAACAAGTTTCCCATTGAAAAACATGGGTAGAGAGAGAGAGAGAAACTTGTATACAATGCCCTACTCTAAGTGCTGAGCAAGTACTCAAACCTACATGTACAGGCCCTCAAGTATCCAATGAGGGGTCAAACAACTAGACAACAACATTGCTACACAAAAGACATGGGAAAGAAGTTGAGTATGAAGGGGCCATCAGCAAAGGCATTATGATGGAAGAAAATGGTCAATAGAAAGAAGCAGAGAGAAAAAAAAAATCAGACAACATAACAGACATACATGTACCTTTAACCCTTTTAAGACTATTGACCAGACTTTGTTTGGCTCGATAATTTTTTTTTGTTCAGAGCCCTAAAGAAATATACTAGATACAAGAGTAGAAAGAGCAAAAATTCTGCACACACTGTCCATTTTTGTTACATGACGATATTGTGTTTGATGCCAGGAATTTTAAAAAGGAGAAGATTTTAAAATTCTTAAATTGGCAACAAAGTGAAAGGTTCAAAATCATTCTTTTTTAAAATCAAAATTGGCAATTTTTTCAACTTTTTGTCAAAGTTCCTATTAACCATGTATGTTGTTTGGAAGACATTACATTTTATTAGAACTACATGTATGTAGCACTAAAGAAAAAAAGATTGTTGCCTATTTGAAAGAAAAGCAAAATATGGAAATGGATTGCATTCAAAAAGAAGAATAATGAAAATTACAAAAACATGAGCATGACAGAGAGTATCACTGATGCCTGACAAAAAATACATATATTCATTATTGCACTAGCTGTTCTCAGTAGGTTTCCATGGTGAGTATTCACGATTGAAAGCTTTCGGTAACACCATATGGGAGCCTTGAGATGGGTTCTTGAGACATCAAAAAATACATATTCATTATTTCACTAGCTGTTCTCAGTAGGTTTCCATGGTGAGTGAGTATTCACAATTGAAAGCTTTCGGTAACACCATATGGGAGCCTCTGTGATGAGGCCGTTGATATATACAACTGCCAATGCTTTTCAACCACAAAGGGTTTTGTTTTTTTGTGCGAAGGGGCAAATTTTACCAAATTTTTCATGGCACATTGGTGACATGCAATGTAACAAAAGAACCTTAGGAATACACATATCCACTACATATAATTCAGGTTCACATCCTGCATATCAAGCAAGGGGGATGCTTAACCCCTTCTATGCCACCAGATTTTTGAGCAATGGTCAAAAATGAACTTTCAAGAGTTAAATATTAACTTTCAATGAGTTTTTTCTTGAGCAAACTGGGCAAAGATATATTGCATACACTGTAGGAATAAACATTACATGTACATGTATATTGAAGGCACAGGTTTCTGTACGAGGAAGAATTTTCATGCCATTCTTTGCCTAAACAAAATGTTCAGCACTAAATTTTGGGGCGGGATTTGCCGCCCATGGCATGCTAGGGGTTAAGAAAGGGATGACAGGCTACCAAGAGCAAACTCTTGACATGGGTCCTTTTACATACCATTTGACTAGCCCCCCCCCCCAATTTTCTAAAAAGGCTAAATTAATCCCGATTTGGGTGATATTTAGAATCCCCAGGAATAGCACTGCATGTATATCACTCACTATGCTTCCCCCTTTTTTTTAAAGAAACACACACAAGTTTTAACCACATATTATGCCAAACACCATCTAATTTTTTAATGCTTTGCTCATGAGTCATGGATATACTACATGTACATGTAAGTGCCACCTTAGGGATCAAACCCACAATCCTCGCATCTCCAGTCAACTGTTTAAAGCACTCAACTATGACGCCTGTACATCTATGAGGATGATGAGAGCAAAAATCCTTCAACCTCCCCCCTCCCCCCAACCCTCCACGTGCTGCAAGCCTAGTTTACCCAAACTAAATTGTAGTAAGAACACTGTACATACCTTCCTACAAGATTAACAGCACCGTTAGCCGTCCTAGGAGGAAAGAACTCCAACGAGAACCACCGCTCCTTACTGGCAATGCGGTTAGCGATCTTGTCCGAGAGCCTCATGAACGGCTGGACAGGCTCAGGGGATGGGCTACGAGAGATGGACGTAGGTGTCAGGTTGCCATTCTGGTGCAGTGTCTGTATGAGGCTTTGAAGGCCTGAATCCTCCTTCTTCAGTACAACTCCATTTTGATCCACCGGAGTCACAACTGCCATGCTGGTCGGATTAAGGTGTCACACAGTATAAGGACTGTAGTATCTTTCACTTTCGTATACTGAGTATGTAATGTATCAAGAGCTCCAGGTGTGAGCCTGTTCGTAAAACTAAAAAGAACAAAAAGAAGGAAGAGGTTTTATAAAGATTTGTAGAGACTGTCTACAGAACTCTGCTGCTAGATGAGCTTCGGCCTTTCAGTGCATCAGCAAAAATAAAATTACATGGGAGCGGTGAGCCATTTACCTCTGGAAAGCTTCACAAGAACTCTGGTAAAAAACAATAAAACACATAAAAATTGTTTTGAGGAAATCACATTTTTAAAACATCAAAGCCCAAAAGAGCCCCCATGAACATGAAAGTACTTTTTTTACACTGCGGTGCATTCATTACTCTGCACTCTACAGGCATAATGTGATGGTGGACTGTTCCAAAATGATTCTTAGCCATTTAAATTAGCAACACAATACGTGGAACATCGTCTGCTGTGTATGATTCCAGAACTCCTATTTGAAAGATACATGATTTGATTTTTTAATTTATAAAAGACATCTGATTATACTGATTCATCGTCACATTAAATCTCCTTTAGAATTTTTGAGGATACACTTGTTTTGCCTGATTTTCCAGTTCTATCGTTTTCTCTTTGTTTTTTTGTCTTTCTTTATTTTAAGTCATTCTATCATTTTCCCTTTCTATCTGTTCATTCTTTTCATCATTCTATCATTTCCTCTTTCTATCTTTCCTTATGTTTTCTTTCTATCGTCTTATCTTTCTTTAAATTTTTTATGTTTTTTTTTTTATTCATTCTATCATCTTCCCTTTCTATCTTGTATCATTTCCTCTTCTATCTTTCCTTGTGTTTTCTATTGATGGCCTGCACTTATAGGACAATCAAGGTAAATCACACAAGATTTCTCGCAGAACACATACACTCACTTCCGGTTGAAGTACGCTTTAGGATCGCTTTCGCTTTCACACCGCACGTTGGAGCGGAATACGGAATACAGGCCAGGATCCTCAAAATCCTCTTCGGCAAAGTGATCACTGCACATTGTACTCCACTCACTTGGCCGGCCCTCTATCGCAGCGAATTTGCAAATGGCGATCTCAGCGATGAGCAAGAGAATATATACCTCACCCCTGCCAGTGAGATGGCGCTCTTCCAGTATTCGGTCAGGCAACATTGAGTGCCTTGCGCCAACGTGCTTTGTGTGCAACTTGTCGCTTTGCGCTTCGCCGACGCGCTTTGCTGACGCGCTTTGCTCTTTTTAGAAATACATTTTGTTCATTATTTCTGACCCTAGATCTTCGATTTGTGGATTTTAATGGATAAAAAATCTCATACATTTAAGTATGAATATATAGAAGCCACAGAAAATGCCTAAAAACGCAGAAATGTGACAAAAATGGTTATATAACTCTCCCGAGATGCAGCGCACTATCGCGTGACCGAATTGTGGGCGGCGCCGACCGAATACTGGGCGGAAAACTTCTCCTTCTTCTGTCGGCACCCTGGGCTTACAAATCAACGTTATTGTGAGGAATTAAACACGAAAAATATGCAACAGCACTAGTCTACGACCTAGGGCGAAATCGGCCTTGGCAGAAAATCGCGGCAGACATGGCAGAGTGAGACCAGAGTCAGAGAGTTGAATTGATCGCAAATACGCCTAACTTAGTACTTGTGAAGTTGTGTTGAATTTCGCATTAGGCCTAGGGTGCGCGCCCCGGTATTCGGTCACTTAAAAAGAAATCGCCGCTGATATGAATACCTATCTCTTTAAATTGACAATGTACCATCAACAGAACCGCAAAATTGTCCTTTAAATAATTATCAAAATAATTTAAAACATGGAAACTTACCCCAAAAAATATCGCCGACAGAAGAAGGAGAAGTTTTCCGCCCAGTATTCGGTCGGCGCCGTCCACAATTCGGTCACGCGATAGTGCGCTGCATCTCGGGAGAGTTATATAACCATTTTTGTCACATTTCTGCGTTTTTAGGCATTTTCTGTGGCTTCTATATATTCATACTTAAATGTATGAGAATTTTTATCCATTAAAATCCACAAATCGAAGCTCTAGGGTCAGAAATAATGCACAAAATGTATTTCTAAAAAGAGCAAAGCGCGTCAGCAAAGCGCAAAGCGCGTCGGCGAAGCGCAAAGCGACAAGTTGCACACAAAGCGCGTTGGCGCAAGGCACTCAATGTTGCCTGACCGAATACTGGAAGAGCGCCATCTCACTGGCAGGGGTGAGGTATATATTCTCTTGCTCATCGCTGAGATCGCCATTTGCAAATTCGCTGCGATAGATGAAAGACCCGGAAGCTCCTCTTCACACACATACTAAATTCATTGCACCTGCACACATAGTTATTTCACCATAGGCGTCTACATATGGCTATGCGTGTTAACTCACGCGCTAACGGAACCCGGAAGTGCGGAAACTTGGGTAACACTGACCAGTTTCGAGGGTATTTGGAGATCTTTTCCAGGGCGTCCGACCTGAATTGCTTTCAACATTAGAGGTACCTTGTTCATGTGTCTGTTATGTACAAGTTTCGAGCCTCAAAAATTATTCATGAGTTCTTCACAGCTGTTCAAAGAGCTGCGTGACCGAATTCTGGAATATGACCGAATACCGGGCCGCGCACCCTAATTAGTTTTTTTACACATTTCAAAACACTTAAATTCAAAATTATTTGATATCAATGTGTAAAATCATTAGCAAAGAAGTAAACTTATACAAAACATGTCATGAAATTTAAGGCCAAAAAACGGTACGGTGCATAGAGTGGACTCCAAATCTTGAAGTGGAAATGACAGTCACCGCCATGACCGCGCAGTGCCGAGTTAGCCAGACCCCCTCGTAGTTGACGGAGTCGCAGGTCGGGATGGCTTACCGTCCGACTTCAGCTTCGCTCCGTTCCGCCGCAGCTCCAGGGAAATGATCCACTGCCGCCGAAGACTGCGGTCAGTGCTTTATGACTGAAGTCTGACTGAACTGTAACTTAAGTAACAAATCAGCAAGACCATGTTGAGAATCAAATCGATATTAAACTAGGCCTAAACTATCTATTGTTGTTGACGGATATGGATCCGTAGTAGCGTATAGTATACACAGCTGATCAATAGCGTGGACTAGTCTTCTGAAGTTCTGGACGTTCAGAACTTCCAGTCTTCAAATCAAACAACAAACCTTTTTCTTTCAGCATTATGATGCGATGATCATATTAATAACCAATCAAGACAAAAATGTGAAAAGGGAATGAATAATGGTAAAATTCAAGACCATTTTCATCATGACTTACCAAAGCTATTTGGTTGAATTCAAACGAAAATATATCATCAAAGCCTGCCCCGAACAGTTGGGCGAGACTACGAACTGTAGCTTGAACGGGTGCGCGCGCGCGGCGTATGTTTACTCGACGAAGGTTGGAAAGCGAAAGAGGACCCGACAAGAGCGCGACGAAATTTTGTGCATAATCCAGATCCAGGCATCGATGAATCCAGGGCACGTCTCGTTTAGCGCCCTCTATAGTGACATGCGATATAAGGTTAAGGTCACCACCGATCTCAGTGCAGTGTGCATGCGAGGGTTATGTTTGGAAAAGTTCACATCACGTACTGCTCACATGCTCGCATTCATACAGTATTTTAATGTTGTTGAAATGGGATTACATTCATGTCATGAACCGTGACTGTGCGGAATTAAAAGTAAGGAGGTAGAAACCGTGAAAACATTGGCGGGGGGGGGGGGGGGGGGGGGGGTGGGCAATACCGGCGAAAAGTTTTTTTTTCTCTCTCACTCTCTTGTCAGAGAATTATGGAGGAAAACATCTGATACCCCCCCCCCCCAACTGAGCGACTTATTGGAGGGCTGGTGAATGAAAAAAAAAATTGTCGTCAACACCCACCCACCCCCCCCCCCCCCGAGCGATTTTTACAAAATCCTGGCTACGCCACGTTGGAATACAAGGAATAAAAGGAGCAAACGATGGGGTTGAAAATGACAATTAACCTCTAAAAATGAGAAAAAAAGAAAGAAACAAAAAAGAAAGTGATTTTGTACTGTGTCTCTAAAAATTCTCTGATAAGAAAGGGGGGGGGGGGGGCGGGGCACAAACTTCGAAGTTGTACTGCATGTAGGCGAGTCATTTTCGAGAGAATCTTTCTCTATCAGTTGATAAACATAGCAGTTTTCTGGAATGAACTTCCGCTTAACCGTGACGCAGAGTTTTCATCTCATGATGTTCACCTGTATACCGTCTGTTTAGAGCTAGAAGGGCGTTAACTCATATACTTTAACACAGAGTTAACGCCCTTCTGGCTCCCAGCAGATTACTCTGGTTTATCACCTGAAAAGCAAAGTTCAGTCTCAAAACTCTATTTGACGCTGAAAAACGACTTATTTTTCGCAATAAACTCGTCGTTTGTTTGCTCATAGATTTCCAGATAAATTATGTTTATCGCGTCGATTAGTCTTTTTTCCAGACTATAGGTATGGGAACAGAGCCAAGAAACCACCTCGTTCAAACTGAAGTGTATCGGTGATATGATCTAGAGTAGACTGTCTTGTCTATGATTTGGGGCGGCATTCAAAGAAAGAAAGATTTAGAGCAGGCCTACTAGACATGTTGAAAAGTAATACAGGATATAGGATAAGCCGATAGGCCTATCCTTACAGACCCCCCCCCCCCCCACACACACTATTGTGTCCTGAGCATTAAATCTCATTCCATTCCCACACTCTGTCTCGTTTGTTTTCAATCTCTATACCCTAATCTCTTTGCCTGCTACCTATCTTATCCCTGCTCGACAACATCGACTGAACCATTCCATCACACACCAGCTGTTATGTAACTGCCCTGTATATATACTGTATATATATATATATATATATACATAAAGAGAGAAACAATTAATGAATTCCAGAGAAGACATTGGTAATGCATTGAATTCCAACTTTTATATTTATTTTCACCAAATTTTCGATCCTCACGGATCTTCCTCAGGGTAATGAACAAAGTGAAATATGTATGTGAAATATGTATATATATATGTATATATATATGATGAAATATCATCATATATATATACATATATATATATATATATATATGAGAGTTGTTCTGTGAATAAAATCACTTGTAGTTTGATACCACATCAGTGCAGTCATGAGTTTGTTCTTTGTCTTCGAGAAACAACAGAACACAAAATTGGCGACGAGGATGGGATGAGGATGAACTTACCTTTCGGCTTTAGAATAGAAACAGAATACGTCGCCAAGGATAGAACACAAAATTGGCGACGAGGGTGAAGCCTAATTAACGCTCGGCTTCCAATAAGAAGAAGAAAGGGGAGAGTATAGACCCCAACCAGGACTTAGGTAGCCAACGGAAGGAAAGGAGAATAGCTATGCCAGAGAACGGCAGCAGAAGGGGAACTCGAGAGAGAGGCAGACTTTCGAGGAGAGACAGAGAGGGATCCACCTCCACCGTTTACGTTTCGGTTGTACGAGACAACGCCCCGATGGCTGGAGTGGTTAGGAGGATTCCAGAATTATCTGCAAGCGTCACGGGTAACATTACCAAGTCAGAAGTTCGGACTTCTGATGCATTTTGGAGGAGAACCCCTCCAAGATTTTGTTCGAGGAACTCGCTCCCTCAGTTTGCAGTCAGGACGGCCACGACAACTACGAGGTCGCAGTGGAGGCTTTCTCGAACTGTATTGATCCGACACCAGCTGTCGAGGAAGAACCTCTAGTTACAAGCCAGGACGGCGACGACCGGCGACGACGAAGTCCTACGAGGTAGGCCTATACATTGATTACCCCGGCCCTGTCCACCTTAGCAGTCACGACAGCGATGACGGCTTCCAAATCAAAGACAATGACACCGAGCGCCATCACCACGGCCTCGAGGAGGATTGCCAACAGCCCGACACAGCTGCACAGAACGATCTGCTTCCCGAGATGCATGGTCCAGAGCCCCCAGATGATTTCGCAGTTCCCGAGCCAGAGGTTGACCATATCGACGTGATCGAGCGGCAGTACGACAGCCCCGCGACGACGGCCACCAGCTAGACGCTATGCAGATCCCGCTTCCACCTAGGAAAGGTGACGACATATGAGCCGAGACCTCGACGACAACGTCTACAGAGAAGATGAATTGGCAGACGCTAGAAACGCCACGCCCAAGCAACGCCCAGATTCCGCTCCCGACGCGACGACGAACAATCTACTTCTTCAGTGCCCGAGATCATCACGACCCGCGATCCAGCTATCGATCCACGATCACAGACTAGAAAGCGAACTTGATTTAGCAATAATAGCAGCCAATGTCTTCGAACATAATATGCACCACAAGTTACCTGATTACATGGACTTAAATCCAAGACCACGATTAGCCAAAACCTAGATTTTCTTCTCGCGACTAAGGAAATAGATACAGTCGCAGAATTGATTGTGAAAGTTAGCATGTATCATAGACTGGATGAAAGGTTGTTTTTAGTTGATCCCCAGGAGGATTTTATACTTATATCGTTTTATGTTGAACATAATTGTGAACTGTCATGCTGACAATGAACCTTGAGTAGAGATTCTACAATCGAACATAAAAAGGGAAATGCCAGATTAGAGCGATGAAGTACAATGAACTCAGTAAAAAGACCCAAACAGTTTTAATGCTTTACGAATTTAGCAGTTTTATGATTATTATTTCTCAGTTATCATGCATCAGTCATATTTATTATTTCTATGCTGGGATGATATCAGTTTTGTAGAGTCGAGTTAAGCAGTCATTCATGCTTTGAGTTGTTTTGTTTTATATTTTTCAAAAAGAGAGGGATAGAGAGAGAGAGAGAGAGAAAGAGAAGTAAGCCTTAGTTAAATTCTTTTTGAAATCATTATTTTGAAGTTACATTTCTACGACTGTTAGAGTCAGTCGCACGAGACTACTATACAGAGCGTCCCAATAAAAAGGGAAGCGGAGTTGTCAGTTATTTTCCCAGTAAAACAGAACAATTCATGTCATATAATATATATCATCATAAGGTTTAGCTCTTCCTCTTTCTTTTGACAGCTAATATGACACTTAAAGTTTATGCATTGATGAGCAAGCAGAGTTTAAAATTTGAATGTCAAAATTAAGTTGCACAGAATAAGTTGTCAAGATTGGAAAGGATGCAGCAACGTTGGTTAACAAAGGGAGGGCTCATTTGCAATTCTTTGGTGTTCTTTTTTATGTTTCTTTCACCAAATTTCTCAATGAGAATGAATACGGTTTTAAGCACAGGCTTTTCACTTGCTTGCCTGACCATGCAGCTAACAACACAGCAAAGAGTTTTCCTAGTAACCGAATAGAATCGCACTGGAAGCCTTCAGGAAGTTGCCCAAGATTTCCGTCGTCGGTTTCCTGATCGGAATGTTCCGTCAAAGTCAACGATCTGGAAGAACGTTCGAAAATACCACAATGAAGGTACAAGTTTGAACCTCAACAAAGGCCGATCTGGGAGGCCAAGGTCAGTCCGAACAGAGGACAACATTGCCGCAGTTCAGCAGGAAGTAGCTGCAAATCCCCATGTCTCGACGAGAAGAAACGGACTTGGCATGTCAAGATCTTCCTACCACAGGATCATCCGACTGGACATGCAATGGTATCCTTACATGATACGCATTCGGCACCAACTACTAGAAGCAGGCATGCCCAGACGACTCCGATATTCCCAGTGATTGCTGGATCGTGGCCCAAGGTTTGTTGAAAACCTCATCATTGGAGATGAAGCGTCCTTCTTCATGAACGGCAAGGTCAATAACCACAACGTCCGGCAGTATGCTCCAATCCACAACTCACCACCGTTCCACTACGATGTCAACATCAGTCGCGAGAAGGTTTCCGTCTGGGTAGGACTCTGTGGTAATGGATCGTTGATCGGACCCTTCTTCTTCAACGGAAATCTCGATGGAGAACGCTACCTACACCTTATCAACGAAGACGTCGTTCCAGAACTTGATTAACACTTCGTTCGCCAGCCTGATGGGAGCTTCGAAAGAGTCTGGTGGGTACAAGATGGAGCACCGCCTCATCGAAGATTAGTCGTCAGGGAGAGACTGCAGGAACTCTTCAACAACAGAGTCATCGCGTTGAATCATGATGTCGAATGGCCTCCCAGGTCACCAGATCTCACCCCGTGTGACTTCTTTCTTTGGGGCTTTCTGAAGAGCAGGGTCTACACCTCCCCACCACGAGACACTAACCTGCGTAACAGGATCGTGAGAGAGTGTGAGGCACTGCGGCACCAAGAACCCGTGATTCGCCAGGCAGTATAGGAGCCATGAGGGGCAGAGCACAGGTGTGCGTGGACAGGCATGGTGGACATGTTGAGGGACGTTGGGGATAGAGTTACACGGTCCAAGATTTATGTGTTGCTCTTGTAAAGAATGAAATAAAAAGAAATAAAACTTAGTTTCATCGTTTGTTTGTGTGTCGTTATTCAGTGTCACAATTAGGCGTCACAATTCTTTTAAGTGGAAAACAAGAGAAGACAGCAAGAGAGCAAGTTGAGATATGCAAGCGATTGAAAAGATTGAGGTTAGAATATCACTGAAATGAAATAAGAAGGTTGAAATGAATTGAAGATAACTTAGTTAAAGAATGTTAAGGATTGAATAGAAATCGGGAATGAAAAATGGGGATGCATGGAGACTGTGAAAATGTAAAAACCGAAAAGATGCAAATAGCCAGAAATGATTCATAAAGTGAAACAAAATGTATCACATTAAAACCAAGGAGTGAGCGAAAAGGGGAAATGAAAAGAAAAACCTGAATTAACAGAAACATGAAAACTGTAACAGAAACAGAAAACCAAACACAAGAAAGAAGATACTGAAGACAAAACAGAAAACGTGATAACAACATGAAGGGAATTGAAAACAAACTCGAATAATCTGCATTAAAACGTTCGCACCAATATTCTGTGCAAATCGATTCTTACATTAAGCTGATAAAATTGTTCTAAGTCGGTCAAGCATAAACAAATCTTCGTGTATTTGGTATCACATAAAAGAAGAGACTTTATTCTTACTAAAAGTGTCAATGTTTTATTCCAATCCTATTTCATTATCAAGATATCTATCTCCAAAAACGGGTTTCCTTTTTTCTGGGACGCACTGTACATGTACTATACTTTGTAACCGTTGATACTTTTCTACGAAAGGGCCTAGGTGGGGGGTTGCTATCCTGACTCGACTCTATCCTGAGCTGAGGTCAAAAACTATAACAAATACTGATATCTGTAATATGTCTTGTATTTTTGCTAAATTCTAAATATCTACTTTTTCTGTAATCTGTAAAATGTCATAATACCTAGATACGCCACTGCCTTAAAAGAAGAAAAATAAGCGCGGCATTTTTGTGGGTAGCAGGAGACACTTTTTTTGAGCTTGGAAAGGTGGGGGGGGGGGGCATTGTGCCCTCCTGCCAACGAGTGAGTTAATTTACGATTTATATGAACAAATAATAATAATAATAATAATGATGATGATAATAATAATAATAATGAAAATAATAAAAATAATAATAGTTGTATAATTCTCTTCTTTCTTCTTCTCCTTCTTTTTTCGTTTTTCTTCTCTCTCTCTCTTCTCTCTCTCTCTCTCTCTCTTTGGTCACTTGAAAAATCATAGGGGGCAACCGCCCTTCCCCCTGTAGCGCCGCCCCTAAAAATAGCAGTTTGCATAGCTCAAAAAAATCAGAATAATTATTTAGTTCTTAATATGTGTGACACCTTTGAGCAGGAACTTAGCGAGAGCTGGGGACACAGTGCCCAAAAGTTTAAAGGGAGTGAAAAGTCGTAATCCATGGGCCTGACCAGTTGGCCTGACTCGGGGAAATTCGGATACAATCAGGTCCAATCGTGCGCTACCGAAGGAATGTTATTGCCGAATTCCTCGAATCGCTACATACGTAACCGACCAATGAGATTCAAATACTGGAATAAAGAACGCGCGATCTTGTTTACTCAAATTTGGGTCAATGTGCGAACTTTTATCAGCTGCGCGCGATAAATATTATTGAAGTCGCTTTGAACTTTGATATCCAGAGAAAGGAGCAGCCAACTGTAAAACCGCCTATAGATTGCGACTTGTCGCTCCCTTTAATATTGCAGCAATTAAGATATCTCCTGCCCGAAGCTTGCTGGCTACGCTCGCTCGCACTCACTTAGTTTAACTCATGGTAGTAACATAAAGTCCTATCTATCTCTTTTATTGAGAGATTGTGCTTGAAATTAAACGCTTTTGCGGCAACTTCGTCATGAAATCACTGTAGGCCTATAATGCAAGCACCATGCATGACCTTCGACAAGAACATTATTTTTGGTCGCTTGCTTGCAAGTTAGGACTCTGGAGGAGAGCAGAATTACATATTGTAAAGATTAGAAAATATATCATTAAAAATGTAATGTGTGTTAAATACAATGTATAGGGTACAGCAACGTCTCAAAAAACGGAATTTTCATTCTTGTCTTCACCCTTTATAATAATATTAAGTTCCCCCTTTTCGCAAAAAGGGTACCCAGTTCGTTGAAACCCCAAGTCTGTGGGTCGTCTTGCCTATGAAAATACCCTGGCACCGACCTTAGCTTTTATTGACTACTTGCACAAACATATGTACATCGGATAATAAGAACAGAGGCGGCGCTCGCGGGGGGGGGGGGGGGGGGGGGTAGCGGGTGGCTGGCGGCGTGAAGTCCTTTGTGTGTTGGCTGGTCGAGGGCGGAGATTGTACCGGGTTTGTGTAGGTGGGACGGCGGGCTGTGGTGTCGGGGGTGCGTCGGCCTGAGGATTGGGTGGGATGGCGTTGGTAGTCGGCGCATATGAATTTCTCACCCCCTGATTTGTTCACATAATTTGAAGGTTTAATTCTGCTTTAGTCAGCTGTGCGCACATACAAACGCGACTCGAGTACGCGCTCGATCAGCTGGGTGGTCTTGGCATGGGTCCAGGTCATCTGTAGTCTGGGAGACACGCCAGAATAAAAAAAAAAAACGGATGTGTGGGCGTGTCTCCTTTTGACGTAAGTTTCCCAAAATGCTCTGTATAAATCGGTGTTTTGTTCGCGGCTGTTCTATTATAGAAATGGGGGGCAACGGAGAAGGGAGGGACAGAAGAGCTGCTATTTACGAATCTCACTCCGAGTACACAACAGTGCGTACGCGGGAAGGAAGAATTTTACACTTTCTCATTCGACATGATTCATCCATTTCATCCACGGTATGCAACATATCACTCCACAGCTGTAACGACTGCTCAATTCGCATTCACGGTCGTTCAACACACACATTGGATTGATGCGCCCCGTTTTACAATGGCACGGTCCAAATCGAGCCTATATACGCAGCATTACATACTGTACGTGCTTTATATACATGACATCTTTTTTGCTATGTTTCTTTTTAATTATGCAAAATAGACGGCGGGTTTTTTCGACCAATCAGGACGAACCTGATATCACAAGAAAGAGTAATATCTTGGCTATTTGCTAGTCTTTGCCCCCATACATTTTGACACGTAAGTCAGAAGCTATAGGAGGAATACGAGAGCAACGAGTGCAAAAAAGTGCTTCTCCTCACACAAAAAGCATGAAACCATGCATTTTCAGTCGAAAATAGACGGCGGTTTTTTTCATTCAATTAAAAAATAACTGATATCATGAGATGTAGAATTAATCAAAGTTTTATAAACCGTTTGCCCCCATGAAAAATCTTGCGCGGTTCTCGAGATATGATTTAAAATGTGCCGAAAAGGACGTGTTTTCGCCAAATTTCTGTCGAAAGATCGGGGATCACGACCGGTTCGCGTTAAGTGAACATGACAAATTCATATGGGTCGGCGTGTTGGATGGTCGGCTGGTCGGCGGGTTGAGTGGGCTGTGAGTCGGTGGGTTTGGTGGGCGGCGATTCAGTGGAGCAGGGGCATGAAGGGCACAATTCCCTAAATTATACAACAATGAGCACTGCCCCTAAATCATAACAGGAAGGAGGACATTTTTTAAAACTCTTTTCCAAAGCTCGCTCGCATTTACCATTGTCTTCTTATCACATTAAGAAATTTGCTGCTATTCAAATTATCTTCAATATTTTGCTCGCTTCGCTCGCTCGCAAATGAATAATCAGACCATTACACTCAACTGCAAAGTAGCTTATTTATTTATTTTTTAAAATCTAGAACCATGTTAAGACATAAACAATAATGTGTCGAAAATGATCCTCGATAATGTATTAATCAGAATGTAACGGTATACCAATGTCTCAAAGTAGCATTTTCCGCCTTGTTTTCAGCCTTTGTAGGTGCCCTCCCCCAAGTGCCCATTTTTGTTGGAGCCCCCACTTTGAAAAACGCTCCGCCGCCCCTGAATAAGAAACATGAATAACAGATTATCAACACAACAAACATAATTTGAAGTGCAATACAAACTTAGGTTCTTCTACTTAAGTCATGAAAGGAAGAGGAGACCAGCTATGAATGTTTAAATTACTAAAAAATAATATTAAATAATTGATTTTAGTAAATTAAATGAGTAATATATAAAATGTAGGGATATTGATTGATCTTGATATAAGCAGCAACACGGTGAATAACTCTTTTAATGCACATTTACGTTTCATTTTGGTTTTTAAAGTTTCATTTCCCAGTGCTTTCGCAACTTGCTACTAAATGACCAGAAGAATAAATACTAGTAGTAGTAATTAGACCAAACGGTCATTAGGTCCTAGACTATATGAAAATTAGACCAAATGATAAGCAGCCTAACTGGTTATTAGACGAATTGGATATTAGACCAAATGACAGTTAGACTAAATGATAAGTAGTCCAAATGGTTATTAGACTAAATGGAATTGGACCAAATGATAGAGTGGTATTAGCCAAAGTAGGTGTAGCCCAAATGGATATTAGACCATACTTGTAGACAAAATGACTGTTAGACTATTTGGAAATAGACGAAGTGAAAAGTAGGCTAGCCCAAATGGGTTTTGGACTAAATGGGGTTAGCCAAACTGGGTATTAGACGAATTGGTTATTAGGCCAATTGGAAATTAGACGAAATGGTAAGTAGACAAACCGGTTGTAGACAAAATGAAGTTAGACCACGTGGAGTTCGACTAACTGATAATTAGACCAAGTGGGGGTAGACCAAGCGACAGTGTTTCAGTTGACCCCCCAGGAGGATTTTATACAATATCGTTTTATGTTGAACATAATTGTGAACTGTCATTCTGACAGGGAACCAGTACCATGAACTCGATAAAAAGACTCAAACAGTTATATGCTTTACGATTTTAGCAGTCTTATGATTATTATTTCTCAGTTATCATGCATCAGTCATATTTATTATTTCTATGCTGGGATGATACCAGTTTTGTAGAGTCGAGTTAAGCAGTCATTCATGCCATTTTGAGTTGTTTTGTTTAATATTTTTCGAAGAGTGAGAGAGAGAGAAAGATATAGAGAAGTAAGCCTTAGTTAAATTCGTTTTGAAATCATTATTTTGAAGTTACATTTCTACTATACTGTTTAGAGTCATGAACACTCTTTGTCAGTCGCACGCGACTACTATACATGTACTATACTTTGTTACCGTTAATATTTTAGTACGAAGAGTCAGGTGCACTTTTATTCAGAAACGATAAACACTTCATGCGTATTATGTTCTGCGAGTAATATTGTCATACCATATGGATTATTGTTGCCACAATCAGTCATTTGTTTATTTGAAGTGTTAGCAGTCAGTTTCATTCATAGATTAGGATATTTATCTTGATGTATTTTCTTACAAGCCTGCATGTATACTTTTTAAGAGTGGGCGAATAGCTGAATATATAGTGCACTGACAAAGTTAGTCGACAGTACGTAATTCGTATTTGTTTGTGTTATTCATTCAGCACCTCATACATGTATATGTTATCGGTAGTGTAGTCAGAGATCGACTAAAGGACGTTTATTGTGAAGATGTATTTGTCATACACATTTAGGTTTTGTTGCGAAAAGTTTGATAAGCTGTATGCTCCTATTTTAATCATGATCACTATAATATGATGTTATTGCTATACGTCTGATAATTGTTGCAGTTATTGCTAGACGTCTGAAAACTGATCACCGTTATTTTGTCTGCATTTGCACAGTTGAGATTTTGATAAGATACGTTTTCGTCCTGCGCATTTCATCTCATTCCATTCCTACACTCTGTCTTGTTTGTTTCCAATCTCCTACTCTAATCTCTTTGCCTGTTTCCTATCTTACTAATCCCTGCTCGACAACATCGACTAATCCAATTCATCAAACACCAACTGTATGTTATGTAACTGTCCTGTGCATTTTTCTACTTTTCAAAATAAAATAATGCTGAATGAGCAATCAGAACTAGCAGGAATTTCAGGAATTTGATACTGGAATTTGATCAATTTCTCTATGACTTTCAGGATATTTTATAACCCCCTTTTAAAATGTATCAGGAGTCAAAGAGAGAATGAGAGAGAGAGAAAAAAAACCCCACCCCCTTTAAAAAAAATCTCATGGTGAAAAGTCAAATACACCCCTTTTTTAAATACAATTCACGGGCCGGATTGTGTCGCGCGGAAAGTATAGGGCCTACCCCTTTACAGGAGATTTTGGGAACATGCATACGGTCCCTCCGACGGGGGGGGGGGGGGGGGGGGGGGGGTTAATAGTAAAAATCCCAGTCAAAATGTACGATTGACAACACGATTTGTGCACCAAGTATTCTCTATTACAAAACATGAACGCTGCTAGATTGATAAGTACGGCTCCCCGTGTGCCCCCCCCCCCTTCCCTCTAAAAATCTTGGCTAGGCGCCGTTAGTTCTAATATAGTGCCTTTTTTCATAATCATTGAAAGTCAATAGGTAGGCCTAAACGTTGTTGCATTTTTCGGTGGGTATCCAATCTCCCCAGTTTTAACTTTTCAATTGCGCCATCTCCGTGTCAACATACACAACAGTAAGGGGGACGGCGATAAGCACAGAACTCCAAAAGACGTAGAAGGCTTGTGCGGGTGCGAAACTATCGCCGTCGCTCGTACGTGGTCACGTGATATCCGCCATCTTGGTTAGTCCTTCAGATAGCGGATCGTCAATTGGGCTACTTTTAGCGACCAATAAGACTTCCGGTCCGCGACCAATAAGACTTCCGGTGTCTGCTAGCGCGGAAAACAATAGGATTTGGCGGTATGGTGTCTTCAAAAGTTCCAATCGAAAATGAAAGTGTAACATGGGTGATAGAGATGATAAAATTGACATAAAAAATATTACTCGACATTTTGATGTGAAGGTAAGCTAAGTCATATTATAGCAGAAAACATTTCCTATAAGATGTTATAATTTCAGAGCTGAAAACTTTCGATTTCAATTTTTAAGTTGAGATTGTTTTTTTGATTGATACATCCCAAATGCACGCAAATTGTTTTAACTTTGAAGCCTTTTAAAACTATCGTATGACATTTTAACTAAATAATGACCTATATCAGATGAAAGCTGAATAGTTGCTCTTTACTCTCATATAAGTCACATGCCGAAACTTTTTGTCTGGGTCTTACTGTTTTAAAGTGAAATTAGGGCTCAAAACGTCATATGGGAGGTCTTATCCGCACAATATAGCGGAAATGTACAGAATTCGTTTTTAACTTTTACAACTATCGTATGACATTTTAACTAAATAATGACTTATATGAGATTAAAGCTGAATAGTTGCTCTTTACTCTCATAGATGTCACATGTCGAAACTTTTTGTCTGGGCCTTACTGTTTTAAAGTGAAATCAGGGCTCAAAACGTCATACCGGAGGTCTTATCCGCACAATATAGCGGAAATGTACAGAATTCGTTTTTAACTTTAAAGCCTTTTAAAACTATCGTATGACATTTTAACTAAATAATGACCTATATCAGATGAAAGCTGAATAGTTGCTCTTTACTCTCATATAGGTCACATGCCGAAACTTTTTGTCTGGGTCTTACTGTTTTAAAGTGAAATCAGGGCTCAAAACGTCATACCGGAGGTCTTATCCGCACAATATAGCGGAAATGTATACAGAATTCTTTTCTAAATTTAAAGCCTTTTAAAACTATCGTATGACATTTTAACTAAATAATGACCTATATCAGATGAAAGCTGAATAGTTGCTCTTTACTCTCATATAGGTCACATGCCGAAACTTTCTGTCTGGGTCTTACTGTTTTAAATTGAAATCAGGGCTCAAAACGTCATACCGGAGGTCTTATCCGCACAATATAGCGGAAATGTATACAGAATTCTTTTCTAAATTTAAAGCCTTTTAAAACTATTGTATGACATTTTAACTAAATAATGACCTATATCAGATGAAAGCTGAATAGTTGCTCTTTACTCTCATATAGGTCACATGCCGAAACTTTTTGTCTGGGTCTTACTGTTTTAAAGTGAAATCAGGGCTCAAAACGTCATACCGGAGGTCTTATCCGCACAATATAGCGGAAATGTATACAGAATTCTTTTCTAAATTTAAAGCCTTTTAAAACTATCGTATGACATTTTAACTAAATAATGACCTATATGAGATGAAAGCTGAATAGTTGCTCTTTACTCTCATATAGGTCACATGCCGAAACTTTTTGTCTGGGTCTTACTGTTTTAAAGTGAAATCAGGGCTCAAAACGTCATACCGGAGGTCTTATCCGCACAATATAGCGGAAATGTATACAGAATTCTTTTCTAAATTTAAAGCCTTTTAAAACTATCGTATGACATTTTAACTAAATAATGACCTATATCAGATGAAAGCTGAATAGTTGCTCTTTACTCTCATATAGGTCACATGCCGAAACTTTCTGTCTGGGTCTTACTGTTTTAAATTGAAATCAGGGCTCAAAACGTCATACCGGAGGTCTTATCCGCACAATATAGCGGAAATGTATACAGAATTCTTTTCTAAATTCAAAGCCTTTTAAAACTATCGTATGACATTTTAACTAAATAATGACCTATATCAGATGAAAGCTGAATAGTTGCTCTTTACTCTCATATAGGTCACATGCCGAAACTTTTTGTCTGGGTCTTACTGTTTTAAAGTGAAATCAGGGCTCAAAACGTCATACCGGAGGTCTTATCCGCACAATATAGCGGAAATGTATACAGAATTCTTTTTAAATTTAAAGCCTTTTAAAACTATCGTATGACATTTTAACTAAATAATGACCTATATCAGATGAAAGCTGAATAGTTGCTCTTTACTCTCATATAGGTCACATGCCGAAACTTTTTGTCTGGGTCTTACTGTTTTAAAGTGAAATCAGGGCTCAAAACGTCATACCGGAGGTCTTATCCGCACAATATAGCGGAAATGTACAGAATTCATTTTTAAGTTTAAAGCCTTTTAAAACTATCGTATGACATTTTAACTAAATAATGACCTATATGAGATGAAAGCTGAATAGTTGCTCTTTACTCTCATATAGGTCACATGCCGAAACTTTTTGTCTGAGTCTTACTGTTTTAAAGTGAAATCAGGGCTCAAAACGTCATACCGGAGGTCTTATCCGCACAATATAGCGGAAATGTACATAATTCATTTTTAACTTTAAAGCCTTTTAAAACTATCGTATGACATTTTAACTAAATAATGACCTATATGAGATGAAAGCTGAATAGTTGCTCTTTACTCTCATATAGGTCACATGCCGAAACTTTTTGTCTGAGTCTTACTGTTTTAAAGTGAAATCAGGGCTCAAAACGTCATACCGGAGGTCTTATCCGCACAATATAGCGGAAATGTACAAAATCCGTTTTTACCTTTAAAGCCTTTTAAAACTATCGTATGACATTTTAACTAAATAATGACCTATATGAGATGAAAGCTGAACAGTTGCTCTTTACTCTCATGTAGGTCACATGCCGAAACTTTTTGTCTGGGTCTTACTGTTTTAAATTGAATCCAAGGCTGTAACTGGCATACGGGAGGTCTTATCCGCACAGTACACACGGAAATGGACGAAATGCGTTTTTATCTTTTAATGCTTTTTAAACTATCGTATGACATTTTAACTAAATAATGACTTCTATGAGATAAAAGCTGAATAGTTGCTCTTTAATCTCATACAGGTCACCTGCCGAAACTTTTTGTCTGGGTCTTACTGTTTTAAATTGAATCCAAGGCTGTAACTGGCATACGGGAAGTCTTATCCGCACAGTACACACGGAAATGGACAGAATTCGTTTTTAACTTTAAAGCCTTTTAAAACTATCGTATGACATTTTAACTAAATAATGACCTATATGAGATGGAAGCTCAATAGTTGCTCTTTACTCTCATATAGGTCACATGCCGAAACTTTTTGTCTGGGTCTTACTGTTTTAAATTGAAATCAGGGCTCAAAACGTCATACCGGAGGTCTTATCCGCACAATATAGCGGAAATGTACAGAATTCGTTTTTAACTTTAAAGCCTTTTAAAACTATCGTATGACATTTTAACTAAATAATGACCTATATGAGATGGAAGCTAAATAGTTGCTCTTTACTCTCATATAGGTCACATGCCGAAACTTTTTGTCTGGGTCTTACTGTTTTAAAGTGAAATCAGGGCTCAAAACGTCATACCGGAGGTCTTATCCGCACAATATAGCGGAAATGTACAGAATTCGTTTTTAATTTAAAGCCTTTTAAAACTATCGTATGACATTTTAACTAAATAATGATCTATATGAGATGAAAGCTGAATAGTTGCTCTTTACTCTCATATAGGTCACATGCCGAAACTTTTTGTAAAATGAAATCAGGGCTGAAACCTGCGTTTTCTCCCTTTTCTTGTCATTCCTGGACACAAATCGTTTTTTGTTTGTTTGTTGAGTGCTTGATCTGGGCATGCAAAGGCGTTGCAGGAATGCAAAGATTTTATAGGGGGATGTCAAATCTTCTTTTGAGGGGAATATGCCCCCATCGATCCTTACGTCGGATCACTACGTTCCCTGGTGACAAGAAACGCCACTCTAGCATTAGCTCTTTATTTTTGCCCCCAGATGTCAGGAATATCGAGAACATGATTCCCACTATATGGCATTTTGGAATTTGATATAAAGTAATTAAACATATATAGACATTTTACTAGATATAGAGCAGCAATAGTTTATTTAATAGGGACATGATTTTAAATGCAATATTGCGCGGGAAGGGGATATATAAAAAGGTAAAAATTGAGAAATCCGAAACACAAGTGGCGAAAATGAGAAATGTTTTTTAGCGAGGGGAGGGGCTATACAAAAGGGACAGAAAAACATAAGTGGTAAGGGGGAGGAGCAAAAGCACTGCTCCTAAGAAGGGAGTGGACATAAATCATTATCGCCAGTAGAAGCCAAATTAAATTATGACGATAGTATAAGAAACTGGTCTACTGGGGGGGGGGGGGGGGGGGGGGGCTTGCCTCTCTTTTAAATCAATACTCTTAACAATTTTTCAAAAATCTAATTGTTTACAAATATTTAAAAAATTGAATAAAATTAGCATAAATTATAAAATCTATGAACACTGTTTTTAACATATAATATAGGTCATCACAAATAATCAAATCGTTTGCTCAATCTGTTTTTCAAACTATTTTAACTACTTATTTACATAATATGAATTTCATATACTATTTCCCAATGAATGACTTTCAGAAGTCATTCCGTAAAGCTGTTTCATTTCATATTTTGCATCATATTTCAAATAGATTTCCACGAACATGACATATCAAAGCTAAAATGCCACGGCATTCTTGAAAACTGGATACATATTCAAAGTTCACAGTTTGAGCAATGCTTATTCTGGTTGAAAAGTCATTTTGCGTTTTCTGTAAAGAATCAATAATTAAAATACTTAATATGACATATTTGATGATGAATGATTGACATGAAACTCAACAGTTGTGAAAGTACCTCGTATTTGTTTATTTATCAATTTGTAAAAAAATAATTACGATATTAATAATATTCTTCTCTTAAACTTGAAAATTCTTTGAGAATGTCATTCCATAACGCTTGGAATTACAGCAAAATAAAACGGGGGTCATACCTATAGCTAGAAGGTCCGATAGTTAGCGGGTCCGATAGACCGACACCCAATAGATGGTTCGATAGACTGAATGTACGAGAGGGTCCAATATAGTCCGAAGGTTCTATAGATCGAATGACCAACGGGTCCGATAGTCAGAAGGTCCGATAGATATAAGGTTCGATAGTCCGAATGTACATGAGGGTCAAATAGACAGAAGGTTCTATAGACCGAATCGGCAAAAGGGTCCGAATCGTCCGATAGTCCGAAGATTCAGTAGGGGTCCAATAGTTAGAAGGTCCGATAGACCGACAATAAATACGTAAAAATGGTAAAATAGTGGATAGAAAATAAGTGGTTAAAATAAGTGGGGGCGTTATGTTTTCAAATCGTCAGCCCGTACCGTCCGTCCGTCCCCTATTTGCGCTCTCGGGATAACTTGGGAAACATTCGACGGATCAACTTCAAACTTGGCTCATCTAGAGGAATGACTATTATCTGATTTATATTTTGGGGTCACAGGGTCAAAGGTAACAAAGGTTTTTGTGTTCATAATGTCATGAGAAGCTTTGGAGATCACTTTAAACACAGCCCATGTACGTGTATGCACAGAGAAGTGACAATGCTTTTATTAATTTAATAGGACCCGGACCCTCAGTAATTTCAGATAATAATTGCAGTGACAAAAGTATTTTTTTAGCTCATTACATAGAGTGAAATAAATTGTAAAATATCAAGGGCGTATCCAGGATTTCCTAATAGGGGGCCGCCAGGCATTATTGATCGCCGTCCTGGGGGAGGGGTCTAAACTTTGAAGCCTATTTAATGAACAACTTTTTTTTTTGCTAGTCTTTTTTTTTACGACGGCCAATAGGGGGGGGGGGCGCCTGTTGCGTCACCCCCTGGATACGCCACTGAATATGAATATGCGATTTGTTTCTTATCCTTTATATGTATAAACTTATTTTGTTATTGCCAATCGGTCTCGTTGGCTGCCCATCTGGGGCCTGGTGGCCTTAAGTGCTAGAGCTCCTGCATGCGAGTGATGTGCCGACTGGGCTTGTACCTTAAATTGTCGGTGAACGGAGCAGCAAGAGGGTACCAGGCCTAACTGGGTGAGCTAAGTATTCCAACTGGGTGATGCGAAATGGAATTTGATTTAGGTAATAAACCTCCATTAAAATCTTCACAATTATCATCATTATGCAGCAAAGGTATTTAAGAGCTCTTTAACTCAGTGGAATATATAGAAATAGTTTCTGCGCTTATAAATGTTTTATTATTATTATCAGTCCATGCTCACTCTACTCATCATCTTTTTAGGTTGTCCGCTTGGGGAGGACCTTATGCGTTTGTGTGACTCTCTGGGCGTAGGCCTGTTTGTCTGTTTGTGCCTGACGTCAACAAATATTATACACATATTTTTTTTTTACAAAATGTATTCTTTCTTTCATTGTCATTTTACCTCACAACTCTCACTGCCCCCTCTCTCTCTCGTTCGCTCGCTTTGCTCGCTCATACAATCAAGAAACTAGGCCTAGATTGTTTCTTGCAGCAAGCACCTCTTACGTCCTGCAGCAAGCCCGAATATCATAATATTCGGGCAGTGAGGTATCCGACTATTCTCGAATTCCCAACCCCCTTCCCCCCCCCAAAAAAAAAAATGGTATAATTTACCCGACAGAGTCCACAGACTAAAATTTGCCAAAAGGTAGTAGTATGGGTGTAGTCGGTGAACATTCAAAAAAGTGTAAAAGCTAACATCATAGCTAGTAGGAAAATATCACCTGACAACCCTAAAAAAAAATGGAAACGCCCCCTCCCAAGAAGGTGGTAGGTCCTAATTGAAACAATTTCATTTCTATCCGTCAGAATCTTTTGTTGTCAGAATCTTATCTTTTGTTACTTTTAATGAAATTTTAACTATAAAGTGTGCACCCCGTAAGATTTCTTTGTTTAAAATATAACACTTGTGTTAGAAGGGACGCCCTTTCCTCAGTTTGCTCCACTAGAAAAGAAATGCTTCGGGCATGATGGGCCTCGGGGCTTTAGTGTGCACCATATAATTAGATTTCCATATTTCAAAAAATGGTCAGCGATCATGATGCTCTGATTAAAATACTTTTAACATGTTGAAAATGTATAAAACAAAACTTTAAGATAAGTTCCACATTTTTGTATTTTTTTTTTTGGGGGGGTAGGCCTACAGACCTAGTGCATCGGTTTATTACAATACACATAGAAGAAGATAAGGCATTAACCTTTTCCTTTTATGAGATAAAACTATTAACAACTTATTGTATCCACTTATTTTACCTTCTTTACGTTATTGTCGGTCTATCGGACCTTCTAACTATCGGACCCCTACTGAACCTTCTATCTATTGGGTGTCGGTCTATTGGACCCGCTAACTATCGGTCCTCTAGCTATAGGGCTGTAACCAATAAAACGTTGTGAGAATGGCGGGGTGTGCCCCCTCGACTCCTTTGTGGCCCAAAACTCTTAACCCCCCCCCCCCCCTGTGTCCGGTTATATGCATTGAAGGTTAAACTTTCTTTCTCGGCGGCTTAATTCCCTGACTACTCCCCCCCCCCCCTCCCCTCACACGTAAAACAAGATTTGAATGGAAAAAAACTGTCCTCCCTTTTATACTTCAAGCATTGGCAGATCCAGGGGCACTTCCGGCCCGTGACCCCCCCCCCCCTCCCCTGGAAGAAAAGTATGCATTTTGACCATAGAGGATCCGCCCTTTTGTCGATTGTGCCCCCCATACTAAATCCTGGATCCGCCCCTGATTTAAGCACCCTGTGGTTGCGTCCTTTCTCGTTTTGCTCCCACTGAATTCTGATTTGGATTTTGAAAATTCAAATCCCTTTCTTATCATTTCGATTTACCTCAACTTCTAAGATTTTTAGGACTTATCTACTCAACACAAAACTGCCAATATGCTATAGTTTAAAGCCAGATTTCAATTTGCTACAGTAAGAAGCAGGGAAAAAATCCTTCGGTACCTGACATATAATTATACATACAGCCCCTCTCCCCCCCGCCCCTCCTCCCCCACTTTTTGGAGTAGACACGATTCATAAAACCTCAACAAAAAGGTTCGAAAATTGTCATTTTATAATGAGTGAAATCAAATGAGCTCCCCCCCCCCCACCCCCCACTTTCAAAAGCCGCTCCGCGGCCCCTGATTTTTGAGAGTGTAAGAGGTTAAATTAATTTTGTTCATGTTCTGAGTACATCAAGTTGTAAAGAGAAATTCTTCAACATTTACCTTAATATGTATGCCATTATTTATTTATAATTTCATACAATGCTCTTCACGACAATCAAAGTTATAAAACAATTTATGTCCAACTTGATTTTACTTTCGATTCAACACTGTGCGGAAAACAGCGAATATGCCGGTTTCCATGTGCACTGTGCGGATAAGACCTCCGGTATGCCGGTTACTGCCCTGAATTCAATTTAAAACAGTAAGGCCCAGACAAAAAGTTTCGGCATGTGACATATATGAGAGTAAAGAGCAACTATTCAGCTTTAACCTCATATGAATCATTCTTGAGTTAAAATGTCATACGATAGTTTTAAAAGGCTTTAAAGTTAAAAACGAATTCTGTACATTTCCGCTCTATTGTGCGGATAAGACCTCCGGTATGACGTTTTGAGCCCTAATTTCAATTTAAAACAGTAAGACCCAGACAAAAAGTTTCGGCATGTGACCTATATGAGAGTAAAGAGCAACTATTCAGCTTTCATCTCATATAGGTCATTATTTAGTTAAAATGTCATACGATAGTTTTAAAAGGCTTTAAAGTTAAAAACGAATTCTGTCCATTTCCGTGTGAACTGTGCGGATAAGACGGCACGTATGCCGGTTACAGCCTTGGATTCAATTTAAAACAGTAAGACCCAGACAGAAAGTTTCGGCATGTGACCTATATGAGAGTAAAGAGCAACTATTTAGCTTCCATCTCATATAGGTCATTATTTAGTTAAAATGTCATACGATAGTTTTAAAAGGCTTTAAAGTTAAAAACGAATTCTGTACATTTCCGCTATATTGTGCGGATAAGACCTCCGGTATGACGTTTTGAGCCCTGATTTCAATTTAAAACAGTAAGACCCAGACAAAAAGTTTCGGCATGTGACCTATATGAGAGTAAAGAGCAACTATTCAGCTTCCATGTCATATAGGTCATTATTTAGTTAAAATGTCATACGATAGTTTTAAAAGGCTTTAAAGTTAAAAACGAATTCTGTCCATTTCCGTGTGTACTGTGCGGATAAGACCTCCCGTATGCCAGTTACAGCCTTGGATTCAATTTAAAACAGTAAGACCCAGACAAAAAGTTTCGGCATGTGACCTATATGAGAGTAAAGAGCAACTATTCAGCTTCCATGTCATATAGGTCATTATTTAGTTAAAATGTCATACGATAGTTTTAAAAGGCTTTAAAGTTAAAAACGAATTCTGTCCATTTCCGTGTGTACTGTGCGGATAAGACTTCCCGTATGCCAGTTACAGCCTTGGATTCAATTTAAAACAGTAAGACCCAGACAAAAAGTTTCGGCATGTGACCTGTATGAGATTAAAGAGCAACTATTCAGCTTTTATCTCATAGAAGTCATTATTTAGTTAAAATGTCATACGATAGTTTAAAAAGCATTAAAAGATAAAAACGCATTTCGTCCATTTCCGTGTGTACTGTGCGGATAAGACGGCACGTATGCCGGTTACAGCCTTGGATTCAATTTAAAACAGTAAGACCCAGACAAAAAGTTTCGGCATGTGACCTATATGAGAGTAAAGAGCAACTATTTAGCTTTCATCCCATATAGGTAATGATTTAGTTAAAATGTCATACGATAGTTTTAAAAGGCTTTAAAGTTAAAAACGAATTCTGTACATTTCCGCTCTATTGTGCGGATAAGACCTCCGGAATGACGTGTTGAGCCCTAATTTCACTTCAAAACAGTAAGACCCAGACAAAAAGTTTCGGCATGTGACCTATATGAGAGTAAAGAGCAACTATTTAGCTTTCATCTCATATAGGTCATGATTTAGTTAAAATGTCATACGATAGTTTTAAAAGGCTTTAAAGTTAAAAACGAATTCTGTACATTTCCGCTCTATTGTGCGGATAAGACCTCCGGAATGACGTGTTGAGCCCTAATTTCACTTCAAAACAGTAAGACCCAGACAAAAAGTTTCGGCATGTGACCTATATGAGAGTAAAGAGCAACTATTCAGCTTTGATCTCATGTAGGTCATTATTTAGTTAAAATGTCATACGATAGTTTTAAAAGGCTTTAAAGTTAAAAACGAATTCTGTCCATTTCCGTGTGTACTGTGCGGATAAGACTTCCCGTATGCCAGTTACAGCCTTGGATTCAATTTAAAACAGTAAGACCCAGACAAAAAGTTTCGGCATGTGACCTACATGAGAGTAAAGAGCAACTGTTCAGCTTTCATCTCATATAGGTCATTATTTAGTTAAAATGTCATACGATAGTTTTAAAAGGCTTTAAAGTTAAAAACGAATTCTGTACATTTCCGCTATATTGTGCGGATAAGACCTCCCGTATGCCAGTTACAGCCTTGGATTCAATTTAAAACAGTAAGACCCAGACAAAAAGTTTCGGCATGTGACCTACATGAGAGTAAAGAGCAACTGTTCAGCTTTCATCTCATATAAGTCATTATTTAGTTAAAATGTCATACGATAGTTTTAAAAGGCTTTAAAGTTAAAAACGCATTTCGTCCATTTCCGTGTGTACTGTGCGGATAAGACGGCACGTATGCCGGTTACAGCCTTGGATTCAATTTAAAACAGTAAGACCCAGACAGAAAGTTTCGGCATGTGACCTATATGAGAGTAAAGAGCAACTATTTAGCTTCCATCTCATATAGGTCATTATTTAGTTAAAATGTCATACGATAGTTTTAAAAGGCTTTAAAGTTAAAAACGAATTCTGTACATTTCCGCTATATTGTGCGGATAAGACCTCCGGTATGACGTTTTGAGCCCTGATTTCAATTTAAAACAGTAAGACCCAGACAAAAAGTTTCGGCATGTGACCTATATGAGAGTAAAGAGCAACTATTCAGCTTCCATCTCATATAGGTCATTATTTAGTTAAAATGTCATACGATAGTTTTAAAAGGTTTTAAAGTTAAAAACGAATTCTGTCCATTTCCGTGTGTACTGTGCGGATAAGACTTCCCGTATGCCAGTTACAGCCTTGGATTCAATTTAAAACAGTAAGACCCAGACAAAAAGTTTCGGCAGGTGACCTATATGAGAGTAAAGAGCAACTATTCAGCTTTTATCTCATAGAAGTCATTATTTAGTTAAAATGTCATACGATAGTTTAAAAAGCATTAAAAGATAAAAACGCATTTCGTCCATTTCCGTGTGTACTGTGCGGATAAGACCTCCCGTATGCCAGTTACAGCCTTGGATTCAATTTAAAACAGTAAGACCCAGACAAAAAGTTTCGGCATGTGACCTACATGAGAGTAAAGAGCAACTGTTCAGCTTTCATCTCATATAGGTCATTATTTAGTTAAAATGTCATACGATAGTTTTAAAAGGCTTTAAAGGTAAAAACGGATTTTGTACATTTCCGCTATATTGTGCGGATAAGACCTCCCGTATGCCAGTTACAGCCTTGGATTCAATTTAAAACAGTAAGACCCAGACAAAAAGTTTCGGCATATGACCTACATGAGAGTAAAGAGCAACTGTTCAGCTTTCATCTCATATAAGTCATTATTTAGTTAAAATGTCATACGATAGTTTTAAAAGGCTTTAAAATTAAAAACGAATTCTGTACATTTCCGCTATATTGTGCGGATAAGACCTCCCGTATGCCAGTTACAGCCTTGGATTCAATTTAAAACAGTAAGACCCAGACAAAAAGTTTCGGCATGTGACCTACATGAGAGTAAAGAGCAACTATTCAGCTTTCATCTCATAGAAGTCATTATTTAGTTAAAATGTCATACGATAGTTTAAAAAGCATTAAAAGATAAAAACGCATTCCGTCCATTTCCGTGTGTACTGTGCGGATAAGACTTCCCGTATGCCAGTTACAGCCTTGGATTCAATTTAAAACAGTAAGACCCAGACAAAAAGTTTCGGCATGTGACCTATATGAGAGTAAAGAGCAACTGTTTAGCTTTCATCCCATATAGGTAATGATTTAGTTAAAATGTCATACGATAGTTTTAAAAGGCTTTAAAGTTAAAAACGAATTCTGTACATTTCCGCTCTATTGTGCGGATAAGACCTCCGGAATGACGTGTTGAGCCCTAATTTCACTTCAAAACAGTAAGACCCAGACAAAAAGTTTCGGCATGTGACCTATATGAGAGTAAAGAGCAACTATTCAGCTTTCATCTCATATAGGTCATTATTTAGTTAAAATGTCATACGATAGTTTTAAAAGGCTTTAAAGTTAAAAACGAATTCTGTACATTTCCGCTCTATTGTGCGGATAAGACCTCCGGAATGACGTGTTGAGCCCTAATTTCACTTCAAAACAGTAAGACCCAGACAAAAAGTTTCGGCATGTGACCTATATGAGAGTAAAGATCAACTATTCAGCTTTCATCTCATATAGGTCATTGTTTAGTTAAAATGTTATACGATAGTTTTAAAAGCATTCTAAAACAAGTCTTTCATTCCCATTGACGTTATCGCCAACCGAGATCCGCAAAATTTTCTTTTTCCTTTTTGATTTGAGATTTTGACGACACTATAAACACTTTTATTGGTCCGCTGGCTTCCCTTATTGGTCGCTGGCTTATTGGTCGCCAGTTTCAAGGAGCGGGATCGTCAAGCGCAATAATTCATTTAACATGTAGATTCTATTCATGAACTTTTGAGTAATTTTCATCGCCATGCCGTTTTGCACGGCATATAACTGTACTAACCGTCAGAAGAAAGGATGCGGGAAAACTTTCCACAGGTTAGTTGATCTGATTAATTCAGTAATAAGTTATAATTTATGATGTTTTGACAATGTCGACTCTCTTCGTGATACTTGGCTTTTTGTAGTACGTAGTCCCATCTGTTCATTTTACCGTTTTATTTTAATTACTCGCTGCAGTTTTCATGATGTGGTCTTATGAAAATCGCTCATTGAGTAAAGATAAATAACTTGTTTAATTAAATTAATGAATATTACCATTTCATACCTTTCTGACATTCCTACAGAATAGTTAAAGAGATCTAAGCAGCTAATTTAACCATTTTAAGAACAGTAAAAATTGTGACACTGACATGACTGACACTCAGTCCATGACTCAGTCATCAGGTCATGACAGTGAAACTTTGTGACAGTTATTTATGTAAAGTTAGACTTAGACTTTAGAGAGAAATTCTAACTCGGTCATGACATGTAACTCTAAGGCCTAATAGGTAAATCTAAGTTAGTAATTAATACTCACAGTGAAGACAGAGTGAGCTGTGTCTGTGATTGTGAAGACTTCGCTTCAGAAGTTCAGTCTACGTCTTCACTCTTCTTCACTTCCATGGCATGACTTCCCTGAACTGACATGACTGAAGATGCGATGGTCATGAGATGAGTGACACTGTCATGGCTGTCGTTAACGCGTTAATTGTCGATTTTCTTAGAAGTATGAGTAATATGTGGTGTAATTGTGTTAGTGAGGTTGACCTGAATTCTGATGTTAAAGGGAAATCCAACCTTAATTAATAGCAAGTTGCTTTAAAAGAAAGAGGAAAAATCAGAGAAGCAGATTGGTGAAAGTTTGAACGAAATCGGACAAGCAATAATGAATAACAAAATGTATTAGGGCCTACTCAGGATCTTTTTCTTTTATGAGGACCTACATTAACAATATGCTATCTCCAATATATTACTGCCCCGAGGGTAAAAGCGCCTCAAATAAAACTGCAAATTAATGATATTTTTGTGTACGACAAACGGGAGAGTTGTCCACAAAAATGTCACAATTTGAGATTTGCATAGATGTAGTGATCTCATTTTTCAAACATCCATAACTTTCTTAGTCCTTGTCCGATTTCTTTCAAACTTTCACCATCCTATTTTTCTTATTTTTCTGCGTTCACACAAATCATCTTATTACCAAGGTTGGATTGCCCTTTAACTTAAAAAGTAATGTATTGATTAAATTAAATTATTAAACAATTCTTTTATTTCTTTATCAAACATTTCTGATTTTTCTTACAATGTAGTTTGTATTTCCAAAGAGATTCTTTTCAATTAGGATTAATTCCTAGAAATTAATTGTGATCTTATGTTTTTATTTTTCCACTTTCAGATTTTCAAGAGGTGATAGTTCTCTCCTAAAGAGATGGATCGTGAACATGAGAAGAGACAACTGGACACCTGGTCAGTATTCGTCCATATGCTGCGACCACTTTGCAGAGGAATGCTTCGATCGTACTGGTCCGACAACTCGGCTCCGCTCAGATGCTGTGCCAACACTGTTCAACTTTCCCCAACATCTTATAAAGGTAACTAATGTTCATGCAACATTGTGGCACCAACAACATGCAGGGTTTAGATACAAATAATACATTATATTATATGCATTTATAGCTGTTTTTTTAAATTTTATTTATTTATTTTTATTTGAATCTTGTTTATATTTACGTGAATGGTACAGGCAATTCTCATTTTATGCATTTTTTTTTGATGTCTCCTAATATCAAAGGTAAATTTGTTGGGCCGAAATTATATTCTTAACTTTTATGATTGTGAACTAAGGTAACAAAGAATGATTGAACCAATGTTGATCTAATGATTAGCAGTCAACTGTCTTGCAGAATCTGTGCAAATGTAAGATTAATTTGATATATATATATATATATATATATATAAAGAAACAGAGTTGAAAACTTTTCATGCATTTTCCATCATCAGACTCTGTTACTTGATATTTATTTTTTTATTGTAACTGTCTACTTTTGATTAACTTTTCCCCTCCCTTCTCATTTCAGAATGTCAAACAGTGCAAGCCCCCAATACCACGAGATACTGCTCAACCACACTCTGCCCTTAAACAGGTTGATGACTCCAATCTTCACATTGCCGAGTGTTCAAATGAGGATCCAGCACGTGATACCTACAGACAAGAACTCAGTACCCCGATCAAACCCAAGCCCCTTGCAGACAACACTGAATCCATGTATTTACATCCATATGCCAAAGTTACTCTTGCAATTTTATTTTCATTAATTAAACCAAAGATACTTGGTGGAGATACAGTTACATGCATCTGTGATAATCATAAAACAAACAACATAGTGATGGGTACAATGACTTCGTTTTCTCTCCTTATTATGGGTTACTTTGCAGACATTGTCAAATATTATTCAGTGGAGTGAAAGGATCATTTGTGATTGAAATGAGCAAGTCCATCATCATATTCATCTGTTTCTTAAATGATATTGATTAGACTCATAAAATTTGCTTACTTATCAAGAATCTCATATTGGACCAGCATCAAAAAAAAGGAACACAGAGAAAGGAGCATTTGAGTCTGGTGGGAAAAATATTGTTTATGATAAAACTGTCTTATACATGTAATAGAGTTCTTAAATTTATAATGAGAGTTTACTGTCTGTAGCATTTTGCCGGGCTATGGGGGCTTATGTAGCAATGTGACCACTGGCAATATGCACTTACATATAGTAACTATCACATTCATTGCTACTGGTACTAATACATGTATTTTGTGTGAAAAATTTGTAACTTGCCAATGCTTTGTCAGTTTCTACAATAAAACATAGTTTTATTGTTCAAAGATTTTGTGAACTTTTGAATTATTTTTGGAAAATAAATGTTGAACTATAAAATTTTGTTTTTTTCGATTCCATAAAATTTAATATAAGATTTGCCTGTAACAGTTGATAAATCTCCCTACTCCTCTCCTCTTTCTTTTCTCTTTTTTTTTCCAGTTGTGATGTATGTGTACAATGTAAATTTATTTACAAATGTAGTAAGCTTCTCTTTGAGTTTGTGTAATGCTATGAAGAGTGACATGTGCATTGTGTGGGGGGGGGGGGGGGGGGGTGTACTGTGACAAGCTTGCGCTTCATTGTTGAGCTACTAGCCTACATGTACATGAGGAAAAATGTCAGTGTGTATTAAGAAAGAGAAGATAAGGTGAATAATATTGATTCGAGGGCCGTTAAGCATTTGTTAAGACAATTTTTTTTTTCACCAAACCTCCAAAAGGGCGGGTCTTTTATGGTCAAAATGCATACTTTTCTTCCAGGGGGGGGGGGCACGGGCCGGAAGTGCCCCAACCCTGGATTCGCCAATGCTACCATGCATGGTTTAATGGGGGGGGGGGGGGTGTCGACAATTTTTTTTTCGCCAGACCTCCAAAAGGGCGGGTCTTTTATGGTCAAAATGCATACTTTTCTTCCAGGCGGCAGGGGGGGGGGGGGGAGGGCACGGGCCGGAAGTGCCCCTCCCCCTGGATCCGCCAATGCTACCATGCATGGTTTAATTTATCAAATTACCATGATTGTGTAGAATAGAACCATGAAAGTGTCGAATAGAACTTGGACGAGCCTGTATACTAGACAAGTATAATAGAAAAGATATATTAGCCTAAACTAAAGGAAGAAATTCACCAAGATGACGTACATACCATTGCTTCATAACTATGATAGTCTTACTTACTTTTCATTTTCCTCAGGATTGGTGGGTATCATTTAGAAACGTTTGCTCTTTCTACGAAATCACCGAACAGAGTGCAAGTTGCCTGAAGTTGAAATAAGCACTTCACGCATTGCTGCCAAAAATATTGTGAAAGATTTATTTCAAAAATTTATATTAAGCATTATAATAATTGTCATAATTATCCTAATTAGCAGACGCTGCTTTCTTCTTGAAACTGCACACGTTATTCCAATAATAGTGTTTACAGTATAGAGAAATAATAAACAACAATGTAATTATTATGGCACACACAATTTATTCCAGTGAATTCATATACTGATCAAACACAAAGAAACAATATTTCTACTCGAATAGAAGCTGGCACACAGTCGGTACTTAACGTTCTCCCTTTTTCGACCTCATTAATAGGGGACAATTTTCAGCATAGTTAACAATCATCAGACGGACTGCGTAAGACACGAACTGTATTTATGAGAATGAAGAGCGCCAACGAAGCATGGAATACACTAAAGAAGAGCCAATCTCATGCATGGAGGAATTTAGAACACAAGATAAGAGAGAAATGAGTAAGAGAGGCAGAATATAATTATTAGAAAATAACGAAATAAAGAGAAAGAGAGAGAGGGGGGGGGGGGGGGGATACAGGCAGATTGATAAAAATGAAGAGAATGTGAGAAAATAAAGATCTCTCTCTCTATTATATAGATCTCTCTCTCTCACTACATATATATATATAGATAGAGAGAGAGAGAGAGAGAGAGAGAGGGAGAGAGAGAGGGGGGGGGGGGGATAGAGAAGGGAGAAAGAAAGTGGTAGGGCAAATAATGAATCTGATCAATTATTTCGTGAAAATAGAGATAGAAATACAATTATGATCCCAGGCACAGCAGATGTGAAACAAATGAAATCATCAATATTCATAATTACTAAAATTATATTATTCAAATAATCATATCATATTATTCAAATCACAGTCAATAAAAGTACCTGGATGGAATGTGCATTCGTTAGCTGATGGAAGACTAGACGGCCGACCACAGATTACATTATGGATGGAAGAGGACGGATCATATTCGATGGTAATCATGGTAATGGAATGTCTTCATGGTAAATTATGTAATACTATAATCACGAGGACGGAATACTCGGATGACCAACTCTTCACACTTAAAAAACAAAAATAAAACAACAAACAAACAAACAAAAAACAATGATAAAGACCTCCTTTAACACCTGAAGTACGTATTTTCCAAAACAATATTATTGAGAACACAGTCACGAACCAAGCTTTATACTTTGTCCATTATTAGCAGTTTACTGTGCGCTCACTGTGAGATCTTTACCACAAACTTAGGTTAAAATACTCGGGCAAGGGGGCACGTGCCTCCCAATCAAACCGTGAAGGGGGAGGGAAAGGGGGAAGGACACGTAAAAGGGAGCCGCTACAAACCCCTCTTACACACTCTTCTTAAATAATGGCCATGTTGATTTGCATTTCATACATCGAGTAGGCCTAAGGCAGGTGCCCCTAAATATGCCAGTGGTCCCAATGCCAAAGAGATGCCGGTGGCCCCTCAGTAGTCTGGACCCACGCTAGGCCACTGCCCTCATGGGCACCTTAAACACTCATAATTTTTCATTTGCCTATCGACCTTGCTTCTTGTAATTCTCCCCTCGATAATTCAATCCTCAGCGAAGCCCATGGCGCTCTTTGATTTCCTTTTGGCATTGTGCTGATTATTATTCTCCATCCACTCATTGTGGTCGCTCTTGACTGCCTGCCTGGCGAGGCGCATGGAGTCGTCCCGTCTTCGATGAACCCGTAATCGACCAGACGAGTCGAGAACCGGTGGGAGAGTGACCGTGTCTGGCAGGAGGTTTTTCCTTGCGGTGCTGCCGGAGATGGACGACGACGCGGCAGCTGAAGTGATGAATCTAATTGGGAAGAAAACGAGGACGAAAACAAAATAAGGTTTTGTTCTTGTGAACAGCTTCTAAATCACTCTGTATATTCTGTGCCGTCGAGCAACAAAATTTTAGCCCCCAGCCCCCGGACAACTACCCCAGAATCCGGGGAGTAGTTGTCCCGGGGGTGGTTGTCCTAGGGGTGGTTGTCCTAGGGGAAACTTGTCTGGAGGCGGGTAGTTGTCCGGGGGATACTTGTCCTAGAGGGTGGTTGTCCTAGGGGGTAGTTAGTTAGGGGGTAATCATCCTAGCGGGTAATTGCCCCGGGGGTAGTCGTCCCAGAGGGTGGTTTGCCCTAGGGGTAGGTGTCCTAGATGGGATGAAAATAATTACGCACAAACGCGTCGAGAATACGTCATGTGAAGTCGATCAATATCATACAAACAATGTCTATTTTCAGTAGTCCTTGTACTCTATCACGATAAATGGAAACTGCAAACCACAATGACGTCTGTTTACCCTACTCGTCACGCAACACCAAACCCACCTATACCATGAAGCTCCATGCATGCCTTTACCACGTATAGGCCTACTATACAATGTGAAGTCCCGTCTCAATGGCGTTGATGAACGAAAACCAGGAGGAACAAAATATCTTTTGTTGAAGCCATAGGGAAAGCACAATGATTATCCTTTTCAAATGTATCTGTGATCGCTATGTTTACGATTTTTAAAAATGGTTTTAATGAAAAATCCCTGGATAGGAGAAAACATTATTACCACATTTCAAAACCTATTAGATCAAACTCATTAATGTTATATCTTTCATAGGAAAAATCGAAAGCGCATCCTATGCTTCCGATAAAGGCATCCCCCATCATCCTGAAAGTAGATCGACGCCCCTGGCGAAAAGCTATACATTTCTAATTTCGATTTCCAATTTAACCGTTGTTGCACTTCCAAGATATGGGATGATTTTTTTTTAAATTTTCAATTCGAATTTTCAATTTATTTACTTATTTATCTATTCATTCATTATAATTATCTTTATCATTATTGTTATTATTATCATTATTATTATTCTTATCATCATTATTATCATTATTTATTTTATTTATTCATTTTTAATTGATTAATTTGATTAATTTATCTATTTATTTATTTAGAGATTTTCCCGGCCAAAATTATTTCGCAACTTTGTCAGTCCAATTAATTTTTACGAACATTCAATTTAGACAATTTTCGCCATGTATTGCTATTCGGCAGTTCAAATTCATGATCTGTGCATTCGAATTCATCTCGGAAGCATTCAAATTCGCATTTCAGGCAGTGAAATTACTCTTTTCATTCACATTCATAAGCCTACATTCAATTTAGAAACATCGCATGGTCACGTGATCACGCAACAAACCTGTTCCTGGATTCGAATTCATTTTTGAGCATCCAATTTAGCGTGTTGAGCATTTTATTTATAAATTCTCTCAACATTATTTGTGATATTTTTCTATTGTCTTGCATTATGTGTTTGACGTGTTATTTGCCATACAAGATAGGGACTACAAATATGATTTTGGTTATATCGAATTTTAAAGATTCCATCGTTTGAGCGTATAAAGGTCTATTCATTTTTTTTTTGTCGCGTGGTCGTGGATGTATATATAAAAACATGAAACAACTTTCTTTGTAATTGAGGACACTAAATTTTAGAATATATTTTAGAAGACAAATGAGAGCTCTTTTACCGCTATTTCATGCAGGATCTTCTAAGTAGATATAAAAAAGGGTTTTAAGTTATCCTATAATTAGATGAGAAAGAAAACCCATAAGGAAATGCTGTTTTTTATGACATTGTGTTGTCTACTCCTTCCTCGGGGGAGATAGTTGCCTATGCTTAGGTGCATGAATTTTCTCGTTCAAAGTAGGCCTATATTTTCAAATTAACCCTTCAGGTATATTCTCCAAATTGCGAGGCTTTTTGAAATCTATACAGAATGCAATCCATTAAAATTTGCAAGTATCCTACAGAACAATACGGTCTACTATATTATGCATTCAATAAGGAAATTAAATTCGAAATCAGTCTTATTTAGGGGGAATTATAAACAAAACAGGGGGGGGGGGGGGTTAATAACTTGTGTGTTAAATTGAATGAACATGTTCCGAATTTGACTGCCCATTTGCGAATTTGAATGCCCGAGGTGTCCTTTCGGCAGTTGCAAATGAATTTGAATGATTCTTACATACGTGCTAATTTGAATGCACGGAAATTAATTTGAATGATACAAAAGCAAAATCCCTTGCACGAAACGCTATATTGAATGACTTAAATACACTTTTGAATGCCAGAAGATGCGGTAATCGACGTTTTTGCTAAATTGAATGAACGTTCTATCAAATTCACTGAAAAAAGTGCGAAATTGGCCGGGAAAACCTATATTTATGAGTATTATTATTATTTATTCTATATTTCTATATTTTAATTATTGGTCTATTTATTTATTTATTTTTATTTTATTTAATTTTACTGAGCTATTTATTCATTTATTATTATTAATATTATTATTATTATTATTATTATTATTAAATTATTTTCTACGTTAGGGCGAATCCTATCAATGCGGTTTCCCTGATAGCAGAAAGTGTTAAAAAATGACGTGATATTTACGTCGTGGTTTTCGTCTTTTTTACGTCCTGTAATTACGTCAATAAGACGACAACTTGCACCAACGCAAGACGTCAAGAGAACGTCTTATTTTGACGTCATCTCTACGTCTTGTACACCGTAAAAACTAAAGTGCTACTTTTAGGGGCATGTATAGTGACTGCACCTGAAATGCTGTTTATAGCACTTGTAGTGTGCTAATTTACCAGCAAAAAAAAAAATGTGACCGTGGCGAGCCTCGAACCAGGTTCCGCTGATTGGGAGGCGCTGACGTTACCGATGGACTAACAAATGCTGCTTGCAATCCAGTTTAGTCATGGGAGTCAAATAGATAACATGAACTATGTACACTCTTAGAAATGTTGGGTAAATGCCACTGGGTAAATGAAGATTGGGCATAGGTTGGTTAAATCTTGCTCAACTTTTACATGCATTTACCCAACATTGGTCAAAAATAACAATGAAATTGGTAAAGTTTACCCAAAAGTTGGTCGGACTCATAAGGACCCTCATGTTGGGTAAAATTTGGGTAAAATTTTGCCCAATATTTCTAAGAGTGTAGTGTCGTAAATTCACTATGTAACAATATGATCTGCTCTAAATCGTACAATGTGAGTTAGTCTAGCGGTAATGCCAGCAATTCTCGATCAGCGGACCCTGGTTCGAAGCTCGCCCAAATCATTTTTTTGTGTGAATGTTTAGCAGTTTAAGGAGCCTGCCCAGCTCCCGTGAAAGTGCTGAAATAGCACGATGTGTGCATTCAATAGCACTCTGAGTGCAGTCCCTATGCATGCCCTCAAAAAGTGCTCAGCACTTCAGTTTTTGCAGTGTACAGATGACGTCAAAATAAGACGTCCTCTTGACGTCTTGCATTGGTGCAAGTTGTCGTCTTATTGACGTAATTGCAGTACGTAAAAAAGACGAAAACCACGACGTAAATATCACGTAATTTTTACCACTTTCTGCTATCAGGGTTATTCCGTAACAACAGAAATTCAACGTTAAGGCGAATTACAGTAGGCTAAGATAAAAGGATCCCCCTAACGTCACAATAAGTTATTATTATTAATATTATTATTATTATTATTATTATTTTATTTTGATGTTTAAAATTTGTTATTTATTTTTTTTAAATTTAATTATTTATTTATTTATTTTATTATTATTATTTATTTATTTATTTATTCATTCATTATTTGTATTATTTATTTATTTATTTATTTATTTATTTTATTATTATTATTATTATTTTATTTATTTATTATTATTATTATTATTATTATTTTTTTTTTTTTTGGGGGGGGGGGGGGGAAGTAAATGCATTGACAGTGTAGAGCTCTTTTGTAAAGGGGGGGGGGGGGTCTGTTTAGTGTAACTTTTTAATACCCATGATGTTGTGTTTTCTGATGCCAAATCATTAGCAACTGGGATGTGAAAATCAATCTCTCGACATTAACCGTCGATACTGACCTACACCTGGTGAGGAAGATCTAAATACAGACTATCTGAGTACAGTGAGTCAGTGGGGGCTCATATTAAATCTTTAATAATAATAAAATCATATGGCAGGATATCATGGCGCGACAAAAGCGAATTATGCCTTAAGATGGCATGCCACAGATCTGTAGGATAACAACAACTGGAACGGCTCCTGCTTGTCCTTTCCAATTTAGAGGGATTTATGGGAAGGGACCTTTTGACATCAAGCTCACCATGTTAAAGGTAATGCCATTGATCTGAAATGAAAGCCATTCAAAATTTCCAACTGAGTTATCCATGCCTCATACCATATTGCCGGAGGGTACAATGCATATTCCTCATCATTCATACACACATAGCTCTCTGAAATCCACCAGTGTGGGAATGCAAAATTGTGAAAGTTGTTGTTTTAATGAATTTGGACTATATTATCCCTCTCGCATATACTTAGCGCTTAGGGGAGACCAAAAACTGACTCCGGCCTCTATCATTCTCATAATGGACTCTGTATCACTTGTATTTGGACAGAAAGTTGCCAAAACAATACAACATAGGTGTCGTGTCCTCATGAACAATTCACCGGATCAAATGGTGTGTAGTGCGAGCCCCAGTCGCGTCACTACTGTCATTTGGCATTCACATTCCTGCTAAATGCTTTCATGACTTTAAATTGAAAGCAATGGCACCTTCACGCACACACACCCTCGAGTCCTAGGAGTACTGGATATTGCTTTCATAGGAGTCATTACATGGAGTCACGATCGACCAGGACCATAATACAAGAACAGGTGTTTATTTGGTCTAAGGTTTCGGAAGGAATGAAGCAGCAAGACGATGTGAAACGCTGTATGAGACCAATTTATTTATTCTAAAACATGAAGTAAATTAAAACAAAAAGGCAGAGAGAGAGAATGAGGAGTGAAAAATGATGACGAAACGAAAACTGAGAAAGAATTTGAGACATTGTTAGTGAAATCATAAATAAAAGAAGGCGAATATAGGGGAAAGGAACACATAGAAACGAATAGAGATCAGGGATGAAAAACATGTAGGAGAGACAGAGAGAGAGAGAAAGAAAGAGAGATAATGAAAACGATGTGAAGAACCATGGAAAGAAAGAAAAAACATGAGAAACATGCATGCTCCATCTGCGTAAGGGCACATTTTCGCCAGGGAGTTGACGCCTAGCTCTTGCTCGGATATAAACTTTCCAGTTTTTAAATTATTTGAGCGAGCAAAAAATAATGACGATTTAAATATATCATGGTAGCAATAACATTTTGTCATCGAAATGCACTAGATAAGATGCCCGCGTGTCTGAGGGGCTATTCGGGCATAACGCTACTCGAAATTGTTCGACGGTTGCTAAAATATTGGCATTTTCAAAATTCTGCAGAGGGGAAGGGGGCTGCAGTCCCCAGCAACCCTCCCCCCCCCCCCGTCGATCGTGCATGCCTATACTCCTGCACTGACCATGGACCTACAAGTTGGTCCTTGCATTGACTGCAAACAGCCTGGCCTTAAAAATAACATTTCAGAGGAAGATTCTACTAATCATACCATCATGACCACGGACATACTCACTGCGTGATTTTATTAGCCGTCTTTAGACTGAGAGGTGACAGATGTTGCCCTCTGCTAGGTTTTAGAGGTTGGTCGGTCGTCTGGTGTTTCGTTCGAGGTGACGATGGGAGAGAAGAATCAGACGCGCTCGAAAACGATGAGGACATTGAAACGGAAGTCGTTGAGGCATGTGCCGAAGAGGGACGTTTGGTTGAAGTGGCATCTCTTGGAGAGAGATTCGAGGATTTGGGGGACCTAATGAAATGATACAAAGAATAAATCATGTATGATTCAGAAACGAAGTCCAATCGAATTACAAACTCCGGATTTGACGACTTTGTTTCAATATTATGATGATGATGAGAGTGGTGGTGGTGGTGGTGATGATGGTGATTACGATGATGGTGTTGGTGTTTGTTGGTGGTGGTGGTGATGATGATGATGATGATAGTGGTGGGGTGGTGATGATGATCATGATAGTAGTGGTGGTGGTGATGATGGTGATGACGATGATGGTGTTGGTGTTTGTTGTTGTTGGTGGTGGTGATGATGATGATGATAGCGGTGGTGGTTGAAGATAATGTTGATGATGCCGACGATGATGTTGATGTATGTGGTATCAAAGTTTGTGGGTAACGATGATAAAGTTGACAGTGACAGTAACATTAATGTCATGAATGGTTCTAATGTCCTTTGTCTTCAAAATATAATTCAAACAATGTGACAAGACCGCTGCCAAAGATTTAGATGTGAAATGGCATATGCCCCTCCTTTGGTAGGTAAATTTATCTGAATGTATAATGCTTCGACTTCCCCTCACTCCCCTTAGATCTCTCTTCCTCTCTTTCTATATTTTCGAAGAAGGGCACTAATCGTTTGCCCCCACCCCGCATTGTAAAAAGAAACATATTTCACCGAGGTGAATTTGTGTCAAATAACAATGGATATGCTCTTCTGGCTTTAAACATATGTTGTTCTTTAATATTGAATTTCTTTTTAACTGCACCCAACTGTAATTGCACACATATAATCCTTATAATAACCCTTTTGATCATGTTGATTATGAAGATAAGGAAATTGCAATATTTCAAAACACGCGTCTAGAATATAATAGAGGATATATCATTAAATAGACGCTGAACCTCGGGCAAAGTCTGCTTTTGAGTGCCCAGAAATCTTCAATGGCGTTTAGACGTTTAAAATTTTGTTTCAATCTATCTTTATAATTGGCCTAACCGACGCGGAACATAGGTGGGTTATCTTTCTTTATGGGTGCTTGATAAGAACGTGTTATAGTCTCCTACATTTTGTATCATCTGAGTTACTCATTAACAGCATAACATGCACACAGGCGTAGCCAGAATTTTTCAATAGGGGGGAGGGGGGGGGGGGGTGCAAACGTGAAGGATCCAACCGCATATCCAGGATTTCATTTTAGGGGGAGGGGCGGTTGTGAGCACGTGAGTGCGAAATTGGTGATGAGCACGCAAAGCGTGCTCCCCAGGGGGTGGGTGCAGGGAGGGGGAAGTCCCCCCTCCCGCGCGAAGCGCAAAAGCTCTGACGTTTTAGCAAATTTGAGAAAAAGATAACGGCTTGTAGCAAACAATTTTTTAGGCGGAAAGTTATTTCGACACCCAGACTGCTTTTCAGTTATTTGGATGTAATACTGCACTGTAACAGGGATGGGTGCAGGCCCCTCCCGCGCGTAGCGCGAAAGCTCTTTCGTTTTACAGCAAATCTGAGAGAAACATAACAGGCTTGTAACACGTTTTTTTACGGCGGAAAGTTAGGTCGACACCCAGGCTGCTTTTCACTTATTTGGACGCAATACTGCACTGTATGTAACAGGGGTGGTTGCAGGGAGGGGGACTTGGAGGGGGAGTTTCCCCCTTCCCGCTCTGACGTTTTCGCAAATTTGAGAGAAAGATAACGTCTCATAGCAAACATTTTTTTTAGGCGGAAAGTTATAGTTCGACTCCCGGACTGCTTGTCAGTTATTTGGACGCAACATTTCACTGTATGTAACAGGGGAGTGTGCAGGGAGAGGAGAGTTATTTTCCCCTTCCCGCACGAAGCGCGTAAACTTTGACTATTTGGCAAATTTTGAGAGAAAGAAAACGGCTTGTAGCGCCTTTCAAGGCCTTGTTCTCCTCGTTTTTTCGCTCTCGCTTTTTTTTAGTGGCTGAATAGGGGGGGGGGGGCATGGCCCCCTTTGGCCACCCCCTGTCTACGCCAGTGGTTGTGGGGCACGCGAAGGGTGCAAAATTGGTGATGAGCACGCTTTGCGAGCTCCCCAAAGCTCTTACGTTTTACAGCAAATTTGAGAGAAAAAAAACCCGGATCGTAACACTTTTATTTTAAGGCGGAAAGTTAATTCGACGCCCTAGCTGCTTGTCAGTAATTTGGACGCAGTACTGTATGTAACAGAGGTGGGTTCAAGGAGGAAAAAGAAGAAATCGATAAAAAAAATAAAAACGAAGGAGAAGACGGAAAAGACGGAGAAGAGGAAGAAGAAGAAAAAGAAGAAGAAGAAAAAGAAGAAGAAGAAGAAGAAGAAGAAGAAGAAAATAATAATAAGAAGAACATTATGCGAATAGGAAGACGGCGAAGAAGGAAGAAGCGGCAGAAGAATAAGAAGACGAAGCGGACGACGAAAAAAAACTTGAAGTAGACGGAGAGAAAAAGAAGGAAGAAGCTGCTATAGAGGTAAAAAGAAAAGGGAGAAAGAAAGAAAGATATAAAGAATGAAGAAGGGGAGGAGGAAGAGAAGGAGGAGGAGGAGGATGGCGAAACAATATCACGACCATTATGCAATGTCTTACCCTTGCTGTTCGCCTTGTTTGAAGGAGGACTGTAGATCTTGCAGACTCGATCTCTGTTTCAATTTCGGACTCATCGACAATACTGCAGGCACACTCCCCTTCCTCCGCACCATCGGGGAAGAAAGAAATGGTGAATGAGCCAGATGATGATCACCGGTAGGAGTTTCTGTACTCAGGGTTGGCAAAGACCCTTCTGTCGATTTCCATCTCCTTAGCGGGCCACCAAGCGGAGAAACGTCGATGCTCAAAAGCGCGCCTTGTTTCGACTTTCGAGGCAACTTCGGAATGGACGATGTTGTTTCGTTCTGCTTGGTGACAGTTTGGTGCGGATCCTTTGGTTTTATTGATGACTTTTTATTGAGAACACGTTCGGATGAACTTAGTTTAGCTCTTGCGATTTGAAGACGCAGAATCGTACTCTTTCTCGTTTCATGGAGGAAAGAATCCGGCGCGCTACTGCTCAATTTTTTTACGTCACCCTGCGATTCAAATAAATCATCGTCGTCTTCGTTATTGTTGAATTCGATGTCCAGAGAATATTTTTCATTTTTCTCTTCGATATGACTGATTTCGATGGCAGGTGGCGATCGTAGTGGATTTCTAGCTCTCGGGGACGTCGCGTTCCCTTTCGACCAGACTGAGTCTTCATCTTCGAGAGAGGACTGCGAACTTCGACTCGGTGTTCGTTTAAGATCAAGCATAGCTTGTTGAAAAAATGAGGACGATGCCGGCAGAGGTTGGTGGTTGTCGGCCTCATGTTCAGCTCCATCCTGATCAATTCTGAAGTCGGGTTCGTCATTGGGAGAGTCAAATGGAAATTCATGACGACGAACTGTGGGCACAACATAATTTGACGGTTCGACCACGCTTACTGTATGTCGACGACGTCTAATACCATGATCGTCTGGACTACCAATTGGTGATCGAAGCTGATGGAAATTTGGGGTGGACGGTCGAGGGGAACTTGGTGGATGAGGTCCATTGCTATTCTTTGACGCATTCGAGGGAGATATTTCAGCGAGGGGAGACGACGATTTTCCTTTTGGCATGGATGGTTCCAGAAATCGTTTCGACTCCGATGACGGTTTGGGAATGTTTACAGCCAAAGTCAGCTTCCTGCCAGGTCGAGGACTTTTAGGAAGCCCCGAAGCCATCGTACTGAATGATTGTATCATGTGATAAACACCTCAGTTTATTACAGACATGACAGATCGATTTACACCGTGCGAGAAATCATGATAAAGAACGTCTTAGTTTCGCGCCAGAATGAAACTTAACACGGCAATCACGTCTTCTAGTCTCTGTTGGGGGCTCGTCGGAAGTTCTGTGAACTTTGGTAATAGCTTCTTTGGTGTTCGCGTTTCCTACTAAAAGCCAAGGTATGAGACAAGATCACACTATCCCCTGTACAAGGACGACGGTGAAGTTTGCTTCGGTTGTGCTCTAAACTCTAATCCCATTGATCATATCGCGATACGGGTATTGTATTCGAGTGAGTTCGACCAAGCATAAGCTTATTTGTCGGAATGATCATCTCATACATAGGTATATAAATGATTTCATCGAGGAGGCCCGCTTTGTGTATGTCGATACGTGACCTTGCGAGGCAACGGGGTCATGCACAACCCTGTTCGCACTGCCACTTTTGACGCTGAGAATAGTAATGCTCGCACAGTGAATTCCGTTTGAACTATTTACAAACAGCTTGAGAACGATCAAACACTTTTAAAAGATGTGTGTGAGTGAGGGTGTGTGTTGTGTGTGTAATCATTAACAAAGAAGAAGGAAAAAGTAATAATCAAAAAGATATAAGGGTAGCAGTGGGGAGTTTAGTCTATTGGAAAAGGGGCGATCTGCCCTTCTTGCACCACTAAAATTGGCTAGCCGGTGAGCTAGCAGTGTTTATTCGGATTAAGGGGGGTACTCATCATATGGGTGGGCACAGATATTCAAAATGAAATGCGAATTTCCAAGACCCCTGATTAGGGGAGGGTGCGGTATATTTATAGGGTATCAATTCGTCTTCCTTTCTCGTCTTTTTCTCCTTCTCCGTTTTCTTTTATTTCTTTTTACCCTTTCCTCCCTTCCCTTATATTTTTGTCATTCGATTTGACCCTGTGGCTTTGTCACTACGTGCAATGCCGAAATCTGAAAAAAATGAATAAATAAAAAGCGGAGAATGAACGTGATGAGGGGTTTGTGTCTACACCCCCGTATTATATAAATGTATGTTTATTAGTCTTTTTAAAAGATATAATAATAATAATAATAATTATAATAATAATAATAATAATTTTTTTAATAATAATTATAATAATAATAATAATAATAATAATAATAATAATAATAATAATAATAATATTAGTAAATATATAGATATATATATATACACATACATAATTATATCGCACATGTATTTATAGCACTCATATATTTACGTCATGTACGTCAAGACCCATTCAGCAGTTTGCTGATGGTATAATACACCGACACACGGGCGTAGACACGCATAATTATTGTTAGTGGGGGATGATCTATTCATCATCCCCCCACTAACAATAGAAAGTGTGTTCGTATCTACGCCACTGCACCGACATATCAATAAAGCCGCTTCATAAAATGACGAAGATGAAGGAGATTAGCCCGAAATAGATATCCTGATCTAGTCAATCAAAAGTTTTTTTTCTAGAAATAATATGATGTCTTACAAAGAGAGAGAGAGAGACAGAGCGCGAAAAATTCGATTTACCATCAATGGGTCATCTTTTGTTGTGCTAAGGTAATTGGCATTGCGTTATCGTAGCAGGACAATAGCTGCATATGCATCATTAGTTTCTCGAACTTGCATCTATGCCCATTCAGGAAGACATGAATGGTTGAAAGACTCATTCAAGGATATTCAAGAATACATTATTATCTAGAAAAAACGAATGACTATATAGATAAGAGGAGAGAAGAGAAGAGAAGAAAAGAGAGGGAGAGAAAAAAAAAAGAGAATGAGAACGAGATATAAGAAGGGGAAAACAGGGAGAGCGAGAAAGAGAATATATAATAAAAATATATATATAATAAAAAGTGAGATAAAAATCTAACAATAAAGTGTTTTTCAGTTATTTTCTGATTGAATACAAAAAGTTTTTTTTTTTTCTATTTCAAAACGACACCAATCATGAGAAAAAAGGCCCCGGATGATTACTATTAAAATAAAATACTTTATTTACCCACGAGACAAAATAGAAAATATTGATGAACAAACTTGTTTCTTGACGGCTTGTACCGAAAGGGTGGGTATAGCGTCGCGTCGCGTAGCGTTGACTGGAACGCCACCATTCGTCCAAAGCCCCCCCCCCCCCCCCCCCCTGGTTCTGCAATTTTGGTGCGTTTGGACTTTTTCTAATAATACTACTAATAATAGGCCTACATATAATAATAATAGCAACAATATTTAGAAATAGTCAACTCACCCTTTCGGCAAAATCGGGGGTACCTTGGACGAATGGTGGCGTTTCAGTCAACGCTACGCGACCCGACGCTTCCAACGCACCCTTTCGGCAAAACTGGGGGAGGGGGGTGGGGCTTTGGACGAATGGTGGCGCTCCAGTCAACGCAACGCAACGCGACGTCCACTTAATATGGTTAAATAATTTATGGCTTTCCATGCCTCAGACTCGTCCTCGCGATCCTTTTGATAAACTGCGACCCTTCCCACTCTATCAACCGCTACTCCTCTCTCTGTCTCTCTCTCTTTCTCACTCATGCGATGTCATTTATTCTTATCTTTCCCCTCACATTAAATTCCATCGCATTTCCCTTTTCTCCACCTTATATATTTATTAATCTTCTCCTCTCAGTCTTTCTCTCCTTTTCTTCTTCTTTCATTCCTTTTTTTCAAGAGAGGTTGGGGTGAATTTTTTTCTATCCCTGCATGGATCCGCTATGTTTAGTCATGAGGTCCAACGTTCCTTTACGATTATATCCTCAGATTACCCTAGTTTACTTAATCCCTGTATCCACCTACCAATTTCATTTTTGGAATTACAACCCATATTTTTCACTTAACCCCTGAATCTGCCTAAATGAAGAAGCTACATTATATGTTTCCATGCATGATGAAATCTATAGCGCGAGTGACATTCCGAGAGAGGGCGACAAACAACATTCAATAGACATCCTTCGCCATCTCTGTTGTACAATTTAAGAGGATTTCTATTTTGTCGTCTTTCTCTCTTATCTCTCTAATTTTAGAATTTGGTCAAGTTCCATTCATCTCTCTCTCGCACTCTCTCTCTAGTTTTAGAATTTGGTCAGTGCCTTTTATTTATAAGGCTATACAGCACATGTATCTCTTATTCTCTCTCTTTCTCTCTCTTTAGTTATTATTTTAGAATTTGGTCAGTGCCTTTTATTTATAAGGCTAGCTCCTATTTATCTCTCCAGTGGCTTGTCAGAGATTTAAAAGGGGCCCTAAAATGCTGAGGACCTTTTTTCTTTTTGCTTGTCAGAGATTCTTTTAGCTAAAAAGGGGCCCCAAAATGCTGAGGACCGTTTTTATTTTTTTAAATTTTTGCTTTGTCAGAAAGTTTTGTTAATATTGAGCCCCCTCCTTCAAGAAATCCTGGATCTGCCACTGTATCTCCCGCTCTCTTTCATTTTAGAATTTGGTCAGTGCCTTGATAATGGTACCTTCCATTTATCTCTCTCTCTCTCTTTCTGATTCTCCGTCTCTCTCTGTTTTCTCTCTGTCGTTCTGTCTGTCTCCCTGTCTCTCTCTCTCGCCCGTTTCTATCTTAGTTTCTCTTTCTTTCTAGCTTTTTTTTTCTCTCTCCCTCTTCAGACACATACTCTCTCCCTTTCTTTTTATCTGTCTGTCTGCCCCACCCCCCCTCTCTCTCTCTTGCTCCGGGTTTCTTCCTTTCTATTTTAATTTGTCCTCTTTCTTTTGAGGTTCTTTTCCCCTCTTCAGTATTTTTCTCACATAGGGGCCTTATAACGATACATTTTATGCATCGTTAGTGAAGCGTACTCTTGTCACTATTTACAAACCTGTGTATGCATTTCAATCTCTTAGTAGTATGTATGCTGTATGTATAACGGCTCCATAATATTCCTGCAATGCGGCCCACTAGCCACAAATGATTGTTTTTAAATCAATGGACCGTTTTCAATAAATAAATAAATAAATAAATAAATTTATTCATTTCTTTCTTTGCTTATAAATTTCTTTATCTAGTCTTTCTTGTGAGCTGTTGGTTTCAGCAGCAGCAGAAATAATAGTAGTAGTAGTAGTAGTAGTAGTCAGGGGCGGATCCAGGATTTTCTAGAAGAGGGGGCACAGTGCCATGCTCATTAAACATGTTGAAAGGAGAATTGTTTGTGTGTACTTAAGGTATGCCAGTTGGGTTTCAAAGGGGGGGGGGGGGGGGCACGGGCCGGTTTCCCCCCGATATATAGATCTGTCACTGGTTGTAGTATAGTAGTGGTAGTAGCTAGTATTAGTAGTAGTAGTCAGGGGCGGATCCAGGATTTTGTAAAAGAGGGGATACAGTGCCGTGAAAGTACACAATAAAAGGGTTGATTTTGTACTTAAGGTATGCCAGTTGGGTTCAAAGGGGGGGGGGGGCACGGGCCGGTTCCCCCCCCCCATATAGATCTGCCACTGGTAGTAGTAGTGGTGGTAGTATAGTAGTAGTAGTAGTAGTAGTAGTAGTAGTAGTAGTAGTAGTAGTAGTATGGATTTCCCGGCCAATTTCGCCAATTTTGTCAGTCAATTTGAGTAAACGTTCATTCAATTAAGCAAAATATCGTTTACGGAAACTTCTGTCATTCAGAAGTGAGTTTATTCAATTTAGTGTTTCGAGCAAGGGATTTTGCTTTGGTATCATTCAAATTCATTTCCGGGCGTTCAAATTAGCACGTTTGCAGAAATCATTCAAATTCATCGGCAACTGCCGAAAGGACTCTTCGGGCATTCAAACTTGCAAATGAGCAGTCAAATTCGTAACATGTTCATTCAATATAAAATGTAAAAATTAAAAGTTATTAACCCACTGTTTTTGTTTATAATTCCCCCAAAATAAGGCTGATCTCGAATTTCATTTCCTTCTTGTCCATAATTTAGTAGACCTAGTTATTTTGTAGGCTATTTGTAAATTTTATAGGATGGATAGTATTCTATAGATTTCTCAAAACCACGCAAGTTGGTAAATATACTTGAAGGGTTAATTTGAAAGTGTAGGCCTACTTTGAACGAAAAATTCGTGTACGTACCTGAGCATGGACTACAATCTCCCCCGAAGAAGGGGTGGACAACACGATGACAGAAACCCAGCATTTTCTTATGTTTTGTTTAAATCTTCAAACTATAGGCAATTAGGGTAAATTTTAAAAACCCTTGTTTGTATGTAATTAAAAGATGAGGCTACATCCTACTTTTTTTAATCATCTCCTGCACGAAATAGCGGTAAAAGAACTTTCATTCCTCTTCTAAATTCAGTGTGTCCTCCCTTACAAATAAAATAATTATATATAAGTTCTTTCTCGCGACCTACAGTTGTTTCATGCCTTTACATATACATATACATTATATGATAACCAAAAACATGTAGGTCCTATCCTGAATGGCTAATATCATGCCATACACAATACAAGACGACAGAAAACTATCACAAACCATGTTGGTGGAAAATTGTTAAATTGAGTGCACAACACGCTAAATTTGATGTTCCAAAATGAATTCGAATGCAGGAACGAGTTTCTTGCGTGATGACGTGACCCCGGGATGCTAAATTGAATGAAGTCTTTATGAGTTACGTTTGTGACCTATGAATTTAAATGAAAAGAATGTTAATTTGACGGTCTGAAATGCGAATTTGCATGCACAGGTCATGAATTTGAACTGCCAAATATCATGCACGACATGGCTCAAATAGTTTAAATTGAATGTTCGTGAAGTGAATTAGACTGAAAAATTGCCAATTTGGCCGTTCTTGCATTCGAATTCATTTTGAGGCATCGAGTTTAGCGTGTTAAGCATTCAATTTAGATATTTCCCCCAACATTTTTTGGGATATTTTTCTATTGTCTTGTATCATGTGTTTGACATGATATTTATAGTTAACTGAATTTCCTGTAGTTAGATGATTTAAAAAGGAAAAAAAAAGGAAAATGCTGGTTTCTGACATTGTGTTGTCCATCCCTTCCTCGGGGGAGATTGTCACCCATAATGCTTATAGGTACATGAATGTTCTCGTTCAATGTAAGCTTATATTTTCAATTAACCCTTCAGGTATATTTCATAACATTTGTGGATTTGGGAAATCTGTAGAATACATTTAAAATTTACAAGTAGCCTAGAGGACAATAAATTCTACTGTATTATGCACTCAAGAAGTAAATAAAATTCGAAACTATATTCCTTTTGTTTAGTTAGGGGGAATTATAAACATAACAGGGGGTTACCTGAATTTCCTGTAGTTAGATGATTTAAAAAGAAAAAAAGAGAGGAAATTAAGAAGAAACTGCTGGTTTCTGACATTGTGTTGTCCTTCCCTTCCACGGGGGAGAGGGTCACCCATAATGCTTAGGTACAATGAATTTTCTCGTTCAAAGTAGGCTTATATTTTCAATTAACCCTTCATGTATATTTCATAACTTTTGTGGATTTTGGAAATCTGTAGAATACATTTAAAATTTACAAGTAGCCTAGAGGACAATAAATGCTACTGTATTATGCACTCAAGAAGTAAATGAAATTCACAATTATCTTTTTGTTTAGTTAGGGGGAATTATAAACAAAATAGGGGGTTTATGCCTTGCGTATTAAATTGGATGAACAGGTTCCGAATTTGATTGCACATTTGCGAAATTGAATGGCCGAGGTGTACTTACAGCAATTGCCGATTAATTGAATGATTTCTACAAACGTAAGAATCGCTAAAATTGAATGACTTAAATACATTTTTGGCCGGGAAAACTTATAATACACTGTAATAATCATTACACAAAAAAAATAAAATAAATAAAATAGAGAAGTTTAAACAAAACTCATGATAATTATAATGAATGAAAATGTGTCGGTGATAAGAGTCAAATTTGACTGATTGCCATTATAACACGTACCAGCAACAAAAACAAACAACATTTGCCATTCTCTTCTGTTGCACGATAGCTGCAGCACTGGCCAGGCAGGTAATTCTTCAAGAGCAGCAGCACGTTAGGCCTCTTCCTGGCAGAAATTCATGTCCATATATAATCTGGAAATCCATCTTGAAAAAGGCAAGTCTTTGAGATTCATGCTGGACGGTGGCAGGGGCATCGATCCCTTTTCCAGATTGGGGGGGGGGGGGGGGAAGCAGGTATATATTACCATTCATGATTTTTTAACGCCTCTTAAGTACCAGCTTCTCCACGGTTACATGAAGCAGGGAAAATAGAGATTTTGAAGTCTGATGTAATACCTTTTGTATTTCATTGTTTGGAAGGTTTCATTTCCCGAGTTTTGCATAATTTTCCTTATTTTAATTTTCACCTCCGGATTTATTGGGGGCGGGCAAAACGATATTTTTGCACCCCATTATTTTCTGGGGGGCAGCTGCCCCCGCCCCCCGCCCTCCAGGATCGACGCCCCTGGAAGGTGGTCAAAAGATATCCCAATGCTGGATGAGGTTTGCTAACCCTTTTTATAGGGTTGGGTCCGTAGATTCGCCTTGTACGTTACGAGGAGTTGGCAAAATGTCTCACAAACATTGGCAAAGGACTGGCAAATAGTTGCTAATCTTCCCAAAGACTGTCGCTAACATTTGCTGACAGTCGTCAAGAGTTTTAGCCAACTGTCTTTCGGAAACATTCACGGGAATGTTACTTATTCTTGCTAATTGTCGCTAATGACAGAGGCGAGCCCTGATTTTCGGCAACATTTGTCATAAAAGTTGGCGAATCCAAAAAATCGTAACCTTCGTAAGCATTCGCGCTCAATGAGACACCTTAAGTGGGATTAAGTTTAATCAGGCTTAACTTAGTTTATGAAGAAGCACCAAGTGTTAACCTCTTTATTCCTCATAAACTGCTGTTATTCTGTAACATAAAAAAAAATGACATGAAATCATTCATGAAATGATAAACAGATATCATATTTGTAAACAAATTTTTTCGTTTACTAAATTTTTAGGCATTTTACTCCCAGTGTTAAAGATCGTATGCTCGATCTGTAATGAAATGCCTAAAAATTTGTTTACAAATTAAAATTCCTCCCATCAAGCTTCTTCGTTTACTAACCATTGTCTAAGGCGGACCGTTTGAATATTAATGAGTCAGAAAGAAGAGGATATTGGGTATTTGATTCTAGTTCATCGTGACTTGGCCGTGAACCAGAATAGCCTGGTGGTTAAGTCGCTGCCCGGCGAGCAGTAGATGACAGGTTCGAATCCCGCTGGTTCCAATTTTTTCTGACTTGTGTTTTTCATTACAGATCGAGCATACGATCTTTAACACTGGGAGTAAAATGCCTAAAAAATTGTTTACAAATTAAAATTCCTCCCATCAAGCTTCTTCGTTTACTAGATATCATATTGTTACCATCCAGCCGAGTTGGAGAAACTCTATAGATAGATAGGTGACTCTGTATACAATACACTGTGGGGTGGTGAATTTTTAAAGTTGTACTTAATCAAACACGCTGCGAGGTATCTCGAAGACTTCTCCCAATTGCTCTGTACTAATTCGAGATATTATTCGAGATATTATTACTGGGCATATGTTTTTACATAATCCCTGTGTTGACAAAATTATTCCTTCATCAACAACCAAGAAATTATATAAATAATTATTTTTATTAATGTTTTTTAATATAAAGTTTTTATTAGGGGTGCTAGAAATTATGAAACTATTACACAAGGTTGCAAATTTCTGTTTGATCATTTATAGCTAAAAAAATAGAGCTTAAACTCATCAGTGATTCTTTGTCTCGGAGTTGCAATGTCAGGTGGAGGTGTTCAAAGTGTTCATTACCCCTCCACCTGACATTGCAACTCTGAGACAAAGAATCACTGATGAGTTTGAAGCTCTACGCCACCAAGCCTCAATGATTCGCAGGGCTGTGCGTGAGATGGAGAAAAGAGCTAATCTCTGTGTGGAAAGGATTGGGGGCCATGTTGAGGGGCATGGGATGTAATGTTAATAAGAGATATCCGAAAGAAGACAATGGTAAGTTGCGATTATTAATTTCATTATTCCATTTGTTAAGTTAATTTCTGATAAGGTGCATTGATTCTTGCGGTGTTTAAAACTTGGTCCAATTTGACCCATTGTCCAAAAAGAATGATTACTCAGCCATCCATGACCGTGTATGAATAAATAAGATATCATTGGAAAGAGGAGATATGTAGTTTTAAGATGTTGCTACTCACTTTGGTGTAAAGTTAACACAATCTTCACAAATTTGAAATCAAATCTTGTTGCGTTTTTTTATACGCACTGTATATGTATCTCTCTCTCTTTCTCTCTCTCTCTCTCTATATATATATTTATCTATATATAACTTACGCTAAAGATTTGGGGCCCTTTTTCCGTCCCCACCTCTTGGTACCAGCGGGCGGGGAATGGTTCTTACAGGGTTGGGAGGCACTTTTTAAGAGCTGACGTGCCGTCCATATTTCATAAATTCATTTCTAAAGATTGAATTTCCGGAGGGAATAATAATTCTGTTTATGGAACAGCGCACTGCTGTACGCACGAAAAAGTACCTTCTGTAATGCCCCAACCCAAACCCTTTACCTGTGAAGCAGGGAAACCTCAAATGGTGTATTGCCAAAGAACAAGGTGACGTGTATACTCCAAGGCCATATCCGCATATAATAGGCATAGCTTCGAACGCTGTTGTGTGTATACACGTTCAATGTCTACTGCGCAAACGGTACATGCAGTACATGGCTTCAATATACGGCGCATCAACACACAGCGCACGTGTACTTCTATATATGTACTGCATGTACTATGTTTCACGCATAGAGTTACATCATTATTTTGTAGCTTCATGGTTAATTTTTTTTTTTTTTTTGGGGGGGGGGGGGGGGGGGGGGGGGAGGTGAGGGCATTTTTCATTGAGGCCGGTACATCAGGCATCATCCACGTACAAGAAAACGGATAAAAGCGGTACGTTGTAAAATACCAAGCAAGATATAAAATCGCCGTTAATGGTATAAAAATCAGGGATAGACGGGGTTCCCTGTTTAGGGTATCAAAATCTGCCCCTACTGCAATCTGCAAAGTGATTTAAGCGGATAATGTACAGGTCTCAATGAGACATCCCCCGGGGGCCGCGGTCGTCGCGATCGACTCGGATCGGTTCAGGTGCCTGTAAACTTGTCTACCTTTTATTTGTGAAAGTTCGGCTCCTTTGGAAGTTTGATTTATGTAAACATTCCATTACTTAAATTGAACTTTCAACAGTTTTTTTGTTTTGTTTTGTTTGTTTGTTTGTTGTTGTTGTTGTTGTTGTTGTTTTTTTTTTTGGGGGGGGGGGGGCGGTTTCTTAGTAGAAATTAATTCTTTCTGTGCTTCAATTGTTCTTGTTTTTTGTGGGGGTTGATGTTCGATGAGACAAGGTGAAGGGAGGAACATGTCACTGTTAGAATGTAAAAAAGGGGAGGGGGATTTCGGCCACATCCTATTTAAGGTCTCTTTATTTAAATTTAATCTATTTCTACTTTTTACTCATATCATGGAAGCATATACTAGGTTAAACTTCCTTTTGCGACAGCCACCCAACATGAAAACAATAATAGGGTTGAGGTTAGAGTTTAGGATTTAGGCTCAGGGTTGGGGTTATAGTGTTTCGGGTTAATCCTAACCGCACATTTGGTTGGCTGTCGCATAAATCATAAATCAGTTATTCTAGCGGTAATGCCAGCAATTCTCGATCAGCGGACCCTGGATCGAGGCTCGCCAAAATCACGATTTTTTAAAATGAATGTTTAGCAGTTTAAGAAGCCGGTCCAGCTCCCATGAAAGTGCTGAAAAACACGCTGTGTGCATTACAATAGCACTCTGAGTGCAGTCCCTATGCATGCCCTCAAAGTGCTATATACAGCACTTCGGTTTTTACAGTGTAGATATGACATATTTCAAAGTTTTCATTCTTAATTTTTACAACATGAAAGATAAATTAATAAAGCCCATTTCGTTTGTGACAAATATATCTAAATTCACAAGCATTTTAGTCATACAAACATATAACTACAATGATAAAATATCGTTACGAAAATGAACACGAAAAGTACTTTGTTACATAGAATAGATGAGGAATATTGTATCTTGAATTTTAATAATTTTCAAAACCTAGCCCAGGAAGATGTAGAGCTAATTCATTATAATACATTTAAAATATATTAAATTTCCTTTGTCAGCCAATTATGCAATTAAAAATGAAGAAAGAACGTGTAATAATTAACGTAAAAAGAAAATACAGATTCATAATCCTTATGATAGGCCTACAATCTGTGTATACATTCGCAATGTAAATCGTTTCCATATTAAATATTGTACCAACTTTTATTAATAATTCTAATTACAAATATATTTTATACAAGAAAACGCTTTACTACATGGTAAAACAAAACATTTTAACATCAAACGTTAAAAAAACCACAATCTTATAGATACTTATACTCTTTGCTTATTATATTTTTCTATAAAAAATGGCTACCTGTTGGTAAATCGCCATGACCACGAGTCAGGAGAAACATTTTCAAATATTTGTACCTTCTAGGAAACGTGCCTAAAGTTTAAAAGCAATCAGGAAGCAATCAAAACTGAGGTATGCATCGAAACTGTAAGCTAGATCTAAATTGTTCATCATATTACAATGTCATAATTGAGATTTGTGTGGGGAAACTCGTATTGGGACATTTTTTCACTTTCTCTTCACGTAACTGTAAAATTATATATATATATATATATATATATATATATATATATATATATATATATATATATATCATCATGTAAATAAGTAATTAAAACAAAATTCAGGGATAATAACAATAACAATAGCCGTTTCTTATATAGCGCGCCTTACCAGTTACAATGGAACAAAGCGCTTACAGCATTATTACCCCGGTCACTGGATTCAGTTGCGATTCTGCACGTTACAGTGCACATTCTCCACTCCTCTGGGGAGCATTCCAGCCAGTCGCCTGTTTCCAAGCGCGCACATGCTGATCCAACCACAATGACGTTCGCATCCCACCGGGTACCCATTTAACACCTGGGTGGGGAGGGGAAATGTAGATAAAAGGCCTTGCTTAAGGGCATCAGTGCCGTTCCGAGGTTCGATATATGGAAGGCCATTTGTCAATCCCTAAGTCCCGCATAGATTATTATGTAACAAAAAAGAAAAGAAACTAAATTATTTGCTGTGATGAAATGAGCATCAGAAATTCAATTCTGTCGAGAGGTTTTGTATTTGCATTTCGCTCCAGAAGTAGTGGGAATGCATGGGGATTTTGTAGGATTGAACGTGGGTGACATTTGGCTCTCCATAATTCAGCGGCCTAAATCTACACACTTAGGCGGTGGCTTAAAATTAGGCTCCTTTCGAGAATACGAGCCATAGTCACCAAAAACCATAAAACTTACACTTATTTATGACGAATGAGACTTATACAAAATTCATGTCACATAGCATATAAGTTTTTATTATACTACTATATCAAATAATAAAACATAGTAAAAAGTGATAAATATCTATCAGTCTAAATGTCTTATTGGCAGTAGAATCATGAAGAAAATAGAAGAAGTCAACGAAATTGAAAATACATGTAAAAACAGAAGAGAAGTGGTATGAAAAATCGAGAAATGGTATGCCAAAAAAATAAACAAGACAAAAACAACTACAAAATAACTTCGACCCAGCACGCCTATCGTTTACGACTCTTCTGAAGAAGAACTGCCTGAATTAGAGTTCTCGTCCGAGCTGTCCTGAGAATTTTCACCACTCTCCTCGCCAGCTGAATTAGAGTTCTCGTCCGAGCTGTCCTGAGAATTTTCACCACTCTCCTCGCCAGCTGATCCTCCACTGTTTCCTTGAGCAGCGGTAGCTGTGGAAGTAGTTGATTATTTAGTTGTGTGGGGGTGAATATGGGGTAGTGTGCGTATACATGTATGATAGAGAGAGAGAGAGAGAGAGATGAAGAAGAAGAAAAAAAAACCGAGTTGAACAAGTACAGCTATTAATACAGGTGGGCTGTGGAATAGATTTGAAATGCGATATTGATGTAATAATGGTTTATTGCCACTTGGTTTAATTCCAACTGGTCTAATAGGCAACTGGTCTAACATCATTCTGTATAATATCAGTTGCTCTAATAACCAGTTGGTTTAATCATCATTTCGTCTAAGTACCTTTATTTACCATTTGGTCTATAGTCAATTCGTATAATAGCCATTTGGTATAAAACTGTTTGGTCTAATAACCATTTGGTCGATTACGAATTGATCTAATTGCCATTTCGTCTAATCATTAAATGGTCTAAACCCATTTGGTCTAATACTTATTTGGTCTACACATCATTTTGTCCGTTTGTGAGTTAGTCTAACCTCAGTTGGTCTATCATCGTTTGTTCTACCCCCATTTAGTCTAATAACCATTTGGTATAATTGTCATTTGGGTTTAATTACCATTTGGTGTAATCATCGTTTTGTCTAATTTCTTGTTTGCCCTCTTATACGACTACGGACTACATTGCATTGAGGGAGGTCATTAAACGGGTCCACGGAGAATTGGGATGCTCATGAATATGAAACAAGGTTAGGATTTGGATCAGATTTCGGATCCCTTGCCCCCCCCCTTCCCCATCGTGCCAGTGCCCCCAAAAGCTGGACTATAGCTGAGTCACTGACTGTTGTCCACATGATCCATGCACTGTTTATACGTAATTTAAAAAACAATTACCTGAACTGGAGAAAGGGAGAGGGGGCAGGCCCGTAACTAGGATTTCTGCAGGGGGGGGGGGGGGGCTCAACATTGGAAAAAGTGGACCTTTCTGAGGGAGCAAGGCGACCGATTAGGGCTGGGGATGAGGGCTCAAGGGGCATGCCCCTCCAAGCAGGGGTGGATCCAGGATTTCGTATAAGGGGGGGGGGGGGCACAGATGCAGGTTTGTGTATTTCCTTGGTCTCGCTAGCCGGACGTGCCCCCCTAAATCCGACACTTCATCCAATATTTCATCTTTTTCCATATGTATGTTTTAACCTTAATTTCTTTCCTCAACAGGATGTCATGTTTCTCTCCACAGATTACCTACGGTCCTAATCCCCCTTTTGTTTCCAGCTTATCCAGACGGTTAATTGGTTTCTTAGTCCTATTGTTCACTTGTTTTCAATGTTTCTTTTCAACGCAGGATTCGTTTGATGTTACTTATCCTTTCAATGCAGGTACCTTGATGTTATTTATCCTTTCAATGTAGGTACTTTGATGTTACTGTTACTATATCTTTCTATACTAATTCCGTGATGTTATTGTTTGCCTCCATTTTAATAAGTGAATTGCTGCTTCATATATAAATTCTGCTGATTTATTCGCTCTTCTCATTCTCCTGACGACGGCCAGAGCATTCTGACCGGAATGTGGAGTTATTCCAACTCACATGGTTGTACCGCAAACCTTTTTTCTGAATTCATATATCTAGAGTGTATAACACTCTTACTTCCTGATATCTATAGAATATGCTATAAAAAATACAATCATTTTACCTCAGATAGATTTCAATTTGTATTGGTCACGTGGAACTCGTGTATGGAAAGTGGATCTGTTGTTGTATTGACCTTCCTTCAATTGTTATGGTTTTGATATTTTCAATATTTCTCGAATATAATAATTTATCTGTTTATATTCTATTGTAACGTTCTGTAATTGTACCTATGATAATATTTTACTAAATGTGAGAAATCACCAATTACATAATGAAATCCATTTAAAAATGTGGGTGAACTTTGGAATACTATAACACTTTCCATAGTATGGGAGTGAGTGGAGAATGGAATGGTGATTGAAATAAGTTCACGGATTTCATTCACAGTCACAAACAAGTAGTTTATTAATGAAACTTTTTTTTCAGAAAAAAAATCAAATATGGAAAAACAAAGCAGATGCGGTTCTTCTGCGATAGATGAAGAAAACTTTTTGTAATTTCCTTCTTCTTTTTTTTCTTCATTTCATATAATGACGTTCAGGTATCGTTAAGCGGTAGTATTATTTGAGAAATACAAATTTTGTTATGTTTTTCCATGTTATTTAATAATGTTAATGCGTATTTTATTTGGTGGCAGCTCTTTATAAGACATTTTGTTCTTTCTTGCTGTCTCCGTATTCTATGTATAATATATTTACTCTATTGTTAATTTGTATTATTATCTTTGCATGGGTTAATGAATAAAACATGAAATGCTCTCCTTTCCAAATGTGATTCGGAAAAGCTTAGCATTTTGGATTACATAGTGATACGCACGTTTGTATCATGTGCACCGGCGTATCCAGGATTTCCCAATAGGGGGGGGGGGGGGGCGCCAGGAATTATTGATCGCCGTCATGTGGGAGAAATTTTTGCTTAACGACTGCCAATAGGGGGGGGGGGGGGCGCCTGTTGCGCCCCCCTGGATACGCCACTGATGTGTGTAGTCCCGTTTACCCATGTCTTTGTCCAATGCCTTTTATTGTTAAAGATTAGGCCTACGTTGATTTTTTTTTATAATTCTAAAACACAGAGATATCAGATACCTAAAAACACACGACATGGATAAAGTTTCCTATTCCGGAGCCATCCAGAAACTTCTACATTATTTGCAACTGAGTGACAATTACTTTATTTTATTTTTAAAAATTATTTATTCGTTAATATTGTTTTTAATGTTTAACATTAAGGTGCTCCGTTTGTAAGCTTGTAAAGTAGTCTGCGAGGAAAAAATGTGAACATCTAATGCCACTGGGATCACGCACTGACATCGAATAGGAACATGCTGTTGCAGATCGAACCAACACAAAGCAAAATACAACGATAATGAAATTAACTTTTGTCGTACATCGCCAAGAATAAGAAAACTGTATTTCATACTCCGTAAATGATAAAAAATATTGACAACTGATTCGGCTTACAACAGAGAATCGACCAGTTACCACTTATGTACTGTCTTATAGTCAGCATAAAATATGCATCTAAAAATGATTTTGATAAAGTATGAATGCATAGGTCTAGAAAGCAGGCAGGAAGGTGAATTTTTTCCTTCCGTGCTGGGGTTTTCTATTCCCAAAAGCGCATTCGGAAAGTAATGAAGGAAAATAAGTGATTTAAATCGAATTGAATACTTGCAGTAGGCTTTTTTTATCTTCGGAACCTGTTTTCTTCAACGTCGCCCCTTTTTAGAAAGGGCTAGGATTTTTTTAAAATTCAATTTGGTGAAAGAACAAAGGCTTAACAATTTCGGTGGATTCAAGATACTCACCTGACACAGTAACCGTAAACGAACATGAACTCTGGTTAGAGGAACTGTCTGTGGCTGTCACACTGACTGTCGTTGAACCCACAGGAAAGTCAGATCCTGGACCATGAGGATCGTAGGTCAATGTTGGTGAAGGGTCAGCATTGTCAGTAGCAACAACCGTGAAGGATACGGGGTTAGTGGTGGAGAAGTCAGCAGGGCACGTGACAGTAGGATTCTGATTGTCTACGATAATGAAATATATTTGAACGCATGTGACAGATCACGAAGGTACTGAGAAGATCTACTAATACCTAATCACTTGTAATGACGCCAAAACATTTGCCACTGGCGATGTAATGGAATATTGTAAGGCAAAATGTGTCAAAACTGTTCCTATTCACCCCGTTATTACGGTATCATTTCAGTGCATCCGAAAGGGCTCTACCTCTTGCATATCTAAATTAATTCTATGTTGTTGTGCGCCCCCATTAAGTGCTGTAAGTGGAGGATCCCCAACGTTAGGTCTGTTTGCTTCCGTTGTTTTGCAAAACAACGAAGGTACTGAGAAGATCTACTAATCCCCAATCACTTATAATGACGCCAAAACATTTGCCACTGGCGATGTAATGGAATATTGTCATGATTGTAAGACAAAATGTGTCAAAACTGTTCCTATTCACCCCGTTATTACGGTATCATTTCAGTGCATCCGAAAGGGCTCTACCTCTTGCATATCTAAAGTAATTCTATGTTGTTGTGCGTCCCCATTAAGTGCTGTAAATGAAGGATTCCCACCGTTAAGTCTGTTTGCTTCCGTTGTTTTTCAAAATCTGTTTGCTTTCTCTCAATATGTAAATAGGTAAAATTTGAAGGAAAAAATTAATGTAGCTTTGAATCTAATTCAATCTAATTTAATTGCACAGTGAAATTAAATTTTTATATACGCCTACCATTTCAGAATGACAAACAATTACCTTGTACATTATAGTATCCTATGCAAGTCTTGCTCAGTACATCATCAGAGATAATGGCAGCCACCTCATGGATTCCGATGGGCACACTTGTTCCATTAGGAGAGCCGCCTATTGTCACAGACACCGAGATATCCCCATGATATCTGTACCCAGGTGTAGATCTGGTGACGTCATCTATCCCAAAATCGGTGATAAAGGTATTTGATGCCTGACCTGGATCTGTACTAACAGTGCGATTCAAACTTGGACAGTTGACTGGTAGCTCGGTCACTGCCGAAGTATACAAAAAGGAAACAATATTAGAGCAGTTCGCCATTTTGATTGCGATAAAAATGTTTTAATACAGGAAATTATGCATTTCCTCATAATACATTGAAAGACGTCAGTGGGGAGAATAAACATTTTGAGGAGTTTTTAGAAATTTGGAGGAGCCTAACATTGTCAGCACAATCAAATCTTTGTCTTACAAAAACTGTTTCCCTGAATAGTTTTATATAATTCAAAATAGGCATGCACCTTTGGAAATGTCCTGTCACGAATTTTTCAAGTGCAGTGGAACCATTATCGACAATGGAACCGATATTTTCGTCAATTTACATAGGCGTAGACAGGATTTGTCAATAGGGGGGGGGGGGGGGGGGCAGATATGAAGGATCCAACGACGTCCGGGCTGCTTTTCAGTTATTTGGACGTAATACTGGATGGGTGCAGGGAGGGGGTGGGGGAGTTTCCCCCTTCCCGCGAGAACCTCAAAAGCTCTGACTTTTTAGCAGATTTGAGAGTAAAATAACGGCTTGTAGCAAACAATTATTTAGGCGGAAATTTATAGTTCAACGCCCGACTGCATTGCTTTTCAATTATTTGGACGCAATACTGCACAGTATGTGACAGGGATTGGTGCAGGGAGGGGGAGTTTCCCCCTTCCCGCTCTGACGTTTTAACTCTTTTATTTTTAGGCGGAAAGTTATAGTTCGACGACCGGACTTCTTTTAAATTATGCAATATTGCACTGTATGTATGGGTGGGTGCAGGGAGGGGGAGTCTCCCCCCCCCCCTCCCGCGCGAAGCGCGAAAGCTCTTATGTTTTACCGCAAATTTGAGAGAAAGATAACGGCTCGTAAACACTTTTTTTAGGCGGAAAGTTAGTTCGACGCCCTGACTGCTTCTCAGTTATTTGGACGCAATACTGCACAGTATGTGACAGGGATTGGTGCAGGGAGGGGGAGTTTCCCCCTTCCCGCTCTGACGTTTTAACTCTTTTATTTTTAGGCGGAAAGTTATAGTTCGACGACCGGACTTCTTTTCAATTATTTGGACGCAACATTTCACTGCATGTAACTGGGGTGTGTGCAGGGAGAGGAGCATTATTTCCCCCTTCCCACGCGAAGCGCGAAAACTTTAACGTTTTAGCAAATTTTGAGAGAAAGATAAGGGCCACCTGCCTTTTCTCTCACTTCCCCCGCTTTTTAGCTCTCGCTGTAATTTTTGCAGTGGCTGAATAGGGGGCGGGGGACTATGGCCACCCTGTGCCCCCCTGTCTACGCCAGTGAACATATCGTGTGGTATCTCCTCCACATTCCGAGCAATAAGATGATAACAGCAATTGTATAGTTAATATACATAGCAAATGCATTACGTACGTGGATTCTCTACGAAGAACAGGCAGGTGGCCATATTACCAAATATATCAACTGCAAAGAGAGTTACAGGTGTGAATCCTGGGGGAAAGAGGTCTCCAGCGGGACCCTCTGAGACGTTGTAAGTCACCCCACTCGGGTCAGGGTTTGCATCCGAGTATGTATACGTGATACCTTCATCCAGTCCTAAGAAGCTATTTGGTAAAAACGGAAGAGTGGTTACATTTGAACACGTCACAACCGGAGGATCTGTGTCTGTGGAACAAAAAAAGAAAAAGAAAAAATGAAGAAGGAAAGAATCCAGCTGATTTGATATTGATGGTATCATACTTTTCTTGACATCGTTAAAAAAATGTGTTGTAAAATAGGCCTACTATTGGTTTTTGATATGTAACGAGATTTTAATTGGCAACATCAATTATACAAAATCACTTTCAATAAACTTCGTAGATGTTTTTGTTTGGAGTCAGTGGCGTATCTAGTTACTATGGCACTTTGGGTAAGTAGACCCCAAAATATGTGATAACCCTTTTTTTTTTGGGGGGGGGGGGGGGGGGGGTTGTCAGAAAATTTCAGAGATTTCGGACAGTTAAATCACGAACCTTTGCGTATTCATGAGAACTTCATTGAGAAAGTACGTGAGTATAAATACTTAGGTACAATCATTGACGATAAGCTATGCTGCAAAGAAAATTGTCAGTCCACTCAGAAGAAAACGAATCAGAGGATGTTTTTCCTCCGGAAACTTAAGAAGTTTCATATCGATGGGACCATTATTACACTTTTCTACCATTCAATCATCCAAAGTGTAATAACTTTTAGTCTCATTTGTACGTTCGGTAATATGTCAAACGAACAGAAGAGGAGAATCGATTGAGGTTGGAAAATTGCACAGCTGGAGAATAATAGGCTCGGAACTGACCCCGGCTCAAGCAATGTACGACATACGTCCACAATATAATGGCAGATATTACACATCCACTGCATGATTGCTGTAAATTTAAACGTTATGGGCCCTCTTGCATAAAAAGTTGCGATTAAACGCAACTCAAAAAATTAAACGCAGGTTGATTTTCAACCAATCAGGATCGCGTATTTTGGACTTGCGTTTAATCGCAACTTTTTATGCAAGAGGGCCCTGGAATACGCTTATGCCCTCCCACCACTCGTGCGCGTTTCAGACATTATTTTATCCCTAACTCAATACACATCGTCAATGCACCAGTTAGACAATAATCATCAATATTTCTGTTTCTATCTTTTCTTAATCCGGATTCAAATTTATATGTCTATGTCTTTATCATCTGCTATGACAAGTCATGATTAAGGAAACAGCAATTGATTGGTTTTTCAATTTGAACATGATAATAATAACAATAAACACGATAAAAACTACCTTCGAAAAATAAACTCAAGACAATTTCAATAGCCCTGTCTATCACCTTTAAATGTGTGAACATTACAATGGTGTATTACATAATCCGAACCTGATTTCTATGGGCAGTACAATAGGTCTTTGAAATTGCCCTTGAGTTTATTTTTCGAAATTAGTTCTTATCGTGTTAATAATAATAATTGTAATAATGATAGTTATAATACTAGTAAAAATGATCTTAATTAATCATAATAAAAAAGACGTTTTTATGAACACTTCACTTTACTTTTTTATTGTTATCACGAAATTGTAATGCTTTATCATATGAAATAATCATATTTTTCAGGAAATGCCTTGCATATAAATAACAGGAGCTAATGTCATTCCTGTATGCATACACTTTGTAAAATTGGGGGGGGGGGGGAGGGGTCACTGATTGTTTTTTTTTTTCAGTTTCAACATCACTTCAATGATTATATGCTAAAAAGTTATTACTAGAATAGATATTATAAACTACCCCAAAAATATCATTTTATGAATACTTTATCGAAGAATACTATTTTGGTGTTAACATGTTCCCTTCAGTCATAGGCCCGTATTCTGAACTCCAGTTTAACTTAAACCATGGTCTAAACGTGTGGTTTAACTATGGGCAGCCAAATGCGACACAAATCTCTAACAGTACATATTCATTTATAAGTACAATAGTTTTCCTGACCATTCAAGCATGAGACCAGAATCCAATAAACATACGGAAAATACAATGTATACAAAGTTTATATAGTTTTGGCTACCCATAGTTAAACCACACATTTAGACCATGGTTTAAGTTAAACCGGAGTTCAGAATACGGGCCATTGTCTTTAAGTAATGTTGTTTGTTATTTTATGCTGTGCTTACTGTATTGTACTATGTATTGTATTGTGTGTAACAGGCCAATGGAAACTAAATGTTTATGTGTTGATCGAATCATATAGACCAATAAAGATAAATCTGAATCAGAATCTGAAATCTAAATCATGTGGTTTTCCCCCCCCCCCCCAAATCCAAACTTGGATTTGCGCCACTGGACACATTATTTCGAGAACTCCCGACCGTGCCTTTATTGGGCAAAACAGGTGATGAACAGGTGTGGTACATGTAGGGAAAAATACATTTGGAGCAAAAATGCAGGCAATTTCTCGAGAGGCAAAAATATCGAGAATTTACACCAATCACTGTCTTAGGGTCTACTATGATTCATACTCTTGATGAGAAAGGCTTTTTGCAGCAAGACACATCATGACTGTTTCGGGGCATACACTGGACATATAAATTTACATTTAGAAAGCAGTCTACGCCCATATTGAAAAGTAAAAAAACAACAACCGAAAAATGAGTCTGTGCCTGTCGGATAAACAGATGGAAGTACATGTAGTGCTCACTCCTCAGTAATAGGGACTTTTAGAATTGCACGTCCACTTAATAATAGTCGACTGGTACGTAAGGACATCATTCTACGCCACTGCGCATGCGCCACTCGCCCTCTCCCTGTCCTCCTCCCTGACATACAAAATCGAGAACGTGTTCACTTCGTTCGTGCGGTGCTCCGAAATCTTCGACGAGGTTCACGTATATGACCTCATCAGAACAGCTCAACTATTATGCTCATCCGTTGAGTGTGTACTTCCGGTTGACGTCGACGGTACGTACACGTCGAGTGAAATCTAAAATGATCAGAACTGTAGTCAACATGGGCAGTCGACGACGTTGACATGCGCGAATTAGTCGACTGGGACGAAGTACTAGTCCACTGCTTCTAAAAGTCCCTATTAGTGAGCTTTCGAATGTGTCGACTTGAATGCCGTCCTAGATCCTCCCAGCTACAATGGACTGCTTTGTGTTAGCTGCATACCGCGCTTTGTGCAAGAATGGCTCACCCGTCAACTGGCTTCTCCCTCGTCCACTAGTCAGATCGAGAACGCGTCAAACATGGTTTGTTCTAAAACGTGAACCTCGCTTCACCTACTTTGTATGCAGTCAACACAAAGCAGTCCATTGTCGCTGGGAGGATCTAGGACGGCGTTCTAGTCGACACATCCGAAAAAGCCTTATCAATGCAGCTACTACGCGTAGCCTAGCCGTAGCCTAGCCGTAGGCCTACATGCAGCCAGGCTATGCCTCTTAGTCTTAGACTTACAGTCTGCGCTAGTCCAGGTCCAGATTCAGGACCCAGTTCTTCTCATTCGGCTTCACCTCATGAATGCAGTCACCGCACAGTCAGACTCATGTATCTAACAAACTGGACGTTGACATGAGCAGGGAACATGTGTATACTTTTCACAATTGTACTGTCAACAGTTTTAGCCTAGGCCTAACTACAATCCAGCCGAACTATGTAGGGTCAACATTTGTTCGGGGAAAATTAGAAATGAAATGTTATATATATATAGGATCTATTAAACCTCGAGGCAGGCAATATTTGTATAATATTGGTGCTCTACAGCAGTCACACGCGTTTGTCATCATAAACCCAATGTGGTATTTCATAATGAATACGTTATAAATGCAATAATTGATTATTTTTTTTAGTAGTTCGCAGAAATTAAATTGTGATAAAGAGAGATGGACATTTCAATGCAAATAAATCAACTGTTCAAGGGAGTCCTAGGACTGAATCGACATGGATTACAATTAGAAATATAAACATACAAATTGACAAAAAAATTTCCCCCCAAATTACGATGTGATGGGATGGGAGCGGGTCAGCTATTCATAAGGACTGCTATTCATTAAAAAAAACGCTATTCGTTTAACACGCGTTATGAATAGCGGTCCTTATGAATAGTTATGAATTGTGGTCCTTATGAATGTAGGTCCTTGTGAATAAACAAGGTATTTGTCTATGGTTTGCTCGCTATTCATTTAGTCACGCGTTATGGATAATAATAATAAAGTCCACTCCAAATTCTATTAACCGAAATGGAAATTCTTTTTGCCCAATTGATCGTGGGCCCGGCAGCTACTGTGCAGCGCAAGATCGACGTTGCTCTATCCCTTCAATTGTTGAACGCCAAACAAGGTAGCAGCAACTCCCATCTTTTAACGTCTTTTGGTATGACGCGGCCGAGGTTTGAACCCACGACCTCCCGATTGTGAGGCGGACGCTCTAAGGACTGAGCCAACATCGGATAGAGGTCCTTTTGAATAAGTGGTCCTTATGAATAGCGGTCCTTATGACTAGCGAGGTTACCCCGATGGGACCCTGATATACCAGAAAGTGGTAAGAATTACGTGATATTTACGTCGTGGTTTTCGTCTTTTTTACGTCCTGTAATTACGTCAATAAGACGACAACTTGCACCAACGCAAGACGTCAAGAGGACGTCTTATTTTGACGTCATCTGTACACTGTAAAAACTGAAGTGCTGTATATAGCACTTTTTGAGGGCATGCATAGGGACTGCACTCAGAGTGCTAATGAATGCACACAGCGTGCTAATTCAGCACTTTCACGGGAGCTGGACCGGCTCCTTAAACTGCTAAACATTCATTAAAAAAAAATGATTTGGGCGAGCTTCGAACCAGGGTCCGCTGATCGAGAATTGCTGGCATTACCGCTAGACTAACTCACATTGTACGATTTAGAGCAGATCATATTGTTACATAGTGAATTTACGACACCACATAGTTCATGTTATCTACTTGACTCCCATGACTAAACTGGATTGCAAGAAGTATTCGTTAGTCCATCGGTAACGTCAGCGCCTCTCAATCAGCGGAACCTGGTTCGAGGCTCGCCACGGTCACATTTTTGTTTTGGCTGGTAAATTAGCACACTACAAGTGCTATAAAAAGCATTTCAGGTGCAGTCATTATACATGCCCCTAAAAGTAGCACTTTAGTTTTTACAGTGTACAAGACGTAGAGATGACGTCAAATGCGTTGGTGCAAGTTGTCGTCTTATTGACGTAATTACAGGACGTAAAAAAGACGAAAACCGCGAGGTAAATATCACGTCATTTTTAACACTTTCTGCTATCAGGGAAGAGGAATGAAGACGTAGAGATGACGTCAAAATAAGACGTCCTCTTGACGTCTTGCGTTGGTGCAAGTTGTCGTCTTATTGACGTAATTACAGGACGTAAAAAAGACGAAAACCACGACGTAAATATCACTTCATTTTTTAACACTTTCTGCTATCAGGGGAGTACCAAAGAGCGAACATATTCAGAAATTAAACTCTTTGAAAAACAAAAATCTGCATGATACTTCAAGTTCATCTCTAGTGAAAACTGTAGGGGAGAGCGGGGTGAAGTGGGACAAGAATCGTGATTTGGCACTCTTTGCTTTGTAACTTCTAAAATATTCATTATAGCCCTTTCCATTTTACAGGTACGTTCACACGTAGAGCGATAGCATCGATGCTATCTAGGTTTTGAGACTATTTTGGTCATGACCAGATAGTTTTAAGACCAAACGCTGTCTGAACGCAGATAGTCACGAGATAGAAGCGAGTTGGAGCTAGGTTTCGAAACTATTCTGGCAGCGAGTAAATCTCAGGATCCAGCGACAAAGCATCGATGCTTTGCGGTAGACCACCCACCGCGCTTGTGACTATTTGTAATGTGAACGCAATCGCTGCTTCACTCGCTGCTATCTTCACTCGCAACTTCGCATGATATGACCCCTGTGCACAAACTTCAATACCAATTATACTCGGGTCACCGTGTGTGGCGCAGTAATTATTGTTTTGGCAGCGAGTGAGCTATGGATAGTCTGGTAGTCACGAGTGGGTGATAGAAGCAAGTCGATCATGGCCTGTCTGAACGTACTGGAAAAAGTTTCGAGACTTACATGGCATCGATGCTAACATCCGTGGTTTTCGTCTTTTTTACGTCCTGTAATTACGTCAATAAGACGACAACTTGCACCAACGCAAGACGTCAAGAGGACGTCTTATTTTGGTGCAAGTTGTCGTCTTAAAGGACGTAAAAAAGACGAAAACCGCGACGTAAATATCACGTCATTTTTAACACTTTCTGCTATCAGGGAAGAGAAATGAAGACGTAGAGATGACGTCAAAATAAGACGTCCTCTTGACGTCTTGCGTTGGTGCAAGTTGTCGTCTTATTGACGTAATTACAGGACGTAAAAAAGACGAAAACCACGACGTAAATATCACGTAATTTTTAACACTTTCTGCTATCAGGGATGTGGTGCTATATTATAATGTAATGTATGTATTCATGTGATGTACCCTCTTCCCTACTTTTTTCTATTATCATTCTGTCTGTTTCATCTGGTGCTGTAATGTAATGTATGTATTCATGTGATGTAGGGGTAAGTAGGCTACTGTGTATAACTGTGCGGTAAGGGAGGGGTTTTTTCCCTTCTTTTTATCTTTTTCTTTTTATATATATGATATGGTCTTTAGATATTGATTTACATGTGCTTACCAGATAATAGTGTGCATGTGTTTTATTTTGGTATAAGATTGGAGTTCAGTCAATTTTGACATGTACAAGGTTTATTTAAAATTAATTATTTTAACACATGTATTTGCTAGTTGATTGTATTATCGATATATTACAAATGAATTTTTATTGTGTTATTATGTTGATTTATGAAGACAAATAAAATATTATTCAAAACAAAAACTTCGCATGATATGACCCCTGTGCACAAACTTCCGCGCGTTTTGACCATGCATACCAATTATACTCGGGTCACCGTGTGTGGCGCAGTAATTATTGTTTTGGCAGCGAGTGAGCGATGAATAGTCACGAGTGGGTGATAGAAGCAAGTCGATCATGGCCTGTCTGAACGTACTGGAAATAGTTTCGAGACTTACATAGCATCGATGCTATGTACTATGTATGAACATATCAATACGAGGCTACAAAATAAGGTATTTGACACAGTCCCTATGGGGTTTTTCTCTTTTTATGCAAATAAATGAGGTACTTGAACGGGGTGAAGTGGGACACCATGGAGGTGAACTGGGACAGTAATAGGGGGATTGGCACAGTCGGGGAGAAATGGGACAAAACTCTTGAAAATGCTAAAATCACCCTTATTTCTGATGTCTAAAAAAAAAGAGTTGGGAATGTTATAGGTAATATCCCTGATAGCAGAAAGTGTTGAAAAATGACGTGATATTTACGTCGTGGTTTTCGTCTTTTTACGTCCTGTAATTACGTCAATAAGACGACAACTTGCACCAACGCAAGACGTCAAGAGGACGTCTTATTTTGACGTCATCTCTACGTCTTCATTCCTTTTCCCTAATAGCAGAAAGTGTTAAAAATGACGTGATATTTACGTCGTGGTTTTCGTCTTTTTTACGTCCTGTAATTACGTCAATAAGACGACAACTCGCACGAACGCAAGACGTCAAGAGGACGTCTTATTCTGACGTCATCTCTACGTCTTGTACACTGTAAAAACTGTAAAAAAGTGCTAATTTTAGGGGCATGTATAGTGACTGCACCTGAAATGCTGTTTATAGCACTTGTAGTGTGCTAATTTACCAGCAAAAAAAAAATGTGAGCGTGGCGAGCCTCGAACCACGTTCCGCTGATTGAGAGGCGCTGACGTTACCGATGGACTAACAAATGCTTCTTGCTATCCTGTTTAGTCATGGGAGTCAAGTAGATAACATGAACTATGTGGTGTCGTAAATTCACTATGTAACAATATGATCTGCTCTAAATCGTACAATGTGAGTTAGTCTAGCGGTAATGTCAGCAATTCTCGATCAGCGGACCCTGGTTCGAAGCTCGCCCAAATCATTTTTTTAATGAATGTTTAGCAGTTTGAGGAGCCGGTCCAGCTCCCGTGAAAGTGCTGAAATAGCACGCTGTGTGCATTCAATAGCACTCTGAGTGCAGTCCCTATGCATGCCCTCAAAAAGTGCTCAGCACTTCAGTTTTTGCAGTGTACAGATGACGTCAAAATAAGACGTCCTCTTGACGTCTTGCGTTGGTGCAAGTTGTCGTCTTATTGACGTAATTACAGGACGTAAAAAAGACGAAAACCACGACGTAAATATCACGTAATTTTTACCACTTTCTGCTATCAGGGATATCACTTTAAAGATCACATTGCAAGAAAATCACAAATATGGCAATTAATGTATCACTAGAAACTGGGAAGCTTACAGATGGCAATCGTATAAGTTTTATGTCAACTGCGTATCTGATGATTATAAAAACAACATAAATAAAAGCTCTTCTAAGCATCTGGAATATCCGAGGATTCGCCAGAAATATAGCGATGTTTTGATGTCGTCACACTAGGGATCGATCCTGCTTAAGCAGACGACGTCCTATAATGAATGAGCGTAATTGCAATGCAATTATTTATCAAATTATAAAGAGTTTGGTATATTTAACATGACCTTATTTCACACCATTCTAAAAGGGAAAGTGAAACTGATTCTGATAACTAAAACCGTTGATTGTAAATACACAGGAGAAGGGTCAATGATCAATGAAATAAACCCCATTTTCAAATTGAAAAGCCCTCCGAATAATATCACAGATTGTATTCGTTCCCTCTTGAAACGCCGAACATGTCCCGGTGCAAGCAGCTGAAAATACAATGGCGTCTTATTTTGTTTACAAGTGACTGATTCCTTTATTTTTTTAACGCTGCATTTTTCATCAAAATAATACCATACACGAAGTTAAGAGTGAGGCAACAGACTAACATTAGACTGACGCTAGTCAAGTAAGAGAAATAAGTGAAGAGGAGATGACAAAACAGGCACTGAAAAATGTGTAAGATGTTATGGGACATCGTCTGCTTAGACAGGACTGGTCCTTCGTGTGTCGTCACACATCTCAGCAGCGTTCAAGGAGCTCTTCAGCTGCTATATCGGGGGCTGTATTTTACCGTTTTATAATTGATAATAATCATTAATTCAAATGTTTCCAAGCGTTGAATTTGGATAACCTTGTATAATTTATGCCATCTATGCAATAATAAGTATTAAGACAATATTTATTTGGAGGGAATTTTCTTGCAATGTGATCTTTAAAACAAAAACTTGCTTAAGTGTAAATTGTAAAGGTGACTTAAAGATTCATGCTCATGAAAAAACACAGTGGATGAAATGATGAGCGTTTTGTAAAATTTAACCGACATTATTTTTATTTCCACGGTTTTGGGCAAAAATAGGTAATTGCTCATAATATTTATAATAATAATAATAATATTTATATAGCGCCTTTTCCAAAGGATACAAGGCGCAATACAAAGTATCACGTTATTACCCCGGCTTTAGCCGAGCTGCCATGATAGGCGCTAAGGCATTCAAGGAATTTCTTCCTACCGGGTGCCCATTTACTTGGGTGGAGAGTGGCAATGTATACATGTTTGTTACAAGTTTTTCTGAATTAGTATGATTGATTTGTAAAAATGAATTGGCCGATATGACTTTTTATGATTTTTATGTGGACCCAATGAAATTTTCATGTAATAGGCTATGTCTATGGATTACGACTGATAAAAAAGTAATTTTCCTTACATATACCCAAAAAGTAACTGGGGTGAACTGTTCACCAAGATAGTAAAAAAATCCAACAACAAATGACTGCAAAATATTAGTGTTGGTATTTACCGCTAAAAGTTGCAAATTATAGGGTCATAATAAGGCTTATCTGCTGTATGTCGGGTGTTCACTTTAGCCAAGTGGTATACTTATAAAATTTTTGACACTGAATGATGAAAAATAGAAAAAAGTGGTAAAAAACTAAGTGTAAATTAAACCTACAAGCAAAGTCGCAGTATAGCTGTGAATGTATTTGGGAACATTGATAGATAAGACCTTTCGTAGGATTCAAACTAATTTATAAAAGGTTAATTATTTTTTTGAGTTAGAGGTGGTGTCCCAGTTCTCCCGCGTCCCAGTTCACCCGCTCTCCCCTAATCGTCGACTTTTATTATAGCCTACTGTTTGCATATTATCATATTACATTGTACGTTCATGCACAAACTTTCAAAAATTCATGATAATTAGGTCTATTCTGTAATTCATTGCACAAGGAATCTAGGCGTACTACGCCGGATAATTTTTCTCATGAAACGTTTCCTGCAATGCTCTATAGCTTATCATACCGGAAATTATAGAGTTAGGCTATAATGCTTGTTATATGATCCAGGAAATATCCAAAATTAACAATTCACAAGGTCATCATCGTTCATATTCTCCAATGCAATCGTACAGTGAGTTTGCCATCCCTTTTTTTTGAAGGAAGCCAAATATATTTGGTTCTGATGGGTATTTCCTAGTATTTCCATTTCTTTATTAGATAATCATGTCTACGTCAAACACACGTAAACCACAAAATAATTTTTACAAGCAATAACCCAATTCATCATGTAGCCTACTCGCAATATGTTTGCTCAATAAGCAATCATTTCTCTTCTTGGCGGCAAATGAAAATCACATATTAAACCTATCTGATTTAGTCTGAAAAACTAAATAAAAATCCATCTCATTCATCTTTCCGAAAACACATAGGAATCGGTAAAACACCTTGCCTCTGATGCAGTTCCTTTCACAGCGAGGGCTCCTCGACTAATTTTGATTTATATTTAGGCCATAAGGAATGTTCATGCCAAATTTGGTGCCTTTGTCTGCTCTGTCACGAAAATTTCCCTAACGTACCCACCCCCATAAGCATGACTAGTAGTGAGTGTGCGCTGCATGTCAGTACCCCTTTCAAATTGCCGAAGCGTTTTTCATTCCGATATTGATTCCGCTGTCGTTCCGCCTTCCTTGGAAGCGCTTTGCATCGCCTTGCTTTCACATCAAGAAAAAGATACCGCTATTTCATGGGAGCGGAATAGAGTGCGATGTTCACAGCGGAAGTCAGTCATCTGCACAATGCATTGTTTTTTTTGCCCTTCATTCCGCTTTATTCGGTGCGACTGTTCACATCAAAAACCGAAGCGATATAAATTCCGTTTTTTGCAAGATAGCGCTTCCAAAACCACCTCTCGAATGCACAGACGTACCACTTTGATAGCGGAATATCCGAATTACTACCCTTTCACATCAAAGCTTCTTACCGAAGCACTTTTGATTCTGCTATATATTGGCTCAATATGAAGACTCTTTTTTTTAGAGCACTTCTTGGAATATTGGCGAAAAATTGTTAAACCGCTGTGTAAATAAAATATTTGCGACCTGCGATTTGGGTCTGTGTCCAACCGCAGGACTCCCCGTTTCGCGAGCCGAAGTCATGGGTAAACATGGGTTTTGTCATGTTCTTAAAATAAAAATTAGGGAGGGGGTTAAGTTTAAATCCTACCCCCCCCCCCCAAAGTCCCCCATATATGATGAATCATACTGTAGTTAACTGTTCCAAAGATGAAATTTTAAATTTTAGCCTTATTGACAAAACGGTTTTTTCGCTATGCATGCATTCTACAGGCATGTTTGCAAAAAATGAACACTATTATCAGTTTGAAATTACTATCTTTGTAACTACGAGGTGTTGTGGTGTTGTGGTGCAGATCACAAGGTAGGGGGTTAGAATCCCACCAGGGCACTAAAGACCTTTGTCAGGACACTAGTCTGCCACACTCCACCCAGTTGTAAATGGGTACCTGATATGCTTGAGTTCTAGTTACTTTGGCGGCTCGGCTATAACCGGGGTAATAATGGGTAAGCGTCATCGGAGCGTCACTTCGTGACGGATATAAGCGCTATAAGCGGCCATTATTATTTTGTTGATATTGACATATTAAGAAAGGTCATTTCACATACTCTCCAAATCTGCCATCATTTGCCATGTCCGAACAACGTAAAGTTCTATGACCAGTTGATCTTCGCTTTAAACTTGAAAATACCTTGAAGGTCACGTAATTTTGAGAGGAAATAATCTCTACATCAACATATTTCCTACATTCATACAAAAATGAGATATCTGATATATATTTTTTGCTTTCCAGCTTCTTTTAACATTGGCAAAAAGCTGTTTTTTCACTTTTTCACAAAGTATTAGTAATTTATTCGAGAAGAGTATAATACACATTGTGCACGACATCTGCCATTCCACAACATCTTAATCAAGCAAAATCATCACGAACAATTAATAACAATGGGCAGAAAAATTTCAGAATGACAGGTGTGATACACAATGAATGTTGCTATGTTCTGAATCAATTACTGACTGTTATTTTTTCTTTTCAAAGAGTGAAAATAAGCCTTTTGCAAACTGGAAAGCAAATGAAAGATATTATACCTCCATTTTTGTATGATGTAGAAAATATATTAATGTGTAAATTCACCGAACTTTATTTCGAATTTACGTGATCTTCAAGGTAAAATTTAGGTTTAAAGATCAAGAGGTCATTGAACGTCTTGTTGCTTGGACATGGAAAAATGGCATATTTAGATAGCTTGTGTAATTAATTACCTTTCTAGTAATTTGTTAATATCAACCAAATTCAGTTTTTTTATATATCCAAAGCAGTAAAAACATGTGAAATATATATATATATACAAAGTGGAATATTGCATTAACAGCAATGACAATAAAAATATAGGAAAACAATTACATAGTTACATGCTGAGGAAGGCAGTAGCCAGAAAGGAATAAACCCTTATAAGTGGCTGACCTATACAATGTAGGATATCTTAAAAATTATTGAACACCAGTAAAGGGTAAAAACACTAATTCAATAACAAAAGAATAACAAAATACGAACATTGAGTAGGTAGCATATCCGATGTCTCATTACACATATGAATTGAGGAGAAATGTTTTGTATCGGAGTTTAAATACATTCAAAGACTTAGAATCACGTATTGCACTTGGTAGGGAATTCCACAATAAAGGGCCGCTGTAAATAATATAGGTTTTTTGCGGTCAATTTCGTAAGTTCATCAGTCAAATTCATACTACGTGCATTCAATTTAGAAGAATTTGGCCGTGTACAAGCATTTAAGCATTCAAATTAATATTTCATGCATTCGTATTAGTACTATTATCAATCCAATTTAGACTAATTTCATTCGAATTCGCAAAAATGCATTAATGCATTGCGCAATACCGTTATTCCAGCATTCAAATTCATTTCCGAGCATTCTTTTTCGCACAGTGAGCATTCGAATTCGTAATTTACGTCGAACACATTTTATTTGGTTGTTATTCTTTATTAATTTTGATATATTGGTTTCGAATTGCATATGAGCTTTTATGTATTCTTTTATTCATATAAGCTGCTTTTAATGAATTCATGTTTATCTCATCTACATATATTTCAGCAATTTTTTTATAACATTATTGACTTACTTTTCTCTAATTTATGGTCTAACAAGTTTAAACAATAATTATTCTTCATGTTGTCAAGTGAAAATCTATTTCATAATGTTATATTGTTAAATGTATGTAAGTGGGTGTAATAACTAATAAAGTTATTTAGGAAAATTATTTCTTTCATAAAAGTATCTGTGTTTTTCATTGGGGAGGGTTGGGCCAGGGACGTATCCGGGGGGGGGGGGGCGCAACAGGCGCGCGCCCCTCCCCTATTGGCCGTCGTTAAAAAAAAAAACTAGCAAAAAAAAAAAATCCTCATACCAATTGAAAATATTGTTCATTCATTGTTCAACTCAACATATATTCAGTACATGTAATGAAATGACATGCATAAAAATCAACAACATACATGTTCCTGTATTCTCATTGTCAGTTGTCTTCTTTCTTCATATCAGTCAAGTGTAATAGTCCTTTAGATAAGAAGGGGGTGCACGATCACGAAGGGGGTTTCTTCGTGTTGGTTGAAGAGGGGGTCGTGCATTCTGGTTTTGAGGGGGGGGGGGGGGGTTTGCATCATTCATGATAGGCATGTCATTGTCAAAGTTGTCAGTTTCATTTCGGACATTATGTCGACCTTGTAGAACTTTGAAGTGCGATGAGTTTCGCGTAATTCTGTATGAGCCACGAGATGCAACAATTTGCGAACCACGAACTGCTACAACTTGCAGGGGTCTGGTGTCAAAAGGGGTCGCGAATTTCCCAACATGTCCATCGCGCTTCACTAGGACATGATCACCAACTTTGATTCGTGATTCGCTGATTCTTTGACGCTTTTCCGCGTTTGCCGTTTGCTTTCCCTTCTGTGACTGATCACGACTGCGAATTTCGGCATCGTGTGCTACGTGTGTGAGAGGTTCGGGGAGACGAGTGCGGAGAGGGCGCTGAAATAATACCGTTGCGGGTGGTATTCCTGTTGTGGCGTGTGGCGTAGCTCTGTAATTCCGTAGAAATGTGTACAATTCCTGTTTCCAGGATTTCCTCTCAGCGGTTGATGTACGAATTACCTTCTTCAGTACGCGCATAAATCTCTCCACTGCTCCATTGGCCTGTGGCCACAAAGGCGTTACTCTGCGATGTGTAAAGCCAAGGTACTGTGCGAACTTCATGAAATATTCACTATTGAAGGGGGGGGGGGGGGGGTCCGTTATCAGTACGGACAACTTCCGGAACTCCGAACATTGCAAACACACGATCCAAGTGAGGGATTACAGCTTTGCTGGAAGTAGATGAAAGGATTTCAACTACCGGAAATCTACTGTAGTCGTCGACGATAACTAGCAGATGCTCTCCAGTTGGCAAATCACAAAAATCTACGCTCACTTCCTTCCACGGATTCTTAGGCAACGCAGACATTTGGATGGGCTCACGCGCACTGGTGGAGTTGCCTGTTGCTTGGCACGGAACGCATTGATTGATCATATCTTCCACTCGCTTATCTATTCCTGGAAACCACACTTTTTCGCGAATTAGCTGCTTTGTGCGAACAATGCCTTGGTGACCCTGGTGTGCAATTTTGATAATGCGAATTCGGAGGCTAACCGGAACCACAATTCGATGATCACGTAAGAGCACCTTTCCATCCTTCGCTATGCTGAGCTCATGTTTCACATTCGCGAGACTTTGTAGCTCTGGCTCCTCTCTGGAGATAGAGTGCCAGCTGTTCTCTGAGATGGCTTTCTTGCATGCTTGCAGATTAGGATCAGATTCTGTTGCTGTGATGATTTCTTCTAGGGTGATAGACTTCGGCACTGCATTTTCGAGAATGAAGTTAACATGCTCTTCGGCATTTGGCTCCACTGCCGATGTGCTGTTACGCGACGGATGCCTTGAGAGATAGTCAGCCGGATTGGAAGCGCCTGGCTGGTACTCTAGAACAAAATCAAACTGCTGCAGGTGAAGCATCCACCTTTCGATTCTCGCGGGTGGAGAGGAGTTTACCCTGTTGAATAGCGGTACAAGAGGCTTGTGGTCGGTTACGACTGAGAAATGGCTCCCATACAGGTAGAGGTGAAAGTGTGTTATTCCCCATGATACTGCGAGGGCCTCACGTTCCGTCTGCGAGTACCGCTGCTCGACTGATGTAAGGGATCTGCTGGCGAGTGCTACGATGACTGACTTATTACGTTGATCGCCATGTTGTAGAAGCATTGCACATAGCCCGACAGGACTAGCATCTACAACAACAGTTGAGTGAAGATTTGGGTCAAAGTATGCCATGTGACAGTGATGGGCAATGGCACCCTTGATGTCCTTGAAGGATTTAGCATGTCGATCTTCCCAAGACCACGGGACGCTCTGCTTAGTCAGGTCTCGAAGTGGCTCAGACAGCGATGCAAGGTTGGGGATGAACCTCGCACAGTAGTTCGCTAAGCCTAGAAAGCTTCGAACCTCTTCTCGACTGCTGGGAGGAGCTGCATCAATCAGCGACTGGACCTTCGAGGGACTCGGTGATACACCTGAAGAGCTGAATACATGGCCAAACAATTCAACCGAGGACTTGTTGAACTCGCACTTGCCGCCGTTGAGAGTGAGATTCTTTTCTCGCAGACGGTGCATGCATTTCACCAATCGCTTGTCGTGCTCTTCCTGATCTTTCCCATAGACGAGAATGTCATCGCTGATGTTGATAACACCTGGAAGACCTGCCAGGGCTGACTGAATCAGGTTCTGGAACTGCTCTGCTCCGCTATTAACACCAAAGTTCAGTCTCTTGTATTGATATAACCCAACGTGTGTGGAGAAGACAGTAAGGTATCGTGATGATTTCGCGAGCTCAATCTGGTGATATCCGCTATTCAGGTCTAGCTTGGAAAACACCTTTGACCCGTTGAGCTTAGCAAGGATGTCGTCAACTGTGGGTGTGACATGTCGCTCCCTCTGGATCGCTTCGTTCACGGCCCTCATATCAACACACAGTCTGATTTTCCGGGTTGTTTTGGTTTGGGCACAGCTCTGATTGGGGATACCCACGGTGTTGGCTGATCGCTTATGGGCTCAATGATATCAAGATCCTGGAGTCGCTGAAGCTCGGATTCCACATGTTTCCTGACATGGAATGGAATTCTACGGTGTGGTTGGGTAACCGGTGTGACAGTCTCATCGACATGTAGGCGGCAAACAACACCAGCGAGTTTTCCCAAACCTACGAATCGATCTTTGAATTCGTCTATGACAGACGGTGCCGCGAGTATGTTGAACGCAATGTGGATCATATCAAGCGATTTCGCTGTGTTGAACCGGAGTAGGGTTGGACCGTCATGCTCTGTAACGAAGAACACAGTCTGTAGGGATTGCTTCCTGTGCTGTACGGTTAACGCGATTTGTCCCAAAACCGTGATAGGACGAGTTGCCCCAAAAGCATAGACGTCTCTGGCTGCGGGTTCTAGCGGGCCTTTCCAGTCCTTGCAGACTTCATTCAGAGTCCGCTTGCTCATGATGTCGACCGTTGTGCCTGTATCTATAACGACTGAGGACTCAACACCGTTAATTGACACAGATGCAGTCAGGAGCTTGTTGTCCTCATATGGATCATTGATTGAGAACAGATAGTCTTCAGATTCAGACTGTTTATACGACGGCTGCGATTGCGAAATGTCCGGTTCAATCAAGTTCACTTCTGCCTGTTGCTTCTGTCTGGCTTTGCACACTTTTGCAAAATGGTTCAGTTTTTTGCAAAAAGAACAGACTTTACCTCGCGCTGGACAAGTTTCACCAGTTCCATGTGGATATTGTCCACCACAGTTACGGCACACATTCTTGTGTTGAGACTTCACCTTCTGTTGTGCCGGTTTGCCGTAGTGTTTGCGCTTGTGAGTTGGTGCAACATAGTTCATTGTATCTGAATTCTCATGCCTGGATATAGTCTTCGAGATTGCACTTGCATGAGCATTTGCTGCTTCGGCAGCACGCACAATTGTTACTGCTTCATTCAAACTCAATTTGGGTTCGCGTAGCAGTCGTTGGCGAATGTTGGCACTGTTCATACCGAGTATTATGCGATCACGGATAAGTGAATCCTTCAGAGTCTCAAATTCGCACGTATCGGCAAGTGTTTTAAGACTAGTTACGAAGCTCTCAAAAGGTTCGCCTTCTCTCTGTACTCTCGTATTGAAGATATATCGTTCATAGGTAGGATTTGTATGTCCTTTGCAATGGATTTCGAATTTGTCGATTACCTTGTTCAGGATTTTAGCATCAGCAGCTGCAGTCCATTCGAACGTGTTGTATAGGTCTACGGCAGGCTGCCCGATCACTGCGAGTCGTCTCGCGTGGAGATACCCGTCGCAAGTTCGAAGTTGTTGAAAGCTTGGTTGAACTTCCGAAAATTCGTCGCTAAATTCGCGGAGTCGAGGTCCAGAGGTGGAGGGGGGTGGTATCGTGAACGAAGCCATTCTCTCATCGCCAGTATAATGTTTGACGCATAGGTACAACCATTAAATAGATAGATTAGACCATAGTTTATTGATGGTAGATCTGGCTCGGTGCAGATTTATTATTTCAACCTTTATCTGCTCTTCTACTTTCACAGTGTATGGAACGCCACATGTGTAATCACAACACTACAGCTCTGAAAAATGTGTAAGATGTTATGGGACATCATCTGCTTAGACAGGACTGGTCCATGGTGTGTCGTCACATATCTCAGCAGCGTTCGAGGAGCTCTTCAGCTGCTATATCGGGGGCTGTATTTTACCGTTTTATAATTGATAATAATCATTACTTCAAATGTTTCCAAGCGTTGAATTTGGATAACCTTCTTTAATTTATGCCATCTATGCAATAATAAGTATTAAGCAAACGTTTAAAATCATTAACGTTCTACTTTAAGCCCTCGAACCACCCAGTACCCCGACAGCCTCTGCCTGAACAAATGATCAAAATCGTGCGAGTTTGATTTTCCCTGATTTCTGGTTTCTGATTGGTTTATTGCGCGTCACATGATCAGAATTTTTAACCAACTGTTTATCAAAGTACGAGGACAGCATTTTTAACCAACCAAACTGACGATAGACTTAACTAACTCTAATTTCAACTAACGCCTTTCCGTTTAATAAACCGCTGGTTAATTTTTAAACCAACCAGTTATATACATGATTTTTTACCAGTGTTTTGAGAGTGTATTATGGATGTTTGGTCTAGTACAGTCATGTTCCTTCATTTCTTTGGAAATTGAATAGTATTTTCTTTCTTTAAAGGGAAATCCAACATTGATAGCAAGTTGTTCCGAAAGAAAACTCAAAAGTACAGAAGCAGATTGGTTAAAGTTTGAACGAATTCGGACAAGCACACAGAAATTATGATTTTTTGAAAGTTTTAATCACTAAACAGAAGGCAATTACAAGTTGGCCTAATCGATAATATCACTGTGGTCTAGCAACGGACAACTCTCCCATTTGCTCCAACACGAAAAATGATTAAAATGTCAATTTTCAAAAATTATTATACTAAATAGCATCTTCTTAATTTTTCGGGGACCAATAACAATATAATATCTACAATACATTTCAAGTTATTGAAGATGGAAAAGTCGCTTGGGAGAAAACTGAAATTTAATGTAATTAAAGTGTACAACAAACGGGAAATTTGACCGTGAATATATACGTAACAATTGACTATTTGAGATTCGCATAGATTTAGTGATATTTTTTTCTAACATTCATGACTTTCTAAATTATTAATCCCATTTCTTTCCAACTTTCCAATTCTGTTTCTCTTAGTTTTCTGCTTCAGACATTACTTAATCTATTACGCTGAAAGGTCGTGTTGCCCTTTACAAACGTCAGGTTCACACGAAGGGAGCTAAATTTCAAGTTTCGCTTGTAGTTTCAGACCGTATGAACGGACCCGTAGTTTCGAAAATTGAAGTTTACTTGTAGTTCCAGAACCACAAGCGAGCTTGTGGTTAACGCCGAAACCACGAGCAGCGGGTGGTCCTCTTTGTAGTGAAGGCCCGTATGGACAGAATAAGCTTGTAAAGTTTAGCAATCTCGTTGTTAACGATGACCTCTCTGCTCATGTTAGATGGCTAACACTTGACTTGTTGTCTCAGAACAACTAGCGTCGTTGTTTCGGGCCCATGTGAACCATCGTCGTTGTTAGTCAGCCGTAGTTTTGTTAACTTAAGTTTCGAAACTACAAGAAGAGGAGGTAATTTTTAATTAGATATGCCTGCCAATTTTCACGCAGCACATAATGATCCAGCTGATTGATTCCAATGGAAGGTTTCTTACTGATTATTCAAAATGGTTGCAAGTATAGAAAAAACATACTTGTTTGATAAAACAAAGTATGATCTCTTGTATATGCAGTAATTAAAAGAACTTTTGAATTTAGAAATTAGAATTCGGGTTATGCTGCTTCTTTGCTAGATTTTGTTAGATTCGTGGTTTTGCTTCGTAGTTCTTTTATGAGGACTATTATTTATTATTTTATAATTTCAGGTTTCAAGACAATCAATTTTGTTTGTATTGGGCACGTTATCATTTACATGTGGAGGTGTCGTCGTATAGTGGTTCATGCACTTGACTCTCACTCCAAGGGTTGAGGATTCGAATCTCAGCCCGGCACTAAAATATTTTGGCAAGACATTAATCCACATTGGACACTCTCCACCCACGTGTTATACCTGGCAGGATTTATTCCTTAAAATGCACAGTGCGCTGACTACGGCCGTCGCGTCGGAGCTAAAGCCAGGGTATAATGATATCCAGCGCATCATACGTTATATCATAATGTGATATGCGCTATACAAAAACGGTTTATTCTTCTTATTATTATTATCATTATTACATTAATGACATCTTATATTTGAAGATAATCTCAAAGTCGATTGCCTTACTGGATGTTTGATTATACAAGATACATGTATCAATGAAAGAAAATTACACTTTCAATACAAGAACTTGTTCATCTTTCAAAATTCTTGGTAAAAGTTTGGGATAGCAAATGATCAAATACGTCAGACTGGGTAAGTGACAAAAAATATTCATCAATTCACAGGGTTAAACTAAATAGACTAGAAGAAGGTAATGTCATCATGAATAGCAATCATTTGTCTAATTGAAAGCTGAATTTTGAAAAGAAGTTCATGTTATTATTTATGTTTACTTTGGGAGATTTTTGCAGCCTTGCGTCCTGTGGAAGTAAATTTAAGTTCGGTATTTTTTCCTTAAAGAAAAGGTAGCACATAGAAACTGTATCATACTCCATTTTCTTTTATATCTCTGCATATTGAAGGTGTTGCCAAACACTGACCTGAGAGTCGAGAGGTCCAGCAGCCACCCCTTAAGTTTGGAGTGAAAAGAGACCCAAAATATTATTTTCGAAATATATTGACTTTTTGGCTATAATTATTTGTTTTTGTTTTTGTTTTTCCTGTCTGGGAATATTTTAGTGAACAAGTACCGTTAGAGTGAAGTAAAAAGTTATCCAGTATAGAAATTGCTGATTGTCTGATGAGTTTATGATAAATCATGATGGATGTGGATTTGTGCAGTGAATGACATGTCTTATGAATTAAAAAAATTTACGCATGAGTGATCATGTATTTTCTTTTTAATCACAATTTGATTATGGAAGTTGTTTTGACGCTACCGTATTATCTGGTGTTGATGTTTATGGTAATTGTAGCGGTGCGCCTGGTAGTTCGTGTTGAGGTGGGGGGGGTGGATGTGTGTGTGTGTGTTTGTGTGACGTGTCACAATTCCGGGAGGTTTTTTTCATCGTCATAGGTCCATCAGGCATTTTTCTCCATTCCAAACCATTCATCGCATCTTGATGATTGATTGATTGATTGGTTGTTTGATCGTTTTGGGGGTTGATTGATTGATTGAATCAGTTTTTGACCGATTGTTTGATTGTACCAGTGTTTGACTGATTGAATCAGTGTTTGATTGATTGGATCAGTGTTTGATTCAGAATTATCAAATTTCTATTCCTGAATAATGGTGACATAAACCATGCCATACCCAGCACAAATCCCAACCCTAATAATTTGGATAACCTTCTTTAATTTATGCCATCTATGCAATAATAAGTATTAAGCCAACGTTTAAAATCATTAACGTTCTACTTTAAGCCCTCGAACCACCCAGTACCCCGACAGCCTCTGCCTGAACAAATGATCAAAATCGTGCGAGTTTGATTTTCCCTGATTTCTGGTTTCTGATTGGTTTATTGCGCGTCACATGATCAGAATTTTTAACCAACTGTTTATCAAAGTACGAGGACAGCATTTTTAACCAACCAAACTGACGATAGACTTAACTAACTCTAATTTCAACTAACGCCTTTCCGTTTAATAAACCGCTGGTTAATTTTTAAACCAACCAGTTATATTGATTGATTGATTGAATCAGTTTTTGACCGATTGTTTGATTGTACCAGTGTTTGACTGATTGAATCAGTGTTTGATTGACATACCCAGCACAAATCCCAACCCTAATAATTCATTATCAATTACTACAGATCAACAGCGGGTAGTGCTTTTAAAACTTCCAGAGTCAAATTAGGATCACTGACGCATAAACTTTTGATTACATAACACCATGTCATACACCGTACAAACCCATATCCATCATAATCTATCATAAACTCATCATACCTAAGCAAATTCTAAGCTGGAGAACTTCTCATCTCAGGCAAAATGGATAGTGAATTCCAGCGCAACTTAATTTCCACGTCCTTTACAAAATCTAAAAACCGTTTTATACATGAATGACAATCTTGGTAAAGTATCTATTACTATTCGGAAAAAGATTCATTCATAGAAGTGAGTTCAATAGACAATGTATCATATTGGAAATAGCTTAATAGTTTTTTAATTGTCAAGCGTCGATAAAGAGCTCAATGTTAATCGTTGGCAACATCATAAACAATGAACGTCAGTTGGGGAAAACAGCTTCCCGGAAGACATTCATTAATACGTTACCTTGCGTGCTGTGATTAAGTTTTACCTTCCATTGATGAATGAATGAATGAATGAATTTGAATGAATGAATGAATGAATGAATGAATGAATTTATTTCATAATACTGCAGAAATCTGCCATGAAACATTACAATTGGTGAGCATACATCGTTCAAAATTTCGAAACTATCATAATCAATAACAATTCCAATGTACATGTACATACAGTCAAAAGTGGAAAATTTACATTAGTCAATAGAAAAAAAGCAGTATCATGGGAGAACCTAAGGAAAAGCACAGCTTGTTAAAACTAGGTTCCCCAATAACAGAGAGAATTAAATACATTTATGCAATTATGTATACATATAGTAGTAAAGAGACGAGACAAGACGTGTGTAAAAGGGGGAAAAACAACAACAATACACACACAAACATCGCTAAAACATCAAAATAAAATAAGCATACTATGAACTAGTATACTAGCAGCTAATGTCAGCCTATTGGGTTTATATAGTAGTAGAAACACCAGATCTATACACATAATGTATGTGTATGAAGTATGATTAAAAAGATGTCTCGAAGGATAGATTTTGTATGTTCTCTTTAGACACAGGCAGAAAACCAAATACTGTACAGTTGTTATGGACTTATACACTGTAAGAGCTAATTTGATAATGTTTAAGATTTCTTCTAAAAGATTTAAGAGAGGTAGCTTGCTTTAGATTTGAATCAAGATGATTCCAATAGAAGGGCCCAGTGTAGATTAATGTTTTCTGGGCAAACTGAGTACGAAGAAGTGGTAAATGAAAGAAAGATGATTGTCGTGTAGAATGCCTATGTATTCCATCATTCGTTTTAAACATTGATTGTAAAACCTGAGGCAATTCGTGAATTCGTACTTGATACATTAAACTGCCTAACTGGTAATAAAACAAATCGTTTAGTCTCAACGCTTTATTTTCAAAGAATAATATTTTAGACGGAGCTAGTCTAGGCTTTTTCAAAATTATTCTCATCACCCGTTTTTGTATAACTGAGAGTCTATCCAACTGATACTTAGTACAGTTGCCCCAAGCTAGAATGCCATAATTTATGTAGGGTAGAACCAAGGTGGAATACAACAAGAGTAATACATGAGAGGGAAACAAATATTTCAATTTGTTTATAATACCAACATTTCTAGAGAGTAATTTGTTTAGATACACAGTTTGCGGTTTCCAAGATAACTTATTATCAATAAGTAAACCAAGAAACTTTAACTCCTCGACCACTTTAATTGTGGTGTTTTTAAGTAATACATTACCATCCAGAGATGTGATTGAGTTACTAAATAACATACAACGAGTTTTCTCCAAATTGAGAGATAGTCTACTGGCACATACCAAATCATGCACAACACTGAGCTCCTTATTAGTTCGTTCCAGAAGTAACTTGGGATCTTTGTTAGAAAGAAATACATTCGAATCATCAGCAAATAGTATGAATGATAACACACTGGAAGCATTATGTCAGAACTCAAGTTGCTTTGAATTCTTTTTATATTTATTGTATAAAGCAGTGGAATTCCTTACCTCCAGAAATTAAAAATAGGACTACTCTCTCCAGCTTCAAGGTTTCATGTAAAAAATATCTATTTCAGCAACTCAAATCACATTAGTATTTTCTAGGCAATCATCTGCATTCATGACACTTGATATATAGGAGGGGAAGATTACGAACATGCATGTTATTATTCCCTTCCAGCCAGACCCCCCACAGCAACCAGAGGTTGTTTGTACCAGCATTAAGATCACAGCTGTAATTCATCACTATGGCCTCGCTCCCCAACGAGCAAATATCCTGAGCCCACCTGAAATACACAGGTCCCTTGTTATAGTGGTGGGGTTAATGATATCTATAGATCTAGAGCACGAAGTTATATTTAGCATCATGTATAGAGCCAGCCAGCCTTTCTGTCCGTGTGTGTCTATGTGTATGTATGTATATGTCATGTTGTGTAACCCCTTGACCCCTTCCCCTTCTTTTCTCACTTGTTTTCTTTATCTTTGCCCTGTTATCTCTCTCCCTCCTCACTTCTGACTCCTGTTTCGATTTTGCCCCTCCTTCTGATCACCTAAGCATCTTTATCTTATATATATTTTTTGTGAATGTTGTAGATAGTAGTTCTGTGTATTTCTATTAGATAAATCTAGTTAGTTTTTTTTTTGTTTTTTTTTTTTTTTTTTTTTTTTTTTCCTTATTAACTTTAAGTCACTTTTTTATACAAAGTAATTTGCTATATTCTTCTGAGGGACCCAATTTACAAGCTCTGCTTCTCCTGGTCACCTCATCTCTCTTCTCTTTTCCTGCTGTTTATAAAATGTAATGTACAATTGTATGATCTGTATTGTACAATGCTACTGAAGAAAGATAAATAAATACTATTTCTATTTCTATTATGAAAGTCATTTATATATAAAATAAACAACAACGGGCCAAGGAGAGATCCCTGAGGTACCCCACATTGAAGTTCTTTAGTTACTGATTCACATCCGTTGATAATTACATATTGCTTCCTATTATGAAGATAACTTCTGAACCAGTCAAGCGCTTTGCCTCTTATACCATAATGGCATAACTTATATAGCAAAATATTATGGTCAACCATATCGAAAGCCTTTGAAAAGTCCAGAAAAAGTCCAATAGTGTGTTCACGATTTTCAATGGCAGTTGAAACCTTATGGATAAAATGCAAAATAGCATGGATTGTAGAATGGTTTTCTCTAAAACCGAATTGATGAACATGATAAGAGCAGAACACAAGCGTTCAGTTTCACATGGAAAGCGTTGCATTCAAATATCATTCGCATTATCAAGCTTAACTCACAGAGCTATATTACACCATTTGCAACCCCCCCCCCTTAAAAAAAATAAAATCGTAGCTTATACTAATACAACAATGATTCCATATTTCAATTTGTTATTTATTAATTATTTTCATGATATTGGTAGAAACTAATATAAAACACTTTTCTACAACTTATGCTATTCTTCATCTGTATTCATTTTAACTCATCACCATCGAGGTTACCCTGAATTACTATTTTTTTTTTAATAGAAACAATTTCTCGTGCTCCTAACGCTTCTTTCTCCTTTTCCAAGTAATAGCGCCAGTATGGTACAAATATCAACCATCGCACATGTACTGATTCTGTAAAGATAATGTTATTATGGTGTATTAGTACATGTATTTATAGTTTCGAACTCATGAACATAGTATGTGCATTTTACAGACCCTTTACCACATTGCTTGGGGGAGGGGGGGGGGGGGTAATAAACTCTTCGAAGTCTAAGTAGAATGGATATGAAATCAGCCTACCTTGTGCATCGATGAGCGAAGGCCCCGTGGCTACAAGAAGAAATACTAATTGCCAAAGGCAATGACGAACCTCAAAGAGCGATTTTTGAACGTGATTTTCCATACTACATATAGATATCGTAGACAGAAACGTTGAAGGCACCGACGCAAATCGAAAAAAGTAGAAAGCAAAATGCGAAATGATTTCAACACTTCAGCACAATGCCCTTTCTCTGCTTTATTATCCAAAGAGTCCTCATTCGTTTAAAGTGTATAACTTTTGTCCTGAATATTTTTTGTGCTTTGAAGTCATCTGCAGAGCGTCCTGTAGTGAGCCTCGATACTGCTCAATCATTCTTTCATCATGACGTCTTATTGTAGCGAGGACATTTTGGGACAAATTAGGTCAATCTGAATAGATTGGTTAAAAATGCGGTTGCCATGATCTGATTGTTTCAAAAGGCGCATTCACACACATTAACAAAGTGAGGTTCTCATCGCGGTCATATCACTTTTGTGCCGACCATTCACACACGCGGAAAAAAAACTAACTAGCGAATAATATCGATATTTCGGAATCAATAGCGGAATGAAAAACGCTTCGTCAATCTGACCCTACCCCTTTCCGATTGCCGAAGCGTTTTTCATTCCGCTATTATTTACAAACAAAGAGATTAACCTTAATAACATAAAACTTCAGGTAAATAATCACAACATCCAACCTGTATCAGTAAATAAATTCCTGGGAATATAAATTGATTCAAAACTTTCATGTAATGAACATATTGATGATGTCTGCAACAAGATTTTATAATAATAATGCCTATGGTATTCTAAACAAACTTCTCCCCAAATGTGTTTCAAGAACTTTGTATAGTGCGTCCCAGAAAAAAACGAAACCGAGATTTATCCATGTTTAATCACATCTTAATCACAATTATGATTAATAAATGACATATCTTTGTAAAGCTTCCATCCTCTTCTTTCATTTGATGCCACCAATAATGATACATACTTCACGCATGAGTGAATAAAGACAATATGAATCAGGGCTACCAAAAAGTCTTTTGGCCAACGATATCTGAATTTGTAAACGAAGAAGCTTGATGGGAGGAATTTTAATTTGTAAACAAATTTTTAGGCATTTTACTCCCAGTGTTAAAGACTGACTTGTGACTTGTGTTTTTTCATTACAGATCTTTAACACTGGGAGTAAAATGCCTAAAAATTTGTTTACAGATATCTGAATTTCAAAGAGATAATCACATTTCTAGAAAGTTCATTTTCCACCCTGTCATATGACACATCAATCGGGGAAAGTGAGCCAGGGATGACAAAGCTCTGTTGGTGTAAATTGATGCTTGCATTTCCATGATTTATCAAGGGCTCCCAGATCGTCTCCATTCTGTATTACCAGAAATATTCGTTGCTCTGTCGTTAATTGCATGGTCAAGTAGGTTTAATAATGAAAACGTACCTCACTATCAATCAGCTTTTCTGATTATGTGCAAGAAAAAGAAAACTTTATGTATTAGTTAACCATACGACTGCTTAAATAAACTTTTCCAGCAGAACCACAGAATGTCAAACCGGAAGTCAACCCTGATATTTACTTGGTTTTATCAAAAGAAGAAAATGTGAGAAACAGATCAGGGAAATTAAGTGTGAGGGAAATCAAATAAAAATTAAGAAGGTTGTGAATTTTTAAAATTGTAATGAATCAAACACACACTGCCAGCTCTGCGACGTTTCTCGAGGAATTCTCCCAATTGCTTTGTACTAAACAGTTCATAAATTTCCACTTTCTGTAAAGAGAATATTTGCTTATACATGTACATGCATCCTAGATAATTGTTTTACATATGTTTTTACACAACCCCTGTATTAAAAAGATCTATTCCTTCATCAACAACCAAATAAATATATGTTTTATGATTTTTTTCAATACGAAGCATATAGAAGAGGTGATAGAAAGTTACTACAAAGAGTTGCAAATTGTGTTTGATTCTAGCTATGAAAATTCATAAATTTGTTATTTCTATCGGATTTTATGAAACTTCATAAAATTATTTTTATCAGATTTTCCTCAAACTTTCATCGATCTGTTTCTCTCATTTTCTGTATTTATCAAAGCCAACCTAATGTCAAGGTGCACTTCCCCTTGAAACTGTAAATGTATCATACCCTTGTTTATTGCTGTATTTTTTGCTAGCAAGCCTCGCCTCGCTGCCTTTGTTCAAATGGTGAATTTGTTCTTGATGTTATTGTCCAGAAGATTTTCTGCCCCTTTCCATGTTGTTTTTGTTTGTTAACTATTCTGTAACAAGTTTTACTGTACCAAGGGGTTTAATGTGACCAATGCTTACTTTTCAATTGTCACCATTTGAATCAGGGCTACCAAAAAGTCTTTTGGCCAACGGTATCTGAATTTCAAAGAGATAATCACATTTCTAGAAAGTTCATTTTCCGCCCTGTCATATGACACATCAATCGGGGAAAATGAGCCAGGGATGACAAAGCTCTGTTGGTGTAAATTGATCCTTGCATTTCCATGATTTATCAAGGGCTCCCAGATCGTCTCCATTCTGTATTACCAGAAATATTCGTTGCTCTGTCGTTAACTGCATGGTCAAGTAGGTTTAATAATGAAAACGTACCTCACTATCAATCAGCTTTTATCATTTTGTACTAACCACTTCAATTTGCTGACGATGAGCTATGCATGAAGTCTTTTGTCTTGTTTGTTTATCATTATTGCTAGGACAGGCAGCCAGAACAAACAGAGTCGTTTAATGGTCAGAGGCGTTATGTGATACCAGTGTAGTGTTCGAGGTGGTACTGCAAGGGAACATTTTTTTTTGGGGGGGGGGGGGGTGGTAATGGAGATATTATGTCCTTACGCAAGACATTCTATCTACATGAATCCGATGACTGGGTAATAATATTTCTGTAAAGCGCTTAGATGTATTAGGCGCTATATAGATCCAAAGTATTATCATTACATTATTATATAGTGAATATACTGATGCAACCGATTAATGGGAGAGGGTATGGAATGGGTCCTATCCACCGCTGGTCCTATCATCATTATTTTTTTTTTGCTCTCTTCCTTCACCCGTCTCTTTTCCTGTTCTTCTTTTTATCCCCCTTTTTGTCATTCGATTGGGAAGGGGGGGGGGGGGCGCATACCCAAGTACTCCCCCGCCCTGTAGCTACATCTTTTTACGTGGTTAACCTTGTTCAGTACATATATTCAGTACTTTTAATTGCTCCAGATGATACAGAAACCTCAATAATATTTGTTGTTCCCGCCGAATAAATTGAAAATAAGGCAAGCGATAATTATAGTGTTTACGAAATGAGTCATTAACTTCACGCCATCTGATCATCATTCCACACCAACGCCCACCATGCCCACGTAAAACCAATCAATCATCAAGAGAACATTGAATAAGTTTGTCGCCCCAATCCCACAACGGATGCTAGATTTAAAGCATTCAACAGTTCTGGAGACTGATCATGTACAAACTTACACGTTTTCAGTGTAAGACCTAGTTTGCCCAGCAGGACAAACAGAATGAATGAACATGTATATCATTATCAACTCTATAATTTGTGTTCACGTTAGAGAATTCAGCAGTTCTGATTATGTGGAAGAAAAAGAAAACTTACATGTATTAGTTAACCAAACGACTGCTTAAATAAACGTTTCCAGCAGAACAACAGAATGTCAAACCGGAAGTCAACCCTGATATTTACTTAGTTTTATCAAAAGAAGAAAATGTGAGAAACAGATCAGGGAAATTAAGTGTGAGGGAAATCAAATAAAAATTAAGAAGTTTGTGAATTTTTAAAGTTGTAATGAATCAAACACACACTGCCAACTCTGCGACGTTTTCTCGAGGAATTCTCCCAATTGCTTTGTACTAAACATTTCATAGATTTCCACTTTCTGTAAAGAAAATATTTGATTATACATGTACATGAATCGTAGATAATTCTTTAACATATGTTTTTACACAACGCCTGTAATAAAAAGATCTATTCCTTCATCAACAACCAAATAAATATATTTTTTATGATTTTTTTTCAATACGAAGCTGTTTGATTCTAGCTATGAAAATTCATAAATTATTTTTATCAGATTTTCCTAAAACTTTCATCGATCTGCTTCTCTCATTTTCTGTATTTATCAAAGCCAACCTAATGTCAAGGTGCACTTCCCTTGAAACTGTAAATGTATCATACCCTTGTTTGCCTCGCTGCCTTTGTTCAAATGGTGAATTTGTTCTTGATGTTATTGTCCAGAAGATTTTCCGCCCCTTTCCATGTTTTTTTAAAAACTATTCTATATTAATTTTTACTGTAACAAGGGGTTTAATGTGACCAGTGCTTACTTTTCAATTGTCACCATTTCTTGTGATACCAAACATTATTACTTTACCCAACTTTATGAATAAGAATTATTGAAAATTACATTTGAGTTTCTCTTTGTCAATTATATTTTGGTTTCTCATTTATTTACTATTGTTTAATGTTGAAGTAAGGTACTATCTTTTAAAACTCTGCAATTTTCTCTGAAATTTATGATAGCATATATATCATATATTTAAAATGCTTGATTTATGCTCCAAATTTTGATATACATTGACCACCATAATACCTTTCCTGTGGTCGAGCAATTGGTGAATGAAAATGACAAGTCTATCGGTCACATATACGTGCCATCGGCACTGAAAGAGTTAACGTTTGGCTGAGACCAATTCAACCTCTCATTAGATAGATCACTGTTTAAATTTTCGCTTCTTTGTAGATATCTCCATATTTTACGCATATATTAATACGTAATGATATACGAAAAGGACAGTTCACTTCCATTGAATATTCATTTTCATGTTTATAGCTTTATACATTACTTGTTGCCACGTCTGAATAGCCTCTGACAAGCTTTTTGGTGTCAATAACAACCTTTGTCTAAAAGTATGCATACAATTTAAATATATTTGTAAACAGGTCTATTTTTAAAACCATGTTTAAGTAGGCGTAGGCCTAGCGGGTATACATTGATACAGTTGTGCTGTGGACTCACCTTTTAATAAGATAATGAAAATTATACTCATCAAAACATTAAAGATTCGATCAAATAGAGAATTGTAAGAAACACAGAAATACGTAAAAGATATACATGTATTCATATACAGTATAAATATCATTGTGGTTTGTCTAGCACTGTGAGCGTCTTTAAAAAAGGCACCTGGTAAATGTCAAGCGCTTAGAGACATCGTAGATGTAGTAGGCGCTATATAGATATTGTATGCGTGTGAGGGTGGGTCTGTTTAGCAGTATGTCCGAGGACATTTTCGGACAGAGAAAAAAAAATCATCCGGATAATAGTCCTCGAACGTCGAACAATGAATTTGTGCTTTATTCCGTCGACTGTCCGAGGACGAGGAACAATGGAGGAACAATACTGATTTGTCCTCGGAAGTAAAGCCATGTAATCCTGTGGGTGTGTGTCTGTGTGTGTGTGTGTGTGTGTGTATATATATATTTCTCACATTATAAATATATATACATATCTCAAAGTTTTCATTCTTAACTTTTACAACATGAAAGATAAGTCAACATAGCCTCCTTTATTTATGACAAATATTTAATATAATATTTAACATATAATAAAACTAAAATTATAAAATCTTGTTACAACAATGAAACACGAAAAGTACTTTGTCAACATAGAAGACCTGACCAAAGCAAACGTCAATCTTCTTCAAGAAACAATGAAGGACAAAAATGTGACTGCAGCTTGGTCTACAGATGGGAGGATCTTTGCCATGGTCAAAACAACCGGTAAAAGTGGTAACACAAAACCAATACACAAAGCAATTGTCGTCACGTACTGACTTAGCTACTCTTTAGACTGCAGTAACTCTAATTTCTTCGGGTTACTCATGAGTAATCTTTTTTATATGCTACTTTTAGATTTCTAGTCAAATTTTTAAACAGGGTATATTAAACCTTTTACCTGTGTTATTGTCTTACAATGTCTTTTGTAAATAGGCATGAGAGCACTGTAAATTCAATTATTAATGATCCATCCTTCGCGGAGTTCTGAAGCCCGAGAAATGGAGAAAATAATTTTTATGGACCTTCTCATGGATGTTATATTTGCAATGAATTAAATAATCTGATTAATTATGCAAAATTATTTTTTCCATCTTAAATATCAACTGTCAAATTTTAAGTAAAAACTATGATAACATCAGTCCTTTTCTTAGTTCCTTAAAAGTTCAATTTACAGCTTTGATCAAGATGTGGATTAAAGAGTATAATTCCTATTATGGTATGCACAATCATACTCTTGTACTAAAAGGTCGACGAAATAAAAAAAAGTGTTGGAATTGGTTTTTATGTAAGAAATAATGTGCAATTTAATTTATTTAATTAATTTATTTATTTTCCACACATGGGCTGGATCACCCTCTTCAGGCAGAGGCTGTTCTTCTGAGGGGTCCAGAATGATCTCGATATAAATACTCCATTTGAATCTCTTTTTATCGAAATTGTTACTGCTCTCGAAAGTGCAATTCTTGGAGTTGTATGTATACCGCCTGAACAGCCTATACAGAGTTTTCTTGAATCAACTGAAACTACTCTAACTACTGTTAACACGGAAAATGCAATATTTACATGACTGGGGATTATAATATAAATCTATTCAAAGTAAACTGTCATCCTCATGTAAATGATTTTTTTGAAATGTTTATGGCAATTGGTATGTACCCTCTAATTCGTAGTCTAAAGCGTGTTACTAGTGACTCAACTATTCTTATTGACAAAATATTCACCAATAACTTTGAAACTTGTTCATCTGGTACAATTTTAAAAGACATAAATGATCATTTCCCAATATTTTGCATTCACTCTCCAAGTTCTCCAACTTTAAAGAACCGGGTAATAGATTTAAAAGACACTTTAGTGAAAAAAATCAATACTTTCATTACGAACATCGGTAACACGCGTTGGATTCTGAATGAAAACAATCCTAATTTAAGTTTAACTTACGATTGTTTTCTTAAACAATACCAGCATGTATATGAAATATGTTTTCCAATCCAATGATATGTGAACAAAAAAAAAGGTAAAACGAATTGATAAACCATGGTTTAATGATGAACGACGACAACTGAACAAAAATAAATGCTTAAAAATCGGAGAACTTGGAGAGTGAATGACCCCACTGCACATAGACTCGCTGCATACAAGAATTGCAGAAATAAATTAATGAATAGAATTAAGATATAAGACGTAAGTATTTTAAACAAAGTTTTGCAAATGCTAAAGGTAATACTAAAAAACATGGAAAATTATAAATGGTCTTTTAGGCACATAGTCTAAGAAAATGACATTCTAAATACTTTACAATGAAACCACTGACAATGATGCAGATATCTGTGAATCCTAAATGAGTACTTGATTAATATAGGTCCAAATTGAATTTTTTTTTATTTTTTAATTTCTGCTTTATTTCTCAATTCATCAAATAATGGCATACATACATTATACAAATTATGCGATATACAATAAAATGGAACATCATGACATTAAACTACAAGGCTAAGAGTAAGATTATAGAAAGATTATAGAAAGATTATATAACTGTAAACTTTTACATAATATATTTAAATTAAAAAAAGGCACATATACACAGAGTGAAAACAAGGCGGAACAATAACATTTTTGAAACATTAGTAGCCTTTACCCCAACATTGTGATTAATACACTCACGAGGATCATTTTCGACACATTATTGTTTCTATCTTAACGCGTAGGCCAGAAGCCTATCCCGAAATAGTCACCTCATTTTAATTTTGAGATTTGACCCCTTAAAGTTAATTAATTAGACCATCCATGTCATTCACAAAAAGCTTGTCAGCCCGAACGAAGCCGCCGGGTTTGGCCCCCAGAGGTCCCCAAGGGCCCCCAAGAATGTGAGTGAATGGAATCTTTAACTTTTAACAAAATTGAAAAATGAAAATATATGTTAAAGGCAGAATAAATTTCCATGAAAGTAATACATCAGTACATCTGACTCGAATAGCCATAGCTGAATACATTATTTCTCTGTACTATTCTTTTATAAAATAAAAGATAATGCATGATAAAATTTCGAAAAGAAAGGCTGGAGAAGCTATGATGTCTAAAGTCATTCAAATAAACATAATTATAACTAATCATTTTTCCGGACTAAACTGTTTGTATTTTACTTCTGAATGAAGGAAACTTTGAATAAGTTTGAATAACATTAATATACGATACTGATAAAATATGATGTGATATGAATATATATTGGCTAAATATAATATGTAACCAACATGCAGGTTACACAGAGATACAATTTTATATAAGGGTTTGGGTGAATGTTCAACTCCACGTGTACCGGATATGGAATGATTTAATCACTTATTTTGTTGGTTACATCCCTTTCATTCGTCTATACCAAACCCTTACAAACTGAAATAAGAAACAGAATCTAGTAATCTAGTACTGGTATGAAGAAATTATAATGTTCCGGGAAAGTCATCGGGTTGAATATCTGAAATATACAAGATTTTAACAAAACCATTTTCCATCCTTGATTTCTGAATGACTCCTAAATTAGACAGGATAAATCAATAAAACTCTACGCCCCTTTGAATATTTAGAAGAAAGCATGCTAGGCTATCCAAAGAAGTCATTGGCCCAGGCGACGATAGTGTGATCCTTGTCTGGAATCGTATTGGCCATGGTAACGAAGATAATAAGCAGGGGTGTGTTCATCAAGAAAGACCTGGGGAGCGTTTCATCAAGCGTTTTGTCAGTGATTTTTACCGACAACTGTTATAAGCTACTGAAATCCTTGCATCTGATTGGCTAAGAGCAAATTTGTCGGTAAAAATCACTGACAAAACGCTTGATGAAACGCTCCCCCGAACAGATTTTGAGATACTGCGGTTCTTGCATTCCGCATCTTGCATCCTGGCAGATTGTATTATTGAGAAACGCATCTGGCAACTACAATGAAAACGATCATGAAACATTAGTGCAAGGATTTGTTTCATTCACAATCACACAAACACAAAAATATCAAAGAGCTTTGGGTACAAAGGTGGACCGACTATGTACAGTCGCCTGTTTATTTGCATCCTGCAATATTGTAATAGTTACAAAGTCATCCAGTTACTTAAAAAAGGTGATTGAATTAAGTGTACGGATTTCATTCAAAGTCACACACAAAGATTTAATGAACCTTTTTGTTCCAGAAAATTTCAGAGATGCGGTGCGTCTACGGAAGAAGAAGCAAAGTTTTTGCAATTTCATACAATGGCGTTCAGATGACGTCACGCGGTAGTATTATCTCTGAGAATGCCAGGCGTACGATAATTTTATATCTCTGCCAAATCAAGAAAATCCATATTTTCTTCACCATTGAAACGAAACATTATTGAAATACTCAGTTTATGGGGGAAATTCCATATACACCAATCGTAAAGCAGTACAAAATAAAAGGAAATACAAAGATTAGCTGATGATGTCAAATGGGTGTTAAAACCAAACAAACAAAATAATATTCAACATTTGATTTTGAAAGATACAGTTGAGTTCTGGGAAAGACAGAAATTAGAACTTTCTTTTTATTCTCTTGTAGAAGAATATGTGGAAGAACAATGTCATATGAAAAGCATTGTGCTTGAAATGCTCTCATTTCCAAATATGAATCGAAAAAGTTTAGAACTTTGGTTCATGTAATGATACGCAATTTTGTGCCAGTGTGTAGTCCCATTTATGCATGTCTGTGTCCAATGTATTTTATTTTTAAAGATTCAGTAATCTTAAAACACAGAGAACTTTCTTCTTATATTTAAATCAGCCCCTTTGCAATAGGATCACACACTATCATGAAATTTCTTTCGAAACCGAGGGAAGTAGATAATGAATTAAGGCTATGGAACACTACTCAGGCACCGAAGTGCTCTAGAATGCAAATTTCACTCTTCAAAATAGAAAATCCTCTCAGTTGGTCTCTCCCCTCCGTCGTTTTATACACTTAAAGGGAAATTAACCTCAGCGTATGAACTAGCTTATTTTGAATGGTGTAGTATATGCCTCTTATTTGATACATGCAATTTCATGTAAAAACACAGGATATAGATATAAATCACTATTTTCCAGCCAAGTTATTGTCTGCTAGCAATAATAAGGGGGCTGCCATTACTTTATGTGTACACGAAAATATTTTTCATCCCAAGTAATATTTCCTTCATCGTTAACTTGTAATTGATTTTTAGAGGACAAATATATATTAGATATAGTCACATATTCTGAAATGTAAGTTTAGTTTTATATATTTTTTAAAAGGTCTTAATTTGTTCATAAAAATATACTTTCTGTACGTGGAGACGGAGAATTGACGTCAAGGACGGAGACAATCGTAACAATACCAAAACAAAGCGAGGAATCTGCATTACAGGATGGCTATTAGAACTCATGGGTCGTCAATTATCTAGGCCCATGACCAATAACAATCGTAATAAAATCAGAACAAAGCGACGTATCTGTTGTAAAGGTAGGCTATTATCAATGCATATGGTACCTAATGATCCGTGTCATGCACAAAATGGCAGCCTCCATGGAAAGACGTAGCAGACAATACCGCATCTAGAATATCATGTGGGGTTAATTGTCCTTTAAACTTCATCTTAAAGAAAGTCTACAAACATGTATTACGTAGCCTAGGGAGGGAGGAATCTTCCCCCGAAAATGAAAGTCGCTAAAAATGCCTACCCCCATAAGAGCAAAAATGAAAAGGATGGATAATAAGCTCAGATGCTGCCTAGCTTTCATGTATTCATCAAACTTTGGCTGCCAGTCCCGAGAAAGCGGATAAAAAACCCCCGCATTTTTGAGCCGATAAGTTTAGGGGAGGGCGCAATTTTCTTCTTTGCCCCGGGTGCCGCAATCCCTAGATACGCCACTGATAAAGAATGAATGATTGTTGTAGATAAAAGTGTAGACGCAACTGACCTGGCTTACAACAGAGAATTGACCCGTTACGCCTAAAGTATTGTATTATAATCAGCATATATCATATGCATGTACACACACACACCCTCACACACACACACACACCCCTATACAGCCCTGGAAAAAAATTATTAGACCAGCTGCATTTGGAGGCATATAGGTAGTCTAAATTACATTGTCCATGGAACTAGGAAAATGATTATTAACAGCTAATTCTTTATTAATGTCCTACTACTCCACATTTCAATTATCTTTGTGACAATTATCCCAGGACAATTATCACTAGGACTACAGCAAGGACAAACTGCCCCGGACAAATTTCCCCAGATAATCCCCACCGCATTTTAATATGACAAAGGGTTTGGACCACATAATAGACTATAAATGTCTCAGAGGATACTTGTCTTGGTTTGAGCACTATGGCCTGCTCATTATTCTGCTGAGAACATTTGGAGTGACATAAAAATTAAAGACAATAGAAACTTGTAGTTATCACAAAGAAAAGATCCTAGCCACATGAATGAGCTGCTGCGAAGAGAAAAAATGCAACACCTAATGGACGGCATGGCTGCTATCATCAAGTGAGCAATTTCCACCAAGAACTGAACAAACTGCCTCTAGAGAAGTGAACAGGGTTTAACCAGACAATCAGGCATACCTCCTGGACGATTATTCCCGAGACTATTACTGCCAGAATATTTGTTCCAAAACCCCTATCCTGGAGGATATCCCCAGCACAATTACCCTCTAGGATATTTTCATTATGTTAGTTTAATCTGAAGTATCCATCCGTGGAGGGGGGGGGGGGGGGGGGATGCATGCCTTTAGATCTAATTGTCCTTCAGGGATAATTGTCCTAGTGGTAATTATCCTGGGGGTAATTGTCGGGGGGTTAGTTGTTGTAGGGGGTGTTTGTTTTAGGGAGTAGTCGTCAACTCATTGTGAGTTAGCTAGTAAAAAATCAATTTGAAAGCTCAATTACTGATGTAGCCAACACTTCCCACATACGTCTTAAAAAATAAGCATAATGCATAGGTAAGGGTAGCAGGCCGGAAGGTATTGCAGCCAGCGGGTATCCTTCCTCAAAAGCACGTTGAGAAAGCAATGAAGGAAAATAAATCATGAAAATCGAATTAAGTAGGAGTAGGCATTTTTCTATTCGGAAAATGCTTTCTTCGACGTCGCTCCGTTTTCGAAAGGGCTGGGTTTTCCTTGGATTCAATTTGGTGAAAGGACAAACGCTCAACAATTTCACTGGATTCAGGATACTCACCGGACACAGTAACCGTAAACGAACATGACATCTGGTTCGAGGAACTGTCTGTGGCTGTCACAGTGACTGTCGTAGGACCCACAGGAAAGACAGATCCTGGGCCCAGAGGATCGAAGGTTAATGTTGGTGAAGGGTCAGTGTTGTCCGTGACAGCAACCGTGAAGAATACAGTGAGGGTGTTGGAGTTGACGTCAGCAGGGCACACGATATTAGGATCCTCGTCATCTAACGAAAGATAATTGAACACGATCGATATATCATAGTAGACATTGACTTGATAATGAAGTATTTTCAGTGCTTACATCATTGAAGAGTAGGTAGGTCGATTTCTATTTCATCCGGTATAGCCATAGGATTTATTAATGTTGGTGAAGGGTCAGCATTGTCAGTAGCAACAACCATGAAGAATACAGTAGGGTTATTTGTGGAAAAGTCAGCAGGGCACGTGAAAATAGGATTCTGTCTAAAATAATGAATAATATTTTAACGCATGTGACAGCTCACGGAGGTACTGAAAAGTTCTACTAACCCCTAATCAAACTGTGACGATCTTTTTGGTGAATCACATAGCAATGATATAGATACATCATACACATGCTGGCGGTATACGGGAAACTGACAAATAAACAGTGCATTTTAGCATGTATAATGGCAGGATGATATCGTTAGACAAGATATCTGCAAGCTACTCAAAATGAATAAAACTTAGTTGATGAATTGAATCATGGCTCTTTTAAAGCTTACGCCAAAATCACACTTTCACGAAAAGCGTATGGCCGTTAGCGCCACGTAAGGTCGTTTGTGTAATAGGGGATGGTACCTGCCTATCCAGTGGCAAATACGGCAATTACATGGCAGTTACTTCAAGGTGGAGCAAAATTTTTGAAAATGTTCAAAATGTTACCACGTCAAATCAACCCTGCCCAGGGGTGTCGATCCATGTTCACGATTGGGGGGATGACCGGCGAGGGAGCGAAGCCAGTGGCGTATCTAGGAATGATGATTATGAAAAATGAAGTTACGCCCCCCCCCCCCCCCGAGAGCCGAAACCTATCTACTTTAGCGAGTGACCAGGCGGCAAATTTTTAACCCTAAAAATGCAATTTCTTGTGCATTTTACGTAGGAAATTTTGCAATTGACCACCGCATTTGAGCGGTAGAGAGCTCGAATTTTATACATTGATAAACGGTTTTCTATTCACTCACTTCTACAATCGGGGGCAAAATTAACGAAAACCCTATATTGGCTTCATAAAGAGTCGAGAAATTCAGCAAGGTTACCTAAAGTTGAGATTTCTTTCAAAAGTTGAACCAGTTTGCAAATGCTGTTTTATACACTTTAGCAGGAGTCATATGAAACTTTCATGATATAGCGAACAAAGCAATTACATCTTTATTTTTTTCAAATTTTGAACACTTTAAGCCCTGGGTTCTTAATTATTTCGTCAGGCGGGCCAGAAATATTCTTGAAATTACGTCGCGGGCCACTGAATATTACACATACATATAAAGACGTATGGGGCTCACGTCTCAATCGCCCGAATACATTGAGTATTAGCTTTCTTGCTGTTCGATTCAGCAAGCGAGCGAAGCTTGAGAGCAAAAAATTGATACTTTAGAATCGTGAAAATCTAATTTCGTCATCAAAATGTGCTAATTTAGATCATCTGAGAAATAAAATTTACAGAGAGACCATTTCACTGCCCATAAATGAGTTGGCGGGTGCCCGAATGCTCCGAGGATATTCTTGGGAGAGAGGCTTCAGCCCCCATCCCCCGCCTCAGATGTTAATGCATACATGCTCTGTGGGCGGGCCCACCATGTTTTCGTTGTATTTAACCCGTATGAATAACATTTTTCATCACCACTCTCTTTCCTATCATGTTTATGCTGATGATATTCAAATATATACTTCTTTCAAACCCAATCAGAGCAATGCAGCCAGCGCTATCCATAATCTTGAGACATTTGTACAAGATGTTCATAATTGGTTGAACTCACATTCACTAAAATTTAATTTGTAATGTATGGTTCTAAGACTCAGTTAGAGAAGATTTCTTGCTGGACATGAAATTACCTTATCCAATGTATTCCGTAACCTTGGTGTGTTTCTCGACTCAAACATGACAATGTCAACACAAATTACTCATGTTTTAATCTCATCTCGCTTGGATTTTGGTAATGACTTCTTGTTTCGTTTGCCTTACAACCTACTTGCAAAATTACAAAAATTACAGAATGCCGCTGCTCGTGTCGTGACCCTCTCCAACAAGCACAGTCACATTACACCAGTTCTCAAATCACTTCTTTGGTTGCCGGTAGAAGAACATATTGTTTTCAAGATTCTTTTGTTATTATTTCACTGTATATATGGCTCTGCTCAGCAGTACAACATTGGTTTGATCAAGCATAACATTCCCTCTAGACTACTACGTTCTCAAAACTCTGGCTTACTTGTTATTCCTAGGCTTAACACAAAGTGGGGGAGCGAACCTTCGCTCATGCTGGGCCGTCGATATGGAATACTCTCCCTCAAGGGATTAGAAATAGCAGTTCTGTTGAAGTGTTCAAAAATAATCTTTAAAATTTGGCCTATAATTGATTACCATTACCTTTCATTTTTTGCACAAGTTGCGCCTTGAGCATTTGATCATCAAGTGGATTCGGCGCCTTATAATTATTATTATTATTATTATTATTATTATTATTATTAATATTATTAATATTATTAATATTATTAATATTATTAATATTATTAATATTATTAATATTATTAATATTATTAACATTATTAATATTATTAATATTATTATTATTATTATTATTATTATTATTATTATTATTTATTATTATTATTATTATTATTATTACATACCCGAATGGCTCATCTAAGGACAGTTGAACGATTTTAGAATACTCCTCCCGTGTCCTTATTTTTTCTTCGTTTCATGTTTCTTTTTTTTTTTTTTAAACTATATGTACGTGATAGAACAGGGAACGGATAAATATGATACTGCTGTTTGCGAGAGAGCAAATAGTTAGGATGATATTATATTATGCATCAATTACATAGTACTTAAAACAAGATTTTTTTTTCTCTTGTTACGCAATAGGGAGGGGGCGGACCAAATTTTTTTTTATTTTTTATGGATAAACGGAGACGAAAATTTATGAATACCCAGGGTAATTATATTCTTTGTTTACTAAGCTTTACGTCAATATATGGTTGTTTTTGGTCAGGCTGAGGTCTTTAAGAACTATATAGACCTACTGGAGCGCGAAATTACGAGATCTAAAATGATTAGGCGAGGGAGCAAAGAGACCGAGCTTTTGAAAATTTTCGCATTTCAAACCTTCAAAACTAGATTTCTAGTGCATTAATCCTGCGGATTCTTCATTTCACCCTTTTTTTTCTTTCTCTCCTCTGCGTTTTATTACGCCTCCTCAACGTGCCGCACAGGGCACGTACCCCCTGCCCCCTACATACGCCACTGAGCGAAGCGACCGAGCGGAGGAGGGTGTGGGAGGGGGTACCCCCTCCCACACCAGGGACTTTTTCAAAAATCTGTCTATAAAACTCGTATTTCAAAGAATCCCAAAATATTTTTTTTTTAATGAAAAAAGTAATGCACGTATCTACTACACCAATGGACAGAACCCCTCAATTGAGAATAACAATGCGAGCGACCGAATTTTCTTCGATATCTTTCGCATTGAAATTATGGCATTTCTTATTTCCTTACTACTAATCATTAAAGAAGGTGATGGTATTTCAAGATCAAACATAAATGAGTTTGGATATATATTAGTTTTAAGTTAATGTATCATAATTCCCAATAATATTGGGGGGGGGGGGGGGGGGATAATACAGACCATCCCCCCACCTCAAATTTTATTTTGGATATATCCCCCCCCCCCTCCCCGGGATCGACACCAATGACCCTGTCTACTACAGACGGACTACGTAACGTAACATTTCATGTTACTCCTCGTGACCTTACGCAGCGTTACGTAACGCTTTTCATTACGTAACATTTTATGTTACTCCTCGTGGCCTTACGCAGCGTTACGTAACGCTTTTCATTACGTAACATTTCATGTTACTCCTCGTGGCCTTACGCAGCGGTACGTGGCGCTTTAATTTTGCCATTACCTGGATACTGAATGGCCTTACGTGGCGGATAAGGCCAAGTTTTATACAAGGGTCTGAATTTGTCGAAAATGTGGCTTTTTTATGGCTTACGGCATCTTCGTGGACCTGCCTACATGGCGCCTACGGCTAGGCTTTACGTGAAGCCTCTCCATCAAATACACTGAATCACTTTAATCTGGTAGTCACATTTTCTTGTAAATCCAAGCCGTAAGCGCCATGTAAGACCAATTATAATTATTTATAAAAGTTACTGCGACGTAGCTGCCGTAAGCCACAAAATAGCCAAATTTATATTAGACCCTTGTAAAGATTGGCCGTTTCCGCCACGTCATTTCAAGACAGAGGTCACGTAAAGCAGCTAAACACCACATACCGCCACGTAAAAACAATGTAATGCCACTTATGAAATTTTAAATGTGAAATTTTGCAATTTTCGCTACACTTTGCAGCAAGCGCCACGTACGCTCCGTAATTGCCATGTGGAAATTTTCACATTTGTTTAAACGCTAGAGCACGTATATTTTATAAACTACTGATGAACAGTCACAAAACTGTTTATATGAATTAAAACTGTTATTGATGGAATTTTTGTAAATGTCAATATAAAGGTAACATAATTGGGCATTTCACAGCGCCAAAACATATAATTTGCCACTGGCGATGTAATGGATATATTGTAAGGCAAAATATACCAAAACTGTTTCTATTCACCCAGTGATACGGTATCATTTAAGTGCACCCGAAAGGGCTCTACCTCTTGCATATCTGAAGTAATTCCATTTTGATTGTGCGCCCCCATGAGGTAAAACATATTTCATCAAGTGCTGTAAATGTTTCTTTGAAATTCTGTTTATTTTTCTCGATTTTCTTGTACTGATGTACAAACTGCTAGAAGAAATAGAATGTGGCTTTTAATCTAATTCAATTTAATTTAATTGCACCGTGTAATTAAATTCTTGCAAATATGTCCAACATATCAGAATGACAAAAAATCACCTTGTACATTATAGTATCCTCTGCAAGACTTGCTCAGTTCGTCATCAGAGATAATGACAGCCACCTCATGGATCCCGATAGACACACTTGTTCCATTAGGAGAGCCTCCTATTGTCACAGACACCGAGATATCCCCATGGTATATGTACCCATCTGTAGATTTGGTGACTTCATCTATCCCAAAATCGGTGATAAAGGTATGTGTTGCCTGACCTTGATCTGTACTAACAGTGCGATTCAAACTTGGACAGTTGACTGGTAGCTCGGTCACTGCCGAAGTATACAAAAAGGAAACAATATTAGAGCATTTCGCCATTTTGATTGCGATAAAAATGTATTACTATACCGTGCGTCTCAAAAAAAAAACCTTTACACTTTTGAAATGGCTGCCAAATATAAATATATATGATTCTGGGGGGGGGGGGGGGGGGGGGAGAGTTTATATGTATGGATAGCTCATGGATTCAACTTTCATATGACACCAAAAAGTCCGAAAATAATTCATGCTTGGGTGAGCACTGCTCACTTTTGTAAAGGGTATGAAAATTAGGTTGCGCAGGAATTAGCCTTCCAATTTGTGAGAGGTGAGTCCTTTGGAGCTTACAAAATTGAGGGTGATTGGTCTCCACTCCAAAATATCCAGACCACCTTCCCTTGTCCCGAATTCTATCATTTCCCAAATTTGGACTTGTTGCTATTACCCATTGACCTGAAGAATAAGTAGGAACATCCATTCCTTTTTTCAACAAACCGTATTTGAATATTCAATTTACATAATGGTCTGGATATTTTGGAGTGGAGACCAACGAATATGAATTGTCAAGATATGCACAAGCACACCCAGGAAGAGAGAGAGAGAGAGAGAGAGAGAGAGGGGGGGGGGGGGGGGGTGGAGGGGCATACATGTCATCTTGACCCTTATCCCATTTACCCAACAAAGTCCTACCTTATCTCACCCCCCTGCACCATGTACCATCACCCCATCCTGACTCCCCTGAACGGTAGATGAACACACCACTGAGTCTACCAGTGAAAGTTACAACGCTTGGCTGAGGTCCGCTTTTTCATGAAAAAAAAAACACACACACACCTTAAATTGCAGCAGAAAGCATCTAGATTTTAACCCCCCCCCTAGCAAGGACCTGCCTTCGGCAGGCCCGTATTGATTATGACAAAAAGGTCCACTTTTGCCAAAAACGACCCACCCCTTTAGAAACCCTGGCTACGGGCCTGCCCATGCATAAAATGTTAATCCCATAAACCACAAATTTCACTCAGCAAACCCAAACTCATCACAATTGATCATAAATTTTTCATATCATCCTCAATTCCGTAAGCTCCAAAGGACTTTCCTGTCACAAAGTGGAAGGCCCATTCCTGCGCAGCCTAATTTCCATACCCTTTACAAAAGTGAGCAGTGCTCACCCAAGCATGAATTATTTTCGGACTTTTTGGTGTCATATGAAAGTCGAGTCTATGAGCTTTCCATACATATAAATCTTTTCCCCAGAATCATATTTTTTTAATTTGGCAGCCATTTCAAAAGTGTAAAGTTTTTTTTGAGAGGCACGGTACAAAAGATCTGCAGTTCATCAATGCATTTTAAGACGTCATCGGGGAGGATAAACATTTTGAGGAGTTTTTTTTTTTGCAGGAGCCTACCATTATGAGCACAATCAAATATTCTTCGTACTAAAATTGTTTCCCTGAAGATTTTTTTCATATATGTCATTCACCTTTTGACATTTCCTGGTACGAATTCTTCAAGTGGAGTGGAACCATTATTGACAATGGGGACCGATACTTGTGTCAATGTAATTTACATACCATATCGTGTGGCATCTCCTCCACTTCCGAACAATAAGATAACAGCAGTTATAGAGTTGAAAAAACCCCACCCAAATGCATTACGTACGTGGATTCTCTACGAAGAACAGGCAGGTGGCCATATTTCCAACTGTATCAACTGCAAAGAGAGTTACAGGTGTGAATCCTGGGGGAAAGAGGTCTCCAAAGGGACCGTTTGAGACGTTGTAAGTCACCCCACTCGGGTCAGGGTTTGCATCCGAGTATGTATACGTTTCATCTAAATCCAGTCCTAAGAATCTATTTGGTAAAGTAGGAGGAGTGGTTACATTTGAACACGTCACAACCGGAGGATCTGTGTCTGTGGTAAAACAAAAAAAAAAGAAAAAGAAAAATTGAAGAAGGAAAGAATCCAGCTGATATGATATTGTTGGTATCATACTTTTCTTGACATCATTAAAAGAAATGTGTTGTGAAATACAATTTTTTGATATGTAACGAGATTTTGATTGGCAACGTCTCTAAAAGTACAGAATCACTTTCAATAAAACTTCATACATGTTGTTGTTGGAGTCAGTGGCATATCTAGTTACTATGGCGCCCTGGGCAAGCAATGAAGTTGCCCTCCCCCCCCCCCCCCCAGTGCCCAAACTTATTACTAAAATAAATTTTGAGAGAAAGATATTACCGGTTTCTTTAGGCAGAAAGTTAGTTCGACGCCCGGACTGCGTTCATGCTAAAATTGTAAATTGTCACGGATTTGTTTTATGCTTAGTAGCATCAGTGTACGATTTTGCGATCAGAATGTAATACTGACATAACTTTATAGGCCTATGGTAAAACAAAATTCAGCATATGGACTAGGGAAGGCGGGGCAAGACAGGACACAGGGCAGGATGGGACTGCATGGTTGGGCCAAACTAGTATTCACTATATCGAGAACTCACGACGTACCTTTGTTCGGCAAAACACATTATGAAGCTATTTTTACATAATGAGGTTTGGTTTTTCGACGATTTTCAAATAGATTTAAGAGACAGAAACGATTCACAAATTTATACAAAATTAAGTTCAGTCTATTACATAGGCGTACAGGCCTCCCAGAGGGTCACTCTCAGACAAATGTGCTACCCAAACGCGTCCACACACTTCAAAAAGTCTAATTTGCTCCGTACCGTATACGGTGTCACATAAGAGAAACATACACTGACCTCTTCAGTCAGTGGAAACATACCCTAAATGGCGTCAACAGGGTCATCGCGCCACTCTAAACTACCCTAAGTGGCGTATAAATTATTGTCGTACCTAGTACATACCCAGAATGGCATGAAATAAATAACCCATATTAAGTAGGACAAACTTGTAATGTAAGAATCAAGTCCTGCAATTGACTTTTTTTCAAAAGAAAATTTAAACTCTCTTTTATTGAGTCTTGTTCAACATGTTTGCTTACAGCATCAAAGCTTGCATACAAGCATGGCTCATTTGTCACAAAACATTTTCTTTTTAATTAACTCTTTGTTATGCTAATTCGCGTAGATTTACATAATAATGTACTTTAAAAGGAAATACCTTTTCCCCTTTGAACAATATTCAAAGAATGTGTGGTATATATTAATTCTCTCTGCATATATAATAAAACAAATGATACATGAATAAATCCAGTACATGGTTATCAAATAAGTATATGTGAACTTTGACTGTATCACACCTAAACATCTTTGCATTGAACTCTTCATAATCACACTTTAAAAAAAAAAGAAGAAAAAAGAACAAACTTATACATCGGAAGAAAATTGTCTGTGAACGTTGTGACCGTCACACGCGATATCAACACAAATAGTACTATGTGACAAAAGTTATAAACAAAATACAAACTCCTTAGTACTGCTGTGTGGATTAGAGAACTATGATGAATAATTTCTGTGCTGGTTTTAAAACAATTCACAGGCATTTCAAAATGAATTTTATATAGCGAATAAATCCATTTTTCTGTGAGGTCACACATGTGACAGACCTATGTGACCCTGTGACCTTTAGCATGGACATTCAATCCAAATTACTGATATGTCACCTGATAGAGTTTGATGAGGTAAAACTAAATATATGAATTTGTTTCCACTTCTTTTAGAATTATTAAATAATGTTTAATTGAAAAAGTTCCAGAGACACACGTGGCTTAGAATTGATCTTTTAGCATTATTCAAGTTTTGTTAAATTTACAGTGCTGGTTGCCCATTATGTTGGCATTCATATTTTGACGCATGTTAGGTAAAAAGGTGCAGTAAAAAATTGGGAAAGATTAACAAAAGCTATCCCCAATTTTCATTTACCAAGAGGAGTTTACCCAAGCAGTGGCGCAAATCCATTTTGAAATACGGGGGGGGGGGGGGGGGGGGTCACCACATGATTTAACTTTTGTACCTGTCCGAAATGTTCTCCTCCAAAATTATCTGCCAGACAAGCAACAACACAAATGCAAATTAAAAAAAATATTATATTTTTGGGGTCTAGTTTTCCTCCAAAATTCTCTAACAAGCAACAAAAAAAAAAAAAAAAAAAAAAAAGAAAGAAAAGGAAAGAAAAAAAAGGGTGTCACATTTTTTGGGGTTTAGTTTTCCTCCATGTACCTACATTTCTAAGAGTGTAGAATGGATATGAAATCAGCCTACCTTGTGCATCGATGAGCAAAGGCCCAATGACTACAAGAAGAAATACTAATTGACAAAGGCATCGACGAATCTCATGGAGCGATTCTGGAACGTGATTATCCATACTTCAAATATATACCGTAGACGAAAATGTTGACGGCACCGACGTGACCTGAAAAAAGTGGAAAGCAAAATGCCAAATGATTTCAACACTTCAACACAATGCCCTTTCTCTTCCCTTATTATCCAAAGAGTCTTTATTCGTTTAAAGTGGATAACTTTTATCCTGAATATTTTTGTGCTTTGAAGTCATCTGCAGAGCGTTCTGTAGTTAGCCTCGATACTGCTGAATGAGTTCTTGATTCCGACTACCGTATAAGTACTGTTAGTCGCATCACATACATGTATTTAATCAGGACGTCATATTTTAGCATTTAGACAATGGGACAAATTAGGTCAATCTGAATAGATTGGTTAAATATGCGGTTGCTACGATCTGATTGCTTCATAAGGCGCATCCACGGGCGCTAGCTGTGTTTATGATTAATCACCGTACCGTTAATTTGTCACAATAATCAAGTGAATAAATAAAAAAGTCGGATAAAGTTATTTTTTCCCAAAAAGTATTTACAGCATGTGCATTGGCGGATCAGCGTGGGGGTACTTCCGGTCCGTGCCCTCCCAACCCCCCTTTTTCGAAGGAAAGTATGCATTTTGACCATGTACGATCCGCTCTTTTGTCGATTGTGCCCCCCTTTTAGAATGAAAACCTTTTTTGCTTGTCAAAGAATTATGCAGGGACCCCCATATCCGCCCCTAAACATGTGAGTATGTCTTATTTATCCAAAGCTTGCATGAGTTTAAAAAAATTACATTTTCATCTTGATGAAGATTAATGATATGGATATAACAATGTTCCAGTACAATATCCATGCATAGACCTAGAGGGAGCGATTTGATCTTGCCATGTTTCTGTGGTTTAATACTCAGAGAAATCAAGGCCATGAAAACATAACATCCATAATTAGCGGTACGTTCCCTGTAAAGGATGCAAAAATGAGAAAAACAATGAATTTGTCATTTTATTTTCAGGGGTATTATGGCCCCCTTATATGGGTCTTGGGAGGACCGACGGATTGAATTTTCCCTCCTACTCCCCCTCCCCATTCCAATGTCATCCCATCACCCCCAGCGCGTGCGGAGAAGGGATTAATATCATTATACGTATTCATATCATAGTGGAAATAATTTCGAAGGAATTTTTTGTGTTGTTTGTTTTTTGTTTTTTGTTTTTTTTGTTTGTTTGTTGTTGTTGTTGGTTTTTTTTTTGGGGGGGGGGGGGAGGAGGGGGGCTCCTTCTTTACACCATTGCAACCGATATTCCTAAGTGACGTGATCTCCTACACATCCCCTCCCCCGAATGATGTCTACATATCAGTTTAGTCTGTCATATCTAAGGGAATGAATTGAGGCGATATACCATAACATCTTTCCAAAGGTATGAAGGCCATTCCCCATTCATGTCATTTCAGCTGTTGGTGGTTGTCGCATAACTTATGCGACAACCACCCAAATGTGCGGTTAGGTAAACCCTAAACACTACCCTAACCCTAACCCTACACTCCAAAGCCGACCCCCCCCCCCCTTCCGCGGATCTCTTTTATCATCTCTGAATTTGATATCCTTTTTCTTGATTTTTGCTTTTTTGGATACCATAAACGCGTCACCCTGGTTATGTGCTTCAGCGAGACATCCCCCCCCCCCCCCAGCGACTACAGTGAACTCATTGTTACATACACACAAAACTGTATGTGAAGCCACAAAATAATGATGTAACTCTATATGCGTGAAACGTAGTACACGCAGTAGGCTACATGTAGAACACAGTGCGCTGTACGAACGAATTACACGCACGTGTATTGTAGCGCCGTGTACATTGAAGCCATACATGCGACTATGGACTTGGAGTCTATGCTTGGAGTATAAGATAATAGATAGATAATTTAGATAATTTTTTTTATTCGTCCAATTAAGGAAATTTGCTTTGTTGGCTTACAAAAGTACATAACATTCATATAAATAAACAAAATTACACAAGTTATGAACATGTAGTCATATGTGGTCATAAACATACAGAATTATACGTACTACAATCAGCATATTTTTTCAGCCTAAACTCATCAGAAAGGAAAGATTTTCAATTTAGGTTTAGATTGCTATACAAATTAGCTTTCTATATTGAGTCAACATAAAAAAAATATGAGGATAATACGTTGAACAAGTCAATAATATCTAGTCTGGTGAGTTGCATGTATAGCGGGACGATAATTGTATAGCTTTGTTACTTGAGTTTATTGTATTCCCGGATTGACAGCGGGAAAAATGAGTTTCCAAAACGATTTGTACGAAATCCTACCGATCGAAACCGTTTTCCAGAAGGCATGACAGTATAATAGGAATGGAGAGGGTGATTTGTATTTTCAAAGATAATTTCAGCCTGTTTCAAAATCAGAGAGGTACATGCCTCATTCAAATTAGTCTCTTCGCCTATCATTTCCTTCGCGTGCCTGGGGATTTTTTTCAATTGATTAAAGTCCTCCTTTCTGCATGCTCAAAACCAAACTACACAACTAGACAGAATTACGCTTTCAATTACTGATTTGTAGAACAACAGGAGAATTGTCCTATCAACGTGAAATGAGTACATCTTTTTCAGAAAGTATAACCGTTGCTGTGCTTTTGCATACACATTCTGACATTGGTCGATCCATGACAGTTTATTGTCAACAGTTGTTCCCAAGTACTTAAAACTATCAACTACTTCTATAGTCCTGCCCTTCATTGTTATCGGATTTACATTGTTTTGTTTCATAGAACGGAAATCGGTTATCATCTCTTTCGTTTTACTAGTATTTAAAACCAAAAAGTTCTCATCGCACCATTTTTCAAACACAAGCAATTCTTCTTTATAATTTTGCTCATTGTTTCTTGAAATCAGACCGATAATAGCCGTGTCATCTGCATATTTAATCATACTGACATCTGCAGAGGATGATATACAATCGTTCGTGTACAGAATGAATAGCGGTGCAGAAAGCACACATCCCTGTGGTGACCCAGTATTGATGTTTATAAAATCCGAAAGAACATTCAATAATTGAACCCTTTGGAATCGACCTGTCAGAAAATCATGCAACCACAGTATCAGTGAGGGTCTAACATTCATCTTACTGAGTTTTTGCATTAGTATGTGGGGTTGCATGGTGTTGAAAGCCGAAGAGAAATCTACAAAAGTAGTGCGAACATAGTGGTTTACGCGCTGTTCTAATTTGGCATAACTCCCCTTCACAGGTAAAGGGTATGGGTTGGCTGGGCATGAAGCTACAAACCCGCTTCATGGGTTGGCAGAATGATTAGGCCTACTCCCTGCGGAAATTCAATGTTTAAAAATGAATTTATTATTATGAAATATGGACGGGCCGTCAGCCCTTAAGAAGTGCCTCCCACCACTCTAAGAACCATTCCCCACCCATGGGGACCAAAAGGCGGGGACCGAAAGGGCCAGGGGAGGAGCCTATTTGAACCAAAAAAGGAGCCCCAAATCCTTAGTGTATTATATTAGATAAGTGAATAAAGCACGATACTCACAGCGGAAGTACGCCTGAGATAATGCATTGTTTTATTGGCCTTTCATTCCGCTTCATTCGGACGCACGCCTGTAATTAGATCCAGTCATTTAGAGTAATTTCCAGTCGACCCGTACCAAAGATGACTGAAAGAACTTTTTGAATGAAAGAACTTTTATTACCCCCAAAATATCACAATATACTGTACATTTTAAAAACAAAATCTTTGGTATAGGACACCACTAGATTGCAACAGTGCTAATAGGGTGCGGAGCCCTTGAGACAAATATGAATAATACACCTACATTATAAATGGATTACATTCCTTGTAAACAGATTCTATGACATAAAATAGAGTAGCTTATACTAGACAGGTAAAGTGGTATTTAATATATTCTTGTAATTAATAAGTGATCTTTTGTAGCTGTACAGAATGAATGGAAAGAGCATTTTCTTCGGATATCTTTCGGCAGACTATTCCATACAGATGATATTGAATATCTGCCATGCTCTGTTCTCACTCAAGGCAATAGTAGCGTCTTAGCATCTTTCTGCTTTGTACCATATTGGTTATCAAAAAAACTTACAATAATCATATATTGAATGAAGTAGTTGCTGGTTTATCAACTTATACATAAATGTTGATGAAAATGTGCAATATACGTAATGAATGAAATAAGGGCGCGGAAGGTGATCTATATTTGCTAAAAGTAATTGCTCTTATTGCCATCTTTTGTATAACACTTTTTATAACATTTTTTATAGTTGCAGCTGATGTGTATCCCCAAACCTTCAATTTAATGAATTCAATTCAGGCAATCCCTCTCTTAAAGCTTATTTGCAGATCGACACTGATGAGGGACGGCCCAGTAACACTTATCATTGACATTGATCATTATTCTTAATCTTTATTTCATAATAGCAATGTTGTTATGAAAGAAGGGGGAGATATTTACTTTCGGGGGGGGGGGGGGGGGGGGGGTGGATATTGAACATTGTTAAAAACCCATTCTTGTATAGCACTGCTTCACATTGATAACACTGGAACCCCTTCCCCGCCCGCCCCCCCCCCCCCCCCCCCCCCCCCGTCAGAGATAAAGATGAGGCACTAAAGTCCGTACGCTTCGCTCGCTTGTAAAATTTAAAAACAAGATACCAAGCAAAAAACTTATGTCTCAGCAGCGAGATGCATGAATATTCTCATATTTGGGCAGCAGGTGCCCAAATATATCAATTGTTAGGATTATCTAGTTTATTTTGATGGCAAAATCACATTTCAGAGACAATAAAGTGCGGTACGGTTTCGGACAGAAACAACCTCATTTTAGGGAGTAAGGTGCCCGAATATCCTCATATTTGGCAGCGAGTTTACCGATTATACAATTTAAATATCTATCTAGTGTATTTTGATAACGAAATAATATTTCTTCCATGATGAAGTGTCGAGGCCTATAATTTTTTTTTTCGTCGTTCGCTTCGCTTACTAAAAATGTAGAAACAGGATGGTTGATATTCGGGCAAGAATGCCCCCCACCCACATTCAAACGCTCCTGTCCTATCCAAGATAATTTAAACAGAATAATGTATTGAACACTGATGAAATGAGAACAGTGTATAAACCCTCCTGACCCCTAAATGGTTCATTCCACAATTGGTTCAAGAGTTACTCCGTACTCTACCAAAGTTAGACCAATAATTAACATTATTTCTGATATCTTACTTGTAGATTTTGAGCCCACGGCCCAAGATCAGTAATAGAAAGAAAGGGTTTACAGCCTATATCACGTGAGCATTAGCATGTTTTCATTAGATTAACGAAATGTTCATTTACATAGAAAATTCAAATGATCTCCTTATTTCACCAATTTTAAGACGGGGTATAAGAAAGACATCTACGAAGGAAGCACGGGGGAAAATGGCATGTTCATGCTTCAGCGCTGATGAGGGGCGGCTCTTCGTCATAGATGAGGGGAGACTCCAAGGCCTGTGGGGGATATTGTTTTTACCCCGATTCATATAATAAGCTACTTCGGGGATGCAATCTGAGCATGAGCAGATAAAGGTCATCTGTACCAAAATTCTAAAACCCACTGACACTAATATTCGACATGTGCTCATGAATGTCATGTAATCATTATTCAATTATGCACTAATGGTGCATTCCATGATATCCAGGTGGAAGTATTCTTTTTAAAGGGGGGAAACAAAAGCTATTCATGAGGCACCTCTATCACTCCCAGAGTTATTTTTCTGAAGTGCACATAAACGGACCCTCCATGTCTAACATATCTGTGGATATTTGGGGTCATTTGTACCATGCGCTAACCCCGAACTTGCTTATTGTCCACAAAGTCCCTTTTTGGGTGGGGTCCACTTTGTAAAGTTGATTAAATAATCAGAACATATACGATGACATTGCTAAATTAAGTGTATATAACGGCAATTTTTGAAGGTTCAAAATAGCTAAATCTCGAGAGCTTCAGGGGACTCCGCCCATGCAGTGGACTCCACTCAAATAGGGGTTTTGTGGACACTTATATCACTCGGGGTAAGAACAACCCCCAGGCTTTGGAGCCACCCCTCATCGAAGATGACGATGATCCACGCCCTCATCAGATATGAAAATGGCCTTGCTTTTTCTTGCTGGCTACGTCAATTTCGTAATTTGACCTCGGCTAAAAATGGTGAAATTATCTAAATTACATATCTCTGTACAACAGGGGTGTATTGGCTCATTATCGCATGGAAGGTGTTAATTATAGATGTAAATCTGTCCGGCGGTGATCACTGAACCGGTTCTGTGATTCTCTAACATTTCAAAATGGCCCATTGCACGAAGTGAGCAGTGCAAACAATACGAGGTCTCGTCGTGCACGGGGAATTTGCATATATACTGTTTAAATATCAGCCTACGTCAAATATGGATAAATATGTCAAACTTTTTTTGTTCACATTATAAACTATCCTGTGTAGTATTCTTTTTTCTTAAGTTACGTTCACACGATGGGAGCAGCGGCATATCCAGGATTTCCCAATTGGGGGGGGGGGGGGGCAGGAATTATTGATCGCCGTCATGTGGGAGAAATTTTTGCTTCTGAAGGGCTGAGATGCAAAATAGTGCTATATAGTGCTATATTTTTTTACGACGGCCAATAGGGGGGGGGGGGGGCTGGATACGCCACTGGGGAGCTAAACATTAAGTTTAGTTTGTGGATTAAAAACTTTAACTTGTAGTTATATTGAAGTTTCAGACCGTATGAACGGACTCGTTTCGAAAGATTAAAGGAGAATTACGCTGAAAAATAATGATAGTGTTCAAAGGTGTTATTTATTCCTACTTGTTAGACTACATGGCTTCGCGTCAAAATATACGAGATCGATACGAATCAAGATTTTCTGAGCAAAATTTACCATCTGCTAGCATTATGTATCGTCTGCTAGCAGCACATGGGGGCTGCCATTTTGTTTATGTGTACAAGAAGATTTTCTTAATCTAAATGCTCAATTGCCTTTTTCAAAATTAAAAACCCATTTGAGATTAAAAATATAGAATAGATATGTCAATTTATTTTTAAACTGAAGATTTCCTTATATATTTCTGCTGAAAATCGATATTCGCTTAATAGAAATTTATTTTCTCGATACTGGACGTATGGGACGGAGCAAATTGATTCAAATTTTATGGATGCTTCTCCCCTGAGCATCTATAGCGGCAAACTATGCATTCACCTGCTTTCGGATAATGGACTTGAAAAGTCAGTGTCACAGCCGATTAAAGCTACCCATTTGCTTATTGTCCAGAGTAACTGACTGAATTGTAAAATCAGCACTGATTTTCTTATTTACTATATAAATCTATATACCTACCTATTATGCCTGTAGTCTTGACTACGGGACCCCTTCGAGAATTATCACACATGTGTCACAATATTGTGCGCACCCCCCGTAATCCTATTGTCCCCTTCGCCACTCACGCGCGTCAATACGCTACGGCCATCTTCCTCTTTTGCGAGCAACCCCAAGAAGAAACATGTTGCTTGCAAGGAGCGGGGAAGGAGGGAGGGTCATAGGTAGGTATATAGATTTATATAGTAAATAAGAAAATCAGTGCTGATTTTACAAATTTACTGCAATAAATCATATATACCTACCTATTATGCCAGACCAGCGCCAACTCAAAGACCGGGAGGCATCCGAGCGGAAGGAAATAGGATTACACCAAAGACTACAAAGAAGACACAGCGGCCTTCAAGGTGGCTGACGCAAACAAAGCTTCACCTGCGGGAATATCCCTAAGGTAGCAAGAAATGAAGGAATTGGGCGAACGCCAATAAGCAGCCTTCAAAATATCAACAAGCGCCACACCTTGAAACAGAGCCCAAGAAGTGCTGACACTACGAGTATCATGAGCACGAGGCTTACTGTCGGATAAAAGAGCCTCTGTGCCAGCGGCCCTAATAGCTTCAACGATCCATCTAGAAATGGAATCAAGAGAGGCAGGAGAAAAGGGCTCTCTAGTGATCAGGAACAACTGATCATCCTTACGATAAGACTTAGTCTTATCAATATACCATTTGAGAGCCCTAACAGGACACCAAACTTTGTCCTCACGCACCGAAGAAAAGTCAGAAAGCGGACAAAGAAAAATCTCAACAGGACCGGAGGTAGCTGTCTGATTCTTGGCAACGAAAGAAGCCCTAGGAATCAACCTAACACCTTTTCTCTCCCAGCGAACATGACCAGGAGTAAGACAGAGAGCATGAAGAGTACTGCGCCTCTGCCCAGAGGCAATAGCTACCAAAAAGAGCGTCTTAACCGTAAGATGATGAAGCGAAGCTTCACCTAACGGTTCAAAAGGAGGTTTCGCCAAGGCCTCCAGGACCTTAGGCAGACTCCAAGACGGCACTAACTTAGAAAACGAAGGTCGTTTCAGAAAGAACGAACGAATCAAACCACTTAGCAGCGGGGAATTGGAAATCCCCGAACCATCCGAAAAACCCGAATGAATGGCCCCGATCGCCGAACGGTAGCCTCGGATAGTAGAAATAGATCTCCCTTTGTCAAATAACGAGATTAAGAAATCCGCAATTGAACCAATAGGAGCCTTAGAAGGGGTTTGATTTCTCTCTTTGCACCAAAGGAAAAAGACCGAGAGACGGGAATTGTAAATTTCCCTAGTAGAAACCCTACGACTGGACATTAAAAAGTCCGCGGCTCTATCAGAGAGACCCGACTGTCTTGCAGATTCCCTGACAGGGGCCAAGCAGTCAAATGAAGAGACTCCGGATTGTGGTGAAGAATCCCCGATAGGGGCTGTAACACCAGATCCGCTCTTAACGGGAGAACTAACGGTTGAGCCCTTAGAAGGCTCATAAGTTCCGGAAACCAATTCCTCCTGGGCCAAAAGGGAACTATTACAAGCACCCTCGCCCGATCTTCCCTGATTTTCCGCAAGACACGCGGAATCAGTTGGAAGGGAGGAAAGGCGAATCCCTGAAGGTTCTCCCAGCTGAGGGAGAAAGCATCGAGAGCCCATGCTCCCTGATCGCGAACACGGGAGCAATACTTCGGCAGCTGGTGATTTAGCACCGACGCAAATAGATCCACTTCCAGTGGACCTAGGCAACTGCGAATGCGGCAAAATACCTCCGGATGGAGCATCCATTCCGATGGAAGATACCTGCCCCGGGACAGAAAATCCGCAATGAGGTTTTCCCGACCGGGATGAAAGAGGCCACGGGTGTGATTGCCATGCGACGACACCACCTCCACAGCTGAGCTGCTAGGGCATTCAAGGCAACCGAACGAGTGCCTCCCTGCCGATTGATATATGCCGCCACAGTAACGTTGTCCGTGAGAATCAGAACCGAACGACTGAGAAGTCGACTTCTGAAATGGAGCAAGGTCAACAGAACTGCCATAAACTCCAGGACATTGATATGAGGAAGAGTCCCAAGATGAGACCAATCCCCCGCAACCGTGCTGCCGTTGCAGTGTCCTCCCCACCCCAACCGAGAGGCGTCCGTCGAAACCGATATCGACGGAAGAGGGACAGAGAAGGACCTGCCTCGCGCGAGAAACACCTCGCTCGTCCAACAAGCGAGAAGAGACTTGATCTTTACTGGTACTGGAATCCAGACCAAAAGAGAGTCTTTTCCCGGCTTGAAGAACCTGAGGAGATGTCTCTGAAAGGGTCTCATGAGGAGCCGGCAGTCCTCTAAAACATCGACTAGACTGGCTAGATAACCTAGAAACTGAAGCCACTGTCTGGCCGAGACTCTTCTGGCCAGCAAAAGCTTGCGAGCCGCAGAGACAATGGTGAGAATCCTGTCTCGACTGGGCCGAGCTAACTGATTCCTTATGTCTAACACCGCCCCCAGAAAAACTGGGCTGCGAGTGGGGACTAACTCTGACTTTTCCCAATTTATTAGGAAACCTAAGTCTTGAGTAAGAGAGACGAGCAAACGAGTCTCGTCCAACAAACGATCGCGCGACTCCGCAAGGAGAAGGCAATCGTCCAGGTAACAAAACAACCGCAGGCCGCGACGCCTCAGAAAGGCCGCTAGCACCGCTACAACTTGAGTAAAAACCCGAGGGGCCGGGCGCAGCCCGAAGGGAAGAGCCCGAAAACGATAAGTCTCCGAGAGGAAGGAGAACCCCAGAAGATCGCGAGATGCGCGATGAATGGGAATGTGAAAGTACGCGTCCTTGAGATCTATCGAGACCGCGTAGTCTTCCCTTTTGATCAACGGAAGAATGGAGGCAAGAGTCTCCATCCGAAAGTGAACCGGAGGAATAAATTTGTTTATCCTCTTTAGGTTCAGTATCAAACGAAGTTTTCCCGAGCGCTTGGGAATAACAAATATTGGAGAAAGGGAAAGAGACGGCCTGTCTCTTACCCTTTCTATAGCCCTCTTTTCCAAAAGAGACTCGATCTCCTTCGAAGCATGAGACCGAGACAGGGCAGACATGGGAGGTGACCGAATTCTTATAGCCCCTCCGGGGAGCGAGGCGCAAAGATCTATGAAGAATCCGTCTCGCACGACGGAGAGAACAAACACGTCCCCGGAGATGGCCTCCCAAGCGGGGAGAAACGCATGAAGTCGGCCACCTACCACATTCGGTCGAACAAGCGCTCGGGGAAAAACATCAAAATCCAGGCTTGGCCTTCTGCGAAGCCATCGCCTTACCACGAGAACCTCTCGAAAAGCCCCTGCCACGACTCCCTCTCCCACGAGACGGAGCTGGCTGAGGCTCAGGAGGCGGGACCCTAGACACGCGACTGCGTTGACCCGAAACGGGACCAGCAGGTCTACGCCGAACAGGGGCCCGCGTTGGCTTAGAGCTAGTGTGAAACTGCTTAGTCATATCCGAGATCTGCTTTCGCGCATCGATCTCTCTTTGAAACACCGTAGCGAATTTACCACCAAAAAGCGAAGGACCCCGAGACGGAACATCTCGGAGAAGTTGAGCAATGCCCGACTCTCTAACACCCAGTGCTGAGAGAGCCGAGGTCCTGCGACGGAACGTAGCCGAAGCAGCTGCTGTGGAAAGCTGCGACCACTGCAGACAAAAAAGAGTATGCAGCAAGTCGTCAATAATCAGCTTGTCACCATCGGTAACATTCAACTCCTCCGCCCTGGACCTAAGGTCGGAGAGAAGCCCTTGAAAAGCCGCCAAACGCATCCCTGACCTAATGTGGTTTTCAATATTAGACCAAATCTTATCCTCCGCCCTGAACGCAGCGGAGGTAAGCGGATTAGTCGCCCGCAAGCGACGACCAACCTCTAAAATCTCAGGAGAAAGAATCTTAGCCTTGAAAAAGCTGTCTTGGTCCTGAGAACAAAAGGCAAAGGCCTTACCCATGACCGCATTAGATCGCTTAACCAACAGCGCGGCCTCAATGCGGTCATACTCCAGCTTGAAAACCTCCTCAAGAGCAATACCTCAGAGGAGACCTGCTGCTTGAAATTCCAACGCGAAGTCGAACCCTGCGCGCGGGTTGACTGAACTTCAGGGAGATATTTGGACAACAAAGCAATCGCTTCCACTCCACAGAGATTGAGCGATTGAGACTCCGCCTGCCCAAGCGATTCGGGAACCGAAGCTTGAGAGGACGCATCCAAATCTGGTTCCACCCGAGTGGAATGAGACAAAGGAACGCTAACAAAGGCCTCCGCAGGCGGGTCCCCGCATGGTTCACCAAAAGTCTCCTCGCCCGGCGGAGCCCCGAGGGCCGCGGGAATAGGAGGCACATGCGAATCAGTCTCAGACAAAGAGGAATCAATCACAAAAGGCTGATTAGACTCAAAGCGAGATCCCTGAATAGGGACAGAAGTCAGGGTTGAAGAAGCCGGTACAAAGGACCAACCCTGATTCTGAGCAAAAGCCCGCATCATACTGAACATGTCAGCTTGACAGGAGCTAGCCGGGTCAGCCAGGCCAGACGGGCAAGAGGCCGGCAAAGCCTTGCCGCTTTTCGCCTTCTTCTTGGCCTTTTTCTTGGCTGGCTCGACAAGAGTCGTAGCCGAAACCCTTTTCTTAGAACGCTTAATCGGATCCGTTCGGATCCCCGAAGCCTCTTCGGAAACACGAACCGATCCCTCCGCGGAGGGACGTTCACTTCCCATAAAGGGATTGGAGCGCTCATGGCGTAAGCCTAGAGAATCGCCCAAATCACCCATATTGGCTAGGCAAGAAGATGTCATAGCCATGGGTTGGGAGCTAAAAGCTCCCAGTGCGTGGGCAGACCGAGATGACTCGGTATGTGCCCGATGACTACTAAAGGCATGTGAACCCACTATTGGACCGCTCGAAAGCAGCAATAGGGGAGCACTAGTAGTCACGCACTCAGGTGAAAACACCTGTTGCTCCGAAGAGCGTCCATAATTGTTAGCTCGAGCATTCCCATCAGCTGGCAACTGAGACAGCCCAGAAAGTACTCGTTCCCCCATATGGCGTTTGCCGGGGGCTAGGGTTTGAGAACCCAGACCAACATGGACTAAGCCCGTGGGTTGCCCTGCAGTAGTGGGGCGCGTCTCCCCTAACGGATCAGAGCGAGTGAACGCTACCGTACGGGAAACAGCCCCCCCCCCCCCCCCCCTCTGGTCTCAGCGACCGGGGGATTGGATTCGAGATATCCAAACCACTAGAATCTGGCAAACTCTGCAAGGGAACACCACTAGGCAACTTACCTTTAGCCCTCCTCCCTCCCCCGCGTACCGCTGTACTCGGGGGAGTTCTGGAAGGCCGAGTCGTCTTGCTAGACAACTCTTCGGAAGAAGCAGGTCTCCTTGACCCAGCTGCTTCTTCTTCCGAATTCATACCACTGCAATAAAACAGACAATAAAGTATACTTTTCAAATTAAGAAATACTTCAACTGAATGCAGTAAATAAAACTAAAGTTTATTTGGGAGATACGCACTAAAGAAATTTTCACAGCCTAAAAACCGTAAGAACAAACACCGAACCCGAAGGCTCGGTGACAAACGGAAACACCCGCAAACACGGAAATATCTACGTGGGGCTGACCGTGAAAGAGAAAAATAAATGCCAAGAAAGGGAATCAAAAAATCCCTTGCAATCGGCAAGAGTGACTAATAAAACACAAAGTACTATAATCTAAACGAATATAGGTACCTAAAAGTGCTTTAACTATGTGAAAAAGCGCACCAAAAAGATACTATACGACCTGATTTCAGGAGCGCTGTGACTATACGTCCTAACTCGTCGGGGGCGAGCAAGAAAGAGGAAGATGGCCGTAGCGTATTGACGCGCGTGAGTGGCGAAGGGGACAATAGGATTACGGGGGGTGCGCACAATATTGTGACACATGTGTGATAATTCTCGAAGGGGTCCCGTAGTCAAGACTACAGGCATAATAGGTAGGTATATATGATTTATTGCAGTAAATAAGAAAATCAGTGCTGATTTTACAAATTTACTGCAATAAATCATATATACCTACCTATTATGCCAGACCAGCGCCAACTCAAAGACCGGGAGGCATGTTTCGAGCAGAAGGGAATAGGATTACACCAAAGACTACAAAGAAGACACAGCGGCCTTCAAGGTGGCTGACGCAAACAAAGCTTCACCTGCGGGAACATCCCTAAGGTAGCAAGAAATGAAGGAATTGGGCGAACGCCAATAAGCAGCCTTCAAAATATCAACAAGCGCCACACCTTGAAACAGAGCCCAAGAAGTGCTGACACTACGAGTATCATGAGCACGAGGCTTACTGTCGGATAAAAGAGCCTCTGTGCCAGCGGCCCTAATAGCTTCAACGATCCATCTAGAGATGGAATCAAGAGAGGCAGGAGAAAAAGGCTCTCTAGTGATCAGGAACAACTGATCATCCTTACGATAAGACTTAGTCTTATCAATATACCATTTGAGAGCCCTTACGGGACACCAAACTTTGTCCTCACGCACCGAAGAAAAGTTAGAAAACGGACAAAGAAAAATCTCAACAGGGCCAGAGGCAGCTGTCTGATTCTTGGCAACAAAAGAAGCCCTAGGAATCAATCTAACGCCTTTTCTCTCCCAGCGAACGTGACCAGGAGTAAGACAGAGAGCATGAAGAGTACTGCGCCTCTGCCCAGAGGCAATAGCTACCAAAAAGAGCGTCTAAACCGTAAGATGATGAAGCGAAGCTTCACCTAACGGTTCGAAAGGAGGTTTCGCCAAGGCCTCCAGGACCTTAGGCAGACTCCAAGACGGCACTAACTTAGAAAAAGGTCGTTTCAGAAAGAACGAACGAATCAAACCACTTAGTAGCGGGGAATTGGAAATCCCCGAACCATCCGATAAACCCGAATGAATGGCCCCGATCGCCGAACGGTAGCCTCGGATAGTAGAGATAGATCTCCCTTTGTCAAATAACGAGATTAAGAAATCCGCAATTGAACCTTAGAAGGGGTTTGATTTCTCTCTTTGCACCAAAGGAAAAAGACCGAGAGACGGGAATTGTAAATTTCCCTAGTAGAAAACCTACGACTGGACATTAAAAAGTCCGCGGCTCTATCAGAGAGACCCGACTGTCTTGCAGATTCCCTGACAGGGGCCAAGCAGTCAAATGAAGAGACTCCGGGACTGTGGTGAAGAATTGTAAAATCAGCACTGATTTTCTTATTTACTATATAAATCTATATACCTACCTATTATGCCTGTAGTCTTGACTACGGGACCCCTTCGAGAATTTAACACACATGCGTCACAATATTGTGCGCACCCCCCGTAATCCTATTGTCCTCGCCACTCACGCGCGCCAACACGCTACGGCCATCTTCCTCTTTTGCGAGCAATCCCAAGTAGAAACATGTTGCTTGCAAGGAGCGGGGAAGGAGGGAGGGTCATAGGTAGGTATATAGATTTATATAGTAAATAAGAAAATCAGTGCTGATTTTACAAATTTACTGCAATAAATCATATATACCTACCTATTATGCCAGACCAGCGCCAACTCAAAGACCGGGAGGCATGTTTCGAGCGGAAGGAAATAGGATTACACCAAAGACTACAAAGAAGACACAGCGGCCTTCAAGGTGGCTGACGCAAACAAAGCTTCACCTGCGGGAATATCCCTAAGGTAGCAAGAAATGAAGGAATTGGGCGAACGCCAATAAGCAGCCTTCAAAATATCAACAAGCGCCACACCTTGAAACAGAGCCCAAGAAGTGCTGACACTACGAGTATCATGAGCACGAAGCTTACTGTCGGATAAAAGAGCCTCTGTGCCAGCGGCCCTAATAGCTTCAACGATCCATCTAGAAATGGAATCAAGAGAGGCAGGAGAAAAAGGCTCTCTAGTGATCAAGAACAACTGATCATCCTTACGATAAGACTTAGTCTTATCAATATACCATTTGAGAGCCCTAACAGGACACCAAACTTTGTCCTCACGCACCGAAGAAAAGTCAGAAAGCGGACAAAGAAAAATCTCAACAGGACCGGAGGTAGCTGTCTGATTCTTGGCAACGAAAGAAGCCCTAGGAATCAACCTAACACCTTTTCTCTCCCAGCGAACATGACCAGGAGTAAGACAGAGAGCATGAAGAGTACTGCGCCTCTGCCCAGAGGCAATAGCTACCAAAAAGAGCGTCTTAACCGTAAGATGATGAAGCGAAGCTTCACCTAACGGTTCAAAAGGAGGTTTCGCTAAGGCCTCCAGGACCTTAGGCAGACTCCAAGACGGCACTAACTTAGAAAACGAAGGTCGTTTCAGAAAGAACGAACGAATCAAACCACTTAGTAGCGGGGAATTGGAAATCCCCGAACCATCCGAAAAACCCGAATGAATGGCCCCGATCGCCGAACGGTAGCCTCGGATAGTAGAAATAGACCTCCCTTTGTCAAATAACGAGATTAAGAAATCCGCAAATGAACCAAAAGGAGCCTTAGAAGGGGTTTGATTTCTCTCTTTGCACCAAAGGAAAAAGACCGAGAGACGGGAATTGTAAATTTCCCTAGTAGAAACCCTACGACTGGACATTAAAAAGTCCGCGGCTCTATCAGAGAGACCCGACTGTCTTGCAGATTCCCTGACAGGGGCCAAGCAGTCAAATGAAGAGACTCCGGATTGTGGTGAAGAATCCCCGATAGGGGCTGTAACACCAGATCCGCTCTTAACAGGAGAACTAACGGTTGAGCCCTTAGAAGGCTCATAAGTTCCGGAAACCAATTCCTCCTGGGCCAAAAGGGAGCTATTACAAGCACCCTCGCCCGATCTTCCCTGATTTTCCGCAAGACACGCGGAATCAGTTGGAAGGGAGGAAAGGCGAATCCCTGAAGGTTCTCCCAGCTGAGGGAGAAAGCATCGAGAGCCCATGCTCCCTGATCGCGAACACGGGAGCAAAACTTCGGCAGCTGGTGATTTAGCACCGACGCAAATAGATCCACTTCCAGTGGACCTAGGCAACTGCGAAAGCGGCAAAATACTTCCGGATGGAGCATCCATTCCGATGGAAGATACCTGCCCCGGGACAGAAAATCCGCAAAGAGGTTTTCCCGACCGGGGATGAAAGAGGCCACGGGTGTGATTGCCATGCGACGACACCACCTCCACAGCTGAGCTGCTAGGGCATTCAGGGCAACCGAACGAGTGCCTCCCTGCCGATTGATATATGCCGCCACAGTAACATTGTCCGTGAGAATCAGAACCGAACGACTGAGAAGTCGACTTCTGAAATGGAGCAAGGTCAACAGAACTGCCATAAACTCCAGGACATTGATATGAGGAAGAGTCCCAAGATGAGACCAATCCCCCGCAACCGTGCTGCCGTTGCAGTGTCCTCCCCACCCCAACCGAGAGGCGTCCGTCGAAACCGATATCGACGGAAGAGGGGCAGAGAAGGACCTGCCTCGCGCGAGAAACACCTCGCTCGTCCAACAAGCGAGAAGAGACTTGATCTTTACTGGTACTGGAATCCAGACCAAAAGAGTCTTTTCCCGGCTTTAAGAACCTGAGGAGATGTCTCTGAAAGGGTCTCATGAGGAGCCGACAGTCCTCTAAAACATCGACTAGACTGGCTAGATAACCTAGAAACTGAAGCCACTGTCTGGCCGAGACTCTTCTGGCCAGCAAGAGCTTGCGAGCCGCAGAGACAATGGTGAGAATCCTGTCTCGACTGGGCCGAGCTAACTGATTCCTTATGTCTAACACCGCCCCCAGAAAAACTGGGCTGCGAGTGGGGACTAACTCTGACTTTTCCCAATTTATTAGGAAACCTAAGTCTTGAGTAAGAGAGACTAGCAACGAGTCTCGTCCAACAAACGATCGCGCGACTCCGCAAGGAGAAGCCAATCGTCCAGGTAACAGAACAACCGCAGGCCGCGACGCCTCAGAAAGGCCGCTAGCACCGCTACAACTTGAGTAAAAACCCGAGGGGCCGGGCGCAGCCCGAAACCGGTAAGTCTCCGAGAGGAAGGAGAACCCCAGAAGATCGCGAGATGCGCGATGAATGGGAATGTGAAAGTACGCGTCCTTGAGATCTATCGAGACCGCGTAATCTTCCCTTTTGATCAACGGAAGAATGGAGGCAAGAATCTCCATACAAAAATGAACCGGAGGAATAAATTTGTTTATCCTCTTTAGGTTCAGTATCAAACGAAGTTTTCCCGAGCGCCTGGGAATAACAAAAGTCGGAGAAAGGGAAAAAGGACAGCCTGTGAGGTGTCCAAGTTCCTATAGCACCTCCGGGGAGCGGGGCGGACAGATCTATGAAGAAACCGTCTCGTCCGCCCGCTGCCTGAACCCAAGCAAAGTCGAACCCTGCGCGCGGGTTGACTAAAAGTCAGGGAAAGTTTAGAACAAAGCAATCGCTTCTACCCCACAAAGGGAGAGCAACTAAGGCTCTGCCTGCCCCAGCGATTCGGAGACCGAAGCTAGAGAGGCCGCTTCCAAAACTGGATCCGCCTGAAAAGATCGTGACAAAGAATCACGAACAAAGGCCGAAACGGTCGGATTCACGCATGAACCGCCATAAGCCTCCTCACCCGACGGAGCCCCGAGGCTGCGAGACTAGGAGGCTCATGTGATCTCATCACAGACAAAGAAGAATAAACCATAAAAGGCTAATTAGTCTCGATGTCCGACCCAAAAAAGGGACAAGAGCAGGGGATGTGAATCCTGGTACAAGGAACCAACCCTGAGTCTGGGCAAAGCCCATCTCACACTGAACATCTCAGCTTGAGAGACCGAAGGGTTAGCTAAACCCGATGGGCAAGAGGCAGACAAAGCCTTGCCTCTTTTAGCCCCTTCCCTAGGCTTCTGATTGGCCCAAAAAGAGCCTAAGTCGAAACCCGCTTTTCAGAGCGTTTATCCGGTTTCGTTCGGATCCCCGAAGCCCTTCGGGAACACGAACCGAACCCTCCACTGAGGGACGCTCACCTCCCTTTATGGGAGAAGTGCGCTGAGGGTATTGAACCCAAAGACGCGCACCAATTACCCATATCGGCCGAGCAAGGAGATGCAACAGCCATGGGCCGGACGCCAAGGCGCCCAGACTCAGCAGAAATCCCGCTGCTTAAACCAACGCGAAGTCGAACCCTGCGCGCGGGTTGACTGAACTTCAGGGCGATATTTGGACAAGAAAACAATCGCTTCCACTCCACAGAGATTGAGCGATTGAGACTCCGCCTGCCCAAGCGATTCGGGAACCGAAGCTTGAGAGGACGCATCCAAATCTGGTTCCACCCGAGTGGAATGAGACAAAGGAACGTTAACAAAGGCCTCCGCAGGCGGGTCCCCGCATGGCTCACCAACAGTCTCCTCGCCCGGCGGAGCCCCAAGGGCCGCGGGAGTAGGAGGCACATGCGAATCAGTCTCAGACAAAGAGGAATCAAACACAAAAGGTTGATTAGTCTCAAAGTCAGACCCCTGAATAGGGACAGAAGTCAGGGTTGAAGTAGCCGGTACAAAGGACCAACCCTGATTCTGAGCAAAAGCCCGCATCATGCTGAACATGTCAGCTTGAGAGGAGCTAGCTGGGTTAGCCAGGCCAGACGGGCAAGAGGCCGGCAAAGCCTTGCCACTTTTTGCCTTCTTCTTGGCCTTTATCTTGGCTGGCTCGACAAGAGTCGTAGCCGAAACCCTTTTGTTAGAACGCTTAATCGGATTCATTCAGATCTCCGAAGCCACTTCGGAAACACGAACCGATCCCTCCGCGGAGGGACGTTCACTTCCCAAAAAGGGATTGGAGCACTCATGGCGTAAGCCTAGAGAATCGCCCAAATCACCCATATTGGCTAAGCAAGAGGATGCAGTAGCCATGGGTTGGGAGCTAAAAGCTCCCAGTGCGTGGGCAGACCGAGATGACTCGGTATGTGCCCGAAGACTACTAAAGGCATGTGAACCCACTATTGGACCGCTCGAAAGCGGCAATAGGGGAGCACTAGTAGTCACGCACTCAGGTGAAAACCGATCCCTCCGCGGAGGGACGTTCACTTCCCAAAAAGGGATTGGAGCGCTCATGGCGTAAGCCTAGAGAATCGTCCAAAACACCCATATTGGCTAAGCAAGAGGATGCAGTAGCCATGGGTTGGGAGCTAAAAGCTCCCAGTGCGTGGGCAGACCGAGATGACTCGGCATGTGCCCGATGACTACTAAAGGCATGTGAACCCACTATTGGACCGCTCGAAAGCGGCAATAGGGGAGCACTAGTAGTCACGCACTCAGGTGAAAACACCTGTTGCTCCGAAGAGCGTCCATAATTGTTAGCTCGAGCATTCCCATTAGCTGGCAACTAAGACAGCCCAGAAAGTACTCGTTCCCCCAAATGGCGTTTGCCGGGGGCTAGGGTTTGTGAACCCAGACCAACATTGTTAGCTCGAGCATTCCCATCAGCTGGCACACTAAGACAGCCCAGAAAGTACTCGTTCCCCCATATGGCGTTTGCCGGGGCTAGGGTTTGAGGAACCCAGACCAACATGGACTAAGCCCGTGGGTTACCCTGCAGTAGTGGGGCGCGTCTCCCCTAACGGATCAGAGCGAGTGAACGCTACCGTACGGGAAACAACAGCCCCCCCCTCTGGTCTCAGCGACCGGGGGGATTGGATTCTCTCCAGATATCCAAACCACTAGAATCTGACGCCACCCACCCCGAAACCACAGGCTTCGGAGTTGACAATCCCGATTCAGTTAACGCCACCCGTCCCGAAGCCGCAAGCTCCGAAACTGGCAAACTCTGCAAGGAAACACCACTAGGCAACTTACCTTTGGCCCTCCTCCCTCCCCCGCGTACCGCTGTACTCGGGGGAGTTCTGGAAGGCCGAGTCGTCTTGCTAGACAACTCTTCGGAAGAAGCAGGTCTCCTCGACCCAGCTGCTTCTTCTTCCGAATTCATACCTCTGCAATAAAACAGACAATAAAGTATACTTTTCAAATTAAGAAATACTTCAACTGAATGCAGAAACTAAACTAAAGTTTATTTGGGAGATACGCACAACAGAAATTTTTACAGCCTAAACCGTAAGAACAAACACCGAACCCGAAGGCTCGGTGACAAACGGAAACACCCGCAAACACAGAAATATCTACGTGGGGCTGACCGTAAAAGAGAAACAAAAATGCCAAGAAAGGGAATCAAAAATCCCTTGCAATCGGCAAGAGTGACTAATAAAACACAAAGTACTATAATCTAAACGAATATAGGTACCTAAAAGTGCTTTAACTATGTGAAAAAGCGCACCTAAAAGATACTATACGACCTGATTTCAGGAGCGCTGTGACTATACGTCCTATCTCGTCGGGGGCGAGCAAGAAAAGAGGAAGATGGCCGTAGCGTGTTGGCGCGCGTGAGTGGCGAGGACAATAGGATTACGGGGGGTGCGCACAATATTGTGACGCATGTGTGTTAAATTCTCGAAGGGGTCCCGTAGTCAAGACTACAGGCATAATAGGTAGGTATATATGATTTATTGCAGTAAATTCCCCGATAGGGGCTGTAACACCAGATCCGCTCTTAACGGGAGAACGAACGGTTGAGCCCTTAGGAGGCTCATAAGTTCTGGAAACCAATTCCTCCTGGGCCAAAAGGGAGCTATTACGAGCACCCGCGCCCGATCTTCCCTGATTTTCCGCAAGACACGCGGAATCAGTTGGAAGGGAGGAAAGGCGAATCCCTGAAGGTTCTCCCAGCTGAGGGAGAAAGCATCGAGAGCCCATGCTCCCTGATCGCGAACACGGGAGCAAAACTTCGGCAGCTGGTGATTTAGCACCGACGCAAATAGATCCACTTCCAGTGGACCTAGGCAACTGCGAATGCGGCAAAATACCTCCGGATGGAGCGTCCATTCCGATGGAAGATACCTGCCCCGAGACAGAAAATCCGCAATGAAGTTTTCCCGACCGGGGATGAAAGAGGCCACGGGTGTGATTGCCATGCGACGACACCACCTCCACAGCTGAGCTGCTAGGGCATTCAGGGCAACCGAACGAGTGCCTCCCTGCCGATTGATATATGCCGCCACAGTAACATTGTCCGTGAGAATCAGAACCGAACGACTGAGAAGTCGACTTCTGAAATGGAGCAAGGTCAACAGAACTGCCATAAACTCCAGGACATTGATATGAGGAAGAGTCCCAAAATGAGACCAATCCCCCGCAACCGTGCTGCCGTTGCAGTGTCCTCCCCACCCCAACCGAGAGGCGTCCGTCGAAACCGATATCGACGGAAGAGGGGCAGAGAAGGACCTGCCTCGCGCGAGAAACACCTCGCTCGTCCAACAAGAGAGAAGAGACTTGATCCTTACTGGTACTGGAATCCAGACCAAAAGAGTCTTTTCCCGGCTTGAAGAACCTGAGGAGATGTCTCTGAAAGGGTCTCATGAGGAGCCGGCAGTCCTCTAAAACATCGACTAGACTGGCTAGATAACCTAAGTCTTGAGTAAGAATGACGAGCAAACTAGTCTCGTCCAACAAACAATCGCGCAACTCCGCTAGGAGAAGCCAATCGTCCAGGTAGCAAAAATAGCCGAAGGCCGCATCGCCTCAGAGAGGCTGCCAGCACGGCTACAACCTGAGTAAGAACCCGAGGGACTGGGCACGGCCCGAAGTGAAGAGTGCGAAAACGATAAGTCTCTGAGAGGAAGAAAAACCCCAGAAGATCGCGCAAAGCGCGATGAACGGGAAAGTGGAAATACGCATCTTCGAAAACTATCAAGACCGCGTAGTCCTTCCTCTTGATCAACGGAAGAATGGAGGCGAGAGTCTCCATCCGAAAATGTACTGAAGTTTTCCCGAGCGCTTGGGAATAACAAAAGTCGGAGAAAGGGAAAAAGACAGCCTGTGAGGTGACCGAGTTCCTATAGCACCTCCGGGGAGCGGGGCGGACAGATCTATGAAGAATCCGTCTCGTCCGCCAAAGAGAACAAAAGCGTCCCCGGAGATGGCCTCCCAAGCGGGGAGAAAGGAACGAAGACAGCCACCAACCAATACTCTGCGACGGTACATGACCGAGGCAGCTGCAGTGGAAAACTATGGCCACTGCAAACCAAACATGACGCTCAAAAGAAGCACCGCTTCAATGCGTCCAAAATCCAGCTAGAAAACCTCCGCAAGAGAAAAACGCTCGGAGGAATCCCGCTGCCTGAACCCAAGCAAAGCCGAACCCTGCGCGCGGGTTGACTAAAAGTCAGGGAAAGTTTAGAACAAAGCAATCGCTTCTACCCCACAAAGGGAGAGCAACTAAGGCTCTGCCTGCCCCAGCGATTCGGAAACCGAAGCTTGAGAGGCCGCTTCCAAAACTGGATCCGCTGAAATAATCGTGACAAAGAATCACGAACAAAGGCCGAAACGGTCGGATTCACGCATGAACCGCCATAAGCCTCCTCACCCGACGGAGCCCCGAAGCTGCGAGACTAGGAGGCGCATGTGATCCCCTCACAGACAAAGAAGAATAAACCATAAAAGGCTAATTAGTCTCGATGTCCGACCCAAAAACGGGACAAGAGCAGGGGATGTGAATCCTGGTACAAGGGACCAACCCTGAGTCTGGGCAAAGCCCATCTCACACTGAACATCTCAGCTTGAGAGACCGGAGGGTTAGCTAAACCCGATGGGCAAGAGGCAGGCAAAGCCTTGCCTCTTTTAGCCCCTTCCCTAGGCTTCTGATTGGCCCAAAAAGAGCCTAAGTCGAAACCCGCTTTTCAGAGCGTTTATTCGGTTTCGTTCGGATCCCCGAAGCCCTTCGGGAACACGAACCGAACCCTCCGCTGAGGGACACTCACCTCCCTTTATGGGAGAAGTGCGCTGAGGGTATTGAACCCAAAGACGCGCACCAATTACCCATATCGGCCGAGCAAGGAGATGCAACAGCCATGGGCCGGACGCCAAGGCGCCCAGAGCAAGGGCGGACCGGGATGACCCGGCAAAGGAACGCCAACAAAGGACTCAGCAGGAATCCCGCTGCTTAAACCAACGCGAAGTCGAACCCTGCGCGCGGGTTGACTAAAATTCAGAGAGATATCTGGATAACAAAGCAATCGCTTCCACCCCACAGAGGGCGAGCGATTGAGACTCCGCCTGCCCAAGCGATTAAAAAAAGAAGCTTGAGAGGCCACCTCCAAATCTGGTTCCACCTGAGTGGAAAGAGACAAAGGAACGCTAACAAAGGCCTCAGCAGGCAGAGCCCCGCATGGTTCAACGAAAGTCTCCTCGCCCAGCGGCGCCCCAAGGGCCGCGGGAATAGGAGGCACATGCGAAACCGACTCAGACAAAGACGAATCCAACACAAAAGGCTGATTAGTCTCAAAGTCAGACCCCTGAATAGGGGCAGAAGTCAGGGTTGAAGTAGCCGGTACAAGGACCAACCCTGATTCTGAGCAAAAGCCCGCATCATGCTGAACATGTCAGCTTGAGAGGAGCTAGCTGGGTTAGCCAGGCCAGACGGGCAAGAGGCCGGCAAAGCCTTGCCACTTTTTGCCCTCTTCTTGGCCTTTTTCTTGGCTGGCTCGACAAGAGTCGTAGCCGAAACCCTTTTGTTAGAACGCTTAATCGGATTCGTTCGGATCTCCGAAGCCACTTCGGAAACACGAACCGATCCCTCCGCGGAGGGACGTTCACTTCCCCAAAAAGGGATTGGAGCGCTCATGGCGTAAGCCTAGAGAATCGCCCAAATCACCCATATTGGCTAAGCAAGAAGATGCAGTAGCCATGGGTTGGGAGCTAAAAGCTCCCAGTGCGTGGGCAGACCGAGATGACTCGGTATGTGCCCGATGACTACTAAAGGCGTGTGAACCCGCTATTGGACCGCTCGAAAGCAGCAATAGGGGAGCACTAGTAGTCACGCACTCAGGTGAAAACACCTGTTGCTCCGAAGAGCGTCCATAATTGTTAGCTCGAGCATTCCCATTAGCTGGCAATGTAGACAGCCCAGGAAGTACTCGTTCCCCCATATGGCGTTTGCCGGGGGCTAGGGTTTGAGAACCCAGACCAACATGGACTAAGCCCGTGGGTTGCCCTGCAGTAGTGGGGCGCGTCTCCCCTAACGGATCAGAGCGAGTGAACGCTACCGTACGGGAAACAACCGCCTCCCCCCTCTGGTCTCAGCGACCGGGGGATTGGAATCGTTAGATATCCAAACCACTAGAATCTGACGCCACCCACCCCGAAACCACGGGCTTCGGAGTTGACAATCCCGACTCAGTTAACGCCACCCGTCCCGAAGCCGCAAGCTACGAGACTGGCAAACTCTGCAAGGAAACACCACTAGGCAACTTACCCTTAGCCCTCCTCCCTCCCCCATGTACCGAAGTACTCGGGAGAGTTCTGGAAGGCCGAGTCGTCTTGCTAGACGACTCTTCGGAAGAAGCAGGTCTCCTTGACCTAGCTGCTTCTTCTTCCGAATCCATACCACTGCAATAAAACAGACAATAAAGTATACTTTTCAAATTAAGAAATACTTCAACTGAATGCAGTAAAATAAGGGTAAAATTATTTGGGAGATACGCACTAAAGAAATTTTCACAGCCTAAAAACCGTAAGAATAAACGCCGAACCCGAAGGCTCGGTGACAAACGGAAACACCCGCAAACACGGAAATATCTACGTGGGGCTGACCGTGAAAGAGAAAAATAAATGCCAAGAAAGGGAATCAAAAAATCCCTTGCAATCGGCAAGAGTGACTACTAAAACACAAAGTACTATAATCTAAACGAATATAGGTACCTAAAAGTGCTTTAACTATGTGAAAAAGCGCACCAAAAAGATACTATACGACCTGATTTCAGGAGCGCTGTGACTATACGTCCTAACTCGTCGGGGCGAGCAAGAAAGAGGAAGATGGCCGTAGCGTGTTGACGCGCGTGAGTGGCGAAGGGGACAATAGGATTACGGGGGGTGCGCACAATATTGTGACTCATGTGTGTTAAATTCTCGAAGGGGTCCCGTTGTCAAGACTACAGGCATAATAGGTAGGTATATATGATTTATTGCAGTAAATTACCAGACTCAAACAAAATACAATATGAGACATGCATTAAGGGAATTAAGTTTAATTCCAGTCTTCAAAATTCAGTTATGTACTTTAACGGTTTACAATGTATCATAGAATATAGTATTCTTCACAAAATGATAATGAACAGTGTTAGGCTCAAATACATAGAAATATAAGATTTTGGCTTTTAATGTTTACATGATATTTGCTACTAAAGAATCATATCTTATAACCTACTATTGCATTTAAACTATTAATGTAGTACTAGAACATTTAGTGTTGATTTAAGAACAATGACATGTCAGAAAAGATAATGAATATCACATTTCATGCCAAAGCATAAATATTACAAAGTTTTAAGATGTTACATAAAACTCGAAATGATGGAGAACCAAGTTGATCTGAACAAAGGAAACATCTGATCTTCACCCATAACACTGGTTGCAGACATCTTTCTGCCAACTGAAGCACTGGACCCCAGGCCGAATTGGAGAATAGCTTACGCTGACTCTACCCTTCGTCTTTTCTCGAGTCTAGTATCCGACTCCTGAGTCAGAGTTAACACCATCTACGAACATGAAATTACACAAGGATAATAACTATCTATCCATAATATGTATAATGTAGAATAAAACACAAGTTGAGTTTGCGTAAAAACTATTTCCACATTTTAGCTTCATTAATAATTACTAACATGTGAAGCTAAATTCAACTCCATCTCTAACATTTCACACAGAGATATACTTCGATCTTGCACAAGGGATGATATTTATTTATGCAAGACACACTAAGTCTTATACATGACTATCAACTTGGCAACAGATATTCTTGGCTTACTCATAGTCTTGTTTATAATCAACATTTGAGATAAAATTGTGCAATATCTAAACTTAACAAAATAATCTCTAAATTTACTGCTTCAAGACAATTTTAGCACTTGCAACATTTCACTTTTCTTCTGTGTTAATACAAATATTTTGCCTAAATTGTCTTTAAAGATCACATTGCAAGAAAATCACAAATATGGCAATTAATGTATCACTAGAAACTGGGAAGCTTACAGATGGCAATCGTATAAGTTTTATGTCAACTGCGTATCTGATGATTATAAAAACAACATAAATAAAAGCTCTTCTAAGCATCTGGAATATCCGAGGATTCGCCAGAAATATAGCGATGTTTTGATGTCACACTAGGGATCGATCCTGCTTAAGCAGACGACGTCCTATAATGAATGAACGTAATTGCAATGCAATTATTTATCAAATTATAAAGAGTTTGGTATATTTAACATGACCTTATTTTACACCATTCTAAAAGGGAAAGTGAAACTGATTCTGATAACTAAAACCGTTTGACTGTAAATACACAGGAGAAGGGTCAATGATCAATGAAATAAACCCCATTTTCAATTTGAAAAGCCCTCCGAATAATATCAGATTGTATTCGTTCCCTCTTGAAACGCCGAACATGCCCCGGTGCAAGCAGCTGAAAATACAATGGCGTCTTATTTTGTTTACAAGTGACCGATTCCTTATTTTTTTAACGCTGCATTTTTCATCAAAATAATACCATACACGAAGTTAAGAGTGAGGCAACAGACTAACATTAAGACTGACGCTAGTCAAGTAAGAGAAATAAGTGAAGAGGAGATGACAAAACAGGCACTGAAAAATGTGTAAGATGTTATGGGACATCGTCTGCTTAGACAGGACTGGTCCTTCGTGTGTCGTCACACATCTCAGCAGCGTTCAAGGAGCTCTTCAGCTGCTATATCGGGGGCTGTATTTTACCGTTTTATAATTGATAATAATCATTAATTCAAATGTTTCCAAGCGTTGAATTTGGATAACCTTGTATAATTTATGCCATCTATGCCATCTATAAGTATTAAGCCAATATTTATTTTGATGGAATTTTCTTGCAATGTGATCTTTAAAATTACTGCATAGGAAGATAAATTAAACTTACAGTTCAACTAATGACATTGAAGCTTGGAAGCACAAACACAGCTCCTTGTCCAGTATAGACAAATGCTGGTGACAGCTAGAAATACACAAAACTGCCACGCCCAGTTTAAAACTAGCAGCTCAAACATGCTGCCATTCGCCTAGCTGCACCTAGCAAACTCCTAGCAGGCAAACTGCTGCTGCTGCAAGACGCCACAAATAGGTCTTGTCTTCCCAAAATCTAAGCTTCAAGTGACCAAACTAGCCACCCCTAATGTTACACCCTACCAAAGAACTTAGGATTTCCCATACCTTATTATTATCTCCTAGCAACAACCCATGAAAGGAACCTACATGCCAATGTTGTATTAAACCTGTGCTGAAATAAAAAGAACATGAATAAAATTATCCTAAAAAGCACTGGCCTGTGCCAGGCCATTCAATAGGCTGCCTACTACATACATGTATTAGAACAAAAGACATAGTCAGGTGCTCCATCTAGGGCAGTCAGTCAAACTGGCTGGATTAACTGCTTAGCAACTAAGAGATCGACATGACTTGTAACAGTCAGAATGCATGCTGCATATATTATGTTCTGCTCTGTTTGGCAAACCCAAGAAAATAGATTTTTGTTAAGCAAAACCAGACAATTTAAAAGTATCATTATAAAGATTTAATTTTTATAATACATGTAAACACCCACTTTATATTTCTCGTCACATATGGGATGTTAGGTAATGAAGAAAATCAATTTAGTATTTGGATTCAAAATATCTTCCTTACTGGAACATTTCTCAATGGTTCATGTACAACTCCAAATCAGCAAGAAAATGGCAGCCCCCATGTAAATGAGGAGGAGACGATACCGGGTGCTGGAATAATATACCCTTTTCTGATATCTTATTAGAAAATGATTTAGGCCAATAAGTAGGAATATATTACACCTTCCAATATAAGTAAATTTGTAATCAGGGGTTAATTCTCCTTTAAGTTTACTTGTAGTTCTAGAGCCACACGCGAGGTTGTGGTTAAGGCCGAAATTACGAGCAGTGGGTGGCCCTCCGTCGCAGTCTCGGTTAGCGATGACCTCGCTGTTCATGTTAAACTTCCGGGTCATACCCTTCGCGCGAAGGATCTGTATTTGTACTGTACACAAAATCGATAGTATCTACTTCCGGGGTTAACCACGACGATCGTTCGGCTTGTAGTTTCAGCTTGTTGTTTAGGACTCATGTGAACCCTCGTTGCGGTCAGGGAGTCATGGTTTCGTTAACTTAAAGTTTCGAAACCACAACATGCACAAGTCCCGTATGAACGTAGCTATTGTCAGAGGCGTTATGTGATTCTAGTGCAGCGTTCGAGGTGGTACTGGCAACATGGGGGGGGGGGGGGGGGGGGGGAGTTGTAATAGAGATATTATGTCCCAGCACAAGACAATTTATCTACATGAATCCAATGACTGGGTAATAATATTTCTGTTAAGCGCTTAGACACATGGTAGATGTATTAGGCGCTATATAATCCAAAGTATTATCATTCTATATAGTAAATGTACTGAAGCACATTAGTAAGGCAACCGATTAGTGGGAGAGGGTATGGAATGGGTGCTATCCACCGCTGGTCCTATCATTATTTTTTTTGCTCTCTTCCTTCACCCCTCTCTTTTCCGGTTTTTCTTCTTTTATCCCCCTTTTTGTCATTCGATTGGGAGGGGGGCACATGCCCCAAGTGCTCCCCCCACCCTGAGGATACATCTTTTTACGTGGTTAACCCTGTTCAGTACATATCAAACTTTAAATTGTTAACAGATGATACAAAAACCTCAATAATATTTGTTGTTCTCGCCGAATAATTTCAAAATAAGGCAAAAAAGGAATAATTATAGTGTTTACGTTACTGAACTAAACCAAAAGCCGATTGCTGACGAATGAACGACTGATGACGCATTTGTGTGTTACCACGCCACTGTCTGGCAAACGAGCAAGGTTTAACCTTGGATTTATTGAAACAAAGAAAACCATAATGAATATATGCATTTGATAATACACATGAATGAATACACAATAAAATCACACAATGCACAAAGCAAGTCAATATTACTACAGTGCAATCATCACTTTATAAAGCAAATTACTATTTAAACAGTTGTCCATCTATAGTATGAATTACATGTAGGCTTGCAAGTGCATGCATGTACTACCTGTACTGCCAATACGAGGCCCTATGTGACCTGACCTACTTTCTAGTTTCAGACACAAATTCTATTTCTTATTCTATGTCTTATTCATGTATAGAACTGCACATTCTTTGTGCTTATTCAGTACATCTATAACCTCAAAATCCTGCTTTCATTTCTTTTCATCATTTCTTTTACTGCTATTGAATTTCCACGGAACTGCTTATTTCTCTAACATGAGGTATGGACTACATCGTGCATCCACCCTACCGTACACATGTATCTAAGCATACACTACGTATCATGCACGTGTTAGTACACATCTCGCGGGAAGAGTTCCTTTTGCGACAGCCACCCAAAATGGCCAAAAATCCTACCTAGGATATCGGAAAAACAGTGAGCAGAACAGAGGTACTGAATTTCTATAGAGTTGAGGTATAAAGCCTGTACCGTCAACTACTCGTGGTCTAGTGGTAAAGAAATCTGTATCCTTATTCTACACCGCACGTTCTACAATGTTGCTGGTTCGAAACCCGCTCTTCTTGACTGATATTTTTTCAGTTATGAATTAACAATAGCGTTTATTCCGTTGAAAATGGTCAAAATTTCAATAATAAAAACACAAGAAACTTGACTAAATATTCACTTGGTGGCTGTAGCAAAAGGAACTCTTTCCCATCTCGCATAACGATCATATTTCAGCCTACTTCCTAACCATGTACTTTTAAACCAATAATGAATAGCTCATAATGCCTTATTTCTGGCCATAGCATACTTAAACAAGACAGGAAACATTCAATTATCATAATATCCGATAACTGTCTACTTACAACATTGGGTTCATCACAAAAAAAAAAAATAGCAGTGACTTTCGGTGACGGTGACACTACACGTTTCACGTGTCTTGGAAGCTGCAATATTCGAACGCCCTCTAAAACCTTCATTACAGTAGCGTGAGAGTGTATTACGACTCAAAACCATAAAGGTGGATTCACACCAAACACGACACACGACAAACGACACGACAGCACGACATGCTGCACGATAAACGGCAAGAAAAAAACAGTGCACACCGCTCACGACATTCGCTAAAAAGTCGTGCTGGAGAGAGGGTGATGTCGTCTTTGATGATGAGAATGTCGTGATAGAATTCATTTCAAATTCATCATTATAGTCATCAAAATAATTTTAAAGATAAGACGGAAGTTTTATATTTTTAAATCTTGAAATCATTTATTCTTTATTTGGATGTTCTAAAAGTTGTTAAATTGGTCATGTGACTATGTTGAAGAATTACAAAAGTGATATTTGCTGTTGTTTATTCGGAATAATCACAGCTAGGTTTTCTTTCTTCATTAATAGGCCTACATAAAATTGATGATCTTTGTTGTCTATTCGGAATAATTCAAGCAATTCTCCGGGGGGGGGGGGGGGGGTGGAACTAAAAAACAATTATTTTTTTTGCCATACCTCCAAAATTCGCTCAGGGGGGGGGGGGGCGGGAAAGGAGGGTCCAGTTCCCCTCCATAATTCTCTGACAAGCACAAAAAAAAAGGGTTTTCGTTCTAAAATGGGGGGGGGGGGGGCACAATGCATATTTTTCTTTCAAAAGAGGGGGCACGGGCCGAATGTGCCCCTCCCCTTAAATCCGCCACTGCTTTGGAACATAAATTTGGTGTGAAAATGGTGGTATTCTCCGCGGCACACACCCATCGCACACTATATGGGGAGGGGGCAGTTTTGTCTTATACACTCACTCTTTACCATATTTTATGCACAAAATGACCAGAAAAATATATTTTCTTAACTGAAAATAGTTGTGCAGGCTTATAATTATTTTATATGGATTTTGGGTACCTCCAAACATTAGGAAAGTACTTGAATTTCTTGGTGGACTAACGGAAATTTTTGTTTTCTTTTTCTATAATTATAAGTTATCTCAAACTCATGGTCACTTCCTATGTGTTTATATTTTAAATATTTCAGTGTATGACGGAACAAAAATCCAACTGTGTTAAACTTTTTACGTGGTTGCAATAAAGAAATAAATAAATAAAATTTTTAAAAAATCTGCTGATATTTTCTCAACAAAGCAAAAGCTTTACCCCATATTACGGTACATCTTAAAATGACTCAAAAGAACCTATTTTCAGAGTTTCATTAAAAAAAAACACAACATACTTTTAAATGTAATTCCCCATTTCTTCTCCCCCCTCTCTCTTTCTCTCTACCCCACCCCCCCTCTCTCTCTCCATGTCCCTGCCCCTCTCTCTTTAAAATTTTTAACAAGTTCAGTGCCTATTGTATTCTGTTTGAGAGCTGAAAAAACTGTAATTGGACGATACAAACAATACAAAAACCAATATTTAAAAGACTAATCTTTAATGGGATAAATTACTACAAGCACCTTTAACAAATAGACCAATATGGATTTCCCTTAAAATAGTACATTAAAAAAATCATGCAAATATGAAACCAAATAAACTAAATATCTTATCAATTATGGTATTGTAAGGTATGTAAATAAAGTTCAAGCTCCATTAGGGTACAAATTAAATTCATCCCCCAAAATTGTATGATGTAGTAAGCGAATACAATTTGCTCCGACACCCACTCCCCTCTAAAATACTTGGGACATGCTGTAAAATATACCTCAGTCCCGATATCAAAGCTGCAATGGCCTAATGATTATGTAGGGGGGGGGGGGGAGAGGGGCGGACGTAACTTGATATTCAACGACATTAACCACAGTTAGATTTTGAAATAGAGATTTGGCAAAAGTTTAAATGTCCCCACTAAAGAAATTACTTATTGCAGACTAATAACAATCTAACCGGTGGTAATGCATAACATGTAGCAAATTAAGGAAGAGAAGTAACGTACATGTAGTTGTAGGGGCTATAAAAAGACTGTTATTCAGAAAACTGAAATGAATGGATTCTGTCAACTTCATTTTGTTATGCCTTTGGTAGGTCCTTGCACACTCCATTTGTGGACTGAGATGGGGGGGGGGGGGGGCAGGGGGTACTGGGGTCCTAGGATGGGTGTGGTGACACAGGGAGTATTGATATTAGCAGCCGATGGACTGGGGGAGACACTGCTATTTGAGAATGATGAATGGCTTAAAGTTCATTCCCTTCGACCTCTCTTGTCCTTGAGAGCATCCTTTCAGCTACCAGGTACAATCTCTGGTAGATGTGTTCCCTACAAAATGAAAAAGGAATTAAACAATGATATAGCCTTCCTAACATCATTACATCATAGCTACAAAGTGACTAATACAATTGTATAACATTTTTTTTTCACAAAACACATGCATCAAAGTAACTAAACATTTACTTGAATGAACAGAACTATAATAAGATGAGAAAACAGCACTTAACATAGCAAGGGACTATAACACAAGTATGCATGATCAGTGTTTATGTATTAAATGTTATGGTTGTGTAGGACCATGACAAAGCTTATGTTAGTAAATAGAAGATCAGGGTATAAATTATTTCCCTATTAAAACGAAGCAGATCAACTATTTGACACGACTTTGAATGAACACCCATCCCCAATTTCCATGAATTCATGCACTGGGAAACAATTGGATTGTTACATGTATTAATTGTACTATAAATAAAATTGTACTTACTCTCTAGGTAAGGATGTGAAATCAACAATACTAGTACGTTAGTAAGTGTTTTCCCTTGATGACGGGAATCGGGAGTGTGATGACCTGAAATGATGATGCACCAGTTCCACTTCTCTTCCCTTGTTCTTCCTCATGTTTTTGGACTGCATGAAACAAGCCTATACATGTATGTTGACCAAACGGCATTCAGCACTTTCTCCTGTAAATTTAGTGAGAAAGGAAATTAGATCATTATTGTATTTTTGCCAGGATATTAAGAAATAACAAAGCAAAATGAAAATAATAATAATTTTCTTTAAAAGACAAAATAACAATGCTGACAATAATAATGATTAAAAAAATTAAAACAGTAAAGAAATCATTTGACCAGGTGAATTCCGACGTGCTTTATGTTTTAATTATAATAACATAATTGATGGGGGGATGTACTGTATGTATAAAAGTATCTAGATATAAAAACGACTTAGTAGTTTCCATCTCCAAACGAATCTTTAACTTCATTTTAGAGTTGAATGAAACAAAATAATTACCAGATCTTTCAAGTTTGCTGGCAATCTGTCAGCAAAAGTGTCTCGCCTTTAATATCCTCGTCTTTGTACAGCGATTTGCCTGGGTTTCCAGAAGTTCATCATGGCCCATTCTTTTATGCTGCAAAAAACATAGAGGAAGAAAATAACAAAAAATAAGGCTACAAATAAACGGGTTCATAAATATGTAAGGTTCTTTAATGTTTCTTCATGGAATGGACTTTTATTTCATCTTAGAAATCCACATGTAGTCTCATATAGAATGGGTGGTCTTGTGATGTAAATTTATATAATTATTCAACTTGAAAAAAAAAGTGAAACATAAAATTTGACTTATTTCAATCTATCAAAAGTTTATTTAGTGATATGGCAAAAGATAAATCATAATAAAGACACTAGTGATATATAATTTGATTCATAACTTGATATGCTTCCAACAAGCGATGGGATTCGTACCTTTTTCTTAATGTAGACTTACGGGTTTATGAACAGCAAGTAGAATGTACATAATACATATACATTGTAGATCTACATCAACTCTAGATCCAGGGGTGGATCCAGGAATCAGGATTTTGTCAAGGGGGGGGGGGGGGGGGAATATCTCAGAAAACTTTCTGACAAGCAAAGAAGAAAAAAAAAAGGTTATCAGATTTTTTTTGATCCAGTTTCCCTTCAAATTCTCTGACAATCAAAAAGGGCATGCCTCCCTAAATCTGCCACTGCTAGATCTTTGACATCCTTATTGCAGATTTGTAGCCCTACTGAAAAAAAAATCTCTCTGAAAATTTTAGTTTTATTGCCTGATGTAAAATTGATCTAATGATTATTTTCTTCCTCCTTTTTTATTGTTATTGTCCTGTAACTTAGACTGCTTCTAGATCTACTGAAAATGCTTTGATTAAAACAAAAAGAAACAAAACTACCTAAAACAAACAAATAACAAAACAAAAAATATGGAGGAGTCTAACAGTTAGACTAAAAAATGAAGCCTAAAAAAATGAAGTCAAACTCTAGACTCTACACTGTACACATCATTCTTTTTTATACTAAACAATGACAAAGAAAAAGAAACACTAGGCCTAGGCCTATATAGATATCTAGACCTACAAATAAGAAAAAGGGTCTCTGACTTAGATCTAAGTTAAATCAAAATAGTCTAGACTCTAATTAGATATGTTACCTAGTCAGGGACATGTAAATTGATAATAGGCCTAGGCCTAGATACAAATATTTTAAATTCAGAGTAGGCCTAGGCCTATAGAGACTAGACGCTTGCCTAACTTAGACCGAAAGCTTCAGTCTCTGTTCGTCGGGTGTTCCGCTGGACTATGTCTTGCTTCACTGGGAGAAGGTAAAAAATAAAAAAAATGTTCACTTAGACTCCTCCGAACAGACGGTTTTCAGCTGTCTAGCATTACTTAGAATTTAGACCAATATGATTTGGCCTAGGCTCTAGATGTGGACCTAATACCAGCTTAGTAAAGGATTTTGAGTGATACTTTTTTCCTCAAATACCTGCCTGGCAGGCACTATGTATAGCTGTATGTAACTCTTATACACGGAGCCAATGTGGAGTTGCAGTCCTTAGTACTTGTGCAATGAGCCCAAATGGAAACAATGGAGTGACCTTTCTTTGTTACTGTGCCTTTTGTGTACAGGATTATCATGTTAATGATGCCCAGCTCATCCTTTCAATATACTAGTGCTGAACTTCATTCAATGAGACATGCATGTGGTACCACATATGTTGATCCATGTGTGTTTCAGACCCTGAAAGAACTGAACTTGCTCCATCTTCGAAGCCGTCGTGCTGGATCCCACATCCATGCACATTATCATCATCATCGGGAGAACCCCCAGAGATCAGCGGGAATAAGTACATTCAGACTTGAGGACAAAGGGAATGCCTATGCTACAGTGTATCCTGTTAAAACTCAAGCAAAGTTCTGCTCTATCAATGCTCAGTCTTTGCGAAATAAAACAACAGAATTTGTTGACTTTGTTCTAGAAAATAAATTTGATATTGTGGCCATTTGTGAAACATGGCTCAAGCCAGGAGATGACGTTGTCGTGGGAGACATCACGCCAACAGGGTATACACTTAGGCATTTTCCACGGCAAAATTCCAAGAGAGGTGGAGGCCTTGCTCTTTTGTATAAATCCAACCTCAGTGTGCGGTTTCCTGAATGTAACAACAACCCAAAGTCCTTTGAGTTTTTTTTCAGCTGAAATCATCAGTTCAACGATATCACTATTACTTGTAGTAGTATATCGCCCACCAACGAAATCAACAGGTTCTTCCTTTGACGTATTCACCAGAGAGTTTGAATCACTTATCGATGATGTATGTCTGAATCAGATGCCTATTATCATAACAGGGGATTTTAATATCCATGTTGACTCAGCGTCAGATGCAAGTGCTATTGCCTTCGAGCGTCTCCTTTCAAGTCACAACCTTAGACAAAGCGTCACCAGACCTACACATCGAAAAGGTCACACTCTAGACTTACTGATAACCAGGGAATCGGACCCCATGTTATTCAACAACCTGAATGTGATCGATGGGGTAGCCGATCATTCAGCAATTACCATCAAGCTGCACCTTGAACGCCCTCGGCACCACAAGATGGAAGTGCAATCCAGGAATGTATCAGCCATCAATAAGCAGGCCTTCTGTGATGATATCCAGTCCTCCAAGCTTGCCAGTCCTGAATTCAAATCAAGCTCATTATCATCACAAATTGAGCAGTACCAAACCAGTCTCGGAAGTCTTTTCAACGAACATGCCCCATTGAAGACACGAACAGTGGTATTGAGACCCAATGCACCGTGGTTCAATAGCGGCATTCGTACAGAGAAGCAGGAAAGGCGTTATCTAGAGAGTTTATGGAGAGACACTGGGCTTGAGATTCATCTGCAAATGTATGTGTCGCAGAAGCAGAAGGTCAATCACCTCATTCGTCAATCAAAGTCGACATATTTCAATGACCTCTTCATTGAACATGCAAAAGACCAGAGACGACTCTTTGGCATTGCAGATAAAGTCCTTCATCGCAAGAGCAAGTCTCCTCTCCCACAGCACCAGTCAAAGGAACAGCTTTCTAAAGAATTCTCTCAGTTCTTTGATGAAAAGATCTCGAGGATCCGTCACAGATGCCAGGTTGCTGATGACCTACACCTTCCTTCTGTCAAGACGCCACCTTCGCCAAGTAACTTCTCAGCATTTGAAGAGGTATCAGAGGAAGAAGTATTGCGGATTATTTCATCATCAGCATCAAAATCATGCGATCTTGATCCGATCCCAACTCCACTCATCAAAGCGTACTCTTCTGTGATAATTCCCATTCTGACAACAATCATAACTCTCTACAATTAGGAGAAGTTCCAGAGGCATTGAAAGTCGCGCAAGTACATCCAGTACTGAAGAAGGCGAAACTGGATCCAGAGAGCATGAACAACTATCGCCCGATCTCTAACCTCAGCTTCCTGAGCAAAACCCTTGAACGTGTCGTGATGAACCAGCTGAGCGCCTACATCACGGATAATTCTCTACATGATGTATTTCAGTCTGCTTACCGACCTCATCACAGCGTTGAGACGGCAATACTGAGAGTGCAGAACGATCTCCTGTCTGGTATGAATCAAAGGAAGATATCCCTCTTAGTCTTGTTAGATCTTTCTGCTGCCTTTGACACCGTTGATCATGACACTCTTCTACAAGGACTACGGTGGTTCCGATCATACCTGACGGCAAGAACCAGCTATGTTTCTGTTGATGGTGCAAGATCAGACTCTTCGTCGCTTAGGTACGGTGTCCCTCAAGGCTCTGTCCTCGGCCCGAAGTTGTTTTGTATGTACACAGCACCCATAGCACAAATCATCAACAGCTATGGCCTTCAGTATCACCGATATGCAGATGATACACAAATCTACCTCACTGTCGACCCATCTCAAGCTGAAGTTGATTCAGGACTTCAACGCATTGAATCCTGCGTGAAAGACCTACAAGCATGGCTCTCTAACAACTACTTGAAGCTGAATGAGGACAAGACGGAATTCCTTGTTGTTGGTTCTCGTCAGCAACGAGCTAAGATGAGAATCGATCATCTGAAAATCGGAAATTCGTTCATCAAGCCTTCAGATCAAGTGAGGAACCTTGTGATAGTCTTTGATTCCTCCCTCACCATGGACCAGCACATTACATCTGCTTGTAAAGCTGCTTTTATTTCCATCCGGAATCTTGGAAGGATTCGTAAGCATCTAACTAAGCATGTTGCTGAACTGCTTGTTCACGCCTTTGTGACGACCCGACTGGACAACTGCAACTCCATTCTGACTGGTTTGACCCAGCATCAATTGCATAGATTTCAGCGCCTGCAGAATATGGCGGCACGTTTAGTCTCCCTACAAAAGAAACGGGTCCACATCAGTCCTTTTCTTCGTGACCTTCACTGGCTGCCGATTAATCAGAGAATTGCCTACAAGCTTGGAGTCCTTGTGTTCAAGGCGCTCAACAATAGATCGCCAACCTACATATCCAAGCTCCTGACCAAGCATGAGCCGGCACGTAGTCTCAGATCAGCCAACCAAGCGCTGCTGGCCGAATCTCTCAGCCACACAACCTGGGGTGATAGAGCCTTCTACATCTCCGGGCCTAAGCTGTGGAATAGCATCCCCCAATTCATTAGGAGAGCAGAGACCCTATCAACTTCTCAATCATACCTGAAAACCTATTTGTTCCCCACTGCAACACCATCACAAGAATAACTTACATGTATGGCTATCAAGACAATTTTTTTGAAAGGAACAGAATTTCAACCACGGTCTGAAAACATTGAAATTTGTGAGACATCCTGAGCAAGCGCCATGAGCACCCAATTGAGGCGGATACCGGCGCTATAGAAGAAGCCATCATCATCATCATCATCATGATAAATTGGTCAAACATTTAATATATAGACCTCTCATCAAATTAGGCTTAGTTTTACTTACCGAAGATAAATTTTCAGCAACCTTTCAACCAAAGGATCAATCAGACAAGTATGTATAACATGGAAATCTCGTTTTGGTTGGACTCGACGAAACATAACCAGTGCCGGAACCAGTGCTGTGTTTTTGTGTATAGCTCTATGCCTATGGTACATTTTGTGCGGTGCGATAAAATAATTTACACGTAAAATCCCATAGAGATATGAGCTGGAGAAATGAAAAGTTTCTGCCATCAATTAGCAGCCTTTGATTGATTGATTGATTGATTGATTGATTGATTGATTGATTTTATTCGTCAGGTATATTGCAATACAAACATAAACAGGTACCATGACAGGATAGCCCATGAAAGCCGAAATGGCTTATTTCCAATGGGGTCCTTATACCTAAATAACTGATTTAAAAATACACTAAGAAAACACATTAGTACGGCTACAAGACTATCGTACACGTACGACAGGTAATAAGAATGTACTAAAGTAGCAAAATAAAACATAATAACATTTTTATAAAGTAGGCGAAGATTACATAAATGTGAAAACAAGACTTACTCAACGGAAAAAACTATATACATAAAATCATAATGAAACTATCGATAATAAACGTTGGTTACATAAGTCATATAATATAGGAAAAAACCATCTGAGCTACAAAAAGGAGAGGAGAAATATAGTTATGGAGTAGACACGTTTTTCAGATGATGCTTCAACACCCATTTAAAATGTAAAAAATTCTTAACTGACTTAACATGATTTGGGAGGGAATTCCAGGAAAGAATACCGTTAAAATAAAAGGAATTTCCAATTTTACCTTTCCGCTTAGGCACTACGAAATTAAATTGACTATTTCTAGTGTCATGCCCATGAACACTTGAAGAGCGAGTAAAATTATTTGAAATATAGTGATCTGCATTACAGTAAAAAATCTTATGTACATGGTGAATTAAAAGTTGTTGTGATCTAAGGTTTACATGAAGAAGACCAGCTGTTTCAAGTTCACTCTTCCCAATGTGTGTTCTTGGTGGTAAGTGATTGATAAATCTTACAATCTTATTTTGAATTATTTTTAACTTGTTTTGATCCACCTTGCCTAGACTGCAGTACCATGCCGCATTAGCATAATCAAATAAACATTGTATTAAGGAAAAACTTAAAATGCGTCTTGATTTTAAGTTCATGCAATTTTGATAACGATACAAGAATTTTAGACGAGCATTAGCTTTTTTGACAATACTGTCAACCAAACTTGAGCAAGAAAGATCACTAGCTATATTTAGTCCTAAATACTTCACAGAATCCTGTCTCTTAATGAGTTGATTGTTATAACTTATATTGAAATCATCAGTATACTTCAGCCTACCCCGCGAACAAAACAAAATACTTTCGGTTTTACCAATATGTAAGCTAAGCTTATTTGCTGTCATCCAATTAACACAGTTTGATAATTCTAAGCTAAGTTTTTCCCCGATCAGCTTAGGATCAGTACCAGAGTATAGTAACACACTATCATCCGCATATAAAAGTAATTTACTGTCGTTGACACAAACACACATATCATTAATGTAGCACATGAAAAGAATAGGACCTAATATGCTCCCCTGGGGAACTCCGCATCTTATGGGCATAGAATCGGAGAGTACATTTTGCAACGAGACAACTTGATGACGATTGGTCAAGTAAGACCTAAACCATTGCACACATGCAGAATTTAAACCCATTACTTCTAATTTACTTAACAGTATATTATGGTTAACGGTATCGAAGGCTTTTTGCAAGTCAAGAAGAACCATCCCGACAAAACGTCCTTGGGAAATTTCGTTCCTGACAAAATCTAACAGGTGAATAAGACAAGTTTCAGTGGAATAACCATTTCTAAAACCAGATTGAAATTCGTATATTATTTTGTTTTCTTGAAAGTAGTTCTCTAATTGGGCATACACACATTTCTCTAGGACCTTCGAGACTATACTTAAAACGCTAATCGGTCTATAATTGCTAACATTAGTTTTATCTTTCTTTTTATAAAGGGGTGTTACTTTTGCAATTTTCATTTCATCAGGGAAGGTGGAAGTTGAGATAGATAAGTTAATAATGTAAGTTAAAGGTTTATACAAATATTTAGCTCCATCCTTCAAAAATCTGGCAGGTACCAAGTCAAGCCCGGTACTTTTTGATATTTTCAACTTATTTAATTCATCTAAAACAAACTTTTCTTTCACAGGAGAAAAAAGAAAACAACCTTTCGACACACCCTTAGTGTCGTATAATTTTTGTAATTTAACACTGTCCGTTCCAAATTCATTTGCGTTGCTATCTGGCAGATTACTAGCTAATTTTTCTGCCACAGTTGTGAAATAATTGTTAAATTCGTTCGCTGTCCTCATATTATCATGACATAACTCCCCTTGAATATTAATAACATTCTCTTTAACATTCTTTTGTTTGCTTTTACAACCTAAATCTTTCAGATTCTTCCACAACTTTTTAGAATCATTTTTATGCTCATCAATTTGATTTTGGAAGTATTCATCTTTAGCCTGTCTCACTTTTCTTTGCACCAAATTACGCAAAAGTTTATATTTCTTTTCTAATTCTAAATTACCACAATCCTTTTTCATTCTTTTAAAAGCTATATTTCTTTGTCTTATTAACGAAATAATTTCAGCATTCATCCACTTATCGGTTCTTTGCTTAATTCTTACTTGTTTTAATGGAGCACATTTATCAACTATAGACATGAAAATATTTTTGAAAATTGACCACGCAGTATTTACTTCTTTACATTCTAATATGTCAGACCAATTGACTCGAGATAAAACATTATTAAAATCATCTATACAATAGTTTCTCATACACCGAATATTTATATTTCTATGCTGTTTGAATACAGGTCTTATTAGCTTCCTAGAGCAGTAGGTTAAAAAATGATCACTTAGGCCAATTTCAATAACACCACTTTGACAAATATTTTCTTCTTTACTGCTGATTACATGGTCTATTAATGATGAAGTGGCCGATGTTGTTCGAGTGGGTTTAGTTATAAGTTGACTCAAACCATTTAAATTCAAAATATTCTTGTATTTTTTTGATAATGAAGACTGCTGCAAAAGGCAGATATTCATGTCCCCTAAAATTATAACCTCATCATCTTTTGTTAATTTATCCAAGGTGTCAGTGAGATATTCAATAAAAAAATGATCTGTAGGGGGTCTGTACACAACACCTAGAGTAATGGGTTTTGTATGGGGTAATAGAATGTCAATCCATAACGATTCAATATCATTTTGTGTAAGATCTTCTCGTACGTTAAATGCAATATCATTTCTAATATAAAGACAGACTCCACCACCATGTTCTCCTACACGGTCTCGTCTTAAAATACAATATCCATCGATACAAACTTCTTCATCGTTCACGGAAGAGTTTAACCACGTTTCAGTGATTGCAATTACAGAGATTCTATTTTGGGAGAAAAGGAGTCGTAGTTCAGGTATTTTAAACAGAATTGATCTAACATTCAAATGAACAAGATGCAACCCTTTACCATTAAAAGTATCATTAAATGATTCATATAAAGCGCTTTCATCAACAGTATTCTGTATTCTAACTTCAGGGATATGAGGTAAAATTGGTTGAGAGGGTTGAATAGGCCTATCTTCACAGGATTGAGTAAAAAGGGAGTCACAAAAAGGTGGTAATGAGCACGTCAAACAGACCCAATTTTCATTGGGGTTATGATATAACCTGGTATACTCAGAGAGAGAGATTTCAAGACATTTAGTATGGTACCACTTTTGGCAGGTGGAACACAATAGGCCATGTTGGTTGTTTTTTACGGGTTTATCACATTTACCGCAAGGAAATTTGTAGTTTGGACCGGGATTAGTTTCTACGTCACCAGATAGGAAAAGACGATAAAATATTTGATTATTTGTCTGAAATAACGTAGTTTGAAAGGTGGCCACAGAGTTCTGATAATACAAAATTCGGGAGTGAAAGTATTTTAAGCGTTTAAATGATTTTAGCGTAACATATTCAAAACTAGACGCAACCCTGCAAGAAAATAAACACGAAATTAAAAGATAAAATACAAGAAAGTTCATGACACCTTAAATACACACAGACACACACGCCTGCACCCTTATAAACTAAAAAAGACAAAAATGAGTCAGTGTCTATATCCCGCCATTATCCTCAAGCTCCATCTTCGAGACACTGGAAACACCGCTTCCTGGGCGACATATACACGTTGATTGTGAGCTCCAGAGTGTTTGTAAACATGAATTACAAAAGATGCTAGTCTGTAGACTGCAACAGGCTTGGACATCGCACACACACACATAAGGAGAGAGATGCGGAGAGAGTGATCGTAAAAGCAGCTGTCGGTTCCAACGGTCGAAACAAAAACAAAGCAGGCAAGGTCAGACTGGACAGGAATGTTAATAGCCCTCTTCTGAGTATATGGAGAAGTAGTGTGTAGTAGAAAGTTGTGATCCAAGATAGAAAAAATGAAGTATAGTCTTGAAGAAACAAAAGAGCAAGGCGAATATATTCCATGTCATAGTCCGTCACACCGTCTGTCATATGTAATCATATGTAATAAATATCAGCTATAATTATAGCCAGAAAAAATTAACTTGGTTCGCAAGACAGGAACGAAAAGAAATAAGATAAACACTGGACAGTAGAGTTGAAGAACCAGGGTCTGCAACGTGCATAAAAGCACACACACACACGAAAAGGTGTCCCTGGGACCGGCATGATTTTGTTCTGCAAAACGATGAAGGATATGATGAAGAAAATGACTCGCAAAAAAAGGATGAAGTTCTGTAAAATCGCAAACGAAGCTTTAGGATATTCCAAATGTTCCCATGTATCAAATAAACATATCCAAAATAGGCATCAAAGATATTAATCAAGCAAAATGATGAAATTTAGAGCAGAGACGCCCAGCGGACGCAGCCGAAGCTGCACCACCACCAAATCTCTGGAAATAAAATGCGCGATTTTTGCTCATTTGCATACGACCGGCGGTCTGACTGCAACCCCCCCCCCCCCCCCCCCGCCTCGGGAGCACACTTTGCATACTGGTGCGCGCATTGTGGTACGCACATGGGTACGCATGGTACGCCTTGGATAAATATGACGTCACTGCAAATCCTCCACGCTAATTGGTTGGTGGACAAAATGTCGTTTTGTCGTGCTGGGAAAATCGCTCGCTGAGCGATTTTCTGAAACGACTAAAAACCCCTAAAAACGTCGTGCACGACGTTTCGGAAAATGTCGTGGCAGTGTGCACGGTGTCATAGGGTTTGCATTAGAGCGATTTTTCAGAAAGTCGTTCATGTCGTGCTGTCGTGTCGTTTGTCGTTTGTCGTGTTTGGTGTGAATCCGCCTTAATTGTGTTCCATGTTCATGTACTCTGCTATAAAATAATGTCAGTGCATTATTCGAACTTCACTGTGTAGTACATTATGACTTCATCCTTCTCTGCATCACTCAAAGAAATCATGTGTAGCACGATATAAATTTCTAAACTCCGAACATCTTGAAGGGTTAAACTTTCAATTCAATGGAATCGTCCTTATTAAACAGTATTGTATGAAACCCATGACTACTAGTCTGGACTTCAGACCCAAGTCTACACCTTAATCATAGTATTAAATTCAGACCTTAAAATCAACTGCATGAATAGTCTTCATTTGCAAACTTATAAACACCTTATAGTCTTGACTTCAGAATTCAAATATGTAAATTGCATGAGTAGTCTCATTTTCAGACATAATTACCCAAAATACCTTTCAACCTTCTTTCAACTCACTTCAATCAACTTATCAACCATCTGACAAGATAGCCAAGTTTATAAGTGTGTGTGATACGTACCGTCTTTCTATTACACAACATTGATTCGGTTCCGAGCTTCCACGGATGGTAACCACCCTGTTCGAAACAAAGGTGTGGAAGCGTTTGTCATCATTCTTTACATACTGTAGTACATTGTACTGTCGGTCCAAACACTGAGTTGGATATGGGCATGTCCAGTTCTCGTCTGATCATCTGGTCCAGATGAATGGACAACGTTGCTGCCATTAACTCTAGCCTCGGGATGGTAATCCTTTTGAGGGGTGTAACTCGTGACTTGGCTAACACCAGGCTGGTGTAGATCTCTCCTCCGCCATTCATCAGACGTAGATAGGACGCGGAGCCGTATGCTCTATCTGAAGCATCCGAGAAATGATGATGATGTCTAAATCACCAAGACACAAATAATCCAAGATGATTCAAGCCGTTGTCATGATAATTTTTATTTCTAGTTTATGCAACACTCATTTACATGTAATTGCTGATACAGAATTTATTTTTATAAGACACGCTGTCATAGATCTCCAAAATTAATGTCTTAATTGTTTGGTGCTGCAGCTAAATATACCATTATTATAGTTATTTCATACATCTTGACATGTGTAGTTTGAAATAAATGTTCTTTAAGATACTGACCCACTGTTAATAACATTCACTGTTTTACTTTTGTGTGTGTAATTTTCATATGATTAAAGACACCTGTTCAACAATTAAATAAGATTGAGCTTTGCTCACAGGAGTGGCCAGGATTTTTCAATAGGGGAGCCACAGGGGTGTCAATCCGTGTTCATGATCGGGGGGGGGGGGGGGGGGGGGGGTTGACCGGCAAGGGAGCGCAGCCAGTGGCGTATCTATAGGGATTATGGCACCCGGGGAAAAAAATGAAGTCCCCCCCCTCCAAGTGCCCCACCCCAAGTGCCCAAACCTATCTACGTCAGCGAGGGAGCAAAGCGACCGAGCGGCAAATTTTTCAAGTTTTAATCCTAAAAACACGCAATTTCTTGTGCATTTTACCCAGGAAATTTTGCAATTGAGCGGTAGAAAAGCTCGAATTTTATGCATTGATAAGCGGTTTTCTATTCACTCACTTCTACAATCGGGAGCAAAACTAACGAAAACCGTGAAAGGCTTGAGAAAGAGTCGAGAAATTCATCAAGGATACCTGAAGTTGAGATTTCTTTCAAAAGTTGAACCTTTGCAAATGCTGTTTTATACACTTTATTTATCTTACATCGTGGGGGGGGGGGGGGCAATATTTAGCAGAGACATACATGATATATCGGGCAAAGCAATTACATCTTTATTTTTTTCAAATTTTGAACCCTTTAAGCTATTTAAGAACAATATAGGCTTACTGGGGGCGCGAAATTACGAGATCCTGAAAGCGACCGAGCTTTCGAAAATTTTCGCATTTCAAACCTTCAAAAACTAGATTTTTAGTGCATTTACAGGCCATTACCCCCACCTCATATTTTTGGGGGATATATACCCCTACCGCCCCCCCCCTCCCGGGATCGACACCCACTGGTGGGGGGCCAGACGTGAAGGATCCAACCGCATAGCCAGGATGTCATTTTAGGGGGCGGTTGTGAGCACGCGAAGAGTGCGAAATTGGTGTGTGCTCCCCAGGGGTGGGTGCGAAGCGCGAAAGCTCTGACGTTTTATAGCAAATTTGAGAGAAAGATAACTGCTCGTAGCACCCCCCCTTTTTTTTTAGGGGAAAAGTTATTTCGAGGTCAGGACTGCTTTACAGTTATTTGGGCGTAATACTGCACTGCAACAGGGATGGGTGCAGGGAGGGGGTTCCCCCTTCCCGCGCGAAAGCTCTGACATTTTAGCAAATTTGAGAGAAAGATAACGGCTTGTAGCAAACAAACTTTTAGGCGGAAAGTTATAGTTCGACGAACAGACTGCTTTTCAATTATTTGGAGCAATATTGCACGGTATGTAACAGGGGTGGGTGCAGGAAGGAGCTAGGAGTTTCCATCCTTCCCGCGCGTAGCGCGAAAGCTCTAACGTTTTAGCACCTTTTTTAGGCGGAATGTTAGTTCGACGCCCTGGCTGCTTTTCAGTTATTTTGGACGTAATACTGCACTGTAACAAGGATTGGTGCGGGGAGTGGGAGTTTCCCCCTTCCCGCGCGAAGCGCGAAAGCTCTGACGTTTTAGCAAATTTAAGAGAAAGAAAACGGCATGTAGCAAACAATTTGTTTAGGCGGAAAGTTATAGTTCGACGCCATGACTGCTTTTCAGTTATTAGGACGCAATACTGCACTGTATGTGACACGGGTTGGTGCAGGGAGAGGAGAGTTATTTCCCCCTTTCCGCGCGAAGCGCGGAAACTTTGACGTTTTTGCAAATTTTGAGAGAAAGGTAACGGCTTGAGCGCCTTTTTAACCCTTTTTCTCTCACTTCTCCCGCTTTTTCGCTCTCGCTTTTTTTTAGTGGCTGAATAGGGAGGGGGGCATGGCCCCCTTGTGCCCCCTGTCTACGCCAGTGGTTGTTATTAGTTATGCATTAGTTGTAGAAGTGAATGGAAGTAGTAAGTTTGTAGTTTAGACAGTGTAACATTCACAGTGCCCTGATTATAAACACGATTTCAAAGGCATCTTTTTCACAATAAATATCACATCAAAATATAATTAAATCTTAGTTTTGCAAAAGGCATCAAGCATTAGTGAGGGTTAGTGAGTCGTATTTTCAGACCAATCATTGCATCAACCATATGTCTAAAATGCACAAACTAATCCAAATATTATCAAACCGTTGTCATAATAATGATTTTCTAGTTCTTGTTTCTCATCACCTGTAAAGGTTGTGCTATCATAAAATGTATGAGGTAATTATTTAATTTTTAATACAGATTTTTATAAGACACACTGTCACCTCCAAACGTCTTGTTTGTTAAAGAGGCAATGTACAAGTGCACAACATCGTAGCGGAACAATCAAAGACGATTCTAGTCCTGTCAGGCTTGTTAGGATTCAGAACTGGATGGTGTGGTAGATACCAGACTGGACCACTCGTGTCAACTTCTGCATCTGACAATTTCTCAGCATATCCTTCATGTAGGAGATCTTCAATGCCCTGAGAGTATCTGGAACGGAGCTGTTCATCTATACTCAAACGAGGTTCGAGAGACCGAAGTCTCCTCCCAGATCTGCACGGCCGTTGATTGACATCGCCCAAAACTTGCTGAGTTCATCATCCAGCTCTAGATCTCGGGATATGAAGTTGGATCTAGCATGATGATTTCCGCTACACCTTGAAGGGGTCCGTTAATCGTCCACCCAAATACTGTTCTGGTTGCATAGATTTCACCAGGTTCACCTGATCGAACTTCTAATGGTGTAAGTGCTTCTAAGCAGGCCAACATTCATAACGGACACCTCAGGAATGTATATCCCATCCAGATGAGAATATGCACGAATATCCTCTGTCAATGCAATGTTTGAGGGGTTGACGTTGAGCTCTTCCTTGGTGAACACGCTAGGGATCTCCACATGATGTCCTGTGGTAAGCCCTGTCACTTGCAGACTGACTCTCATACACTGGATCTGTGTGTTGGCTCTGTCCAAAGTTGACACAGATAACGTCTGCAAATGTCCCTTAGCACCAAGTCCAGATGCTAGCTCCTTCGTGCATAATGAAGTGGTTGACCCAGTGTCCGAAAGTGCATAACTATCAATACCTGTGTGCCCATTTGAAGCAGTCACATGTACAGGTACAATTGGCAAAGCTATCCTCCTAACCCCGGCCCCTGTGACGTTACTACTGACAGGAATATCCCTTACAGGGGTGGCTGCTGTCATGCTTGAACTAGCATCAAACTGCTGAACTTTCTGATCTTCAGCTGCACTGGCGCTAGGCGCCTTCTCTTCCTTTGCGACATGTAAGAACTTGGTATGCTTCATCTTGCATCCCTTCACAGCACACGTCCTGTTGAGATTGCACTTGCCCGAAATAATTATGACAACCCTTTAAACAGTTGAAGCACAGACGTTTCTCCTTAGGGGGCATTTCGTCACTTGGTTGTCAGATCTGGTGAAATTGACTCCATGGGCTTGAGAAGATCTGTCTCTGTACGACTTGTTCGGATGAGACAGCTTAGACACTGACGTTGACTTGCTTCGGTCTGCAAACAGTGCTCCATCGACTGGATCATTCACTTCCTCAGCCAAATCAGCGACGAAATGGACGACATCGGTGAGATTTGGAGACCGACCATGATGACGAATGTCTTTCACTTGACGTAACTACCGTGATCTCATGTATGGTGGCAATCTCTCCGCTATCTTCACCAATTGCTGCTGGCTACTCATCTCTCCAAACATGTCGAGTGCATGGAGTGTCTCGGAACAGATTCGAAGATCATCAGCAAATCTCGGCAGACCTCGCTTATCATTAGCCTGCAACACTGGACCATTGGTGACCTTCCTGGTCCACGCATTTCAAATCTTGAATCTAGCATCATCATCATGCAGGATTGCACGATTCCCTTTCGTCTCAACTTCACAACGGTTGTAGAGCTTCAAGAGCTTGGATCCCTCGTCGAGTGATGTCTTCCCTACCAGACTGTCAAATGACTTGATGAATTCAAAATAGCGAAGCGGACTGCCATCAAACTTCATCAACTCTACATTCTGCAGACTGATGGCTTCCAGGAGACTCTGCTGAGTTTGAACAGCACTTGCATATGGAGAAGATCTTGCTCTCGCACCTGGCATCTGGGAACCATCAACTTCTGGTCCGGTATTCGCCCCTACCGGTTCCTGTCCTCTTGGATAAGGGAGAGTATCATCTTGTTCCTGTGATACCGAGTAGGTCTGTCGCATAGCAACACCTGTTGTCTAGCAACACGTGACTGTTGCTCTTCACGAAGGCTGGAGTACACCTCCTCTTCAGCCTTAGCGACGGCAAGTTTCGTTTGCAACTCCAGTTGCCTCCTTTTCTGTTCCAGCTTGAGCTGCTCAATTTCAAGTTCCTGCTGCAACTGTAATGACCCAGCCTCTGCTGCTAAGGCCGCTGCTCGAGCCTTGACTTTCGCTCGAAAGCGCGAACTTGAAGTCGAACTCACAGTAGCTCGTGACATGACATTGCTGATGGAGTCTTCCGGTTTTATGGAATCAACATTTCCGACAGCACCCAATGAATCTGCTGGCTTGACACTACCTGCCTGGACAGCTCTCACTTGCTGTTTTGGCTGCACGCCATCTGTCTGTCCCACTGCACTCATATCGGCAGAGTTGAGTTGTCATGATCCCTTTGGGCCACTGTTGTTGAACTTGTGTAGGTGACGCTACTGAACTCTAAACCAAAAGCCGACTGCTGACGAATGAACGACTGATGACGCCTTTGTGTGTTACCATGCCGCTGTCTGGCAAACGAGCAAGGTTCAACCTTGGATTTAATGAAACAAAGAAAAGCCGGCAACGCCACCACCTCGATCGGGATCGCAGAGGGGTAGACCAAGCCTAGATAGTGCTAGCTACACCTATCATGTCCATGCACCTATTCCGCTCAGCTATTCCATGCTGCTTGCATGAACATCAGCCATATAGGCTAGGCGTAATGCGGTGGTGATAGCGGTGGGGAATTAAAATCATTTCAAAACCCCTGTTTTCATCAGTTAAACAATTGGAGCTGGAAGGCCAAAAGCATGCATATTCCCGGGGATTTGTGCGGGGTTTATTGGACTCATCGAGCCTCAATTATACCCTTCCATAGCTTTAAATTTCATGTAAATCACATTTTTTATAATTTCAAATAAATACTAAGGGAATTAAAATCATTTCAAAACCCCTGTTTTCATGTGTTAACCAATGGGAGCTGGAAGGCCAAAAGCATGCATATTCCTGGGGATTTATGGGGGTTTATTGGACTCATCGAGCTTCAATTATACCCTTTCAGAGCTTTAAATTTCATGTACATCACATTTTTCATAATTTCAAATAAATACTAGGGGAATTAAAATCATTTCAAAACCCCTGTTTTCATGTGTTAACCTATGGGAGCTGGAAGGCCAAAAGCATGCATATTCCCGGGGATTTATGGGGGGGGGGGGGGGCGGGGCCTTCAGTATACCTTATCAGAGCTTTAAATTTCATGTAAATCACATTTTTTACATTTTCAAAGAAAAACAAAGGGAATTATAATCACCCTAAAATTCCCTTTCGCGTGTTAAAGGGATACGCCACCGGGCGGCTGTGGGGAAAGTCAGGATTGCGTAAGCCCCATTCACTCGTACACAAAGTTTGTGCGTCGAACGCGTCAGTTGGACTACTGGGATTATATTTCGGACTGCACGAAGCCGACCGAATCTCGCACGAGAGCTCGAGCTCAGGCGGAGCGTGCAACATTGCGCAGCGACGAGTCTGTCCGACCGGGCAGCGGCATGATCAGAGAACGAACACGGTGCCCTCTCGCGGCATAAAAACGTCAATCTGCGATTGAGTATCCCTTTAACCTATGGCAGGCTAAATTTAACCTTTTGGTCAAAAGCATGCATATTCCCGGGGATTTATGGGGGGTTTACTGGACTCATCAAGCCTTAATTATACCTTTTCAGAGCTTTAAATTTCATGTAAATCACGTTTTTTATATTTTCAAATAAAAATTATGGGTTTTCGCGTGTAAACCTATGGTAGGAGAGACTTTTTTTGGGTAAAAAGCATGCATATTCCCGGGGATTTATGCGGGGTCTATTCAACTAGTTGAGTCTTTGTAAACAAATTTTAGGCATTTTACTCCCAGTGTTAAAGATCGTATGCTCGATCTGTAATGAAAAACACAAGTCAGAACAAGTCAGCTGCCCGGCAGGCAGTAGATGACAGGTTCGAATCCCGCTGGTTCCAATTTTTTCTGACTTGTGTTTTTCATTACAGATCGAGCATACGATCTTAACACTGGGAGTAAAATGCCTTAAATTTGTTTACAAATTAAAATTCCTCCCATCAAGCTTCTTCGTTTACTAGTTGAGTCTTAATTATACGTTTTCAGAGCTTTAAATTTTATTCAAGGCACATTTTTTCAAAATTTAATTCTGCGAGAATTATAATCATTCAAAAATTCCCGTTTTTGCGTGTTAACCTATGGGAGATGGAAGGCCAAAAGCATGCATATTCCCTGGGATTTATGCGGGGTCCCTTGACCTTTTGAGCCTTCATTAATCCTTTTCAGAGTCTCAAAATGTTAGCCACATTTGCACTAAATTCGAGGTAATACTAGAGGAACTTTAATCATTTTTAAAATCCATGTTTTCACGTGTTAACCCTATGGCAGATGACTCTGTCAAAAACCAGACATGATCCAAGGGATTCATAGCGGCATTTATTGACAAAAAAGGTTCAAGTAATGTTTCTTTAACTATCCATCCTTTTCCCTTGCAAAAATCAGACTTCAAGAAGATAGAGTAAGATATGAAATATCAAAAAAAGTGAGACATCTTTTCACGTGCTACACCTATGGAGAACGTATTTTTCCGAGTCTGTTTTTAACACAGCAAATTATGCCTCCAAAATGTACTACGGAAGTAGGTCACAGTAATCTGTCTTGATACTATTTAAAGTCTTTGCCTGTACTAACTGTACTGTCAATACCAGGCCCTATTGACACTGTGACCTTACCTACTTTCTAGTTTCAGACACAAATTCTATTTCTTATTCTATGTCTTATTCATGTATAGAAATGCACATTCTTTGTGCTTATTCAGTACATCTATAACCTCAAAATCCTGCTTTCATTTATTTTCATCATTTCTTTTACTGCTATTGAATTTCCACGGAACTGCTTATTTCTCTAACAAGATGTATGGACTACATCGTGCATCCACCCTACCGTACACATGTATCTAAGCATACACTACGTATCATACACGTGTTTGTACACATCTCGCATAACCATCATATTTCAGAATTCATAACTTCATAACCATGTACTTTTAAACCAATAATGAAAAGCTCATAATGCCTTATTTCTGACCATAGCATACTTAAACAGGACAGGAAACATTCAATTAGGCCTATCACAATATCCGATAACTGTCTACTTACAACATTGGGATCATCAAAATTCACTGAAAATAGCAGTGACTTTCGGTGACGGTGACACTACACGTTTCACGTTTCTTGGAAGTTGCAATATTCGAACGCCCTCTATAATAGCACATGCAAGGAATTGCAAGCCAGGGCTCTCGCCTATGACGTCGCAAACAAAATACTGTCTGCTTAATTTCCTTCCACAAAATACTGTCTACTTTACCCACCATGCCCACGTAAAACCAATCAATCATCAAAAGAACATTGAATAAGTTTGTCGCCCCAATCCCACAACGGATGCTAGATGTAAAGCATTCAACAGTTCTGGAGACTGATATGTACAAACTTATACGTTTTCAGTTAAAGGGATGGTAAACCCTGGACTTTTGGCCTACTGAGAGTGTTAAGAGCACAATTCTTGAAATTACTGTGAAAATTAACCTCTTATGAACGCTTGACGGTGGAGTAATTCACACTTTTGTGAGCAATGATCGTCTGTTACAGCCTGTTATCGGGGTTGGCCATATTTTTGATTCACCCGCGGTATGATGACGTTTTGTCGGACATGCCAAAGGGGAACTGTGATTGGCTGAAATTCGGAACGTCTTGTTCATTTTTATTATATTGGAGCATCCGAACGCCTGGCAGTACACCATTTTGAAACGCGTAATAATGGCGGCATCCGGGTACTTCTGGTCCGAGAAGTCCGACAAAACGTCACAGGGCGGGGCTTATCTGTTCAAAATGGCGACGCACACGATCGATATAGGACCTTCTAGCAGACGACAAAATGATATTTCTAACTACTTGTTGACGGCGTTAGGGGGGCCCAAATGTGTTGAAATTCGACATATATAATCAACAATGTGCCCTTCAACTAAACAGCTAACTAAATCGCCAGGATTTACTTTCCCTTTAAGACCTAGCTTGCTCAGCAGGACAAACAGAATGAATGAACATGTACAATGCGTCCCAGAAAAAAAGGAAACCCGTTTTTGGAGATATCTTGATAATGAAATAGGATTGGAAAAAAACATGGACACTTTTAGTAAGTATAAAGGGCTTTTGCTAAACAGTCGGGTAACGTCGCGTCGCGTTGGTAGAAATTTTCGAACATTTTTCAGGAAGCTGTCTTCAAGGGGACAAATTGAAAAAGAGTCCATCTCAGTATGATTTTTCCCGTTTTCAGGCTAAAAACGACAAACAAGGGAATAAAGAAAACAATAGAAGGATAATGCAAAGAAAAACATGAACTATAAAGAGAGAATAGAAGGGTAGGAAGGATGGAAGAAAATATGATGAAAGGAAACAAAGAATACAACAAAAGGAAAGTTGGAAAGTAAAAATAAGTGGATAAAAACAAAGAATAACATAAAGAAAGATAGAGACATAAATGATAGAAGGATAAAATATTAAGAGTAACATAAGGAAAGATAGAAGAGAAGATGATAATTTGAATAAAGGAATAACATAACGAAAGATAAAAGATGAAAGGAAAACAAAATGATAGGATAAAAGCAAAGAATGTTTTAAGGAAAGTAAGTAAAGATGGGAAGCAGAAAATGATTTTAAAAAGAATAATATGAAAGATAGAGAGAGAAATGATAGGATAAAAAAAGTTTAACTTATATAAAGAAAGACAGAGAGAGAAATGATAGAAGGATAAAGATTAACGTGAGGAAGGTGGGGGAGAAAATGATAAACAGGAAACAAAGAATATCATAACGAGAGGAAGGTTGGAAAGATAATTGATAGAAGGATAAAAGCAAGAAATGATAAAAGGGAACAAAGAATTTTGAAATTCATTAATTATGCAAATTTATTGTAATTAATTCAAAATCAACAGAAAATGCATTTATAATCATAAAACATTTATTTGATAATTCATTTTTCACATTTATCTTCAAGGTTCTATCAGAAATTACATAAATTAACAGCCATTCCACAGATCTACACTTCTGACATATATTACGCATCGCGTAATTACTAATTCAGTTGTTTTTAATCCTTTTATTAATTTTTTCTTTCCATCTTTCCTTTCATTACGTTATTGCTTTTATCATTTTGTTTTCCATCATTCATAATGTTACTGTTTATATTTATTCTTTTTATCCTCTTTTTTTATTGCTTTCCATCTTCACTGTGTTATTCTTTGTTCCCTTTTATCATCTTCTCTTCCACCCATGTTTATATTTATCTTTTTATCATTTTTCTCTCTATCTCTCGCTTTGTCATTTCTTGCTTTTATCCTTCTATCAATTATCTTTCCATCCTTCCTCTCTATTATATTCTTTGTTTCCTGTTATCATTTTCTCCCCCACCTTCCTCACGTTAATCTTTATCCTTCTATCATTTCTCTCTCTGTCTTTCTTTATATAAGTTAAACTTTTTTTATCCTATCATTTCTCTCTCTATCTTTCATATTATTCTTTTTAAAATCATTTTCTGCTTCCCATCTTTACTTACTTTCCTTAAAACATTCTTTGCTTTTATCCTATCATTTTGTTTTCCTTTCATCTTTTCTTTCGTCATGTTATTCCTTTATTCAAATTATCATCTTCTCTTCTATCTTTCCTTATGTTACTCTTAATATCTTTATCTTTCTATCATTTATGTCTCTATCTTTCTTTATGTTATTCTTTGTTTTTATCCACTTATTTTTACTTTCCAACTTTCCTTTTGTTGTATTCTTTGTTTCCTTTCATCATATTTTCTTCCATCCTTCCTACCCTTCTATTCTCTCTTTATAGTTCATGTTTTCTTTGCATTATCCTTCTATTGTTTTCTTTATTCCCTTGTTTGTCGTTTTTAGCCTGAAAACGGGAAAAATCATACTGAGATGGACTCTTTTTCAATTTGTCCCCTTGAAGACACCTTCCTGAAAAATGTTCGAAAATTTCTACCAACGCGACGCGACGTTACCCGACTGTTTAGCAAAAGCCGTATAAAGTCTCTTCTTTTATGTGATACCAAATACACGAAGATTTGTTTACGCTTCACCGACTTAGAACAATTTTACCAGCTTGATGTAAGAATCGATTTGCACAGAATATTGGTGCGAAGGTTTTAATGCAGATTATTCGAGTTTGTTTTCAATTCCCTTCATGTTGTTATCACGTTTTCTGTTTTGTCTTCAGTATCTTCTTTCTTGTGTTTGGTTTTCTGTTTCTGTTACAGTTTTCATGTTTCTGTTAATTCATGTTTTTCTTTTCATTTCCCCTTTTCGCTCACTCCTTGCTTTTAATGTGATACCTTTTGTTTCACTTCATGAATCATTTCCGGCTATTTGCATCTTTTCACTTTTTACACTTTCACAGTCTCCATGCATCCCCATTTTTCATTCCCGATTTCTTTTCAATCCTTTACATTCTTTAACTAAGTTATCTTCAATTCATTTCAACCTTCTTATTTCATTTCAGTGATATTCTAACCTCAATCTTTTCAATCTCTTGCATATCTCAACTTGCTCTCTTGCTGTCTTCTCTTGTTTTCCACTTAAAAGAATTGTGACACCGAATAACGACACACAAACAAACGATGAAGTTTTATTTCTTTTTATTTCATCCTTTACAAGGGCAACTGATAAATCTTGGACCGTGTAACTCTCTGTCTGCTTCTAGTAGTTGGTGCCGAATGCGTATCCTGTAAGGATATCATTGCACGTCCATTGGGATGTACATGTGGTAAGAAGACCTTGACATAGCAAGTCCGTTTCTTCTCGTCGAGACATGGGGATTTGCAGCTACTCCCTGCTGAACTGCAGCCAGGCGCGGATCCAGGGGGGGCCCAGCGGGCCCGCCCCCCTCCCCCCGGCCAAAAAAAAAAGAGGGAAAGAGAGAAAGAGAGAAGGAAAAGAAGGGAAAGGGAGAGAAGAGAGAAAAGGAAAAGAAGAACAAGAAGAAGAAGAAGAAAATTTCAAAAGGGGACGAAAGAGGCCGGCGGCCAAAAGGGCCTTGCCTCCCGCCGCGCCCAAAAAGAGTGAAGGAAGGGGGGGGGGGGGGGGGGGGGGGGAGGGAAAAAAGAAAGCAAACAAGTGGAAGGAGTCCGGGGCCGAAAGGGCCTTACCTCCCAGGGTGTGGTGTTGCCTGTTGCCTCTCCCCCCCCCCCCCCCTAAAAAGAGAGAGAGAGCAGGAAGGAAAGTAGAAAGAAGAAAAAAGAGGGAAAGAGAGAAGGAAAAGAAGAGAAAGGGAGGGAGGAAAAAAAATAAAAGAGGAAGAAGCGCGGAGACCGGCGGGACCGAAAGGACCTTGCCACTCCGTTCTCCCTCCCGGCAAAAAAGAGGGAAGGAAGGGGAAGGGAAAAAGGAGAGAATGGGAAAAGAAAAAAAATGAAATGAAAGAGGGGCCTCCCAGGCCCCTTGCAAAGGGGGCATGTTGCTTCCCCCTCCCCCCTCGCAAAGAGAGAGAGAGGAAGAGAGCGAGCAGGAAGGAAATTAGAAAGAACAAAGAGGGAAAGAGAGAAGGAAAAGAAGGGAAAGGGGGAGAGGAGAAAAAAGGGAAAACAAATAGGAAGACAAAATGAAAATGGACCAAGGGACAGCTATGCTCCGGAACCGAGTTGCCTCGGCAAATCCGAACTTTAACCCTAACCGGCTAACCCTAAACTTTAACCCTAACCGGCTAACCCTAACCTTAATCCTAAACTCCACTCTAAACCTAACCATAACCCTAACGGTTAACCTTAAACTAAACTCTAACCTATCCAAAACAAAAAAATAATAATGACATTTTCAATCTTGCCGAGACAACTTGGCCCCGGGGCAGAGTTGTTCTGGGTCCGAGTTAGCCGCTTGCGCGACATTAACGTCAACGTCTACATGCAGTGCGTCCCACAAAAAGTGTACAGTTGCCATCTGAGCATTTTGAAATGTTTTTAGGAAACTTTCATACTGGTGGATTATAGCCCAAAGACTCTTCTATCAAAGATTTCAAAAGAATTAAAAGGGTAGAAAGCAGGGAGTCAGGGACAAAAATAATATTTTCTGTATCAGGGCTATTTTTCGTACTTCTTTTCATTCCAAATTCCATTTTGTATTGAACCTAATAGCAATTTATGGGGGCTCTTTTGCAACTTGCGAGGGCTATTTCTTTGTTTACATTTGAGGGGGGGGGGGGGTGAATTGCCTGTAGCCCTCGTGTAATTTTTTCCCTGGTACAATGTCCTCCGTGTCGAATCGGTATATAACCTTCACTATTTGCTGGATTAGAGGCGCACGCCACAACGCCTAGTTCTTTGTATCTATAAGATAAATGCGACTGCCTATTATGCCTCCGCCCTTTTTTTTTAAAGATATCGCGATGTAATTTCATAATAACTTGGCCTCTGTGACCCTACAGTTTTGACCTACTTCAAAATTTAATCACATTGTCTTCCTAGTCGTTTGATGCAGTTGAATGACCTCACATTGTTTATTTCATTTTGAAATGTTGAATTGTTTTTTGTACAGACGTGTATCATTCAGATATGATTATTTACGTCTGGGACCGACCTTTAATATCACCGTCTAAAAGACGTGACTCATACTCGATCTAGGGTTCTCTGAGTCTGCCTCAGTTTATAACCCCCACTTTTGGCTGGATTACAAGGCCTATTGCTTTTGCTGTGTATCTTTTATCATTCTTGTCCTTTGTATATTTGAATTATGCTTTTATAATTCATCATGTATCAGCTATTAGCTGTCATCTTGAACATCGTTCAATAAAAGCGTATCAAATCAAGTGTGAACGTCATATTTCTTATGAAAAAGTATGCATACAGCATACTAGCCAGTGGAACTTCTTTTGTACTTGTATGAAAGAAAGTGTTTGGAACTTATAGTGCACATGATGCAATTTCAGGTGCGATTTTTCTTAGTGAAACGCCTTGCCATTCTTGTGGAATACTGGAATACTCTCTTCTTTTTTTAAACATTTGTTTAACCTTTTATACAGTAATACAAATATGTACAACCTTTTGGTTTTAATCATGTCAACGGTTATCCTTAAGACGTTTAGATACTGTTGATGATATTTCCACCTATTTTCAACAATATAGTGGAAAATCAAATTTTAACATTTCTTCAAAATATTCATGTTAACAGTAAAATTCTGCATGGATATTATATTAGTATTATTCTTTTACAGGCACAAAGAAACACAATAATGATCATGCTTTGGAATGTAAGTGTATCATTATAATTACACTTATTGTTTTATTACATCTTGTGTAATAGTATGCATACCAGCTTGTGGAACTTTTTCGTGCTTTTACTGTATGAAAGAAAGCGTTTGGAACTTATAGTGCACATGATGCAATTTCAGGTGCGATTTCCTTAATAGATATCATGCATATAATAGAGCATATCAATAAAGTCTATTTTTTTAATCATACCATTCCCGTGTTCGATATTGTCTTTATTATCTCGTGCGACAATTAATGACTGGTTTGCACAAAAAAATATTAGTGCTGTTCCTTTTGAAATTTGATTTACAGTATATGCAATTTCAGTCTTTTCAGATACATAACTGTTTGATATCTTCGCCGACTGTCGCCGAGGAGTAATGAACCCTTAGTACGGCTCCTGGCTTCCTGCAAGAGCCGACGCAGTGCTAATAAGGATCCACGAAACTCAGCGTTTAGGGCGGATTTCGAGGAAGTTAACGTACATGACCATAATGACACCATCAGAAACAGACGTTAGTTATTACCGAACAAAAGATGAATAAGTAGACCCTCGAAATCATAGGTGTCAAATTGTAAATATTTTCTTTCGGAATTTAGAAACTTTAGTCATTATAATATGATCTGTATGGACTTTAAAAATTTCAGAATGTTCTTCCGGCGGGAGTGAAAGCCCTTTATATGCTTTTGCACCCCCCGCCCACCCCCCCCCCGAGGAAATCCTGGATCCGCGCCTGACTGCGCAATGTTGTCCTCTGTTCGGACTGACCTTGGCCTCCCAGATCGGCCTTTGTTGAGGTTTAAACTTGTACCTTCATTCTGGTATTTTCTAACGTTCTTCCAGATCGTTGACTTTGACGGAACATTCCGATCAGGAAACCGACGACGGAAAGCTTGCCTGGGCAACTTCCTGAAGGCTTCCAGTGCGGTTCCATTCGGTTACTAGGAAAACTCTTTGCTGTGTTGTTAGCTGCATGGTTGATTAATTATACGAAGACTGATAGCATGCTCATAGGCACGCGTAACATATTAGCAAAGTATAATACCCTTAATGTGAAAGTAAATAATATGATCTTACAAAAGGTTGAAACCACTAAATACCTTGGACTTCATATTGATAAGGAATTGAAATGGGATATTCATATAAATAACATGTGTCAAAAAATTAGCAAGCTTGTCGGTTTCCTTGGTCGATTAAGACATGTTGTAAATGAATCAAGTTTAAATTTAATCTATAAATCGGTCATTATACCACATTTCGATTATGGAGATGTTGTGTGGCAATCTGCTCCTAAAAGTTTTCTTTCACCTTTGCAAAAAATCCAAAACAGAGCGGGTCGCATCATTATGAAAATCAATCCTTTTTCTCATACATCAAATCAACATATTCACGACAAATTGGGTTGGGACCTTCTTGATTGCCGCTATAACAAACACATGTGTACAATGATTTATAAGATTTTGCATAATTTCACCCCAAATTATATGTCTGACAATATCACAATAAGAACTTCCAATTACACACTCCGCTCTAATCAGAATTTATATCTCCCAAAGCCAAAGTCTAATCATTGTAAAAGAACTTTTTTCTACAGGGGAATTTCCATTTATAACCAACTACCCAATGAAATTCGAAGTGCAACATCTATTAGATCCTTTAAACTGCTATTGAATCAATATTATAAATGAGCATATAAGTGGGGGGGGGGGGGGGGGGGGGTTGTCTGGGTTCGGGTATAGTCATTTTCATTTTATTAATTTGTAACTTGGTTTGACTGTAGTTTGCAAATTTGATTGATTTGTGTTTTTTTATTATTTTGTTTCTCTTTTTTTTAATGTATTTTTTATTATATAATTGTGTTATGATATAATTTTTAATATATAATGCTATGTGGGACCCCAAGGAAGAACAGGAGATTGCGTGCGAGCAATTCCTTATATAATTATAAAGATAAATTAAGCGTGGCATATCCAAGATTCTCTTAGTTTTATTGGTAGCGTATCGAGGAATGCACGTGCCCCTACATGCCAGCCAAAACCGAATCTGGTATATCTTAGTTACACATCGAATGAAAGATAATGTGGCCCCCGGCACAGAAGGCACCTCCTTGCTTGAACGAAAATTCAGAATAGAAGGCATCTGATGATTTGTTATTGTTCGTCAGGTGTGAGCCCCCACCCCCTCCCCCTGCGTTCCTGGATACGCCACCAATATAAATAACTTAGGTAAATTATTTGTAATGTTCTACTGTAGCAGTTTGAGACGACAGGCGAAGAAAACAGTATAGGGGCTTGCTCCGAAGCCCTCACCAGAGCAATAGGGCCTAATGGCTACCAATTGTACGAAAAAGGGGGAAAATGCCCTCCGTATTTTGAATTGAATTAACTAGTAACCAACAATAGCAGCTGATGATATAATTTATTTATTACCAGTCCTATTCTGTCTTTGTAGGAATATCCCATTCCTTTTGCCCCCGCTCTCTTTGTCTCTCTCTGTCTCTCCCTTCCTGCCCCCTCTCACAGGCTTTCATTTTTTCATACTCTCTTATTCTCTTAATCTCTCTTACAACCGATCTGTAAAAATGACTCCAAGAGAAATAAGGAAACATAATAATGATCTCTCTTTGTTGGTTTTTCCCCAATCTTTCAATTTAATGAGATTTTTTTAGAAAATCGTAAACAAGATATAACATATAATGGAATTTTATCTGATTCTAAAGTTAATCATGCTGGTGTTCCCCAAGGTACACGCCTTGGGCCATTTCTTTTTCTGATTATGGTTAATGATTTATGCAAGCAATCTCCCTTACCTTATTTTAAATATGTTGATGACCTTACTTTAGTACAATATCGTAAAGCAATGGACGTTTCACAATTACAGTCTATACTCCATTCTATTCAGTATTGGTCTCAGTTAAACAATATGTCATTAAATCCGTCTAAGTGTTTTACTCTACAGGTTACTTTTATTAAAAACCCTCCCCAGCCCGAGGTTCTCTTTATAAACAATTCTATGTTGTGTAATGTACAGAGCGCTAAAATACTTGGAGTCATAGTACAGTCTGATTTCAAATGGAATGTAGTGAAAAGGTGCAATAGAAAACTGCTTATGTTAAGAAAGCTTAAGAAATTAAATTTACCCTTGAAAGATCTAGCTTTGATATACACAGGTTATATACGACCGTTATTGGAATATTGTTCTCCAGTGTTTCACAGCAGTCTTATGTATGAACAAACACATAATCTTGAAAGAGTACAACGTAGAGTTTTTAAGATCATTTTAGGACAAAATTACATTTCATATTCAAATGCGTGTACAGTATGCGACTTACACACTTTAGAGGATAGAAAACTAGCGCTATGTAGAAAATTCGCAAAAACTGTAACAAGTCACACTGTTTGTCCTACCTGGCTGCGTCCCAAAAAAGAAATAAAAATATCATTACGTCATGTTCCTGTTTATCGCAAATTCAAATGCAAAACCAAACGTTTCAAAAACAGCCCACTACCGTATTTTACAGATTTACTTATTACAACTGAATTTATCTATTATACCATGCATGAAAGGATATCTGTTAGATACGCAATATCTATTCTGGTCTTTTATTTTCATATATACTTCTCTTAAGCCTTAGTCACAACTGCCCGTACGTTTTTCAGGACGCACGGTTTCTGCGTTTTTTCGGGGTTGGAAAAAAACGTAGAGGTCCGTGGCAGTTCGCACAGGGAGTATAAGTAGTAGCGTGGTTGCGCGGGCTTCAAACGCAATGAACACGTATGTCTTGCAGTTAACGTGCGGCACGCAAGGCGTCAGTACGCCTCAGTCGGAAATTTAATCGTGAGTGTAACGTGCAAATGCCGTGCGATTTGTATGTGCTCCGTGTAGATGATGCAAGGTTCACGTCCGTTAATCGCACGTACACCGTACGTGTTGCAATAACGTACGGGCCTGTTTCGCCACACTCACGCCGGTATTAGGGTGAAAGCAAGATGAACGTACTAAAACCGTACGGCGACAGTACGGTCGGCGGTGGATTTTCACCCTCTTAGCCCCACGTGTTCTCTTCTGACCCCTGCCTCTCTTGCTCCAGGCATTGTGATTCAAGAGTCAGTCCTGATTTAGAAAATGTCTTGAAGAAACGTCGGACCTCCTGAAGACACTGAAAATTCTGAGCGAAAGAGTGAGAGCTCTGTTGCCCGCACGGTTTTTATACCGGCCCCAAATTGGTCGTACGTTGCACGCACGTGTTTGCATGCGCCGTGGGTGGGACACACGAAGCACGCAAGTCACATGTACGTTTTCAGCTATGATTGGATACCTGCGTGACACGCACGTGCTTCCTGCGGTTTTCACGCGGTTTTTACCCCCAGCAAACGTGCGACCCACCCACGCTATTCGCACTACCCCCTTGCGGAGACTGTGAGTGTTCATTATGTCCTGTCCACGGGCTGCCTGTCGTAGCGAGAACGCAGAAAATAATGTGCAAACACATTTTCGGCCTACGGCTTTAGCGTGCTGTCTGCGAACTCGAAATTCCGTACGAACAACCTGCGTCCCCCTTGCGTTTCCCCAAATTTCTGCCCGTAAACCACCCGTAAACCACCCGTACAAGCCCGTACGGGCAGTTGTGACTAAGGCTTTACACAATCATTCAATTTTCTGCAATATCATACTTGTATTTTATTTGACTTACCATTTCCAAACATGATGTGCTAGTCTTTTCTCTTCGATGATACAGCCTTCTATTTATTCTCTATAAGACAGTGCTACATGCAATACAATCTCAATATGAAAACTGCAACTGTGTTTTTATTACTGTAAATGTATTCTATTGCTGCCATTTTACCATTTTAAACATGTTTTTAAATAAGTGTCAATATAGATATTAGATATTCGATTTTTATATTTGTTATGCCAACTATTCGTGTAAACATGAAATATTCAGCTCTGCTGCCCTTCGTGTGAAATGTATTGTACATGAATTGCGAATACAATTAAATCATTGAACTGAAATGAGATCGAGCACCAAAACTATGCAATCCCATTTTTCAAATCCATGACAGAATAGCAGGGGGGGGGGGGGGGGGGGGTGTCAAACTACAGGTATACACGTGCTCATGCCTAAAATGGGAATAAAACCGGATCGAGCTCCATTAGTTTGGAAGCCCATGAGGCAAATAATGTCGGTCTGTTAACCCTCCGAGAAAACTTGTAAAAAGGCCCACCCCGCAAGACTGACGTGACAGACACCCCCCCCCCCCCCCCCCCCCCCACTGAGCATCTTTTGGAGGGCTGGCGAAATATCCCCCCCCCCCACTGACTTTGGGAGGGATGGCGAGAAGAAAAAAATACGAATCTCCCTTCAAGCAGTTCCCCAAAGTTGACAGCCCTGCATTTGTGCCCCACCCTTATTCTACATCCTGCATTCGCCCCTGTCATGGACTGTCTGATTTGATTTGATTTGATTTTAGTTTATTTTATTCGTCAGGTATATTGCAATACAAACACATCGAGGTACAATCACAGGATAGCCCATGAAAGCCGAAATGGCTTATTTCCAATGGGGTCCTTACCTAAATAATTCATAAAAATACACTAAGAAAACACATTAGTACGGCTACGAGACTATCGTACAAGTACGACAAGTAATAAGAATGTACTAAAGTAGCAAAATAAAACATAACATTTTTATAAAGTAGGCGAAGATTACATAAATGTGAAAACAAGACTTACTCAACGGAAAAAAAAAACTATATACAGAAAATCATAATGAAACTATCGATAATAAACGTTGGTTACATAAGTCATATAATATACACTCTTAGAAATGTTAGGTAAATGCCACTGGGTAAATGAAGATTGGGCGTAGGTTGGTTAAATTTTGCTCAACTTTTACATGCATTTACCCAACATGTGTCAAAAGATAAGAATGAAATTGGTAAAGTTTACCCAATGTTGGTCGGATACATAACTACCCTTATGTTGGGTATATTTTGGGTAAAATTTTGCCCAAAATTTCTAAGAGTGTAGGAAAAAACCCTCTGAGCTACAACAAGGAGAGGAGAAATACAGTTATGGAGTAGACACATTTTTCAGATGATGCTTCAAAACCCTTTTAATATGTAAAAAATTCTTAACTGACTTAACATGATTTGGGAGGGAGTTCCAGAAAAGAATACCGTTAAAATAAAAGGAATTTCCAATTTTACCTTTTCGCTTAGGCACTACGAAATTAAATTGACTATTTCTAGTGTCATGCCCATGAACACTTGAAGAGCGAGTAAAATTATTTGAAATATAGTGATCTGCATTAGAGTAAAAAATCTTATGTACATGGTGAATTAAAAGTTGTGATCTAAGGTTTATATGAAGAAGACCAGCTGTTTCAAGTTCACTCTTCCCGATGTGTGTTCTTGGTGGTAAGTGATAAATAAATTGATAAATCTTACAGTCTTATTTTGAATTATTTTTAACTTGTTTTGATCCACCTTGCCTAGACTGCAGTACCATGCCGCATTAGCATAATGAAATAAACATTGTATTAAGGAAAAACTTAAAATGCGTCTTGATTTTAGAGTCAGAATCGTATCGATAATAGGGTTCAGAAGCCCCCTCGATCCCACTACATTGTCGGTCTCTCGGGGCTGTCAGTTTCGTTGGCTGAAGCCAAAGTAACGACGATCAGCAATCAAAAAACTTTGACGAGCCAAGTTTGAGGAAAACACTTTTGGCAAACTGACAGAGTTCCATCGGCAACGCCACCACCTCGATCGGGATCGCAGAGGGGTAGACCCTAGCCTTATGCCCTATATAGCCTAACTAGAGCTAGACATCTTGTATGTCGCTATTCAGCTCAGCTATTCCATACTGCTTGCATGATCTAACATCAGTCATTTGGCTAGGCGTAATTCGGTGATAGAACATTGATTATATGAATTTATGGATTTAACACATTGAATTTTGCCTCTTGTACATTTGAAATATAATAGTGAACTCGAATTTCGTTAGAGTTTCTTCTAATACCGGCTAGGCTGGGCTTGCCTTCGTGCGGACATACGTCTGCTACACACATGGCGCACGATCTCAGTGGATGTCGTCGATCTTACGTGATCGATACTACACGCCCACATTAGGTCATCGATAAGAAATTAACAAACGGAATTCACGTGATATGTGGCAAATTATTTTGTTTTTGCGCAAAAGCATACCCGGGGATTTATGCGCTGTTTATTGGACTCATCGAGAATATACACTTTACTTTCAGAGCTTTAAATTTCATGTAAATTACATTCTTCATAATTTCAAATAACGATCGCTCTTGATACCAACAAAGATCATTACCGGTAATACAAGCAAAATGTACGGAAGCTTAAAAGTGCCACCAAGATCATGGAGATGACTAGATAATTCCTCGTCTTCTCGACTTTTTTGGTCCGAGAAGGCGAGATCCGGCCTATCGTATTTTTTACTTCTTGGGTCGAAGAAGGCAAGAAGGTGAGATCTGGAATCTCGTCAATTCGACTTCTTGAGTCAAGGAAGGTGAGAAGGTGAGATTCTCGACTTCTAGGGTCCTAGAAGTCGAGAAGACGATAGACCAGATCTCGCCTTCTCGACTTCTCGGACCAAAAAATGTCGAGAAGACGAGATGCCAGATCTTGCCTTCTCGCCTTCTCGGACCAAAAAAGGTAAAGAAGACGAGGAATTATCTCGTCATCTCGGTGGCACTTTTATACTTCCGTACAAATGATAGTCCACTTGTCCAAGTGCATTACTGTACATTATCAACAGCCCCGACAAGACTGTCACATACGTCAGTGATATGCATAGGTACTATGGTTATCCCAGGGAGGTGGATCCTGAACTGTATCACCTCGAGTCATACGACCTAATATATTTTTAGTATTTCAACATTCCGTGGTTTGCAGTATTCCAAACCGTATATAAACTTGAATGAGATGATTTTAGGCGGCACAATTCTGAATACATATACTATTCTCTGAGTCCTGACAATTAATGGACTGAAAATTACAGATATTTGAATTTGACCTTGGTCACCATGGGGTAAAATTGAACATTGACCTGACCTTTAATTCGTGAACTCGACTTGAATATTATCAAGGCATTCGGCAGCACATACCCGTCAAAGACAAATCAATTCTAAACAGAATACTATCCATTTGAAGTTCAACTTTGACCTTCAATTGACCCCTTCTGACAATAAATAAATTAATGATCTCAGATATACGTTCTACACACCCAAACCCTTCATTTAAACATTAGACATCTATAATAAGTATTTTACACAAAGTTTTGCAAATGTTTAAGGCAACACTAAACAAACATGGACAATTATCAATGGTCTTTTCACTATGAACATGGCGAACAAAGAAGCGGACAAATTATACAGCTACTCATTGTACCTTTTCCACAATTGCCGAGGTAGACAAAAGAACATCCCTTCATTGCTATTATGTAAAAATATGTAGAACATGTGCCACAAGTATATTCACCTGTTCTACTTATTTTACATAATAGCAATGAAGGGATGTTCTTTTGTCTACCAGAACAATTGTGGAGGGTACAATGAGGAGCTGTATATTTTGTCCGCTCTCTTTGTCATCGTGTTCATAGTGTTTAGGGCAAAGTCTAATAAAAATGACATTCCAAATACTTTACAATTTAATAATGAAACCACTGACAGTGATGCAGATACAAGTATCTGTGAATTTTTCAACGAGTACATTACTTTATTAATATAGGTCCAAAATTGAAATCAACTCTTGATATGCCTGTTGGTGATTTTAAAAAGTATCTAAAGAAAACAGAAATTACTGCTCTCTTTACTCCATTTACTCCAGGAGAATTAATAAACATAGTAGATAAATTACAGAGTAATAATTAATGTAGTGCTTTCGGCATTGTAGATATCAAGTTAAAAGAATTATTCATATGATTTGCAGTTCTTATGTGCAGTATTCAATTCTTCATTAGTAACTGGGTTCGTACCATATCAACTCAAAATTGCTCAAAATATTACGATTTGTAAAGGTGGTTCCAAAGCTGAAATAGCTAATTATAGACCTATATCATTAATTCCAGTGATTTTCTAAAATGTTAGAAAGGGCTGTGTATAACCGCTTATCTTCCTTTGCATAAACATAACATTTTGGTTAATTTTCAATTCGGTTTCGAACAGGGCACTCCATGGCCTCTGCTTCAGCTGAATCTACATGCCGAGTTGCTCACATTTTTTGGTAAATCTGAAGTCATGATGGGGTTGTGTTTAGACCTAAGTAAGGCCTTCGATACATTAGATCATAAAATTATACTTGCGAATTTATTTGATTACGGAATACGCGGTGTTATTAAATTGTTTTAAGAGTTTGTAAACAAATGTTTAGGCATTTTACTCCCATTGTTAAAGATCGTATGCTCGATCTGTAATGAAAAACACATAAAATGCCTAAAAATTTGTTTACAAATTAAAATTCCTCCCATCAAGCTTCTTCGTTTACTAACCATTGTCTACGGCGGACCGTTTGAATATTAATGAGTCAGAAAGAAGAGGATTTTGGGTATTTTATTCCAGTTCATCGTGACTTGGCCGTGAACCAGAATAGCCTGGTGGTTAAGTCGCTATTTGCAGACGACACCAGTGCGTTTATGTCGCATAAAATGTTCAAATTTTACAACAGGAATTTAGTAATGAAGTAAACAAATTATTACATTGGCTTGGTTAGAATAAATTAATTTTGAATATTAATAAAACTAACTATATGGTATTTACAAACAAAAAGATCAAACTTAATGACATAAAACTTCTGGTAAATAATCACAACTTCCAACGTGTATCAGTAAATAAATTCCTGGGAATAGAAATCGATTAAAAACTTTCATGGAATGAACATACTGGTGCTGTTCGCAACAAGATTTAAAAAAATAATGGTATTCTAAACAAAGTTAGATTTTTCCCCAAAGGTGTTTTAAGAATTTTATATAATTTGATTGATTGATTTATTACCACCAACAACATTTAATTACAATACATTTTTTTTTACATACAATGATATTTACATATAAATGAAAGCCAGATAATAGCACATGTGCTAGTCGAGCCTGACCCACAACAACAACAACAACAAAGTATTTTGATAAAGTTCAATTAATACCCAAATTAAAAATAATAATAGTTAACAAACCAGTTACAAAAAGTAGAAAGAAATTATGTTAAATACATTTTTTGTACATATACAGACTATTTACATAAACTTTTTCATTTATGATTTACTCAGCAAGTGTGTCGTAACAGAATTTCGAAACCTACTTCTAGACCTGGTTAATTTGATTTTAAAAGGTAATCTATTCCAAAATTCACTACCAATGAAAGACAATGAAAATTGTCCACTTTCATTTTGCCTTGTGGAGTTCCTATGCTGTATAGTGTCACAGTAATTTACTAAAGTATGAGGCAAGTTGTTATTATACAAATCAAAAATGAAAGTAGAAATTGAATGGTCATGCAAATCATATACATTAGGTACTCCACAAGGCAAAAGGAAAGTGGACAGTTGCGTCTACCAAAATCCTTTCATTAAGGATTCGATAATTACTTAATGTATTTGATATCTGTAAATATCATATTGCAGTTTTTATGTACTTGTGTCAAAATGAATTAGTACTATATGCACTCTTTAAGTATTTGAAATTGAATTCGAGTTTCCATAAATATGAAACTAGAAATGCATCTAATTACCACCTACCACAAATTAAAAAAACTCTAACGAAAAGATTGATTTCCGTTGATGGTCCAACAAATTCGAATTCCATTCCCATTGTTATTAGAAATTGTCGAAGTTTTCAAACTTTTAAAGAAAAAGTATAAAATGTATTCAATTGAATTTTACAACGTGCAATAACTCATCAGGCCTTCTTCTCCCCTTTCCCCCATCATGTTTTGTTAAATTTCATGCCTCATACAGTACAACAGTTAATTTCTGTGCACTATAACTTAGATTATTGCACGGGGAATCTATAACAGCTCTAGGGATCTAGGGGCAGATCTAGGGTTCTGTTTACTGTAACAATTATTGCATGTTCTATTTATGCACCATGACTTGACTATATGAACTCCAAATACTAAATTATCCCTCGTGCAGGTCTATTTCACCTAAAAATTGCATTTGGGATAATTAAGTATTTGATGTGCACATAATAAAGTATAGTGCATGATAGACCATGCACTATTTATATGACATACAATACATCAGGGATGGGCTCTCGTATTGGGACTTTATTCCTTTTTAGCTCTTCCCTTTGCTCTCATCATGATTTGTTTGGATGTATGTTCTTAAGTATGTCTATTATTGTATAATTTGTAAATGTAATTATTGTAAATGTTATGTATTTTTCAATGATGAAAGCAAATAAAATCATATACAAATCATACAAATATGATACGTACATTAAAATATATAAGATTATCATCCGTCAACCAGTAATGCGGTTTAAGCCCCAATACGCATGAAAGAACGGGGAATAATGTGAAAAATACAGGTTTTTTTTTGCAAAAAGACGGGGTGGGTAAGGGGGTGGAGGAGGAGGAGGAGGGTACTAATGCCGGCATAACCTGTGCTGGGCTGCTGGCTACAAGATCATTTGTTATTTTTTAAACACAACTACGTGCAAGTTTTAAATGGTTTTAATTATATTCCTGATAGTAGACCTAGGTTATATGAAATCAACAAACACAATCATACATGACAAGCCTACAATCTGTGTGTATACATGCACAATGAAAACTATTTCCATGTTGAAGTTTATACCAACGGTGCTTAATAATTCTGACAAATATTATTTTGTATACAAGAATACGCTAATCAACGTGGTAAAACAAGACATTTTCATCAGGCGTGAAAAAAGAACAATCGAAAAGATATGTTTTTTTTAAGGGCTACCCGTTAGTAATTAGCCACAGACCACGAGTCATGAGAAACGTTTTCAACTTTGTACCTTCTGGAAAACGCGCAATAAAATTTAAAAGCAATCAGGAAGCAATCCAAACTCAGGTATGCATCGAAACTGTAAGCTACATCTGAATAGTTCATCATATGACAAAGTCATGGCACATCCATGGGTTGAAATCGACCCTACTTGGGGGCCCTTTTTCTGGGGGGGGGGGGGGGGGGGGCCTCTGAGGGCAAAACCCGGCGGCTTCGTTCGGGCTGACAAAAATATCAAATGTAAAATGGGGTGACTATTTCGGGACAGGCTTCTGGCCTCCATGTTAAGATAGAAGCAATAATGTGTCAAAATTGATCCTCGCTAGTCTATTTATCAGAATGTAGGGGTATAGTATGTTATTTTTTCCGCCTTGATTTTACCCTGTGGATGTGCCCCCGTACCCCTGTTTTTTGCCCCCCCCCCCCACTTTGAAAGACGCTCCGCCGCCTCTGAGACACATGCAGAGATACAGACATGCACAGATTAAGGGCAGGGGAGACAAAAAGACAGATAAATAGAGAAGGGGGCAATAAAAAAAGAATAATGAGTAACAGACAAGGTGATAGACAAAAAAAGAGACAGGCAGGGGGTGCAAATAAAGACTTGATACAACATAAAACAAGATACATGGTGTCTAATAACATTAACCTTCTATTCTATTTTACGAAAACAACATATAAGAACGAATAATCAGTTATATTTCTAAGCTAAACCTAATTTAGTTTCTTTGTTTGAAAATGAAATGTGCATGTATTTCTAGTACAAGTGATACAGCAAGCGAATATAAATCCTGTAGCGGCTTGTCTAAAGTTCGCCCCCTCTCAATATCAATATGCTTACGAATTTGACGAGATGACGCTATTCATTTGTTACCTTGTGTTTCAATTTCTAGGGAACTGGACGAAGAATTCCCGAAATGTTAAAAACAATTGATATATTTAGCCATGACTAATACTTTGACTTCCTTATATCTACAGAATGTGCAGTCACATACAATCATTTTACCTCGTGTCTGGAAAGTGGATCTGTTTTTGTCTTGACCTTCCTTTTTTTTTTTTCCTATTTTTATTGCAACTTTCTATATTTGTACCTACGGTACATGATATTTTACTAAAAGTGAGAAATCACGAATCAAATATAAAATCCCTTAAAAAGACACGTTCATGAGAAATAAAGTTGCTTTATAAACAAAAGTACAAAATTAGGGTACTTGATCAGTGAAAGTTTGAGAAAAATCCGACAAAGAATATGAGAATTATGAATTTTTAAAATTCTATGGAAATCTCAAATTGGCAACTCCGGGTCATTTGACTGTGATATCCTGTGATGTCATGGATTCACTACTCTACATTTGTTCTTGTACACAAATATGACCCAAAATATCCCTTTTTTCTCGAAATAGTAAAGTAGTAGAGTGAGTTTTAAAAAGAGGACATGCCAAAACGTTTCACCCTTAATACTGCCTCGAGCATAGGAATAAAGAAGATGCTATACACACACACATGAAAAAATGAAATATAATTACTTTTAATAATTTTTAATATACAAGTATAATTTTTCTTTTTGTGAATATCCTATTTCTTACAAGATGATATGCAAAAATATGTTAACCTCACTATACTTCGAGCACAGGAATAAAAATGATGTTTTTTAAAGAAAAATAATGACATTTAATGTACAAAACAAATTGGAAAGTAGTGAATCCATGACATCACAGGATATCACAGTCACATGACCCGGAGTTGCCAATTTGAGATTTCCATAGAACTTTAAAAATGCATAACTCTCTTTTTCTTTGTCGGTTTTTTCTCAAACTTTCACTGATCTATTTCTGTAATTTTTGTGCGTTTATTTAAAACAACTTTTGTTCTCATGTCTTCCTTTAAAGAAATGTGGGCGTACTTTGTGATACTCTAAACTTTCCATAACATGTGAGTGAATGGAATTTTTCATTTGTAACAAAATTGAAAATAAAAATATATGTTACAGGCAGAACAAATTTCCAAAGTATAATACACCAGTACAGCTGGCTCGAAAAACCATAGCTGATTATTTCTCTGTACTATTCTTTTATAAAATAAAAGATAATGTATGATAATATTTCGAAAGAAGAAAGGATGGAGAAGCTATGATATCTATAGCCATTAGCATAAACATAATTATAACTAATCATTTTTACTGACTAAACTTTTTTTCTTACTTCTGAATGAAGGAAACTTTGAATAACTTTGAATAACAGCAACATATGATACTGATAAAATATGACGTGTTTTATGTATATATTGGCTAAATATAATATGTAACCAACATTCAGGTTACACAGCGATACAATTTTATATAAGAGTTTGGGTGAATGTCCAACTCCACGTCAACCGGATCTGGAATGATTTAATCACTTATTTTGTTTGTTATAGCCCTATCATTCGCCTATACCCAAACCCTTCCAAACTGAAATAATAAACAGAATCTAGTTCTGATTTGAAGAAATTATAATGTTCCGGGCATGTCTTCGGGTAAAATATCTGAAATACACAATATTTGAATAAAACCTTTTTCCATCCTTGATTTCTGAATGACTCCTAAATTAGACAGGATAAATCAATAAAACTCTACGCCCCTTTGAATATTTAGAAGAAAGCATGCTAGGCTATCCAATGAAGTCACTGGCCCAGGGGAAGGCGACAATAGTGTGATCCTTGTCTGGAATCATGGTGACTATGGTAACGTAAATAATAAGGAGGGGTGTGTTCACCAAGAAAAATTTGGGCAGGTTCGGAGTGACTGCGGTTCTTGCATTCCGCATCTTGCATCCTGGCAGATTGTATTAGTGAGAAACGCATCTGGCCACTGCAATGAAAACGATAATGAATCATTAGTGCAAGGATTTGCTTCATTCACAATCACACAAACACAAAAATGTAATCGCGCTTTGGGCAGGTGGACTGACTACAGTCGCTGTTTTCCATCTTGAGATTGTATGTTTCAAACGCATATCCAGTTATAAAAAAAAAGGTGATTTAAAACACGGATTTCATTGTGAACCTTTTTTGCACCCAGAAAATAGAAAATTTAAAATAAATGGCGTTCAGATGGCGTCATGCGGTATTATATATGAGTGCCACGCGTCGGTTGCTATATCTCTGCTTGAAAATTTTTTTCTTAACTTTTGAAAAGAATAATCAATGAAATGTTTGAAGTTGAGAAATTGCATACACCAATCGTTGTATATAGCTGTAGAAAATAAAATCGGAATACAAATGATTAGCGGATGATGTCGAATGGTGTTGAAAACAAAACAAACAAAATAATATTGAACATTTCTGTTTGACAGAAAAGGTTGAGTTCTGGGAAAGACAGAAATTAGAGCTTTCTTTTTAATATACCTTTGTGGAAGAATATGTGGAAGAACAATGTGCTATGAAAAGTATTGTGCTTGAAATGCTCTCATTTCCAAATATGAATCAAAAGAGTTTAGAACTTTGGTTCATATAATGATACGCACTTTTATGTCAGTGTGTAGCCCCATTTACGCATGTCTGTGTCCAACATATTTATTGTTAAAAATTCAGTTGACTTTTTAAAACTAATTTCAAAACACAGAGATATCAGATATCTTAAGACACACAGCAAGCATAAAGGTTCCCCATTCGAACTTTTTGAAGTGGTCGGAGAAAAGAATGTGAACATCTAATGCCATTCAAATCACGCATTGAAATCGAAGAAGAACTGTTGCAGAACGAACCACCACAACTCACAATACAACGATAATGGAACTTGAACATACATCGCCAAGAATAAGAAAACTGTATTTTATACCGGGCGGCACTTGGGGGGGGGGGGGGGGAGGGGGACGCAAAAAACGCAAAAGAGAAGGATAAAGGGAGAAAAGAAAGAAATAAAAGTATGATCCTTAAAGATTATGAGCTCCAAATCCAATGCTTAAATTAGCGTTTTAAAGATGTTGACAATTTTCTCAAGCTCGGTAGCCTTGCTCCCTCGTATATTTTTCTTAATTTCGCGCACTCAATAGGATTTAGTGCATAAATAGCGTTTTTAATGAGGATGTTGTTAAACATAGGAAGAAGTTAATAGAACAGCATATTTCAATATTCAAAATATGAAACAGTAACGCTCGGTTGCTGTGCTCGCTTGCGACTTTGTTCTAAGGGTGAAATGCATAAGAAATAGCATGTTTGAGGGGTGAAAATGCAACAACAAATATCTACCGCTCGGTCGCTTTGTATACTGGTATTCATCAAACTTTGGCTGCATAATTCCTGAGAAAGCGCATCAAAAACCACTTTTACGCAGTGTTGTAATGTAGTTTTTCTGGAGCTGATAAATTTATGAGAGGCGCAATTTTCTTGTTTGCTGGGCGCCAAAACCCCAGCCAACTGATAAAGAATGAATGATTGTTGTAGATAAAAGTATTGACACAACTGACTCGGCTTACAGTAGAGAATCGACCCGTTACAGACGTTTATGTCGAATATAAAATTGGTTTGGTGCATAAATTACAAAGAATCTACTGAATAAACAAAAATAAATTAGAACAAGACGCAATATTTTTATATATATATCGAATCGAAAATTGATTTGGCGTTTAACTTAGGATATTATACAACCCAATTAAAACAATTATACAATAAGTATACAACGCAAAATGTTTTGATTGGAAATTGATTTGAATCGTAACAAATTGATAGTATACAACCCAAATAAAACATCAGTTGGATGAAGTTTACAACGCAAAATGTTTATGTCGAAGAGAAAATTGGTTCGGCGCATTAATTACAATGAATCTTCGTGTCGCACCAAAATGAAACAACAAATAAATTAGAATTAAGACGCAAAATACATATATCGAATGGAAAATTTATTTGGCGTTTAACTTAGGGATAATATACAACCCAAATAAAATATGAAATGAATGAAGTAAACAACGCAAAATATTTTTATCGAACGGAAAATTCGATTTGGCGAGTAACTAATGGATAATATACAACCCTAATAAAATATGAAATGAATGAAGTATACAACGCAAAATATTTTTATCGAACGGAAAATTAATTTGGCGCGTAATTTATGGAGAATCTACAACCCAAATAAAATAACAGATGAAGCAATTATTCAACACAAAACAATTAAACCAAATAGAAAATCGGTTTGGCGCATAAATTACAAAGAATCTACAGACCAAATGAAACAACAAATAAAATAGAACGAAGCCGCAAACTACATTTATCGAATCGAATTTTTTTTTCTTCAAATTTTAATACGTGGGACACTATCAATAAAAAGGCGATGGATTTAAAACATCAAAACTCACTTAAAGTACAGGAAACAAAGATAATAATAAGAAATCAACAATTAAGATGAATGAATATTTACCATCTTATAAGCAATCTCAAGTTAAAATTAACAGTGAAATAATGTTAATACATCTCTTTTCTTGCAAAATTTACAGTACACACATGGCACGCAGAATTGTTCTCAATTCTTCTGAAAGTTTTTGTTTTGTTTTGAATAATATTTTATTTGTCTTCATAAATCAAAGTAATAACACAATAACAATTCATTTTTAATATCGATATTACAATCAACGAGTAAATACATGTGCTAAAATAATTAATTTACTGGATGTCAAAACTGAACCCCAATCTTATACCAAAATAAAACACATGCACACTATTCTCTGGTAAGCACATGTAAATCAATATCTAGAAGACCACATCATATATATAAAAAGAAAAAGATAAAAAGGAGGGAAAAAAGAAAGCGAAGAATCGATATATCGTTAGGTGAGCTATCGTGATCGATCGACTAGTCTTTGCTGAAGTCATATTTATGTTAATTTTGGGGGTATTTTATTTTCAAAAATCAATATCTCCTGTATGCTGTCACCTTTAAATGTCGTGTTAATTTTTTTTGTTCATTTTGTGTAAGCTAACTATACAAAAATTATTTTTTCAGGTCTCAGTTACCCTTTATGTACCGTATTATAATGAGGGACAGGGGAGTATTGAACAATGAAAAGCCGCATGCCTAGCTAGATCCACGGCGGATTCATGTATTAGAGTTAATTATTTACAGTGTGTGAGAAATTTGTTCTAATACTATAGCATCGGCAACTCTCGTGGGTAAATTTACATAATGTGCGAAATCAATTGAATTGAATGAGAGAATAATTTGCGTAGCTAATTTCATTGTTCCTCCTTACTGACTTCTTTTTTGTGGAAATAATAATAATAATAATGATAATACATGTGACTTGTATAGCGCACTTTTCCATCCTGATTAGATGCTCAAGGCGCAAAATAACTGCAGGGCTTGCAAAAAGTGTCTCCGCCGGGAATGCGAAATAATTCGAACCCAGGTCTTTGGCATGTACGGTAAACGCCTTACCACATTTATTAAATATATATATATATACCCCTAATGGGTACATTAGGAGGACAGTTTTTGTTCTTTTTTTCTTTGTTCAACTGTCGACTAATGTAGGGGTCGCTATTTATGACGGAATAAACTGCATTGTTAGGTGTCGACTTAATGTACCCTTAGCCAAATATAATCCCCTATATATATATATATATATATATAAAGTGGCATTACCTCTAGAAATGATTTTGACGAAAAATGAATAAAATTAATAGGTAATTATGAATGAATAGGTCTAGATAGCAAGGGCAATTGTTTTTCCTTGCAGACAGCGGGTATCCTTCCCAAAAAGCACGTTGAGAAAGCAATGAAGGAAAATATATGATTAAATTCGAATTAAGTAGGCGTAGGCGTTTTTCTCTTCGGAACATGCTTTCTTCAACGTCGCTCCTTTTTCTTGGATTCAACTATCTGAAAGGACAAACGCTCAACAATTTCACTGGATTCAGGATACTCACCGGACACATTAATCGTAAACGAACATGACATCTGGTTCGAGGAACTGTCTGTGGCTGTGACAGTGACTGTCGTTGGACCCACAGGAAAGACAGATCCTGGACCCAGAGGATCGTAGGTTAATGTTGGTGAAGGGTCAGTGTTGTCCGTGACAACAACCGTGAAGAATACAGTGAGGGTGTTGGAGTTGAAGTCAGCAGGGCACACGATACTAGGATCCTCGTCATCTAACGAAAGATAATTGCACACGATCGATATATCATGACTCTACTTGTAAAGTTCATTAAGTAGGTAGACATTGACCGAAATGAAGCAGTATTTCCAGTGCTTGCATCATTGAAGAGTAAGTAGGTCAATTTATATTTCGTTCGGTGTAGCCATCGGATTTATCAATGTTGGTAAAGGTTCAGTATTGTCAGTAGCAACAACAGGGAAGCATTCAGTGGGGTAATTGGTGGAGAAGTCAGCAAGGCACGTGAAATTAGGAATCTAATTGTCTAAAATAATTACTGTATTTAAAAATATATTTGAACGCATGTGACAGATCACGAAGGTACTGAGAAGATCTCTCCCGACACGGCAAAGGTGACGTTACAGTTTTTACCACGTTGACGATTGACAACTCGGCGAACCGGGCTCGTCGAGCAAGCCTTTTAAAATGTGACCGCCTAGTCCATAGTGTTGTAGCCGTTTTCGTCAATAAATACACAGTGACTGATCTCACGCAATTACATGGCCGTTATAAGGTCTACGTGGCGTTTACTTCAAGGTCAAGCAAAATTTTCAACATGTTCAAAATGTTACCACGTCAAATCAACCCTGTCTACTACCGAGGGCCTACGTGGCGCTGTGTCTGTTTATGTTACTTCACGTGGCCTTACGTAGCGTAACTTGGAGCTTTTTGAGGAGACTGAATGGCCATACGTGGTGGATAAGGCCAATTTGTATACAAGGGTCTGACTTTGTCGAAAATGCGGCTTTTTTATGGCTTACGGCTAGGATTTACGTGAAAGTCCTCTCCATTAAATACACTGAATCACTTTAATGCCACAGTCACACTTTCATGTAAAGCCTAGCTTTACGTAAGACCAATTATATCTTAAAAGTTACGGCACGGTAAACACCACGTAGGGGTCACGTAGCTGCTGTAAGCCACAAAATAGATCTCGTTAAAATTGGCCACATACTGCCTCATCATTTCAAGACAAAGGCCACGCGCCGCCACGCGTGCCGCCACGTAAAAACCACATAAGGCCACGTGAAGATTTTCACATTTTTAACCCTAAAGCACATATGTTTTATAAATTACTTGTTCTGTTCATATTCACCCAGGGGCGTATCCAGGATTTCCTAATAGGGGGGGGGGGGGGGCGCCAGGAATTATTGATCGCCGTCATGGGGGAGGGGTCTTTGGCAAATTTTTGCTTCTGAAGAAGGGCTGAGATGCAAAATAGTGCTATATGCAGCCAACCTGTCACTTTCAAAAAAACATTATTCAGCTAGAAAAAAACATATTTTAGTTGACAAAACATATTTTGCCGGTTTTATATGTTTTTCGCTATTTTCCTTAAAAATGCTAATGCAACTACTGTACATTTCTTTAATAAGAACGCCTTCTTCAGTTGCATAAAGTAATTTCATGTGAATGCATTAAAAAATAAAAAAATACTGGTCAAAATTGTGCCCCGCACAGTTTGCAACAGGCACTGAACTCGTCTCGTCTCGAAGCAGCTCCATTTTGCTGAGCTGCATACTCGGGTTTGAATGTTTGCTTCCTTCAGCTCAAAAAAATCCTGAAAACCCAAGCCGGAGGTACAGGGGCCCGCTCAGGGCCCCTGATGGGGTCGAGGGGCAAAGCCTCTTTTGAGGGTTCAGGGAGCGAAGCCCCCTGAAGCTGGTACGTTTTCTTGTTCTTTAGAGGGCTAAATTCATTAATCTACAGTACATTATAAATAAATATTGACATGATTAACTTAATATTTTAGCCAATTGATCTGCTTTTTACCACACAACATGCAAATTCACCTTGCCCAGTTGCCTAGTAAGATCTAAACTCAAAACCAGGAACTAAATTTTTTTCGATGGAAAATTACTTTATCTTCATTCTATAACATTCCAGTAATTCCCTGATCGTATGTAGTTAACCACAGCTAAATTCAAACACCCCAACATAAAGTTAAGAGTAGCCGCCCCCCCCCCCCCCCCAACTCGGAGGTCGAAGGGACCGCATGCGTGTTCCCAAAATCTCCGGTAAAGGGGTATTTTTGGGGCGACAGAATCCGGCCCGTGAATTGTAAAAAAAGGGGTTGTTTTTTATCTTTCACTCGGAGATTTCATTAAAAAGGGGTGTTTTTCTTTATCTCTCTCTCTCTCTCTCTCTCTTCGACACTTGAGAAATTAAAAAAAAGGGGGTTATGAAATATCTTGAAAAATCGATCAAATCCCAGGATCAAATTCCTGAAATTCCTGCTAGTTTTGATAGCTCATTCAGCCAGGATTATTTCATTTTGAAAAGTAGAAACACTGGCCCCCATCTCTTCCAAGGTATTGTAATGACAGCTTACTTGGGAGGGGGTTGTCTGTCCTGAGATATGGAGTTGGAAAGAGAGCTCACCTGAGATAGGGGGTACATTGAGCAGTGTTCTGAATTTAGGGGGGTCTCCAAAGCAGGAAAAGCCCGCGCAAAGCCCGCGATAGGGGGTGCTTTCAAAGGGAGGAACAAGCATACGCGTACCCTAAATAATACTGAGTGGGGGGGGGGGGGGGGGGGGCCGGGAAGACTAGAAAACAAGCCACGAAAGCCTGGTCATGAAGAACGATTCACGATATGACTGTACCCACCAAACTACCAATTATCTAGGCCGCTGGTGCTGGAAGACTTGGCACCTGTATCCTTGTACCTTGATTTTTTCAAGAGAATATTGCAACAAATTAGACATTATCTCTCACTTGAATCATGAAAAATAGCGATGATATTCCATTAATTTGGACTCATTTGCAAAATTTAGAATCAGTTCTCAGAGGACAAATGCCGGTTATTAGGGGCTGTGATTTCCTTATCTCGCGATAGCACAATCGTGCACTGCCATCATGCGTAACTGTTTGTTCTCACACCCATGCTTCGTATACACTGTGCATGTTAGCACAAACAGTGCACATAGACAAGATAAGGTAGTTGTACGGTATCTACGTAGTGTAAGTTCGAACAACCATACTCGGAATTAAAAAAAAACGGATTTTCGCACAGAAAAACGTACGGACGTATTTTACTCCAAAAAATGTATTAATACGTTAAAAACGTAACAGTATATTTGACCAAGAAGCCTATTTAATGAACAATATTTTCAATTGGTATGAGGATTTTTTTTTTTTTTTTACGACGGCCAATAGGGGGGGGGGGGCGCGCGCCTGTTGCGCCCCCCCTGGATACGCCACTGTTCACCCCCATATAATATATATATTGAAAGGCCAAATGTGTCAAAACTATGTTCCAATTCACCCCGTTTTACGGTATCATTAAAGTGCACCCGAAATGGCTCTACCACTTGCATATCTGAAGTAATTTTACTTTGACTGTGCTTCCCCATCAGGTTAAATGATATATTTCAATGAGTGCTGTAAATGGAGGATTTCCACCGTTAAGTCTGTTTGCTTCCGTTGTTTTTCAAAATCTGTTTGCTTTCTCTCAATTTGTAAAATATGTAAAAATTGCAGGAAAGAAAAATTTAGCTTTGAATCTAAGTAAGTTTAATTTAATTGCACAGTGAAATTAAATTCTTGCATATATGCCTACCATATCAGAATGACAAACAATTACCTTGTACATTATAGTATCCTCTGCAAGTCTTGCTCAGTACATCATCAGAGATAATGGCAGCCACCTCATGGATCCCGATGGGCACACTTGTTCCATTAGGAGAGCCGCCTATTGTCACAGACACCGAGATATCCCCATGATATATGTACAAAGGTGCAGATTTGGTGACGTCATCTATCCCAAAATTTGTGATAAAGGTATTTGTTGCCTGACCTGGATCCGTACTAACAGTGCGATTCAAACTTGGACAGTTGACTGGTAGCTCGGTCACTGCCGAAGTATACAAGAAGGAAACAATAATAAGAGAAGTTCACAATTTTGATTGCGATAAAACTATTTTAATACAAGAGATATGTAGTTCCTCATAATGCAAAGTAGGACGTTATCGGGGAGGATAAACATTTTGAGTAGTTATATTTAGGCATTTGGACGAACCTGAAATATAACTTACAGATATTGTTAGCACACAGAAATCATTTTTTTGTCTAAAAATGTTTCCCTAAAGAATTTCTTTATGTATACATCATTCCAAGTTGCCACTACCTATGGACATTTCCTGTCAGGAATTCTTCAAATGCAGTGGAACCAATATCGACAACGGGAGCGATATTTATTCAATGTAATTTAGATAACAAATCGTGTGGTATCTCCTCCACTCTGAACATTCTTTTTATTTCATAAGATAATAACGGCAATTGTAGAGTTGATATACATAACAAATGTATAACGTACGTGGATTCTCTACGAAGAACAGGCAGGTGGCCATATTATCAAAAGCATCGATTGCGAAGAGAGTTACAGGTGTGTATCCTGGAGGAAACAGATCTCCAGCTAAACCAGTCGAGACGTTGTAACTCACCGCACCCGGGTTTGCATCCATGTATGTATACGTCATATCAAGATGCAGTCCACTGAAGGTATTTGGTGTGAATGAAGCAGTGGTTACATTTGAACACGTCACAACCGGAGGATCTGTGTCTGTGGCCAAAAACAATAATTGAAAAATATTGCAGAAGGAAAGAATCCAGCTGAATTAATATTGTTGGCATCATACTTTTCTTGAAGTTTGAAGTTTGAAGTTTATTTGTTCCACATTTACATCAAAACAATTTTTTCAGAAGCGATTTTACAAGCATATTTGTCAATTTCAAAACATAGGGGTAAAGAACTCAAATCAAGTACAATGTACAGTAAATGATAGAAAGTTTGAGAGATGTATAAACGACTGACAAAAAGAAGTAAAACATGTAAAATGTGGGGAGCCTAAATAAAAAGCATTGCTTCTAAATGATTAGGCTCCCGTATAGAGTAATTAATTCTGATGGGATGTAATAAAAAGGCGAGACGGATTAGAAGTATCAGATTTACAAAACGTACAAGGAGAGCAAAGCTCAGAATGTAAAGAAACAAAAAATACGAAAGGGAAGAAGAAAGAAAGAAAAGGAAAAGAAAAGGAAGAAAAAAGGGGGAAAAGGAACAAAAAGCAGCAGAAGAAGAAGAGAAGAAGAAGAAGAAAAAGAGAAGAAGAAGAAGAAGAAAAAGAAAAAGAAGGAGAAGGAGAAGGCAAAATTGTAAAGGCAGGACAGTGTTACACCAGCAAAGTCTATGTGATCCCACCTGTACGATCCAGCATGATTGAATATTCATACATACATGTACTTAATTAAAAGGTAACACCTTAGCTTTCGTTTAAAAGAATTGTTGGAGGGCTATCAACTAGTTCGTTATTCAAGCTGTTCCAGAATTTGGGTCCAGTACAGGTGAATATTTTGTTTGCAAAAACGGTGCGAATTCGGGGGAGGTGGAAATGGTTTGTTGTTTAGTTGGATAGGAATGTACAGCATTATTGCGTTGAAATATAGGCACGAAATCATCTGGTAAATTACCTTTTGAGAGTTTGAACATATATATTAAGTACAACATTAATTTTGTCCATTAGGGTTATGGAGCTATTTCCCCACGCACGTATATAAGGCAATTAATTAAGATCAGGGCAGAATAGAGTATAAGCATAACATGAGAAGGTACAAAAGGTTTTGACTAATTCATTACACCTGAATTACGTGACAACATAAGCAATCAATTTGACCTTTCCATGTTATTTTACTGTCTATAAAAACACCAAAAAATTTGGTAGATTCAACCTGGGCGATATTTTTATTGTTTATATTTGTATATTATCTGGTAAGGATGATATAGAATTACTAAATAGCATGAAATTTGTTTTATTTAGATTGAGCGACAATTTGTTAGCTTGAATCCAATCAGAAACGCATTTTAACTTAGTGTTTACAATGTTCAGAAGTGTATCGGGGTTATGGTGAGAGCAAAAAATATTGGAGTCATCGGCAAAAAGGATAAATGATAAGACTGCAGATGAGTTTTGGAGATCGTTACTGTATAAGATAAACAGAAGCGGGCCTAATAGAGAGGCTTGGTGGACACCACAAGGAATTGACTGAAGGGTCGATGTGAAACCATTTATGTATACATATTGTTTTCTATCAATAGGGTAGTTCCTGAACCACTCCAAGGCCTTCCCCCGAATACCATAGTGGGACAACTTATGGAACAATATATCATCATTTATAGTGTCGAAGGCCTTGGAGAAGTCCAGGAAAATACCTGCAGTCAGGGGCGGATCCAGGATTTTATAAAAGAGGGGGGCACAGAGCTGGAAAAGTACACAATTAAGGGGCCATTTTTTGTCATCGTGTACTTAAAGGAGTACTCCGGCCTGAAAATAATTTTAATCGAATGAATAGAGTTAAATTAAACAAGCTAAACACTGAAAATTTCATCGAAATCCGATAAAAAATAACGAAGTTATTGAATTTTTAAGTTTCGCATTATTTTGGGAAACAGTTCTATGCATGTCATCATGTATTGTAATGAGTGAGCTGATGATGTCACGTCCCCACTTTCCTTTTTTAACTTTATTATATGAAATCTTCATTATTTCATTTTTTCATACATGTCTATAAAAAATATCTCCCTTGTAACAAAATAAGTTACAGCAATGATGAACTTACACATTAAATAAGGAGTCACTCATTTTAGTTATAGGCTTGGAGCAGAAAATTTGAATAATTGCAATTTCATATAATAAAATACAAAAGAAAAAGTGGGGATATGACATCATCAACTCACTCACTGCATATTCATGATGACGTGCATATAGGCCTAACTGTTTTACCAAAATACTGCAAAACTTAAAATTCCATAACTTCATTATTTTTCATCCGATTTCGATGAAATTTTCAGTGATTTCTTTGTTTAATTTTACTATATTTATTCAATTCATATTAATTTCAGACCGGAGTACCCCTTTAAGGTATACCAATTGGGTTTCAAAAGAGGGGGCACGGACCGGTTTTTCCCCCTATGTAGATCGGCCACTACCTGCAGTGTGCGATATACTGTCAATCGCCCTGGCAATTTTATTGATGAGTAATAGAAGCGCGTGCGTTTTGCGGAAACCAAATTGAGATCCGGAGAGAACATGATTATTATTTTAAAATGTAATGAGGCGAGAGTAGTTGACAATTTTTTCTAGAATCTTTGAGAAGCTTGTTAGAAGTGTTATGGGGCGGTAATTACCTTCATCTTGTTGGCATTACCCTACAATTTAATTAATATAATTAATATCAAGCATTTACTTATTCCTTTTTTATTTTGGTTCTGGACACTACTTCACCATCCCCATTTGGGAGTTTGTGTAATGGTCCAACGATCCATGTGGGAGCGAGCGAAGCGAGCGAGCCAAAAAACACCGGACTTTCTATTTAATGCTGAAGTCCTTGAGTTAATTGTGCATTATTTACACCGCTGTAATGAAGATGAAAACAGCATATTAATTTTGGGGAATGCCGCATGATCTTTTAATTTGTAAATTAAAGGGTCTCTGAGCCAAAAAAAAAAAAATAATAATTTGTGTACAGTTAGAACGTATAAAATTAACCCCAAATAACTTTACCCGGGATTTTATAGGTTAGTGGTTAAGGAGTTTGAAGAAAATAAAGGACAGCGCAAAGGATCGACGCGCGGAACTCAACTCGAGTTCCGCGCGAGCATTTTTCTATGCGTGTGCGTTTTTTTATGCGTGCACGTTTGGCGAGATGACACCGAGATTACACCGATAATAACATAATTTATGCAATATCTGCTCGATTTCATTATGCTGTTCAAGCGAGCGAGGGAAGCGAGCGAAATACGGGGACATTTTCAGAACATATTGCCCTTGGTGTAAATTATGGGCACATTCGAGTGAGCGAAATGAGAAATCCTTTGCGGGGGGGGGGGGGGATTGTGTCCCTTTTGCCTCCAGCTCCGCTGCCTTTCATTGTAGTTGTAGCAATATGGATACCTGTTACTACATAAAGCCGTACCGCTTCTTTGAAGCTAGATAAGACTCTTTTTGTAAAAGAAAAACAAAGTTGGAAATATAGGTATTAAAAAGGGGGCACTTATAAGTGGTGAAAAGGGGCATTTATGAGAAGACAAATAGGACACATAATTAGACAGTAAAAGGGGAAGTAAGTAGAAGTAAAGAGGCGCACTTATCAAAAGGGAACAAGAGCACTTTTAGTAGTAAAATGGCACTTATCAGAGAGAAAGGGGGTATTTTTAAAAAATAAAAAGGGCACTTTGGGGATACTTGAAAAAGTGTGGGGAACTTCTTTCAAATTAGGTAAGAAATTCTTAACATTTATTTTATGATTACTATTCTCCGAAAATCTATAGCATAATTAAAATGTAAAAAGTGTTCTTTAGTGTTCTACGAATTTGATTTTATTTAAAACGGCCACTATGGCCCTGATGAAACAGAAAGACAGCAAATAGCCGTTGTGTTTGTGTGGGACATAATAACATTAATCTTAATTCTGAATACCCCTTTTCTGACAAGAATTGTAGTTTATTTGAGAGCTTGCTGCGAAATGTTCTGTCAACGACATGTACGCTTATTGTGCACGGACGCTGTTCATGCGCCCTCTTTGCAGCATCAAAAAAAAATGCAAGGTCTTGGAGAAACAATCATAACTTTGTAGTTTTCAATCCTTGTGAAATTAACTGCCACTTTCTTAACAAAGTAATGTCAGAGCAGTTCTATTTGCGAGATACCCACTGACCTGTACACTAGCTACAATGACATTCATGGTCACCTGTGGAGAGCATGGCTGGATTTTCTCATAATAAGCCATTTTTGTAGTCATGTACATTCAAATAAAGATACTTTTATCCTGATTATCAGCTAATGTTTGTCGAGTTTCATTTTCCTTTGAATTCAAAATCAGCCTTATTTAGGAGCACTGGCGTAGACAGGGGACACCGGGGGGGGGGGGCATGCCCCCCTATTCAGCCACTAGAAAAAAAAAGAAAAAAAAAAAACGAGAGCGAAAAAGCGGGGGAAGTGAGAGAAAGAGGCCTAAAAAGGCGCTACAAACCGTTATCTGGCTATAAAAATTTTGCTAATTAAAACGTCAATGTTTTCGTGCTTCGCGCGTTAAGGGGGAAAATAAATCTATCCCTGCACCCACCCCTGTTACCATGGGTGTCGATCCCGGGGGGTTGGGGGTATAAATAATAAAAAAAAAATTGAGGTGGGGGATGGCCTGTTATATCAACCCCCCCCCCCAATATTTTTTGATAAAATGTGACCAGGCACCACTAACCACCCAAAAGTCGCCATATATGAATTTTTAGTTAAGATCTGATTCTGAAAGAGCAGATTCTCAGCTTTAAAAATGATAATTATATATCTGATTAGCATTGGATGTTCCTAACTCACTGTACAAAGAGAAGAATGCACAGTCCCTCATAATGTTACTTCTGAGAAATAAGGGTTTAAGAGCTACTGTCTGAGAGAATCAGGCAGGGGTCGGAAGGTGGGGGTCGGCAAATTGGACTCATATTTTAAAGTTTGATCAAGTCCTTTGAAGCATTTTCAAATATAGCTATGAAACCGCTCCACCATTTTTATCTGTGATTTTACCACCCCACCAAAATGCGCCCTCTGTAGCCTATTTTTACACTTTTAATTTACGGAAAAACGCCCAATTTTACGTACATTTTTCACCTAGGTAAAATGACCCGATCCCCTTGAAATTTTAGCCACAAACTATCTTTATATTGTTGGTGCTTCTGATATAAAATTGAATAATGAATAATTAGACTAAATGGTGATATTTTTACTTGGAATGTTCTAATTTTTTCGATTTTTAGAAATTTGAAAAAATGCAATATTACGGTGAATTCAACAGAAT